>JALAZF010000058.1:3610000-4813928 GCA_022829125.1 Lathyrus tuberosus
CAATGTTAGAGTGCTTTTGTTTGTGAGTTTTCATCCAATATTAAGATGCAGAGTTTTGCTATAGAGCATTACCGTGGCACTTCTAAGATTATATATGTTGTGGGTAGGTATTCTTGTCCCTTTTAAGTTGTGGTATTGACATCTATGTGCTTTTACAGTTGAAATGCTGGACGAAAACATGATAAGAAAAATCCAGGACCAAAACGTTGGGCCATCTAGAGGCAGTCCTTTTAGTGTTGGTCATGCTAATCTTGTTGCCTTTCTTGAAAGTGAAGATGACGAGGAGATGACAAACAAACATGTTTCACCATCTCCGCTTCCATCAACCCCTCAAGAACATTTCTCTTTGGTCCCTAAAGAAGATATTAATTGTGCAGCCATCTTGGGGCCTTTAGAACTTGATGAAGCTCTGGCTCGAGAGGAGAAATTGCATTCTATGTTTTTTTTTTTTTTCTAGCAAATGTTAGTGGGATGGGGGAATGTTAGTTTCCAGAATTTGAACCCTAGACCTTCTACTTGCAACTCCTTCATGTCTCTTAGCTCGCCAACTGAGCTACCTTCCTGGGACAATTGCATTCTATGTTGATTCATTCTATGTTTCATATGCGGGAAAAGCTCAAGCAATGCCAGAAAAATCTAAAGCAATGTCAAGAAAGTCAGACAACAATCACTGAAAATTATGAGTTTTGTGTTAGGGAATTAGAAAATCTTCAAGATGTTAAATGATAGGAAGTTGGGCAGACCCATTAGAGTTACTAAAAGGCCCACATGGCAGCATGACTTTATTTTGGATTAAAATTATTATTGTTTTTGCAACTTTAAGTAATTTTTATATTTTCCTCCAATTTAAAAAAAAAAAAAAACAATAATAATTTTAATCCAAAATAAAATCATGCTGCCGTGTGGGCCTTTTAGTAACTCTAATGGGTCTGCCCAACTTCCTATCACTAAAAGTCAGATTTCTTTGCTTGATGAAGGAAAATGCAAAGCTGAAGCGATGGCAACGGTTTATTCAGAGAAGAAGAGGACGACAGAGGCTCTACTAAGAAAGGCCAAGAAGAAAGTCGTGTATCTTGCCACAGAGAATGCACAGTTGAAGGAACTTTCTAATTAAGGTCGACTTCTTAAGGAAGAGAAAAAATTGTTGTCCCTTACCGTAGAGAATTTTGAGTTTAAGAGACTTTATGATGAGATATTATTTAGAGAATCGAGAAAATCATGCCCTTGACCATTGAAATAGTGGTCTTATCTAAGTTATATTTTGAATACGACAAGGATATAATTGTTGTTTGTACTCATAGTATTAACTTGAAGGTTGAAGAAGATCATTTCGTTTTCTAGTTATCTTATCTTCTTTTCCTCATCAAAGGACAAATTTAGGTCCGTTTTATTCAATTATATTTCACAACCATTTTTTGAAAACTTCAACAATTCATATAATTTAGGTAAATATAATTAAATATGAGAGTTGTAGTACCCCAATTTTAATTTTAAAAAATATAAATATCAGGTTTATCTTTATCTTTTATTATCGGTCATCGATTTAGTAAAAAAATATCAAAATAAAAAAAAATGAAATTAAGAGGTTTATTCATTTAACTCTTTGGTTGAGTTAAAATTTCCAAATATATGTGACATTAGTTTTTTAATTTAATTATATTTATCTTAATTATTCTTTTAACGTAATTATTATTTTTTTTTAAATTTGTTACATCAGTTTAAATTTAATTGTCTTTGTCATTATTATTTTTTATTATTATTATTATTATTATTATTATTATTATTATTTATTTAGGGTTCAATATGTTTTTAATCCCTTTAAATATGCCAACATTCAATCTTCATCTCTTTAAAACCAAGCTCACACACCTTACGAATAAGACCAAGAACGGCAATATGCAGAAGAACTCAAGCTGGTACCAAGGCCCCTAACCCTAAGGCTAGGAGTTTAAGTCGAAGATACCAGTTAACCTCAACTGATATTTCCAACCAGGTCAACAATGGAGAAAGAGAAGGCAGAGGAAGGAAGAATAATAGAGTTCCATAGACATTCCAATTAAATTCTCGGCACCTATCAGTTTGAACAATTAGAACTAATGATAATAATGGATAAATGCTATCAATTCTTATAACTTCAAAAATAACAAAAAAAAATGTAATTTTATTTATTTAAACAGATGACAGTTAAAAATTAATAAATTGCTAAGTAACAGAAAAAAAATAAAAAATATGTTGGTGATTCACAAAATAAGAGAAAAAAAACTATACACGTATTCTGGATGTTTTCATTAGTTATAAAATTGTTGAAAAATAAAAAATGAAACTTATTTTACTTATGAGTTTTTGTAGGTTACACACCTCGAGGTTACAAATAACTATTTTATTTTTTAATAATAATAATAATAATAATAATAACTAATTCTAATTGGATGACAGTGTAAAATTGTTTTATACTGACAGTGTATTCCAATTAATCTCATAATAATAATAATAATAATAATAATAATAATAATACATTCATATCAATAGTAATATGCTCCATTATTAATATTTGGAATTTTAACTGTATTAAAGCAATCACTAAATTTGTTACTCTTAATATCACCATTTGTTATTTTTCTATATATATATTTCTATTTCTTTATATTGACGATTAATTACGAATTTAATAGAAAAAATAATTATTTCTTTGATTTCTATTTGACTGAACTTTGAAAATCATTACATTTTATGTTTTTACAGGTTATCTTGAAAGGAAATAAAATAATATTTTATTGGAAAGTTGACCAAATTGCTTGTATGATATGGTAAAACAAAAATGATATTTTGAAACTCATTTTACACCCTACACCGTATGTACGGACGGTGAACAGTGTCTGTCCGTACAATAAACAGTATCACCCGTATATAAACAGTACGTGTTCCGTACATGAACAGTACCTCTCCGTACCGTACGGACATACGGTGTAAGGTGTAAAATGGGTGTCAAGATAGCAATGCTGATGGTAAAAACATCATAAATTCTTGTATATAAATATCCTCTTTAGTAAACCTTTTTTTATGAAACATAAAACAGATACCACCATCTATCAAGGTATTTGCTGTTACAGTCCCACCATCTGTTACAGACTTGCATCTAATCAACATAGTGTGAGGTGATTGTCATTCATTATCTTATATATTTTCTCTTTATCCATTTCGGTCAAGTAAGCCCTAAATTAGATTTACTTTGCTGTTTTAACTATTGTAATTTGTTTTCTGTATAAATACTTATTAATACGGTATAAAACTGTAGAAGTCGTAACTTTAATCACACGCACCTTAATATTTTATTACATCAATATATTTTACATTGAGTACTAAATATTTTCATAAATGTTTAATAGAGTATTCACCAATTGTTATTCATTCTCGTGACAATAAATCAAAAGAACTACAATGTTAGAGTGCTTTTGTTTGTGAGTTTTCATCCAATATTAAGATGCAGAGTTTTCCTATAGAGCATTACCGTGGCACTTCTAAGATTATATATGTTGTGGGTAGGTATTCTTGTCCCTTTTAAGTTGTGGTATTGACATCTATGTGCTTTTACAGTTGAAATGCTGGACGAAAACATGATAAGAAAAATCCAGGACCAAAACGTTGGGCCATCTAGAGGCAGTCCTTTTAGTGTTGGTCATGCTAATCTTGTTGCCTTTCTTGAAAGTGAAGATGACGAGGAGATGACAAACAAACATGTTTCACCATCTCCGCTTCCATCAACCCCTCAAGAACATTTCTCTTTGGTCCCTAAAGAAGATATTAATTGTGCAGCCATCTTGGGGCCTTTAGAACTTGATGAAGCTCTGGCTCGAGAGGAGAAATTGCATTCTATGTTTTTTTTTTTTTCTAGCAAATGTTAGTGGGATGGGGGAATGTTAGTTTCCAGAATTTGAACCCTAGACCTTCTACTTGCAACTCCTTCATGTCTCTTAGCTCGCCAACTGAGCTACCTTCCTGGGACAATTGCATTCTATGTTGATTCATTCTATGTTTCATATGCGGGAAAAGCTCAAGCAATGCCAGAAAAATCTAAAGCAATGTCAAGAAAGTCAGACAACAATCACTGAAAATTATGAGTTTTGTGTTAGGGAATTAGAAAATCTTCAAGATGTTAAATGATAGGAAGTTGGGCAGACCCATTAGAGTTACTAAAAGGCCCACATGGCAGCATGACTTTATTTTGGATTAAAATTATTATTGTTTTTGCAACTTTAAGTAATTTTTATATTTTCCTCCAATTTAAAAAAAAAAAAAAAAACAATAATAATTTTAATCCAAAATAAAATCATGCTGCCGTGTGGGCCTTTTAGTAACTCTAATGGGTCTGCCCAACTTCCTATCACTAAAAGTCAGATTTCTTTGCTTGATGAAGGAAAATGCAAAGCTGAAGCGATGGCAACGGTTTATTCAGAGAAGATGACGACGAAAGAGGCTCTACTAAGAAAGGCCAAGAAGAAAGTCGTGTATCTTGCCACAGAGAATGCACAGTTGAAGGAACTTTCTAATTAAGGTCGACTTCTTAAGGAAGAGAAAAAATTGTTGTCCCTTACCGTAGAGAATTTTGAGTTTAAGAGACTTTATGATGAGATATTATTTAGAGAATCGAGAAAATCATGCCCTTGACCATTGAAATAGTGGTCTTATCTAAGTTATATTTTGAATACGACAAGGATATAATTGTTGTTTGTACTCATAGTATTAACTTGAAGGTTGAAGAAGATCATTTCGTTTTCTAGTTATCTTATCTTCTTTTCCTCATCAAAGGACAAATTTAGGTCCGTTTTATTCAATTATATTTCACAACCATTTTTTGAAAACTTCAACAATTCATATAATTTAGGTAAATATAATTAAATATGAGAGTTGTAGTACCCCAATTTTAATTTTAAAAAATATAAATATCAGGTTTATCTTTATCTTTTATTATCGGTCATCGATTTAGTAAAAAAATATCAAAATAAAAAAAAATGAAATTAAGAGGTTTATTCATTTAACTCTTTGGTTGAGTTAAAATTTCCAAATATATGTGACATTAGTTTTTTAATTTAATTATATTTATCTTAATTATTCTTTTAACGTAATTATTATTTTTTTTTTAAATTTGTTACATCAGTTTAAATGTAATTGTCTTTGTCATTATTATTTATTATTATTATTATTATTATTATTATTATTTATTTAGGGTTCAATATGTTTTTAATCCCTTTAAATATGCCAACATTCAATCTTCATCTCTTTAAAACCAAGCTCACACACCTTACGAATAAGACCAAGAACGGCAATATGCAGAAGAACTCAAGCTGGTACCAAGGCCCCTAACCCTAAGGCTAGGAGTTTAAGTCGAAGATACCAGTTAACCTCAACTGATATTTCCAACCAGGTCAACAATGGAGAAAGAGAAGGCAGAGGAAGGAAGAATAATAGAGTTCCATAGACATTCCAATTAAATTATCGGCACCTATCAGTTTGAACAATTAGAACTAATGATAATAATGGATAAATGCTATCAATTCTTATAACTTCAAAAATAACAAAAAAAAATGTAATTTTATTTATTTAAACAGATGACAGTTAAAAATTAATAAATTGCTAAGTAACAGAAAAAAAATAAAAAATATGTTGGTGATTCACAAAATAAGAGAAAACAAACTATACACGTATTCTGGATGTTTTCATTAGTTATAAAATTGTTGAAAACTAAAAAATGAAACTTATTTTACTTATGAGTTTTTGTAGGTTACAAACCTCGAGGTTACAAATAACTATTTTATTTTTTAATAATAATAATAATAATAATAACTAATTCTAATTGGATGACAGTGTAAAATTGTTTTATACTGACAGTGTATTCCAATTAATCTCATAATAATAATAATAATAATAATAATAATAATAATACATTCATATCAATAGTAATATGCTCCATTATTAATATTTGGAATTTTAACTGTATTAAAGCAATCATTAAATTTGTTACTCTTAATATCACCATTTGTTATTTTTCTATATATATATTTCTATTTCTTTATATTGACGATTAATTACGAATTTAATAGAAAAAATAATTATTTCTTTGATTTCTATTTGACTGAACTTTGAAAATCATTGCATTTTATGTTTTTACAGGTTATCTTGAAAGGAAATAAAATAATATTTTATTGGAAAGTTGACCAAATTGCTTGTATGATATGGTAAAACAAAAATGATATTTTGAAACTCATTTTACACCCTACACCGTATGTACGGATGGTGAACAGTGTCTGTCCGTACAATAAACAGTATCACCCGTATATAAACAGTACGTGTTCCGTACATGAACAGTACCTCTCCGTACCGTACGGACATATGGTGTAAGGTGTAAAATGGGTGTCAAGATAGCAATGCTGATGGTAAAAACATCATAAATTCTTGTATATAAATATCCTCTTTAGTAAACCTTTTTTTATGAAACATAAAACAGATACCACCATCTATCAAGGTATTTGCTGTTACAGTCCCACCATCTGTTACAGACTTGCATCTAATCAACATAGTGTGAGGTGATTGTCATTCATTATCTTATATATTTTCTCTTTATCCATTTCGGTCAAGTAAGCCCTAAATTAGATTTACTTTGCTGTTTTAACTATTGTAATTTGTTTTCTGTATAAATACTTATTAATACGGTATAAAACTGTAGAAGTCGTAACTTTAATCACACGCACCTTAATATTTTATTACATCAATATATTTTACATTGAGTACTAAATATTTTCATAAATGTTTAATAGAGTATTCACCAATTGTTATTCATTCTCGTGACAATAAATCAAAAGAACTACAATGTTAGAGTGCTTTTGTTTGTGAGTTTTCATCCAATATTAAGATGCAGAGTTTTGCTATAGAGCATTACCGTGGCACTTCTAAGATTATATATGTTGTGGGTAGGTATTCTTGTCCCTTTTAAGTTGTGGTATTGACATCTATGTGCTTTTACAGTTGAAATGCTGGACGAAAACATGATAAGAAAAATCCAGGACCAAAACGTTGGGCCATCTAGAGGCAGTCCTTTTAGTGTTGGTCATGCTAATCTTGTTGCCTTTCTTGAAAGTGAAGATGACGAGGAGATGACAAACAAACATGTTTCACCATCTCCGCTTCCATCAACCCCTCAAGAACATTTCTCTTTGGTCCCTAAAGAAGATATTAATTGTGCAGCCATCTTGGGGCCTTTAGAACTTGATGAAGCTCTGGCTCGAGAGGAGAAATTGCATTCTATGTTTTTTTTTTTTTTTTCTAGCAAATGTTAGTGGGATGGGGGAATGTTAGTTTCCAGAATTTGAACCCTAGACCTTCTACTTGCAACTCCTTCATGTCTCTTAGCTCGCCAACTGAGCTACCTTCCTGGGACAATTGCATTCTATGTTGATTCATTCTATGTTTCATATGCGGGAAAAGCTCAAGCAATGCCAGAAAAATCTAAAGCAATGTCAAGAAAGTCAGACAACAATCACTGAAAATTATGAGTTTTGTGTTAGGGAATTAGAAAATCTTCAAGATGTTAAATGATAGGAAGTTGGGCAGACCCATTAGAGTTACTAAAAGGCCCACATGGCAGCATGACTTTATTTTGGATTAAAATTATTATTGTTTTTGCAACTTTAAGTAATTTTTATATTTTCCTCCAATTTAAAAAAAAAAAAAAAACAATAATAATTTTAATCCAAAATAAAATCATGCTGCCGTGTGGGCCTTTTAGTAACTCTAATAGGTCTGCCAAACTTCCTATCACTAAAAGTCAGATTTCTTTGCTTGATGAAGGAAAATGCAAAGCTGAAGCGATGGCAACGGTTTATTCAGAGAAGATGACGACGAAAGAGGCTCTACTAAGAAAGGCCAAGAAGAAAGTCGTGTATCTTGCCACAGAGAATGCACAGTTGAAGGAACTTTCTAATTAAGGTCGACTTCTTAAGGAAGAGAAAAAATTGTTGTCCCTTACCGTAGAGAATTTTGAGTTTAAGAGACTTTATGATGAGATATTATTTAGAGAATCGAGAAAATCATGCCCATGACCATTGAAATAATGGTCTTATCTAAGTTATATTTTGAATACGACAAGGATATAATTGTTGTTTGTACTCATAGTATTAACTTGAAGGTTGAAGAAGATCATTTCGTTTTCTAGTTATCTTATCTTCTTTTCCTCATCAAAGGACAAATTTAGGTCCGTTTTATTCAATTATATTTCACAACCATTTTTTGAAAACTTCAACAATTCATATAATTTAGGTAAATATAATTAAATATGAGAGTTGTAGTACCCCAATTTTAATTTTAAAAAATATAAATATCAGGTTTATCTTTATCTTTTATTATCGGTCATCGATTTAGTAAAAAAATATCAAAATAAAAAAAAATGAAATTAAGAGGTTTATTCATTTAACTCATTGGTTGAGTTAAAATTTCCAAATATATGTGACATTAGTTTTTTAATTTAATTATATTTATCTTAATTATTCTTTTAACGTAATTATTTTTTTTTTTTTAAATTTGTTACATCAGTTTAAATGTAATTGTCTTTGTCATTATTATTTATTATTATTATTATTATTATTATTATTATTATTATTATTTATTTAGGGTTCAATATGTTTTTAATCCCTTTAAATATGCCAACATTCAATCTTCATCTCTTTAAAACCAAGCTCACACACCTTACGAATAAGACCAAGAACGGCAATATGCAGAAGAACTCAAGCTGGTACCAAGGCCCCTAACCCTAAGGCTAGGAGTTTAAGTCGAAGATACCAGTTAACCTCAACTGATATTTCCAACCAGGTCAACAATGGAGAAAGAGAAGGCAGAGGAAGGAAGAATAATAGAGTTCCATAGACATTCCAATTAAATTATCGGCACCTATCAGTTTGAACAATTAGAACTAATGATAATAATGGATAAATGCTATCAATTCTTATAACTTCAAAAATAACAAAAAAAAATGTAATTTTATTTATTTAAACAGATGACAGTTAAAAATTAATAAATTGCTAAGTAACAGAAAAAAAATAAAAAATATGTTGGTGATTCACAAAATAAGAGAAAAAAAACTATACACGTATTCTGGATGTTTTCATTAGTTATAAAATTGTTGAAAACTAAAAAATGAAACTTATTTTACTTATGAGTTTTTGTAGGTTACAAACCTCGAGGTTACAAATAACTATTTTATTTTTTAATAATAATAATAATAATAATAACTAATTCTAATTGGATGACAGTGTAAAATTGTTTTATACTGACAGTGTATTCCAATTAATCTCATAATAATAATAATAATAATAATAATAATAATAATACATTCATATCAATAGTAATATGCTCCATTATTAATATTTGGAATTTTAACTGTATTAAAGCAATCATTAAATTTGTTACTCTTAATATCACCATTTGTTATTTTTCTATATATATATTTCTATTTCTTTATATTGACGATTAATTACGAATTTAATAGAAAAAATAATTATTTCTTTGATTTCTATTTGACTGAACTTTGAAAATCATTGCATTTTATGTTTTTACAGGTTATCTTGAAAGGAAATAAAATAATATTTTATTGGAAAGTTGACCAAATTGCTTGTATGATATGGTAAAACAAAAATGATATTTTGAAACTCATTTTACACCCTACACCGTATGTACGGACGGTGAACAGTGTCTGTCCGTACAATAAACAGTATCACCCGTATATAAACAGTACGTGTTCCGTACATGAACAGTACCTCTCCGTACCGTACGGACATACGGTGTAAGGTGTAAAATGGGTGTCAAGATAGCAATGCTGATGGTAAAAACATCATAAATTCTTGTATATAAATATCCTCTTTAGTAAACCTTTTTTTATGAAACATAAAACAGATACCACCATCTATCAAGGTATTTGCTGTTACAGTCCCACCATCTGTTACAGACTTGCATCTAATCAACATAGTGTGAGGTGATTGTCATTCATTATCTTATATATTTTCTCTTTATCCATTTCGGTCAAGTAAGCCCTAAATTAGATTTACTTTGCTGTTTTAACTATTGTAATTTGTTTTCTGTATAAATACTTATTAATACGGTATAAAACTGTAGAAGTCGTAACTTTAATCACACGCACCTTAATATTTTATTACATCAATATATTTTACATTGAGTACTAAATATTTTCATAAATGTTTAATAGAGTATTCACCAATTGTTATTCATTCTCGTGACAATAAATCAAAAGAACTACAATGTTAGAGTGCTTTTGTTTGTGAGTTTTCATCCAATATTAAGATGCAGAGTTTTGCTATAGAGCATTACCGTGGCACTTCTAAGATTATATATGTTGTGGGTAGGTATTCTTGTCCCTTTTAAGTTGTGGTATTGACATCTATGTGCTTTTACAGTTGAAATGCTGGACGAAAACATGATAAGAAAAATCCAGGACCAAAACGTTGGGCCATCTAGAGGCAGTCCTTTTAGTGTTGGTCATGCTAATCTTGTTGCCTTTCTTGAAAGTGAAGATGACGAGGAGATGACAAACAAACATGTTTCACCATCTCCGCTTCCATCAACCCCTCAAGAACATTTCTCTTTGGTCCCTAAAGAAGATATTAATTGTGCAGCCATCTTGGGGCCTTTAGAACTTGATGAAGCTCTGGCTCGAGAGGAGAAATTGCATTCTATGTTTTTTTTTTTTTTTCTAGCAAATGTTAGTGGGATGGGGGAATGTTAGTTTCCAGAATTTGAACCCTAGACCTTCTACTTGCAACTCCTTCATGTCTCTTAGCTCGCCAACTGAGCTACCTTCCTGGGACAATTGCATTCTATGTTGATTCATTCTATGTTTCATATGCGGGAAAAGCTCAAGCAATGCCAGAAAAATCTAAAGCAATGTCAAGAAAGTCAGACAACAATCACTGAAAATTATGAGTTTTGTGTTAGGGAATTAGAAAATCTTCAAGATGTTAAATGATAGGAAGTTGGGCAGACCCATTAGAGTTACTAAAAGGCCCACATGGCAGCATGACTTTATTTTGGATTAAAATTATTATTGTTTTTGCAACTTTAAGTAATTTTTATATTTTCCTCCAATTTAAAAAAAAAAAAAAACAATAATAATTTTAATCCAAAATAAAATCATGCTGCCGTGTGGGCCTTTTAGTAACTCTAATGGGTCTGCCAAACTTCCTATCACTAAAAGTCAGATTTCTTTGCTTGATGAAGGAAAATGCAAAGCTGAAGCGATGGCAACGGTTTATTCAGAGAAGATGACGACGAAAGAGGCTCTACTAAGAAAGGCCAAGAAGAAAGTCGTGTATCTTGCCACAGAGAATGCACAGTTGAAGGAACTTTCTAATTAAGGTCGACTTCTTAAGGAAGAGAAAAAATTGTTGTCCCTTACCGTAGAGAATTTTGAGTTTAAGAGACTTTATGATGAGATATTATTTAGAGAATCGAGAAAATCATGCCCATGACCATTGAAATAGTGGTCTTATCTAAGTTATATTTTGAATACGACAAGGATATAATTGTTGTTTGTACTCATAGTATTAACTTGAAGGTTGAAGAAGATCATTTCGTTTTCTAGTTATCTTATCTTCTTTTCCTCATCAAAGGACAAATTTAGGTCCGTTTTATTCAATTATATTTCACAACCATTTTTTGAAAACTTCAACAATTCATATAATTTAGGTAAATATAATTAAATATGAGAGTTGTAGTACCCCAATTTTAATTTAAAAAAATATAAATATCAGGTTTATCTTTATCTTTTATTATCGGTCATCGATTTAGTAAAAAAATATCAAAATAAAAAAAAATGAAATTAAGAGGTTTATTCATTTAACTCTTTGGTTGAGTTAAAATTTCCAAATATATGTGACATTAGTTTTTTAATTTAATTATATTTATCTTAATTATTCTTTTAACGTAATTATTATTTTTTTTTAAATTTGTTACATCAGTTTAAATGTAATTGTCTTTGTCATTATTATTTATTATTATTATTATTATTATTATTATTATTATTATTATTTATTTAGGGTTCAATATGTTTTTAATCCCTTTAAATATGCCAACATTCAATCTTCATCTCTTTAAAACCAAGCTCACACACCTTACGAATAAGACCAAGAACGGCAATATGCAGAAGAACTCAAGCTGGTACCAAGGCCCCTAACCCTAAGGCTAGGAGTTTAAGTCGAAGATACCAGTTAACCTCAACTGATATTTCCAACCAGGTCAACAATGGAGAAAGAGAAGGCAGAGGAAGGAAGAATAATAGAGTTCCATAGACATTCCAATTAAATTATCGGCACCTATCAGTTTGAACAATTAGAACTAATGATAATAATGGATAAATGCTATCAATTCTTATAACTTCAAAAATAACAAAAAAAAATGTAATTTTATTTATTTAAACAGATGACAGTTAAAAATTAATAAATTGCTAAGTAACAGAAAAAAAATAAAAAATATGTTGGTGATTCACAAAATAAGAGAAAAAAAACTATACACGTATTCTGGATGTTTTCATTAGTTATAAAATTGTTGAAAAATAAAAAATGAAACTTATTTTACTTATGAGTTTTTGTAGGTTACAAACCTCGAGGTTACAAATAACTATTTTATTTTTTAATAATAATAATAATAATAATAACTAATTCTAATTGGATGACAGTGTAAAATTGTTTTATACTGACAGTGTATTCCAATTAATCTCATAATAATAATAATAATAATAATAATAATAATAATACATTCATATCAATAGTAATATGCTCCATTATTAATATTTGGAATTTTAACTGTATTAAAGCAATCATTAAATTTGTTACTCTTAATATCACCATTTGTTATTTTTCTATATATATATTTCTATTTCTTTATATTGACGATTAATTACGAATTTAATAGAAAAAATAATTATTTCTTTGATTTCTATTTGACTGAACTTTGAAAATCATTGCATTTTATGTTTTTACAGGTTATCTTGAAAGGAAATAAAATAATATTTTATTGGAAAGTTGACCAAATTGCTTGTATGATATGGTAAAACAAAAATGATATTTTGAAACTCATTTTACACCCTACACCGTATGTACGGACGGTGAACAGTGTCTGTCCGTACAATAAACAGTATCACCCGTATATAAACAGTACGTGTTCCGTACATGAACAGTACCTCTCCGTACCGTACGGACATACGGTGTAAGGTGTAAAATGGGTGTCAAGATAGCAATGCTGATGGTAAAAACATCATAAATTCTTGTATATAAATATCCTCTTTAGTAAACCTTTTTTTATGAAACATAAAACAGATACCACCATCTATCAAGGTATTTGCTGTTACAGTCCCACCATCTGTTACAGACTTGCATCTAATCAACATAGTGTGAGGTGATTGTCATTCATTATCTTATATATTTTCTCTTTATCCATTTCGGTCAAGTAAGCCCTAAATTAGATTTACTTTGCTGTTTTAACTATTGTAATTTGTTTTCTGTATAAATACTTATTAATACGGTATAAAACTGTAGAAGTCGTAACTTTAATCACACGCACCTTAATATTTTATTACATCAATATATTTTACATTGAGTACTAAATATTTTCATAAATGTTTAATAGAGTATTCACCAATTGTTATTCATTCTCGTGACAATAAATCAAAAGAACTACAATGTTAGAGTGCTTTTGTTTGTGAGTTTTCATCCAATATTAAGATGCAGAGTTTTGCTATAGAGCATTACCGTGGCACTTCTAAGATTATATATGTTGTGGGTAGGTATTCTTGTCCCTTTTAAGTTGTGGTATTGACATCTATGTGCTTTTACAGTTGAAATGCTGGACGAAAACATGATAAGAAAAATCCAGGACCAAAACGTTGGGCCATCTAGAGGCAGTCCTTTTAGTGTTGGTCATGCTAATCTTGTTGCCTTTCTTGAAAGTGAAGATGACGAGGAGATGACAAACAAACATGTTTCACCATCTCCGCTTCCATCAACCCCTCAAGAACATTTCTCTTTGGTCCCTAAAGAAGATATTAATTGTGCAGCCATCTTGGGGCCTTTAGAACTTGATGAAGCTCTGGCTCGAGAGGAGAAATTGCATTCTATGTTTTTTTTTTTTTTCTAGCAAATGTTAGTGGGATGGGGGAATGTTAGTTTCCAGAATTTGAACCCTAGACCTTCTACTTGCAACTCCTTCATGTCTCTTAGCTCGCCAACTGAGCTACCTTCCTGGGACAATTGCATTCTATGTTGATTCATTCTATGTTTCATATGCGGGAAAAGCTCAAGCAATGCCAGAAAAATCTAAAGCAATGTCAAGAAAGTCAGACAACAATCACTGAAAATTATGAGTTTTGTGTTAGGGAATTAGAAAATCTTCAAGATGTTAAATGATAGGAAGTTGGGCAGACCCATTAGAGTTACTAAAAGGCCCACATGGCAGCATGACTTTATTTTGGATTAAAATTATTATTGTTTTTGCAACTTTAAGTAATTTTTATATTTTCCTCCAATTTAAAAAAAAAAAAAAACAATAATAATTTTAATCCAAAATAAAATCATGCTGCCGTGTGGGCCTTTTAGTAACTCTAATGGGTCTGCCCAACTTCCTATCACTAAAAGTCAGATTTCTTTGCTTGATGAAGGAAAATGCAAAGCTGAAGCGATGGCAACGGTTTATTCAGAGAAGAAGATGACGACAGAGGCTCTACTAAGAAAGGCCAAGAAGAAAGTCGTGTATCTTGCCACAGAGAATGCACAGTTGAAGGAACTTTCTAATTAAGGTCGACTTCTTAAGGAAGAGAAAAAATTGTTGTCCCTTACCGTAGAGAATTTTGAGTTTAAGAGACTTTATGATGAGATATTATTTAGAGAATCGAGAAAATCATGCCCTTGACCATTGAAATAGTGGTCTTATCTAAGTTATATTTTGAATACGACAAGGATATAATTGTTGTTTGTACTCATAGTATTAACTTGAAGGTTGAAGAAGATCATTTCGTTTTCTAGTTATCTTATCTTCTTTTCCTCATCAAAGGACAAATTTAGGTCCGTTTTATTCAATTATATTTCACAACCATTTTTTGAAAACTTCAACAATTCATATAATTTAGGTAAATATAATTAAATATGAGAGTTGTAGTACCCCAATTTTAATTTTAAAAAATATAAATATCAGGTTTATCTTTATCTTTTATTATCGGTCATCGATTTAGTAAAAAAATATCAAAATAAAAAAAAATGAAATTAAGAGGTTTATTCATTTAACTCTTTGGTTGAGTTAAAATTTCCAAATATATGTGACATTAGTTTTTTAATTTAATTATATTTATCTTAATTATTCTTTTAACGTAATTATTATTTTTTTTTAAATTTGTTACATCAGTTTAAATTTAATTGTCTTTGTCATTATTATTTTTTATTATTATTATTATTATTATTATTATTATTATTATTATTTATTTAGGGTTCAATATGTTTTTAATCCCTTTAAATATGCCAACATTCAATCTTCATCTCTTTAAAACCAAGCTCACACACCTTACGAATAAGACCAAGAACGGCAATATGCAGAAGAACTCAAGCTGGTACCAAGGCCCCTAACCCTAAGGCTAGGAGTTTAAGTCGAAGATACCAGTTAACCTCAACTGATATTTCCAACCAGGTCAACAATGGAGAAAGAGAAGGCAGAGGAAGGAAGAATAATAGAGTTCCATAGACATTCCAATTAAATTCTCGGCACCTATCAGTTTGAACAATTAGAACTAATGATAATAATGGATAAATGCTATCAATTCTTATAACTTCAAAAATAACAAAAAAAAATGTAATTTTATTTATTTAAACAGATGACAGTTAAAAATTAATAAATTGCTAAGTAACAGAAAAAAAATAAAAAATATGTTGGTGATTCACAAAATAAGAGAAAAAAAACTATACACGTATTCTGGATGTTTTCATTAGTTATAAAATTGTTGAAAAATAAAAAATGAAACTTATTTTACTTATGAGTTTTTGTAGGTTACAAACCTCGAGGTTACAAATAACTATTTTATTTTTTAATAATAATAATAATAATAATAATAACTAATTCTAATTGGATGACAGTGTAAAATTGTTTTATACTGACAGTGTATTCCAATTAATCTCATAATAATAATAATAATAATAATAATAATAATAATACATTCATATCAATAGTAATATGCTCCATTATTAATATTTGGAATTTTAACTGTATTAAAGCAATCACTAAATTTGTTACTCTTAATATCACCATTTGTTATTTTTCTATATATATATTTCTATTTCTTTATATTGACGATTAATTACGAATTTAATAGAAAAAATAATTATTTCTTTGATTTCTATTTGACTGAACTTTGAAAATCATTGCATTTTATGTTTTTACAGGTTATCTTGAAAGGAAATAAAATAATATTTTATTGGAAAGTTGACCAAATTGCTTGTATGATATGGTAAAACAAAAATGATATTTTGAAACTCATTTTACACCCTACACCGTATGTACGGACGGTGAACAGTGTCTGTCCGTACAATAAACAGTATCACCCGTATATAAACAGTACGTGTTCCGTACATGAACAGTACCTCTCCGTACCGTACGGACATACGGTGTAAGGTGTAAAATGGGTGTCAAGATAGCAATGCTGATGGTAAAAACATCATAAATTCTTGTATATAAATATCCTCTTTAGTAAACCTTTTTTTATGAAACATAAAACAGATACCACCATCTATCAAGGTATTTGCTGTTACAGTCCCACCATCTGTTACAGACTTGCATCTAATCAACATAGTGTGAGGTGATTGTCATTCATTATCTTATATATTTTCTCTTTATCCATTTCGGTCAAGTAAGCCCTAAATTAGATTTACTTTGCTGTTTTAACTATTGTAATTTGTTTTCTGTATAAATACTTATTAATACGGTATAAAACTGTAGAAGTCGTAACTTTAATCACACGCACCTTAATATTTTATTACATCAATATATTTTACATTGAGTACTAAATATTTTCATAAATGTTTAATAGAGTATTCACCAATTGTTATTCATTCTCGTGACAATAAATCAAAAGAACTACAATGTTAGAGTGCTTTTGTTTGTGAGTTTTCATCCAATATTAAGATGCAGAGTTTTGCTATAGAGCATTACCGTGGCACTTCTAAGATTATATATGTTGTGGGTAGGTATTCTTGTCCCTTTTAAGTTGTGGTATTGACATCTATGTGCTTTTACAGTTGAAATGCTGGACGAAAACATGATAAGAAAAATCCAGGACCAAAACGTTGGGCCATCTAGAGGCAGTCCTTTTAGTGTTGGTCATGCTAATCTTGTTGCCTTTCTTGAAAGTGAAGATGACGAGGAGATGACAAACAAACATGTTTCACCATCTCCGCTTCCATCAACCCCTCAAGAACATTTCTCTTTGGTCCCTAAAGAAGATATTAATTGTGCAGCCATCTTGGGGCCTTTAGAACTTGATGAAGCTCTGGCTCGAGAGGAGAAATTGCATTCTATGTTTTTTTTTTTTTTCTAGCAAATGTTAGTGGGATGGGGGAATGTTAGTTTCCAGAATTTGAACCCTAGACCTTCTACTTGCAACTCCTTCATGTCTCTTAGCTCGCCAACTGAGCTACCTTCCTGGGACAATTGCATTCTATGTTGATTCATTCTATGTTTCATATGCGGGAAAAGCTCAAGCAATGCCAGAAAAATCTAAAGCAATGTCAAGAAAGTCAGACAACAATCACTGAAAATTATGAGTTTTGTGTTAGGGAATTAGAAAATCTTCAAGATGTTAAATGATAGGAAGTTGGGCAGACCCATTAGAGTTACTAAAAGGCCCACATGGCAGCATGACTTTATTTTGGATTAAAATTATTATTGTTTTTGCAACTTTAAGTAATTTTTATATTTTCCTCCAATTTAAAAAAAAAAAAAAACAATAATAATTTTAATCCAAAATAAAATCATGCTGCCGTGTGGGCCTTTTAGTAACTCTAATGGGTCTGCCCAACTTCCTATCACTAAAAGTCAGATTTCTTTCCTTGATGAAGGAAAATGCAAAGCTGAAGCGATGGCAACGGTTTATTCAGAGAAGAAGATGACGACAGAGGCTCTACTAAGAAAGGCCAAGAAGAAAGTCGTGTATCTTGCCACAGAGAATGCACAGTTGAAGGAACTTTCTAATTAAGGTCGACTTCTTAAGGAAGAGAAAAAATTGTTGTCCCTTACCGTAGAGAATTTTGAGTTTAAGAGACTTTATGATGAGATATTATTTAGAGAATCGAGAAAATCATGCCCTTGACCATTGAAATAGTGGTCTTATCTAAGTTATATTTTGAATACGACAAGGATATAATTGTTGTTTGTACTCATAGTATTAACTTGAAGGTTGAAGAAGATCATTTCGTTTTCTAGTTATCTTATCTTCTTTTCCTCATCAAAGGACAAATTTAGGTCCGTTTTATTCAATTATATTTCACAACCATTTTTTGAAAACTTCAACAATTCATATAATTTAGGTAAATATAATTAAATATGAGAGTTGTAGTACCCCAATTTTAATTTTAAAAAATATAAATATCAGGTTTATCTTTATCTTTTATTATCGGTCATCGATTTAGTAAAAAAATATCAAAATAAAAAAAAATGAAATTAAGAGGTTTATTCATTTAACTCTTTGGTTGAGTTAAAATTTCCAAATATATGTGACATTAGTTTTTTAATTTAATTATATTTATCTTAATTATTCTTTTAACGTAATTATTTTTTTTTTTAAATTTGTTACATCAGTTTAAATTTAATTGTCTTTGTCATTATTATTTTTTATTATTATTATTATTATTATTATTATTATTATTATTTATTTAGGGTTCAATATGTTTTTAATCCCTTTAAATATGCCAACATTCAATCTTCATCTCTTTAAAACCAAGCTCACACACCTTACGAATAAGACCAAGAACGGCAATATGCAGAAGAACTCAAGCTGGTACCAAGGCCCCTAACCCTAAGGCTAGGAGTTTAAGTCGAAGATACCAGTTAACCTCAACTGATATTTCCAACCAGGTCAACAATGGAGAAAGAGAAGGCAGAGGAAGGAAGAATAATAGAGTTCCATAGACATTCCAATTAAATTCTCGGCACCTATCAGTTTGAACAATTAGAACTAATGATAATAATGGATAAATGCTATCAATTCTTATAACTTCAAAAATAACAAAAAAAAATGTAATTTTATTTATTTAAACAGATGACAGTTAAAAATTAATAAATTGCTAAGTAACAGAAAAAAAATAAAAAATATGTTGGTGATTCACAAAATAAGAGAAAAAAAACTATACACGTATTCTGGATGTTTTCATTAGTTATAAAATTGTTGAAAAATAAAAAATGAAACTTATTTTACTTATGAGTTTTTGTAGGTTACAAACCTCGAGGTTACAAATAACTATTTTATTTTTTAATAATAATAATAATAATAATAATAACTAATTCTAATTGGATGACAGTGTAAAATTGTTTTATACTGACAGTGTATTCCAATTAATCTCATAATAATAATAATAATAATAATAATAATAATAATACATTCATATCAATAGTAATATGCTCCATTATTAATATTTGGAATTTTAACTGTATTAAAGCAATCACTAAATTTGTTACTCTTAATATCACCATTTGTTATTTTTCTATATATATATTTCTATTTCTTTATATTGACGATTAATTACGAATTTAATAGAAAAAATAATTATTTCTTTGATTTCTATTTGACTGAACTTTGAAAATCATTACATTTTATGTTTTTACAGGTTATCTTGAAAGGAAATAAAATAATATTTTATTGGAAAGTTGACCAAATTGCTTGTATGATATGGTAAAACAAAAATGATATTTTGAAACTCATTTTACACCCTACACCGTATGTACGGACGGTGAACAGTGTCTGTCCGTACAATAAACAGTATCACCCGTATATAAACAGTACGTATTCCGTACATGAACAGTACCTCTCCGTACCGTACGGACATACGGTGTAAGGTGTAAAATGGGTGTCAAGATAGCAATGCTGATGGTAAAAACATCATAAATTCTTGTATATAAATATCCTCTTTAGTAAACCTTTTTTTATGAAACATAAAACAGATACCACCATCTATCAAGGTATTTGCTGTTACAGTCCCACCATCTGTTACAGACTTGCATCTAATCAACATAGTGTGAGGTGATTGTCATTCATTATCTTATATATTTTCTCTTTATCCATTTCGGTCAAGTAAGCCCTAAATTAGATTTACTTTGCTGTTTTAACTATTGTAATTTGTTTTCTGTATAAATACTTATTAATACGGTATAAAACTGTAGAAGTCGTAACTTTAATCACACGCACCTTAATATTTTATTACATCAATATATTTTACATTGAGTACTAAATATTTTCATAAATGTTTAATAGAGTATTCACCAATTGTTATTCATTCTCGTGACAATAAATCAAAAGAACTACAATGTTAGAGTGCTTTTGTTTGTGAGTTTTCATCCAATATTAAGATGCAGAGTTTTGCTATAGAGCATTACCGTGGCACTTCTAAGATTATATATGTTGTGGGTAGGTATTCTTGTCCCTTTTAAGTTGTGGTATTGACATCTATGTGCTTTTACAGTTGAAATGCTGGACGAAAACATGATAAGAAAAATCCAGGCCCAAAACGTTGGGCCATCTAGAGGCAGTCCTTTTAGTGTTGGTCATGCTAATCTTGTTGCCTTTCTTGAAAGTGAAGATGACGAGGAGATGACAAACAAACATGTTTCACCATCTCCGCTTCCATCAACCCCTCAAGAACATTTCTCTTTGGTCCCTAAAGAAGATATTAATTGTGCAGCCATCTTGGGGCCTTTAGAACTTGATGAAGCTCTGGCTCGAGAGGAGAAATTGCATTCTATGTTTTTTTTTTTTTTTTCTAGCAAATGTTAGTGGGATGGGGGAATGTTAGTTTCCAGAATTTGAACCCTAGACCTTCTACTTGCAACTCCTTCATGTCTCTTAGCTCGCCAACTGAGCTACCTTCCTGGGACAATTGCATTCTATGTTGATTCATTCTATGTTTCATATGCGGGAAAAGCTCAAGCAATGCCAGAAAAATCTAAAGCAATGTCAAGAAAGTCAGACAACAATCACTGAAAATTATGAGTTTTGTGTTAGGGAATTAGAAAATCTTCAAGATGTTAAATGATAGGAAGTTGGGCAGACCCATTAGAGTTACTAAAAGGCCCACATGGCAGCATGACTTTATTTTGGATTAAAATTATTATTGTTTTTGCAACTTTAAGTAATTTTTATATTTTCCTCCAATTTAAAAAAAAAAAAAAAACAATAATAATTTTAATCCAAAATAAAATCATGCTGCCGTGTGGGCCTTTTAGTAACTCTAATGGGTCTGCCCAACTTCCTATCACTAAAAGTCAGATTTCTTTGCTTGATGAAGGAAAATGCAAAGCTGAAGCGATGGCAACGGTTTATTCAGAGAAGATGACGACGAAAGAGGCTCTACTAAGAAAGGCCAAGAAGAAAGTCGTGTATCTTGCCACAGAGAATGCACAGTTGAAGGAACTTTCTAATTAAGGTCGACTTCTTAAGGAAGAGAAAAAATTGTTGTCCCTTACCGTAGAGAATTTTGAGTTTAAGAGACTTTATGATGAGATATTATTTAGAGAATCGAGAAAATCATGCCCTTGACCATTGAAATAGTGGTCTTATCTAAGTTATATTTTGAATACGACAAGGATATAATTGTTGTTTGTACTCATAGTATTAACTTGAAGGTTGAAGAAGATCATTTCGTTTTCTAGTTATCTTATCTTCTTTTCCTCATCAAAGGACAAATTTAGGTCCGTTTTATTCAATTATATTTCACAACCATTTTTTGAAAACTTCAACAATTCATATAATTTAGGTAAATATAATTAAATATGAGACTTGTAGTACCCCAATTTTAATTTTAAAAAATATAAATATCAGGTTTATCTTTATCTTTTATTATCGGTCATCGATTTAGTAAAAAAATATCAAAATAAAAAAAAATGAAATTAAGAGGTTTATTCATTTAACTCATTGGTTGAGTTAAAATTTCCAAATATATGTGACATTAGTTTTTTAATTTAATTATATTTATCTTAATTATTCTTTTAACGTAATTATTATTTTTTTTTTAAATTTGTTACATCAGTTTAAATGTAATTGTCTTTGTCATTATTATTTATTATTATTATTATTATTATTATTATTATTATTATTATTTATTTAGGGTTCAATATGTTTTTAATCCCTTTAAATATGCCAACATTCAATCTTCATCTCTTTAAAACCAAGCTCACACACCTTACGAATAAGACCAAGAACGGCAATATGCAGAAGAACTCAAGCTGGTACCAAGGCCCCTAAGCCTAAGGCTAGGAGTTTAAGTCGAAGATACCAGTTAACCTCAACTGATATTTCCAACCAGGTCAACAATGGAGAAAGAGAAGGCAGAGGAAGGAAGAATAATAGAGTTCCATAGACATTCCAATTAAATTATCGGCACCTATCAGTTTGAACAATTAGAACTAATGATAATAATGGATAAATGCTATCAATTCTTATAACTTCAAAAATAACAAAAAAAAAATGTAATTTTATTTATTTAAACAGATGACAGTTAAAAATTAATAAATTGCTAAGTAACAGAAAAAAAATAAAAAATATGTTGGTGATTCACAAAATAAGAGAAAAAAAACTATACACGTATTCTGGATGTTTTCATTAGTTATAAAATTGTTGAAAACTAAAAAATGAAACTTATTTTACTTATGAGTTTTTGTAGGTTACAAACCTCGAGGTTACAAATAACTATTTTATTTTTTAATAATAATAATAATAATAATAACTAATTCTAATTGGATGACAGTGTAAAATTGTTTTATACTGACAGTGTATTCCAATTAATCTCATAATAATAATAATAATAATAATAATAATAATAATACATTCATATCAATAGTAATATGCTCCATTATTAATATTTGGAATTTTAACTGTATTAAAGCAATCATTAAATTTGTTACTCTTAATATCACCATTTGTTATTTTTCTATATATATATTTCTATTTCTTTATATTGACGATTAATTACGAATTTAATAGAAAAAATAATTATTTCTTTGATTTCTATTTGACTGAACTTTGAAAATCATTGCATTTTATGTTTTTACAGGTTATCTTGAAAGGAAATAAAATAATATTTTATTGGAAAGTTGACCAAATTGCTTGTATGATATGGTAAAACAAAAATGATATTTTGAAACTCATTTTACACCCTACACCGTATGTACGGACGGTGAACAGTGTCTGTCCGTACAATAAACAGTATCACCCGTATATAAACAGTACGTGTTCCGTACATGAACAGTACCTCTCCGTACCGTACGGACATACGGTGTAAGGTGTAAAATGGGTGTCAAGATAGCAATGCTGATGGTAAAAACATCATAAATTCTTGTATATAAATATCCTCTTTAGTAAACCTTTTTTTATGAAACATAAAACAGATACCACCATCTATCAAGGTATTTGCTGTTACAGTCCCACCATCTGTTACAGACTTGCATCTAATCAACATAGTGTGAGGTGATTGTCATTCATTATCTTATATATTTTCTCTTTATCCATTTCGGTCAAGTAAGCCCTAAATTAGATTTACTTTGCTGTTTTAACTATTGTAATTTGTTTTCTGTATAAATACTTATTAATACGGTATAAAACTGTAGAAGTCGTAACTTTAATCACACGCACCTTAATATTTTATTACATCAATATATTTTACATTGAGTACTAAATATTTTCATAAATGTTTAATAGAGTATTCACCAATTGTTATTCATTCTCGTGACAATAAATCAAAAGAACTACAATGTTAGAGTGCTTTTGTTTGTGAGTTTTCATCCAATATTAAGATGCAGAGTTTTGCTATAGAGCATTACCGTGGCACTTCTAAGATTATATATGTTGTGGGTAGGTATTCTTGTCCCTTTTAAGTTGTGGTATTGACATCTATGTGCTTTTACAGTTGAAATGCTGGACGAAAACATGATAAGAAAAATCCAGGACCAAAACGTTGGGCCATCTAGAGGCAGTCCTTTTAGTGTTGGTCATGCTAATCTTGTTGCCTTTCTTGAAAGTGAAGATGACGAGGAGATGACAAACAAACATGTTTCACCATCTCCGCTTCCATCAACCCCTCAAGAACATTTCTCTTTGGTCCCTAAAGAAGATATTAATTGTGCAGCCATCTTGGGGCCTTTAGAACTTGATGAAGCTCTGGCTCGAGAGGAGAAATTGCATTCTATGTTTTTTTTTTTTTTTTCTAGCAAATGTTAGTGGGATGGGGGAATGTTAGTTTCCAGAATTTGAACCCTAGACCTTCTACTTGCAACTCCTTCATGTCTCTTAGCTCGCCAACTGAGCTACCTTCCTGGGACAATTGCATTCTATGTTGATTCATTCTATGTTTCATATGCGGGAAAAGCTCAAGCAATGCCAGAAAAATCTAAAGCAATGTCAAGAAAGTCAGACAACAATCACTGAAAATTATGAGTTTTGTGTTAGGGAATTAGAAAATCTTCAAGATGTTAAATGATAGGAAGTTGGGCAGACCCATTAGAGTTACTAAAAGGCCCACATGGCAGCATGACTTTATTTTGGATTAAAATTATTATTGTTTTTGCAACTTTAAGTAATTTTTATATTTTCCTCCAATTTAAAAAAAAAAAAAAAACAATAATAATTTTAATCCAAAATAAAATCATGCTGCCGTGTGGGCCTTTTAGTAACTCTAATGGGTCTGCCAAACTTCCTATCACTAAAAGTCAGATTTCTTTGCTTGATGAAGGAAAATGCAAAGCTGAAGCGATGGCAACGGTTTATTCAGAGAAGATGACGACGAAAGAGGCTCTACTAAGAAAGGCCAAGAAGAAAGTCATGTATCTTGCCACAGAGAATGCACAGTTGAAGGAACTTTCTAATTAAGGTCGACTTCTTAAGGAAGAGAAAAAATTGTTGTCCCTTACCGTAGAGAATTTTGAGTTTAAGAGACTTTATGATGAGATATTATTTAGAGAATCGAGAAAATCATGCCCATGACCATTGAAATAGTGGTCTTATCTAAGTTATATTTTGAATACGACAAGGATATAATTGTTGTTTGTACTCATAGTATTAACTTGAAGGTTGAAGAAGATCATTTCGTTTTCTAGTTATCTTATCTTCTTTTCCTCATCAAAGGACAAATTTAGGTCCGTTTTATTCAATTATATTTCACAACCATTTTTTGAAAACTTCAACAATTCATATAATTTAGGTAAATATAATTAAATATGAGAGTTGTAGTACCCCAATTTTAATTTTAAAAAATATAAATATCAGGTTTATCTTTATCTTTTATTATCGGTCATCGATTTAGTAAAAAAATATCAAAATAAAAAAAAATGAAATTAAGAGGTTTATTCATTTAACTCTTTGGTTGAGTTAAAATTTCCAAATATATGTGACATTAGTTTTTTAATTTAATTATATTTATCTTAATTATTCTTTTAACGTAATTATTATTTTTTTTTAAATTTGTTACATCAGTTTAAATGTAATTGTCTTTGTCATTATTATTTATTATTATTATTATTATTATTATTATTATTATTATTATTTATTTAGGGTTCAATATGTTTTTAATCCCTTTAAATATGCCAACATTCAATCTTCATCTCTTTAAAACCAAGCTCACACACCTTACGAATAAGACCAAGAACGGCAATATGCAGAAGAACTCAAGCTGGTACCAAGGCCCCTAACCCTAAGGCTAGGAGTTTAAGTCGAAGATACCAGTTAACCTCAACTGATATTTCCAACCAGGTCAACAATGGAGAAAGAGAAGGCAGAGGAAGGAAGAATAATAGAGTTCCATAGACATTCCAATTAAATTATCGGCACCTATCAGTTTGAACAATTAGAACTAATGATAATAATGGATAAATGCTATCAATTCTTATAACTTCAAAAATAACAAAAAAAAATGTAATTTTATTTATTTAAACAGATGACAGTTAAAAATTAATAAATTGCTAAGTAACAGAAAAAAAATAAAAAATATGTTGGTGATTCACAAAATAAGAGAAAAAAAACTATACACGTATTCTGGATGTTTTCATTAGTTATAAAATTGTTGAAAAATAAAAAATGAAACTTATTTTACTTATGAGTTTTTGTAGGTTACAAACCTCGAGGTTACAAATAACTATTTTATTTTTTAATAATAATAATAATAATAATAACTAATTCTAATTGGATGACAGTGTAAAATTGTTTTATACTGACAGTGTATTCCAATTAATCTCATAATAATAATAATAATAATAATAATAATAATAATACATTCATATCAATAGTAATATGCTCCATTATTAATATTTGGAATTTTAACTGTATTAAAGCAATCATTAAATTTGTTACTCTTAATATCACCATTTGTTATTTTTCTATATATATATTTCTATTTCTTTATATTGACGATTAATTACGAATTTAATAGAAAAAATAATTATTTCTTTGATTTCTATTTGACTGAACTTTGAAAATCATTGCATTTTATGTTTTTACAGGTTATCTTCAAAGGAAATAAAATAATATTTTATTGGAAAGTTGACCAAATTGCTTGTATGATATGGTAAAACAAAAATGATATTTTGAAACTCATTTTACACCCTACACCGTATGTACGGACGGTGAACAGTGTCTGTCCGTACAATAAACAGTATCACCCGTATATAAACAGTACGTGTTCCGTACATGAACAGTACCTCTCCGTACCGTACGGACATACGGTGTAAGGTGTAAAATGGGTGTCAAGATAGCAATGCTGATGGTAAAAACATCATAAATTCTTGTATATAAATATCCTCTTTAGTAAACCTTTTTTTATGAAACATAAAACAGATACCACCATCTATCAAGGTATTTGCTGTTACAGTCCCACCATCTGTTACAGACATGCATCTAATCAACATAGTGTGAGGTGATTGTCATTCATTATCTTATATATTTTCTCTTTATCCATTTCGGTCAAGTAAGCCCTAAATTAGATTTACTTTGCTGTTTTAACTATTGTAATTTGTTTTCTGTATAAATACTTATTAATACGGTATAAAACTGTAGAAGTCGTAACTTTAATCACACGCACCTTAATATTTTATTACATCAATATATTTTACATTGAGTACTAAATATTTTCATAAATGTTTAATAGAGTATTCACCAATTGTTATTCATTCTCGTGACAATAAATCAAAAGAACTACAATGTTAGAGTGCTTTTGTTTATGAGTTTTCATCCAATATTAAGATGCAGAGTTTTGCTATAGAGCATTACCGTGGCACTTCTAAGATTATATATGTTGTGGGTAGGTATTCTTGTCCCTTTTAAGTTGTGGTATTGACATCTATGTGCTTTTACAGTTGAAATGCTGGACGAAAACATGATAAGAAAAATCCAGGACCAAAACGTTGGGCCATCTAGAGGCAGTCCTTTTAGTGTTGGTCATGCTAATCTTGTTGCCTTTCTTGAAAGTGAAGATGACGAGGAGATGACAAACAAACATGTTTCACCATCTCCGCTTCCATCAACCCCTCAAGAACATTTCTCTTTGGTCCCTAAAGAAGATATTAATTGTGCAGCCATCTTGGGGCCTTTAGAACTTGATGAAGCTCTGGCTCGAGAGGAGAAATTGCATTCTATGTTTTTTTTTTTTTTCTAGCAAATGTTAGTGGGATGGGGGAATGTTAGTTTCCAGAATTTGAACCCTAGACCTTCTACTTGCAACTCCTTCATGTCTCTTAGCTCGCCAACTGAGCTACCTTCCTGGGACAATTGCATTCTATGTTGATTCATTCTATGTTTCATATGCGGGAAAAGCTCAAGCAATGCCAGAAAAATCTAAAGCAATGTCAAGAAAGTCAGACAACAATCACTGAAAATTATGAGTTTTGTGTTAGGGAATTAGAAAATCTTCAAGATGTTAAATGATAGGAAGTTGGGCAGACCCATTAGAGTTACTAAAAGGCCCACATGGCAGCATGACTTTATTTTGGATTAAAATTATTATTATTTTTGCAACTTTAAGTAATTTTTATATTTTCCTCCAATTTAAAAAAAAAAAAAAACAATAATAATTTTAATCCAAAATAAAATCATGCTGCCGTGTGGGCCTTTTAGTAACTCTAATGGGTCTGCCCAACTTCCTATCACTAAAAGTCAGATTTCTTTGCTTGATGAAGGAAAATGCAAAGCTGAAGCGATGGCAACGGTTTATTCAGAGAAGATGACGACGAAAGAGGCTCTACTAAGAAAGGCCAAGAAGAAAGTCGTGTATCTTGCCACAGAGAATGCACAGTTGAAGGAACTTTCTAATTAAGGTCGACTTCTTAAGGAAGAGAAAAAATTGTTGTCCCTTACCGTAGAGAATTTTGAGTTTAAGAGACTTTATGATGAGATATTATTTAGAGAATCGAGAAAATCATGCCCTTGACCATTGAAATAGTGGTCTTATCTAAGTTATATTTTGAATACGACAAGGATATAATTGTTGTTTGTACTCATAGTATTAACTTGAAGGTTGAAGAAGATCATTTCGTTTTCTAGTTATCTTATCTTCTTTTCCTCATCAAAGGACAAATTTAGGTCCGTTTTATTCAATTATATTTCACAACCATTTTTTGAAAACTTAAACAATTCATATAATTTAGGTAAATATAATTAAATATGAGAGTTGTAGTACCCCAATTTTAATTTTAAAAAATATAAATATCAGGTTTATCTTTATCTTTTATTATCGGTCATCGATTTAGTAAAAAAATATCAAAATAAAAAAAAATGAAATTAAGAGGTTTATTCATTTAACTCTTTGGTTGAGTTAAAATTTCCAAATATATGTGACATTAGTTTTTTAATTTAATTATATTTATCTTAATTATTCTTTTAACGTAATTATTATTTTTTTTTTAAATTTGTTACATCAGTTTAAATGTAATTGTCTTTGTCATTATTATTTATTATTATTATTATTATTATTATTATTATTATTTATTTAGGGTTCAATATGTTTTTAATCCCTTTAAATATGCCAACATTCAATCTTCATCTCTTTAAAACCAAGCTCACACACCTTACGAATAAGACCAAGAACGGCAATATGCAGAAGAACTCAAGCTGGTACCAAGGCCCCTAAGCCTAAGGCTAGGAGTTTAAGTCGAAGATACCAGTTAACCTCAACTGATATTTCCAACCAGGTCAACAATGGAGAAAGAGAAGGCAGAGGAAGGAAGAATAATAGAGTTCCATAGACATTCCAATTAAATTATCGGCACCTATCAGTTTGAACAATTAGAACTAATGATAATAATGGATAAATGCTATCAATTCTTATAACTTCAAAAATAACAAAAAAAAATGTAATTTTATTTATTTAAACAGATGACAGTTAAAAATTAATAAATTGCTAAGTAACAGAAAAAAAATAAAAAATATGTTGGTGATTCACAAAATAAGAGAAAAAAAACTATACACGTATTCTGGATGTTTTCATTAGTTATAAAATTGTTGAAAACTAAAAAATGAAACTTATTTTACTTATGAGTTTTTGTAGGTTACAAACCTCGAGGTTACAAATAACTATTTTATTTTTTAATAATAATAATAATAATAATAACTAATTCTAATTGGATGACAGTGTAAAATTGTTTTATACTGACAGTGTATTCCAATTAATCTCATAATAATAATAATAATAATAATAATAATAATAATACATTCATATCAATAGTAATATGCTCCATTATTAATATTTGGAATTTTAACTGTATTAAAGCAATCATTAAATTTGTTACTCTTAATATCACCATTTGTTATTTTTCTATATATATATTTCTATTTCTTTATATTGACGATTAATTACGAATTTAATAGAAAAAATAATTATTTCTTTGATTTCTATTTGACTGAACTTTGAAAATCATTGCATTTTATGTTTTTACAGGTTATCTTGAAAGGAAATAAAATAATATTTTATTGGAAAGTTGACCAAATTGCTTGTATGATATGGTAAAACAAAAATGATATTTTGAAACTCATTTTACACCCTACACCGTATGTACGGACGGTGAACAGTGTCTGTCCGTACAATAAACAGTATCACCCGTATATAAACAGTACGTGTTCCGTACATGAACAGTACCTCTCCGTACCGTACGGACATACGGTGTAAGGTGTAAAATGGGTGTCAAGATAGCAATGCTGATGGTAAAAACATCATAAATTCTTGTATATAAATATCCTCTTTAGTAAACCTTTTTTTATGAAACATAAAACAGATACCACCATCTATCAAGGTATTTGCTGTTACAGTCCCACCATCTGTTACAGACTTGCATCTAATCAACATAGTGTGAGGTGATTGTCATTCATTATCTTATATATTTTCTCTTTATCCATTTCGGTCAAGTAAGCCCTAAATTAGATTTACTTTGCTGTTTTAACTATTGTAATTTGTTTTCTGTATAAATACTTATTAATACGGTATAAAACTGTAGAAGTCGTAACTTTAATCACACGCACCTTAATATTTTATTACATCAATATATTTTACATTGAGTACTAAATATTTTCATAAATGTTTAATAGAGTATTCACCAATTGTTATTCATTCTCGTGACAATAAATCAAAAGAACTACAATGTTAGAGTGCTTTTGTTTGTGAGTTTTCATCCAATATTAAGATGCAGAGTTTTGCTATAGAGCATTAACGTGGCACTTCTAAGATTATATATGTTGTGGGTAGGTATTCTTGTCCCTTTTAAGTTGTGGTATTGACATCTATGTGCTTTTACAGTTGAAATGCTGGACGAAAACATGATAAGAAAAATCTAGGACCAAAACGTTGGGCCATCTAGAGGCAGTCCTTTTAGTGTTGGTCATGCTAATCTTGTTGCCTTTCTTGAAAGTGAAGATGACGAGGAGATGACAAACAAACATGTTTCACCATCTCCGCTTCCATCAACCCCTCAAGAACATTTCTCTTTGGTCCCTAAAGAAGATATTAATTGTGCAGCCATCTTGGGGCCTTTAGAACTTGATGAAGCTCTGGCTCGAGAGGAGAAATTGCATTCTATGTTTTTTTTTTTTTTTCTAGCAAATGTTAGTGGGATGGGGGAATGTTAGTTTCCAGAATTTGAACCCTAGACCTTCTACTTGCAACTCCTTCATGTCTCTTAGCTCGCCAACTGAGCTACCTTCCTGGGACAATTGCATTCTATGTTGATTCATTCTATGTTTCATATGCGGGAAAAGCTCAAGCAATGCCAGAAAAATCTAAAGAAATGTCAAGAAAGTCAGACAACAATCACTGAAAATTATGAGTTTTGTGTTAGGGAATTAGAAAATCTTCAAGATGTTAAATGATAGGAAGTTGGGCAGACCCATTAGAGTTACTAAAAGGCCCACATGGCAGCATGACTTTATTTTGGATTAAAATTATTATTGTTTTTGCAACTTTAAGTAATTTTTATATTTTCCTCCAATTTAAAAAAAAAAAAAAACAATAATAATTTTAATCCAAAATAAAATCATGCTGCCGTGTGGGCCTTTTAGTAACTCTAATGGGTCTGCCAAACTTCCTATCACTAAAAGTCAGATTTCTTTGCTTGATGAAGGAAAATGCAAAGCTGAAGCGATGGCAACGGTTTATTCAGAGAAGATGACGACGAAAAAGGCTCTACTAAGAAAGGCCAAGAAGAAAGTCGTGTATCTTGCCACAGAGAATGCACAGTTGAAGGAACTTTCTAATTAAGGTCGACTTCTTAAGGAAGAGAAAAAATTGTTGTCCCTTACCGTAGAGAATTTTGAGTTTAAGAGACTTTATGATGAGATATTATTTAGAGAATCGAGAAAATCATGCCCATGACCATTGAAATAGTGGTCTTATCTAAGTTATATTTTGAATACGACAAGGATATAATTGTTGTTTGTACTCATAGTATTAACTTGAAGGTTGAAGAAGATCATTTCGTTTTCTAGTTATCTTATCTTCTTTTCCTCATCAAAGGACAAATTTAGGTCCGTTTTATTCAATTATATTTCACAACCATTTTTTGAAAACTTCAACAATTCATATAATTTAGGTAAATATAATTAAATATGAGAGTTGTAGTACCCCAATTTTAATTTTAAAAAATATAAATATCAGGTTTATCTTTATCTTTTATTATCGGTCATCGATTTAGTAAAAAAATATCAAAATAAAAAAAAATGAAATTAAGAGGTTTATTCATTTAACTCTTTGGTTGAGTTAAAATTTCCAAATATATGTGACATTAGTTTTTTAATTTAATTATATATATCTTAATTATTCTTTTAACGTAATTATTATTTTTTTTTAAATTTGTTACATCAGTTTAAATGTAATTGTCTTTGTCATTATTATTTATTATTATTATTATTATTATTATTATTATTATTATTATTTATTTAGGGTTCAATATGTTTTTAATCCCTTTAAATATGCCAACATTCAATCTTCATCTCTTTAAAACCAAGCTCACACACCTTACGAATAAGACCAAGAACGGCAATATGCAGAAGAACTCAAGCTGGTACCAAGGCCCCTAACCCTAAGGCTAGGAGTTTAAGTCGAAGATACCAGTTAACCTCAACTGATATTTCCAACCAGGTCAACAATGGAGAAAGAGAAGGCAGAGGAAGGAAGAATAATAGAGTTCCATAGACATTCCAATTAAATTATCGGCACCTATCAGTTTGAACAATTAGAACTAATGATAATAATGGATAAATGCTATCAATTCTTATAACTTCAAAAATAACAAAAAAAAATGTAATTTTATTTATTTAAACAGATGACAGTTAAAAATTAATAAATTGCTAAGTAACAGAAAAAAAATAAAAAATATGTGGGTGATTCACAAAATAAGAGAAAAAAAACTATACACGTATTCTGGATGTTTTCATTAGTTATAAAATTGTTGAAAAATAAAAAATGAAACTTATTTTACTTATGAGTTTTTGTAGGTTACAAACCTCGAGGTTACAAATAACTATTTTATTTTTTAATAATAATAATAATAATAATAACTAATTCTAATTGGATGACAGTGTAAAATTGTTTTATACTGACAGTGTATTCCAATTAATCTCATAATAATAATAATAATAATAATAATAATAATAATACATTCATATCAATAGTAATATGCTCCATTATTAATATTTGGAATTTTAACTGTATTAAAGCAATCATTAAATTTGTTACTCTTAATATCACCATTTGTTATTTTTCTATATATATATTTCTATTTCTTTATATTGACGATTAATTACGAATTTAATAGAAAAAATAATTATTTCTTTGATTTCTATTTGACTGAACTTTGAAAATCATTGCATTTTATGTTTTTACAGGTTATCTTGAAAGGAAATAAAATAATATTTTATTGGAAAGTTGACCAAATTGCTTGTATGATATGGTAAAACAAAAATGATATTTTGAAACTCATTTTACACCCTACACCGTATGTACGGACGGTGAACAGTGTCTGTCCGTACAATAAACAGTATCACCCGTATATAAACAGTACGTGTTCCGTACATGAACAGTACCTCTCCGTACCGTACGGACATACGGTGTAAGGTGTAAAATGGGTGTCAAGATAGCAATGCTGATGGTAAAAACATCATAAATTCTTGTATATAAATATCCTCTTTAGTAAACCTTTTTTTATGAAACATAAAACAGATACCACCATCTATCAAGGTATTTGCTGTTACAGTCCCACCATCTGTTACAGACTTGCATCTAATCAACATAGTGTGAGGTGATTGTCATTCATTATCTTATATATTTTCTCTTTATCCATTTCGGTCAAGTAAGCCCTAAATTAGATTTACTTTGCTGTTTTAACTATTGTAATTTGTTTTCTGTATAAATACTTATTAATACGGTATAAAACTGTAGAAGTCGTAACTTTAATCACACGCACCTTAATATTTTATTACATCAATATATTTTACATTGAGTACTAAATATTTTCATAAATGTTTAATAGAGTATTCACCAATTGTTATTCATTCTCGTGACAATAAATCAAAAGAACTACAATGTTAGAGTGCTTTTGTTTGTGAGTTTTCATCCAATATTAAGATGCAGAGTTTTGCTATAGAGCATTACCGTGGCACTTATAAGATTATATATGTTGTGGGTAGGTATTCTTGTCCCTTTTAAGTTGTGGTATTGACATCTATGTGCTTTTACAGTTGAAATGCTGGACGAAAACATGATAAGAAAAATCCAGGACCAAAACGTTGGGCCATCTAGAGGCAGTCCTTTTAGTGTTGGTCATGCTAATCTTGTTGCCTTTCTTGAAAGTGAAGATGACGAGGAGATGACAAACAAACATGTTTCACCATCTCCGCTTCCATCAACCCCTCAAGAACATTTCTCTTTGGTCCCTAAAGAAGATATTAATTGTGCAGCCATCTTGGGGCCTTTAGAACTTGATGAAGCTCTGGCTCGAGAGGAGAAATTGCATTCTATGTTTTTTTTTTTTTTTCTAGCAAATGTTAGTGGGATGGGGGAATGTTAGTTTCCAGAATTTGAACCCTAGACCTTCTACTTGCAACTCCTTCATGTCTCTTAGCTCGCCAACTGAGCTACCTTCCTGGGACAATTGCATTCTATGTTGATTCATTCTATGTTTCATATGCGGGAAAAGCTCAAGCAATGCCAGAAAAATCTAAAGCAATGTCAAGAAAGTCAGACAACAATCACTGAAAATTATGAGTTTTGTGTTAGGGAATTAGAAAATCTTCAAGATGTTAAATGATAGGAAGTTGGGCAGACCCATTAGAGTTACTAAAAGGCCCACATGGCAGCATGACTTTATTTTGGATTAAAATTATTATTGTTTTTGCAACTTTAAGTAATTTTTATATTTTCCTCCAATTTAAAAAAAAAAAAAACAATAATAATTTTAATCCAAAATAAAATCATGCTGCCGTGTGGGCCTTTTAGTAACTCTAATGGGTCTGCCCAACTTCCTATCACTAAAAGTCAGATTTCTTTGCTTGATGAAGGAAAATGCAAAGCTGAAGCGATGGCAACGGTTTATTCAGAGAAGAAGATGACGACAGAGGCTCTACTAAGAAAGGCCAAGAAGAAAGTCGTGTATCTTGCCACAGAGAATGCACAGTTGAAGGAACTTTCTAATTAAGGTCGACTTCTTAAGGAAGAGAAAAAATTGTTGTCCCTTACCGTAGAGAATTTTGAGTTTAAGAGACTTTATGATGAGATATTATTTAGAGAATCGAGAAAATCATGCCCTTGACCATTGAAATAGTGGTCTTATCTAAGTTATATTTTGAATACGACAAGGATATAATTGTTGTTTGTACTCATAGTATTAACTTGAAGGTTGAAGAAGATCATTTCGTTTTCTAGTTATCTTATCTTCTTTTCCTCATCAAAGGACAAATTTAGGTCCGTTTTATTCAATTATATTTCACAACCATTTTTTGAAAACTTCAACAATTCATATAATTTAGGTAAATATAATTAAATATGAGAGTTGTAGTACCCCAATTTTAATTTTAAAAAATATAAATATCAGGTTTATCTTTATCTTTTATTATCGGTCATCGATTTAGTAAAAAAATATCAAAATAAAAAAAAATGAAATTAAGAGGTTTATTCATTTAACTCTTTGGTTGAGTTAAAATTTCCAAATATATGTGACATTAGTTTTTTAATTTAATTATATTTATCTTAATTATTCTTTTAACGTAATTATTATTATTTTTTTAAATTTGTTACATCAGTTTAAATGTAATTGTCTTTGTCATTATTATTTATTATTATTATTATTATTATTATTATTATTATTATTTATTTAGGGTTCAATATGTTTTTAATCCCTTTAAATATGCCAACATTCAATCTTCATCTCTTTAAAACCAAGCTCACACACCTTACGAATAAGACCAAGAACGGCAATATGCAGAAGAACTCAAGCTGGTACCAAGGCCCCTAAGCCTAAGGCTAGGAGTTTAAGTCGAAGATACCAGTTAACCTCAACTGATATTTCCAACCAGGTCAACAATGGAGAAAGAGAAGGCAGAGGAAGGAAGAATAATAGAGTTCCATAGACATTCCAATTAAATTATCGGCACCTATCAGTTTGAACAATTAGAACTAATGATAATAATGGATAAATGCTATCAATTCTTATAACTTCAAAAATAACAAAAAAAAATGTAATTTTATTTATTTAAACAGATGACAGTTAAAAATTAATAAATTGCTAAGTAACAGAAAAAAAATAAAAAATATGTTGGTGATTCACAAAATAAGAGAAAAAAAACTATACACGTATTCTGGATGTTTTCATTAGTTATAAAATTGTTGAAAACTAAAAAATGAAACTTATTTTACTTATGAGTTTTTGCAGGTTACAAACCTCGAGGTTACAAATAACTATTTTATTTTTTAATAATAATAATAATAATAATAACTAATTCTAATTGGATGACAGTGTAAAATTGTTTTATACTGACAGTGTATTCCAATTAATCTCATAATAATAATAATAATAATAATAATAATAATAATAATAATAATACATTCATATCAATAGTAATATGCTCCATTATTAATATTTGGAATTTTAACTGTATTAAAGCAATCATTAAATTTGTTACTCTTAATATCACCATTTGTTATTTTTCTATATATATATTTCTATTTCTTTATATTGACGATTAATTACGAATTTAATAGAAAAAATAATTATTTCTTTGATTTCTATTTGACTGAACTTTGAAAATCATTGCATTTTATGTTTTTACAGGTTATCTTGAAAGGAAATAAAATAATATTTTATTGGAAAGTTGACCAAATTGCTTGTATGATATGGTAAAACAAAAATGATATTTTGAAACTCATTTTACACCCTACACCGTATGTACGGACGGTGAACAGTGTCTGTCCGTACAATAAACAGTATCACCCGTATATAAACAGTACGTGTTCCGTACATGAACAGTACCTCTCCGTACCGTACGGACATACGGTGTAAGGTGTAAAATGGGTGTCAAGATAGCAATGCTGATGGTAAAAACATCATAAATTCTTGTATATAAATATCCTCTTTAGTAAACCTTTTTTTATGAAACATAAAACAGATACCACCATCTATCAAGGTATTTGCTGTTACAGTCCCACCATCTGTTACAGACTTGCATCTAATCAACATAGTGTGAGGTGATTGTCATTCATTATCTTATATATTTTCTCTTTATCCATTTCGGTCAAGTAAGCCCTAAATTAGATTTACTTTGCTGTTTTAACTATTGTAATTTGTTTTCTGTATAAATACTTATTAATACGGTATAAAACTGTAGAAGTCGTAACTTTAATCACACGCACCTTAATATTTTATTACATCAATATATTTTACATTGAGTACTAAATATTTTCATAAATGTTTAATAGAGTATTCACCAATTGTTATTCATTCTCGTGACAATAAATCAAAAGAACTACAATGTTAGAGTGCTTTTGTTTGTGAGTTTTCATCCAATATTAAGATGCAGAGTTTTGCTATAGAGCATTACCGTGGCACTTCTAAGATTATATATGTTGTGGGTAGGTATTCTTGTCCCTTTTAAGTTGTGGTATTGACATCTATGTGCTTTTACAGTTGAAATGCTGGACGAAAACATGATAAGAAAAATCCAGGACCAAAATGTTGGGCCATCTAGAGGCAGTCCTTTTAGTGTTGGTCATGCTAATCTTGTTGCCTTTCTTGAAAGTGAAGATGACGAGGAGATGACAAACAAACATGTTTCACCATCTCCGCTTCCATCAACCCCTCAAGAACATTTCTCTTTGGTCCCTAAAGAAGATATTAATTGTGCAGCCATCTTGGGGCCTTTAGAACTTGATGAAGCTCTGGCTCGAGAGGAGAAATTGCATTCTATGTTTTTTTTTTTTTTTTCTAGCAAATGTTAGTGGGATGGGGGAATGTTAGTTTCCAGAATTTGAACCCTAGACCTTCTACTTGCAACTCCTTCATGTCTCTTAGCTCGCCAACTGAGCTACCTTCCTGGGACAATTGCATTCTATGTTGATTCATTCTATGTTTCATATGCGGGAAAAGCTCAAGCAATGCCAGAAAAATCTAAAGCAATGTCAAGAAAGTCAGACAACAATCACTGAAAATTATGAGTTTTGTGTTAGGGAATTAGAAAATCTTCAAGATGTTAAATGATAGGAAGTTGGGCAGACCCATTAGAGTTACTAAAAGGCCCACATGGCAGCATGACTTTATTTTGGATTAAAATTATTATTGTTTTTGCAACTTTAAGTAATTTTTATATTTTCCTCCAATTTAAAAAAAAAAAAAAAACAATAATAATTTTAATCCAAAATAAAATCATGCTGCCGTGTGGGCCTTTTAGTAACTCTAATGGGTCTGCCAAACTTCCTATCACTAAAAGTCAGATTTCTTTGCTTGATGAAGGAAAATGCAAAGCTGAAGCGATGGCAACGGTTTATTCAGAGAAGATGACGACGAAAGAGGCTCTACTAAGAAAGGCCAAGAAGAAAGTCGTGTATCTTGCCACAGAGAATGCACAGTTGAAGGAACTTTCTAATTAAGGTCGACTTCTTAAGGAAGAGAAAAAATTGTTGTCCCTTACCGTAGAGAATTTTGAGTTTAAGAGACTTTATGATGAGATATTATTTAGAGAATCGAGAAAATCATGCCCATGACCATTGAAATAGTGGTCTTATCTAAGTTATATTTTGAATACGACAAGGATATAATTGTTGTTTGTACTCATAGTATTAACTTGAAGGTTGAAGAAGATCATTTCGTTTTCTAGTTATCTTATCTTCTTTTCCTCATCAAAGGACAAATTTAGGTCCGTTTTATTCAATTATATTTCACAACCATTTTTTGAAAACTTCAACAATTCATATAATTTAGGTAAATATAATTAAATATGAGAGTTGTAGTACCCCAATTTTAATTTTAAAAAATATAAATATCAGGTTTATCTTTATCTTTTATTATCGGTCATCGATTTAGTAAAAAAATATCAAAATAAAAAAAAATGAAATTAAGAGGTTTATTCATTTAACTCTTTGGTTGAGTTAAAATTTCCAAATATATGTGACATTAGTTTTTTAATTTAATTATATTTATCTTAATTATTCTTTTAACGTAATTATTATTTTTTTTTAAATTTGTTACATCAGTTTAAATGTAATTGTCTTTGTCATTATTATTTATTATTATTATTATTATTATTATTATTATTATTATTTATTTAGGGTTCAATATGTTTTTAATCCCTTTAAATATGCCAACATTCAATCTTCATCTCTTTAAAACCAAGCTCACACACCTTACGAATAAGACCAAGAACGGCAATATGCAGAAGAACTCAAGCTGGTACCAAGGCCCCTAACCCTAAGGCTAGGAGTTTAAGTCGAAGATACCAGTTAACCTCAACTGATATTTCCAACCAGGTCAACAATGGAGAAAGAGAAGGCAGAGGAAGGAAGAATAATAGAGTTCCATAGACATTCCAATTAAATTATCGGCACCTATTAGTTTGAACAATTAGAACTAATGATAATAATGGATAAATGCTATCAATTCTTATAACTTCAAAAATAACAAAAAAAAATGTAATTTTATTTATTTAAACAGATGACAGTTAAAAATTAATAAATTGCTAAGTAACAGAAAAAAAATAAAAAATATGTTGGTGATTCACAAAATAAGAGAAAAAAAACTATACACGTATTCTGGATGTTTTCATTAGTTATAAAATTGTTGAAAAATAAAAAATGAAACTTATTTTACTTATGAGTTTTTGTAGGTTACAAACCTCGAGGTTACAAATAACTATTTTATTTTTTAATAATAATAATAATAATAATAACTAATTCTAATTGGATGACAGTGTAAAATTGTTTTATACTGACAGTGTATTCCAATTAATCTCATAATAATAATAATAATAATAATAATAATAATAATACATTCATATCAATAGTAATATGCTCCATTATTAATATTTGGAATTTTAACTGTATTAAAGCAATCATTAAATTTGTTACTCTTAATATCACCATTTGTTATTTTTCTATATATATATTTCTATTTCTTTATATTGACGATTAATTACGAATTTAATAGAAAAAATAATTATTTCTTTGATTTCTATTTGACTGAACTTTGAAAATCATTGCATTTTATGTTTTTACAGGTTATCTTGAAAGGAAATAAAATAATATTTTATTGGAAAGTTGACCAAATTGCTTGTATGATATGGTAAAACAAAAATGATATTTTGAAACTCATTTTACACCCTACACCGTATGTACGGACGGTGAACAGTGTCTGTCCGTACAATAAACAGTATCACCCGTATATAAACAGTACGTGTTCCGTACATGAACAGTACCTCTCCGTACCGTACGGACATACGGTGTAAGGTGTAAAATGGGTGTCAAGATAGCAATGCTGATGGTAAAAACATCATAAATTCTTGTATATAAATATCCTCTTTAGTAAACCTTTTTTTATGAAACATAAAACAGATACCACCATCTATCAAGGTATTTGCTGTTACAGTCCCACCATCTGTTACAGACTTGCATCTAATCAACATAGTGTGAGGTGATTGTCATTCATTATCTTATATATTTTCTCTTTATCCATTTCGGTCAAGTAAGCCCTAAATTAGATTTACTTTGCTGTTTTAACTATTGTAATTTGTTTTCTGTATAAATACTTATTAATACGGTATAAAACTGTAGAAGTCGTAACTTTAATCACACGCACCTTAATATTTTATTACATCAATATATTTTACATTGAGTACTAAATATTTTCATAAATGTTTAATAGAGTATTCACCAATTGTTATTCATTCTCGTGACAATAAATCAAAAGAACTACAATGTTAGAGTGCTTTTGTTTGTGAGTTTTCATCCAATATTAAGATGCAGAGTTTTGCTATAGAGCATTACCGTGGCACTTCTAAGATTATATATGTTGTGGGTAGGTATTCTTGTCCCTTTTAAGTTGTGGTATTGACATCTATGTGCTTTTACAGTTGAAATGCTGGACGAAAACATGATAAGAAAAATCCAGGACCAAAACGTTGGGCCATCTAGAGGCAGTCCTTTTAGTGTTGGTCATGCTAATCTTGTTGCCTTTCTTGAAAGTGAAGATGACGAGGAGATGACAAACAAACATGTTTCACCATCTCCGCTTCCATCAACCCCTCAAGAACATTTCTCTTTGGTCCCTAAAGAAGATATTAATTGTGCAGCCATCTTGGGGCCTTTAGAACTTGATGAAGCTCTGGCTCGAGAGGAGAAATTGCATTCTATGTTTTTTTTTTTTTTCTAGCAAATGTTAGTGGGATGGGGGAATGTTAGTTTCCAGAATTTGAACCCTAGACCTTCTACTTGCAACTCCTTCATGTCTCTTAGCTCGCCAACTGGGCTACCTTCCTAGGACAATTGCATTCTATGTTGATTCATTCTATGTTTCATATGCGGGAAAAGCTCAAGCAATGCCAGAAAAATCTAAAGCAATGTCAAGAAAGTCAGACAACAATCACTGAAAATTATGAGTTTTGTGTTAGGGAATTAGAAAATCTTCAAGATGTTAAATGATAGGAAGTTGGGCAGACCCATTAGAGTTACTAAAAGGCCCACATGGCAGCATGACTTTATTTTGGATTAAAATTATTATTGGTTTTGCAACTTTAAGTAATTTTTATATTTTCCTCCAATTTAAAAAAAAAAAAAAACAATAATAATTTTAATCCAAAATAAAATCATGCTGCCGTGTGGGCCTTTTAGTAACTCTAATGGGTCTGCCCAACTTCCTATCACTAAAAGTCAGATTTCTTTGCTTGATGAAGGAAAATGCAAAGCTGAAGCGATGGCAACGGTTTATTCAGAGAAGAAGATGACGACAGAGGCTCTACTAAGAAAGGCCAAGAAGAAAGTCGTGTATCTTGCCACAGAGAATGCACAGTTGAAGGAACTTTCTAATTAAGGTCGACTTCTTAAGGAAGAGAAAAAATTGTTGTCCCTTACCGTAGAGAATTTTGAGTTTAAGAGACTTTATGATGAGATATTATTTAGAGAATCGAGAAAATCATGCCCTTGACCATTGAAATAGTGGTCTTATCTAAGTTATATTTTGAATACGACAAGGATATAATTGTTGTTTGTACTCATAGTATTAACTTGAAGGTTGAAGAAGATCATTTCGTTTTCTAGTTATCTTATCTTCTTTTCCTCATCAAAGGACAAATTTAGGTCCGTTTTATTCAATTATATTTCACAACCATTTTTTGAAAACTTCAACAATTCATATAATTTAGGTAAATATAATTAAATATGAGAGTTGTAGTACCCCAATTTTAATTTTAAAAAATATAAATATCAGGTTTATCTTTATCTTTTATTATCGGTCATCGATTTAGTAAAAAAATATCAAAATAAAAAAAAATGAAATTAAGAGGTTTATTCATTTAACTCTTTGGTTGAGTTAAAATTTCCAAATATATGTGACATTAGTTTTTTAATTTAATTATATTTATCTTAATTATTCTTTTAACGTAATTATTATTTTTTTTTAAATTTGTTACATCAGTTTAAATTTAATTGTCTTTGTCATTATTATTTATTATTATTATTATTATTATTATTATTATTATTATTATTATTTATTTAGGGTTCAATATGTTTTTAATCCCTTTAAATATGCCAACATTCAATCTTCATCTCTTTAAAACCAAGCTCACAAACCTTACGAATAAGACCAAGAACGGCAATATGCAGAAGAACTCAAGCTGGTACCAAGGCCCCTAACCCTAAGGCTAGGAGTTTAAGTCGAAGATACCAGTTAACCTCAACTGATATTTCCAACCAGGTCAACAATGGAGAAAGAGAAGGCAGAGGAAGGAAGAATAATAGAGTTCCATAGACATTCCAATTAAATTCTCGGCACCAATCAGTTTGAACAATTAGAACTAATGATAATAATGGATAAATGCTATCAATTCTTATAACTTCAAAAATAACAAAAAAAAATGTAATTTTATTTATTTAAACAGATGACAGTTAAAAATTAATAAATTGCTAAGTAACAGAAAAAAAATAAAAAATATGTTGGTGATTCACAAAATAAGAGAAAAAAAACTATACACGTATTCTGGATGTTTTCATTAGTTATAGAATTGTTGAAAAATAAAAAATGAAACTTATTTTACTTATGAGTTTTTGTAGGTTACAAACCTCGAGGTTACAAATAACTATTTTATTTTTTAATAATAATAATAATAATAATAATAACTAATTCTAATTGGATGACAGTGTAAAATTGTTTTATACTGACAGTGTATTCCAATTAATCTCATAATAATAATAATAATAATAATAATAATACATTCATATCAATAGTAATATGCTCCATTATTAATATTTGGAATTTTAACTGTATTAAAGCAATCATTAAATTTGTTACTCTTAATATCGCCATTTGTTATTTTTCTATATATATATTTCTATTTCTTTATATTGACGATTAATTACGAATTTAATAGAAAAAATAATTATTTCTTTGATTTCTATTTGACTGAACTTTGAAAATCATTACATTTTATGTTTTTACAGGTTATCTTGAAAGGAAATAAAATAATATTTTATTGGAAAGTTGACCAAATTGCTTGTATGATATGGTAAAACAAAAATGATATTTTGAAACTCATTTTACACCCTACACCGTCCGTACGGACATACGGTGTAAGGTGTAAAATGGGTGTCAAGATAGCGATGCTGATGGTAAAAACATCATAAATTCTTGTATATAAATATCCTCTTTAGTAAACCTTTTTTTATGAAACATAAAACAGATACCACCATCTATCAAGGTATTTGCTGTTACACTCCCACCATCTGTTACAGACTTGCATCTAATCAACATAGTGTGAGGTGATTGTCATTCATTATCTTATATATTTTCTCTTTATCCATTTCGGTCAAGTAAGCCCTAAATTAGATTTACTTTGCTGTTTTAACTATTGTAATTTGTTTTCTGTATAAATACTTATTAATACGGTATAAAACTGTAGAAGTCATAACTTTAAACACACGTACCTTAATATTTTATTACATCAATATATTTTACATTGGGTTCTAAATATTCTCATAAATTTTTAATGGAGTATTCACCAATTGTTATATATGTTGTGGGTAGGTATTCTTGTCCCTTTTAAGTTGTGGTATTGACATCTATGTGCTTTTACAGTTGAAATGATGGACGAAAACATGATAAGAAAAATCCAGGACCAAAACGTTGGGCCATCTAGTGGCAGTCCTTTTCGTGTTGGTCATGCTAATCTTGTCGCCTTTCTCGAAAGTGAAGATGATGAGGAAACGACAAACAAACATGTTTCACCATCTCCGATAAGGCCGAAGAAAGACATGTCTCTTTCGGAGCAAGAGCATCTTGCGGTAGAAATTGTTGAAGATAAGCCGGAGATGCTTTCTTCAATTGGTACTCTCCTTGCTGAAGATAAGCCGAAATTGCTGAGAAATCTAAAGCAATGGCAAAAAAGTCAGACAACCGTCACTGAAAAGTATGAGTTTTGTGTTAGGGAATTAGAAAATCTTCAAGATGTTAAAAGTTAGATTTCTTTCCTTGATGAAGGAAAATGCAACGCTGAAGCGAAGGCGATGGTTTATTCAGAGAAGAAGAAGATGACAGAGGCTCTACTAACAAGGGTCAAGAAGAAAGTCGTGTCTCTTGCCACAGAGAATGCACAGTTGAAGCAACTTAGTCGACTAAATAAGGAAGAGAAAAAATTGTTATCCTTTACCGTAGAGAATTTTGAGCTCAAGACACTTTATTATGAGGTATGCTTTAGAGAATCAACAAAATCATGCCCTTGACCATAGAAATAGTGGTCTTATCTAAGTTATATTTTGAATACGACAAGGTTATAGTTGTTGTTTGTACTCATAATATTAACTTGAAGGTTGAAGAAAAAAAGTGTGGGTGAATAAGAATATTTTTAGAGAGAGAAGCTCCTACTTCTCTCTAAGCGAAGTTTTTTCTCCGTCTTCCTGTCTGTTCGGTTCTTCTCCCACGAGACTAATATGCACCAGGTTCATTAGGTAGGTGGTCTGTTCTTAGAAGGTAACGACCTTGGGAAATATACTGAAATTTTTTGCTTAAACTCCTATCCTTAGGGTTAGGGGCCTTGGTTTCGGTGTAGCATCCTACGGTTGTTGTATTCGATCTGCTTCATTCCCGGCTGCGTAGTTGGGGTGGGCACCTGGGTTTGGTTGGGGTGAACGTCCTTCGTTGTGTAGGAAGATGGTTTGGGAGAAAGTTGGAAGTAAGAAGCGGGCGGCGAAGTCTGAGAGGTTCTCTGTGTGGAAGGAAAACAAAGAAAAGGGAGCTTTGGATGGTGAAGTGACGACGTCTTTTATCATTACTGAATTTCCGGAAAGTATGATTACGAAAGATTTGTTTGAGGTTTTCACAGTTTATGGGGTAATTTCAGGTCTTTATTCCGACGAGAAGGGATAAACGTGGGAGGAGAATCAGATTTGCTAAGTTCAGAAAGGTTCATGACCCTCGTATTTTGGCGGTGAAATTATATACTATAATCCTAAAGGGTAAGAAAATGTTCGCGAATATTCCGAGGTTCCAAGCAGTTGATAAATCGATGGGTCATAGGGAAGGAAGAGTATCTGGTTTCAAAAGTGTTTCTGTCCGAGACCGGGGTATTAGGAGCAAGATTAATAAGGGTATATCTTTTGCTCAAGTTGTTGGTGGAGCTTTGTTTGAGGGAACCGAACCTAACAATTAAATTCCCATCCAAATGGACGACGTTAGTGTGGATTCGAACAGGTTTGAAAAGGCTAGGGTAGGGGTGGTGATAGAAGGAGGTTGCGCTGAAGATGTCCAGAAGAACCTGAATGAAGAGGGGTTTTTTAATATTAGGGCGTCACCCTTGGGTGCTAATATGTGTTTGCTTGAAGAAGTTAATAATGGTGTTATTGAAGACGTGATTGCTGAAGCTAGAGAGTGGTTTGACACTCTGTTCAGCAGGTATTTGTAATTGGTCCCCGGTCGACACTGACATGGAAAGATTAACTTGGGTTAATTGTTATGGGTTACCTTGTGTGGCTTGGAATCCTACCAATTTCGAACGCATTGCAAGCAAAGTAGGTAAGCTGATACAGATTGATGACGAAACACTTGGGAAGGAGAAATTAGAAGTCGCTCATTTTCGGATTAAAACTAAACTTTCTGCTATTCTGAACGAGATAGTGGATGTGGAGCTCAATGGGATTTCTTTCAACTTATATCTGGTGGAAGAATTATGCGCTCATCATGGTAAGTTTATTCGCCAAAAGGAAGGTCTGTATTCGTCCTCTGAATTTGTTGAATCCTCTGATGAGGAAGAGGGTGGTTGGGAGAACGTCAACGGTGTGGAAGAGGTAGACTCTAGTATCCCTATAGGAGTAGTTGGGGATAATGAATTTACACACTCTTGGAGTGGTTTAGACCTTAGGGAAGGTGATACAGGTGAGCTTTCACTTGTTGGTGATAGCATTGGGATTGTGGATGAAGCAGGTACGGAAAGTAACGAGGTTACTCAACGTGAAGTTGGTTTGGAACCTGATAATCTTGATCCTATACAAAATGGGACACCTGTCAATTCGCTAGTACTGAAGGAAGTTTTGGGAGGTAATGTGGGCCAGCATGGAAGACAAATATCTATTGTGCCCTTTGAGGTGGAAAATGAAAAGCTTAAGGAAGTGACTGGAGCATTATCTTTAGAAAAAGGGGACCGTAATAAAGGTGGACTAGTGGTGGACATTATTTGTTCTGATCCTATATCTGGGCCTCCAGGAGGGTTAATTGGGTCGTCACGGTGGGCTAAAGGAAAAAAAAAGAAGTTGTTACATGAAGTGTATGATTGTGTAAAAATTCCATATTCACCTTCATACTTTTCATCTTTGCTCCACGCTGCTGTTGAGGTTCCTGGCGCCTTTTCTCGTTTCCCTTCAAGAGGCAAGGTTGATCAGTCTAATCAGGGGATTGTTGTACCTAGAGTTTCTAATGGATCTCTGTTATGTGAAGAGTCTTTAACTGATACTGGTGTGATTAGGGGTAACTCTAGATGTAAGAAGGTGCTAGAAGATGTTCCTTCCAAAGTGTGGTTATCCATGACACAATTAGGGATTGAAGGACAAGAAGATGATGAAGTCTTTGAAAGCATTTTGAAGAAATTGGAATCGGATGATAAGATAACAAGGTATGGTAAGAAGGGTGTGGAGAGATGTGGATAATGAATATTGTATCGTTCAATGTTCGAGGATGTTGTAGCTCTATCAAAAGAAGGAGAATCACCCATATGCTTGCAAAGGGGCAGGCGGACGTGTGCTTGCTACAAGAGACCAAATTTCGGTCCATTGATGATAGGGTTGTTAATAGCCTTTGGAATTCAGTGGAGGTCGAGTGGTCGGTGACAAACTCTGAAGGTCAATCTGGTGGTATGGTTACGATGTGGAAAAAAGGATCTCTATCAGCTCTTTCAAGCTTTGGTGGGAAATGATATTTGGGTATTCAATTTTCATGGAAGCGTATTATTTTGTATGTTGTGAATGTGTATTCTCTGTGAGGGACCGTTGATAAAAGAAGGTTGTGGTCTGATTTGATTGCTGTTAAAAATCGTTTGCCTATAGGAGGGTGGATCATTGATGGAGACTTTAACGCAATAAAATCTAAAGAGGAAAGAAAGGGTAGGAGCAGTTCTAGCCTTAGTGAAATGGCAGAGTTTGGTTCTTTTATTGAAGATCTGAACCTTATTGATCTTCCTGTGACTGGGAACTTATTTATGTGGTTTAATTCGAATGGCTTATACCGTAGTAGGCAGGATAGATTTTTGGTGAACGAGTTGGTTATGGATAAGATGGATCTGATAAACCAATGTGTGGGTGATAGAGACGTTACTGATAACCACCCGTTGTGGTTGAAATCTAATTTTGTGAATTGGGGGCCGAAACCGTTCCGCTTCTTCAACTGTTGGATAGAACACAAAGATTTTACAGCTTTCATTGCTAAATCCTGGAATTCTGCTACGGTTACTGGTTCGTATAGTAACATTTTGTTGAATAAGTTCAGAGTACTCAAAAAAGATCTAAGATGGTGGAATGTTAACATATTCGGCTGGCTGGATCTGAAGATTGAGGACTGTGTTCATGTTGTTAACGAATGTGAGATGAATTCAGGTGATTCCGAGAGTACTAGGGATGTTGATGTTATTCAGGTCAGACTTGAAGCGCAAGAAGAACTTTGGAAAAATCTCAGACTGAAAGAGAATATGATTAAGCAGAAGTCCATAATTAAATGGTTAGGTGATGGCGATGCTAATACGCGTTTCTTCCATAGCTCTCTTAAAGTGAGGTACCGCTCTAATTTTGTCTCTATGATTAAGGTGGTTGGATTAACAGTAGAAGATCCTACTGTTATCAAATTGGAAGCCAAGTCGTTCTTTGAGAAGAAATTTCAAACCATGGGAAATATTAGGTCGATTTGCGTTATGGATGACGTAGCGGTTCTTAGCACTGAAGATTCTCTGTTTTTGGAGTCTGATTTTACCTCTGATGAGATGCGTGATGCGGTTTTTGACTGTGACGGGAATAAATGCCCTGGAGCGGATGGCTTTAATTTTAAATTTCTTAAGCATTGTTGGGAGATTGTTGGTCCTGATGTTGTCAATTATGTTCTTGAGTTTTTCTCCTCGGGTAAATTAGCAAAAGCTTTCATATCGTCTTTCTTGTCGCTTGTGCCTAAGGTTGAGAGCCCTCAATCATTTGATGACTTTAGACCGATCAGCCTTATCGGCTGTATTAACAAAATTATATCCAAAATGCTTGCAAAGAGGTTGGGATCTGTAATTGGTAAGTTGATTCCTCCTGCCCAAACAACATTTATTTCGAGCCGACAGCTCTTGGATGGTGTCCTGGTTGCAAATGAAACCATCGACTTTGCTAGAAGAAAAAAGAAGAAGTGTATATTGTTCAAAGCGGATTTCGCGCAAGCCTATGACTGTGTCGAATGGTCGTTTCTTGATTCTATGCTGATTAATATGGGGTTCAGAAAAAACTGGTTGAAGTGGGTTTGTGGATCTGTTTCCAATTGTTTTTTGTTGGTTATGATTAACGGTAATCCATCTTTGGATTTCAAGGCGACGAGAGGTCTTAAACAAGGAGATCCCTTATCGCCATTCTTTTTCGCTATAGTGTCTGAAGGTTTGTCATGTTTAGTAAAAAAAGCTACGAATCTGAATATCCTTTCTGCTTTTAAACTCAATGATTCCTCGACTATGAGCATTCTCCAGTTTGCTGACGATACTCTCTTTTTCGGAGATGGATCGATCTCGAACCTGTAGGCTTTTAAGACAATCTTAAGGGGCTTTGAGCTTATTTCTGGCCTGAAGATAAATTTTTCTAAAAGCATTCTGTATGGTGTTGGGCTGGAGCAAGATTTCATGGTGGTTGCGGAGTAATTTCTTCAATGTAAATCGGGGTCTTTGCCTTTCAAGTTCCTCGAGCAAGTCGTGGGAGATAACCATAGTAGGATTTTGTTTTGGCGGCCGGTTGTGGATTGCTTGAAAGTTAAGTTGTCTAAATGGATTGGTCGAAACTTGTCGATTAGAGGGAGGGTTATCCTTATAAACTCTGTAATAGCGAACTTACCCATTCATCACCTCTCCTTTTTCAAGGTTCCTAAGCAGGTTGTGAAAGAAATTATCGTCATTCAAAGGCGGTTTCTGTGGGCTGGTTCTTCGAACAATGGTTTCATCTCGTGGGTAAGTTGGAAATCTTGCTTTAAAACAAAACATTGTGGGGGTCTTGGTATTAAACATGTCGGTCTTTTTAACAAAGCTCTTCTGTCCAAGTGGCTTTGGAAATTTATCCATGACAGTAATGAGTTGTGGCGTCCATTGAAGACTGGAAGATACAACAACCATAGTTTGAAGGTTCAGCTTCATAATGTGTTGGGAAATTCTAAAGAGGATTCTCACTGGATGAGGGATATTTTGAATCTGTCCCTATCGGTCCCGCAGGTGAATTTCCTTAGTCATTTACGTGTTGTTGTGGGTACCGGCCATGGCATTCTTTTCTGGTATTCAGTCTGGACGGGTCACAGATCATTTAAGAACTTGTTCCCGAATCTATTCGAAGCCTGCAGCAATAAACTTTGTTCGATCTTTGACATGGGGCGTTGGTTGGATGGAAGGTGGGTCTGGGAGTTTTCGGAACATGTGGTAGACTTGAATGGCAGGTTGCAGGAAGAGATTCAGGGCCTGGCGGTGTTAGTGGAAGGCATCCAGATTCAACATACAGGCGCAGATAAGTGGCTGTGGACTTTGGATCCTGGTAACGGATTTTCTGTGAGTTCGTTTTATGAGTACATTAGCTCTAATGAGGTTGTAGTTACAATTGATGATGCTAGATAAGAGGCTTTTGATTTAATTTGGAAGACTGATATTCCTTTAAAAATTAAAGTGCTTGCTTGGAGATTGGTTATTGATAGGTTGCCAACCCGTTCGAACCTTGTCGCAAGAGGAATTATTGTCAATCCGTATGAAATTTCGTGTATGTTTTGTTTTAGGGCCTTTGAGGATTCTTCTCACCTCTTTTCTATCTGTCCTAAATCGGTTCTGATTTGGAAGAAAGTGTGTAACTGGGTGGATATCGAATGTGTTACAGAATCGGAATGTTGTTCTCATGGCTTGGCTTGGTTCATGAGGTTGAAAGGTAGAGGCAATTACGGATCGATTAATTCCATTTGGTTCTTCTCATGTTGGAATATTTGGAGGTCAAGGAATAACATCCTTTTTAATAATGAGGTATGTGATATTAATTCCATCTTTAATGCTATAGTAGGATCTTCCTAGAATTGGTTAGTTTTAGGCAATCGTAATAGGCGGATGTGTGGTCTCTACGATTGGACCAAATTTCCTTTTGACTTCTTATAGCTGTGATGATCTTTTGGTAATGTTGTTGTTGGTTTTTTTTCTTTCGACTTGTCGGTTGTATTTCTCCTATTTGGTTTGATGTTTCCTTAATATCTTATTAATGAAAGTGCTTATCAAAAGAAAAAACTTCAAGGTTGAAGAAGAACATTTTGATTTCTAAACATCTTATTTTCTTTCCCTTATCAAAGGGAAAATTTAGGTCCGATTTCTTCAATTATATTTCACCACGATTATATGAAAACTTCAACAATTCATATATTTTAGTTAAATATAATTAAATAGGACAGTTGTAGTACCATAATTTTAATTTTAAAAAAAATATAAATATTGTGTTTTTTTAATCTTTTGTTATCGTTCTTTGATTTAGTAAAAGAATATCATAATAAAAATAATGAAATTAAGAGGTTTATTCACTTAACTCTTTGGTTGAGTCAAAATTTCCAAAAATATGTGACATTAGTTTTTTAATTTAATTACATTTAACTTACTTATTCATTTAACTTAATTTTTTTTTAAATTATGTGACATTAGTTTAAATTTAATTGTTTTTGTTATAATTATTTATTATTTATTGTTATTATTAATATTATTATTATTATTATTGTCTTCATCATGTTCAACCTATAACTTAGATAAGACCATTTTTTCCATGGTCAAAGGAGTGATTTTATCAACTTTCTATAGCCTATATCATCATAAAGTGAATTTTTTTAATATAACCTAGTTTTTCAAAAATAATACTAAAAAACATAGATTTCAAAAATATTATCAAAATAACGTAGTTTCAGAAAATCCAATAAAAGAGACGACATATGATATGGCGTGGCGTATACACGGCAAAATTTAGGTTACACCTCAAAGGCGCCATATCATATGGCCGCATAGTTAATTTTTTTTTTAAATAGCCAGATGAAATGGCGCCACAGATAATTTTAAAAAACAAAAAGCCATATGAAATGACACCTAAGTTTAATTTTTTTTTTTAAAAAATCCATATGAAATGGCGCCGAAGTTAAAAAAAACTTTAAAAAAAAAGCCATATGAAATGGCGCCATAGTGTTTTTTTTTTAATTTCTTATTTGATTAGTTTTTTAACACTTGAATAAAAATAAAATGAAATATATTAAAACATATTATTTATGGAAAGGAAAAGTTACAAATTTGAAAATTAATTCCCCGCCCGCTCGAAACGTCTCCCTGTTCCACAAACCGACACATTAGCTTGTCTCCTAGGTCTACGATTTTGCTGAGGTGTTTATGGTCTTTGTGTACTGGCTGGAGGAAAAAGTACTTGGTTTGAGGGTCCCGACATATCAGATATATTTGCAAGCATTTGTCCCCAATAGCCGGGGGGTTGCTGCCAACGGCGCTGTCGTAATTGAGTTCAGTGCCCATGTATTCAAAGTTGGGTCGTACAGGTTGGGTTGGTTGAGGACGGTACAGTTGACCAAATTGGTACATTCATTCGTTTTGGAAACGAAGCAATAGGGCTTGTGGGGTAAGATAGTTAAATAGTGGTTGGGTGGGTTAGCGGGATGATGTTTGGGTGTTCATTGGTTGGGGGCTTTGATGGGATGGCTTGGAGTCGTATGAGTTATCAAGGCTATATGCAGAAGTGTTGTCGGTGTGTGGTTCTTAGTGGTATGGGTTAGGCTCTTGTTGTGGCTGAGTGTGTGGCATGAATGGATTGTGTGGCATGAATGGGCTGCCGGTCTGGATGGTTGGTGGTTGGGTGAGTAGATATAGGTGTGGGCTTGGATGTTGGACTGGTAGATATGGGCGGGTAGATATGGTAGATATATTATTAAGTGTGGAAAACTAAAAGAAATATTAGGGTTTGAATTAAGTTACGAATGTGTTAATGTTTGTGATTTTTCCATTTTTTGCAAGATGAATTTCTAAGTTTAAGATGAAGCAAGAGATGAATATAGATAGAGAGATGTGTGGAAGCTTGTATGGATGTTTGAGTTGAATAAGAGATAAATTTGTAAGTAAGAGATGAATTTAGATAGGGAAATGTGTTTATGATTCGTGCAAGACCATTTAAATAGTAGAAAATTGAATTACATGGCATTTTATAGGTACACCTGTAAGTTATATTTGTGCCTAAGAGGGGGGTGAATTAGGCTCTTAGAGATTTATCCTGATTTTTAAATGAACTTGAGTTTTGCTTTCCTAAAATTTCTAAGTGTTGAAATACGGTAAATACGGAAAGTAAATGAACACCGAGACGTATAGTGGTTCCCCTCACACACCGAGAGTTCTCCACTCCCCTTTCAACATGAAAGAGAATTTCACTAATGTTAGATCTTAGGACAAGACACACCTAGTCTTCCTATACAAGACTCTAACAATCCACACCAAGAACACCCTCTTGGATTTTACAAGTTTAAAGTCCAACCAAGAACAAATCTTACAATGGACCTCTTGTATCCACAATCCGGATAACAAGGAAAACCACCCAAGTAGAACAAGAAAACAATCCTTTCCTTTCTACTCTCTTGTTTCCATCAATCTTGGACAACAAGGAATAATAATTCTAAATTTTTAGTAAGTAGTTGAAACTTTGATTCTTCAATATATTAATCCAAAGATTGATCTTCTCCCTTTTGTAACAATCACTCTTAATGATATTATACAAGTGTTCAACACAATTGAAATGAAACAAATGCAGTATGTGTAAATATTTTATGCAAATGTTTCACTCTTAGAAAGTTTGTTAAGAACACTTTGATAAAATGAAAGTTTTGGTAAAAGAATGATTGTTTGAAATTTTTAGCAAGGAGGTGTTTCTAAATCTGAAAAATGATGTTTATATAATGCACAAAACACCTCTACATAAAGGTATTATGATATGAAACAATGCCATGCTTTAAAATATAAAACCAATGATCATTTTCATGAAAAGATACATATTTTCGCATGCAAATGTGTTAATCGGTTACGCTCCTTCAACGTTTAAAAATATTCAAAATTAAAACACGCTGTAAATTGTGGCGGTTATTTTGGTTAGTTACGTCGGTTCAAAACGACGTAATTAACCAAAAACTGAATGTTTAAATAAATTGAAAAATTAAAAATTTGTCTAAATATTTGAACCAATTTTATGCAACATCTATTGATTTATCCAAGTCAATAGATTATATTTGAAAGTGATTTAACATGGTTCAAATAAAAAATAAAATAAATAAATAAATAAAGTAAATAAAGTTTCAAATGTATGATAAAAAATGATATATTTTCAACCACATGAACCATGTATGCAAGTGAATTTTGAAGATTATTTTGAGAACTATTTTATCAATATATATTGCATGCTTGAGACACTTTTGAACACTTGTATGCAACCATATTGATAAGTGAGAGTTATACCTTGATTATACTTGAGAATTCTTCAAGACTTGTAAAAATTAAAAACTTTGTGCTAGCTTCAATGTCTTGATCCATTCTTTTTGAGCAAGCATAACATCTTGAATGAATAATGTTGTCTTCATCAAAACCATTGAGAAGCTTGCCTTCACATTCTCCCCCTTTTTGATGATGACAACCCAATTTTGAAAATTTGCTTTAATCTTGTTTCTCTAACACAAAAGGCTCCCCCTTGATCAATGCTCCCCCTAAATTCATGATTTAGAGAGTCTTTGCTAGCTGCATTTTGTTAGAGAAAAACAAACACAAACACATACATCTTCTCCCCCTTTGTCATTAGCAAAAAGGATTGGAAAATACTTGAAATATATAAAGAAATCTTGAAAAATGAAAAATAATTTTTACCTATGAGTTTTACCTCATGAAAGACTTCATCAAACATTTATCCTTGCCGAAACATGATTTTGAAGTCTTTGTCACAAAGTTGATTTATACTAGGAAGATTATGCTTTAGTTTGTCAACTTAAAGTACATCTTCAATGGATGTGAAAGTTAGTGCTTCAACTTTGCCAATGCCAAGAATTCTTTCTTTAAGGGAATCCTCATATGTGAAATAACCCTTGGATTTTGGAACTAGATTTGAAAGTTAGTTTATGCCTCCCATCAAAAGCTTAGAACCACCACTTATCAAAACATCATAGATTTAAAGTGGTCCTTAAGCAAACCTACAAAACAAATTAAGTTTGATTTGGTACCCAATGTGCTTTGGGTCCATCATAGTTAGTTCCTTTCTTAACCCACACATAATGCCCACTTGCAACACTAAAGTTTCTTACATAGCAAGCATTAGGTGTATGGCCAACAATACCACAATAAAAACAAGTAGGTTCAAAGTTGCTCTTATATCTTGGAACATAAGATTTATTTTTAGGAAATCTTTTCTTTTTAGGATTAGGATGCACATTCCTAGGTTTGTTCACTTTCTCTTTGGAAGTTTGATCCTTAGCCTTAACAAATATAGTTTTACTTGAACTTGGTTTAGAAAACTTTGAATAGCCAAGTCCACTTTTATCATTTGAATATCTTTGTTGACTAAGGACTTCTTCCAATTCAATTTGTCCTTTCTCATACCTTTCAAGTACTCTTTTTAATTGGACAATTTGAAAGGAGAGAGATTCACAATTTTTACATACAAAATTCTGTTTTTCACTAATCATCTTTTGTTTCTCATTTTCGATCTCTTTTTTTTAATGAAACACTTTTTTCTTCTAAAGTTGAAATTTGTTTCTTTTGAGATGATATAGTTTTATACAGAATTTTGCATTCATTTAACAATTCATTTATGGCGCCTTGTGCATCACTATCAAAAGAATTATTACTAACCTCATCTTCTTCATCATCGGAGTGGTGTGATGCTATCAATGCAAGATTAACATGTTCTTCATCTGAAGATGAACTTGTTTCGTTGTCTACATATGTTTTCCTTTCCTTTTTATGATTCTTTTTCTTGAATTTATTTTTCTTTTGAAGTGTAGGACATTCACTTTTAACATGTCCTCTTTCTCCACATTCAAAGCATTTAATCTTTCTCGTTGGTGCTTCCCCTTTAGTGATCTCCTTTTTCCTTTCTTTTCTTAGAAACTTTTCAAACTTTTTGATAAGATCATCATTTTCATCACTATTGGACTCATCCTCTTGATTGCTATCATAATTTTTTACTTTTGTCTTTAAGGCAACGTCTTTTGAATCTTTTACTTGTATTTCATGCTTCTCCAATCTTTCAAGTTCTAACTCATGCTCTTGAAGTTTGCCAAATAGAGATGCGGAAGTCATCGTAGAGAGGCTTTTCTTTTCCGATATTGCCGTTACTTTTGGTTGCCATTCTCTAGTCAATGATCTTATAATTTTGAGATTTAATTCATCATTTGAGAATGTTTTACCAAGTGCCATTAAGTGGTTAGTCAAATGTACAAATCTCTTCTATAATGCAACAATGGATTCTCTGGGCTGCATTCGGAACATTTCATATTCTTGACTTAAAGTGTTTAGTCTGGATCTTTTTACTTCAACCGTACCTTCATGTGTTTCTACCAACGTATCCCATATTTCTTTAGCCGATTTACATTGACAAACACGAAAGAACTCATCCATACTTAATGCACTCTGAAGAATATTGACAGCTTTCTTTTCATTCAAGATTCTTTTCTTGTCATCTTCATCATATGTATTTTTTAAATTTCGAGTACCAACACCATCGACCACATTAACCGGATTATGCGGACCATTCTCAGTGGCTTCCCATATACCTTCTCCTTGTGCTTCAAGATGTGCTCTCATACGAATCTTCCAAAAATCAAAATACTCTCCAGAGAAAAGCGGGGGCTTGTTACTACTTCCACCGTCTTTGAAAACCGGGTTTGAACTTGCGGAAGTCATACTTGATCTTTAGGAACAGGTAACCTAAGACCTGCTCTGATGCCAATTGTAAGTTATATTTGTGCCTAAGAGGGGGGTGAATTAGGCTCTTAGAGATTTATCCCGATTTTTAAATGAACTTGAGTTTTACTTTCCTAAAATTTCTAAGTGTTGAAATACGGTAAATGCGGAAAGTAAATGAACACCGAGACGTATAGTGGTTCCCCTCACACACCGAGAGTACTCCACTCCCCTTTCAACATGAAAGAGAATTTCACTAATGTTAGATCTTAGGACAAGACACACCTAGTCTTCCTATACAAGACTCTAACAATCCACACCAAGAACACCCTCTTGGATTTTACAAGTTTAAAGTCCAACCAAGAACAAATCTTACAATGGACCTCTTGTATCCACAATCCGGATAACAAGGAAAACCACCCAAGTAGAACAAGAAAACAATCCTTTCCTTTCTACTCTCTTGTTTCCAACATTCTTGGACAACAAGGAATAATAATTCTAAATTTTTAGTAAGTAGTTGAAACTTTGATTCTTCAATATATTAATCCAAAGATTGATCTTCTCCCTTTTGTAACAATCACTCTTAATGATATTATACAAGTGTTCAACACAATTGAAATGAAACAAATGCAGTATGTGTAAATATTTTATGCAAATGTTTCACTCTTAGAAAGTTCGTTAAGAACACTTTGATAAAATGAAAGTTTTGGTAAAAGAATGATTGTTTGAAATTTTTAGCAAGGAGGTGTTTCTAAATCTGAAAAATGATGTTTATATAATGCACAAAACACCTCTACATAAAGGTATTATGATATGAAACAATGCCATGCTTTAAAATATAAAACCAATGATCATTTTCATGAAAAGATACATATTTTCGCATGCAAGAACAGTGGTAATCGATTAACAACAAATGTGTTAATCAGTTACGCTCCTTCAACGTTTAAAAATATTCAAAATTAAAACACGCTGTAAATTGTGGCGGTTATTTTGGTTAGTTACGTCGGTTCAAAACGACGTAATTAACCAAAAACTGAATGTTTAAATAAATTGAAAAATTAAAAATTTGTCTAAATATTTGAACCAATTTTATGCAACATCTATTGATTTATCCAAGTCAATAGATTATATTTGAAAGTGATTTAACATGGTTCAAATAAAAAATAAAATAAATAAATAAATAAAGTAAATAAAGTTTCAAATGTATGATAAAAAATGATATATTTTCAACCACATGAACCATGTATGCAAGTGAATTTTGAAGATTATTTTGAGAACTATTTTATCAATATATATTGCATGCTTGAGACACTTTTGAACACTTGTATGCAACCATATTGATAAGTGAGAGTTATACCTTGATTATACTTGAGAATTCTTCAAGACTTGTAAAAATTAAAAACTTTGTGCTAGCTTCAATGTCTTGATCCATTCTTTTTGAGCAAGCATAACATCTTGAATGAATAATGTTGTCTTCATCAAAACCATTGAGAAGCTTGCCTTCACATTCTCCCCCTTTTTGATGATGACAACCCAATTTTGAAAATTTGCTTTAATCTTGTTTCTCTAACACAAAAGGCTCCCCCTTGATCAATGCTCCCCCTAAATTCATGATTTAGAGAGTCTTTGCTAGCTGCATTTTGTTAGAGAAAAACAAACACAAACACATACATCTTCTCCCCCTTTGTCATTAGCAAAAAGGATTGGAAAATACTTGAAATATATAAAGAAATCTTGAAAAATGAAAAATAATTTTTACCTATGAGTTTTACCTCATGAAAGACTTCATCAAACATTTATCCTTGCCGAAACATGATTTTGAAGTCTTTGTCACAAAGTTGATTTATACTAGGAAGATTATGCTTTAGTTTGTCAACTTAAAGTACATCTTCAATGGATGTGAAAGTTAGTGCTTCAACTTTGCCAATGCCAAGAATTCTTTCTTTAAGGGAATCCTCATATGTGAAATAACCCTTGGATTTTGGAACTAGATTTGAAAGTTAGTTTATGCCTCCCATCAAAAGCTTAGAACCACCACTTATCAAAACATCATAGATTTAAAGTGGTCCTTAAGCAAACCTACAAAACAAATTAAGTTTGATTTGGTACCCAATGTGCTTTGGGTCCATCATAGTTAGTTCCTTTCTTAACCCACACATAATGCCCACTTGCAACACTAAAGTTTCTTACATAGCAAGCATTAGGTGTATGGCCAACAATACCACAATAAAAACAAGTAGGTTCAAAGTTGCTCTTATATCTTGGAACATAAGATTTATTTTTAGGAAATCTTTTCTTTTTAGGATTAGGATGCACATTCCTAGGTTTGTTCACTTTCTCTTTGGAAGTTTGATCCTTAGCCTTAACAAATATAGTTTTACTTGAACTTGGTTTAGAAAACTTTGAATAGCCAAGTCCACTTTTATCATTTGAATATCTTTGTTGACTAAGGACTTCTTCCAATTCAATTTGTCCTTTCTCATACCTTTCAAGTACTCTTTTTAATTGGACAATTTGAAAGGAGAGAGATTCACAATTTTTACATACAAAATTCTGTTTTTCACTAATCATCTTTTGTTTCTCATTTTCGATCTCTTTTTTTTAATGAAACACTTTTTTCTTCTAAAGTTGAAATTTGTTTCTTTTGAGATGATATAGTTTTATACAGAATTTTGCATTCATTTAACAATTCATTTATGGCGCCTTGTGCATCACTATCAAAAGAATTATTACTAACCTCATCTTCTTCATCATCGGAGTGGTGTGATGCTATCAATGCAAGATTAACATGTTCTTCATCTGAAGATGAACTTGTTTCGTTGTCTACATATGTTTTCCTTTCCTTTTTATGATTCTTTTTCTTGAATTTATTTTTCTTTTGAAGTGTAGGACATTCACTTTTAACATGTCCTCTTTCTCCACATTCAAAGCATTTAATCTTTCTCGTTGGTGCTTCCCCTTTAGTGATCTCCTTTTTCCTTTCTTTTCTTAGAAACTTTTCAAACTTTTTGATAAGATCATCATTTTCATCACTATTGGACTCATCCTCTTGATTGCTATCATAATTTTTTACTTTTGTCTTTAAGGCAACGTCTTTTGAATCTTTTACTTGTATTTCATGCTTCTCCAATCTTTCAAGTTCTAACTCATGCTCTTGAAGTTTGCCAAATAGAGATGCGGAAGTCATCGTAGAGAGGCTTTTCTTTTCCGATATTGCCGTTACTTTTGGTTGCCATTCTCTAGTCAATGATCTTATAATTTTGAGATTTAATTCATCATTTGAGAATGTTTTACCAAGTGCCATTAAGTGGTTAGTCAAATGTACAAATCTCTTCTATAATGCAACAATGGATTCTCTGGGCTGCATTCGGAACATTTCATATTCTTGACTTAAAGTGTTTAGTCTGGATCTTTTTACTTCAGCCGTACCTTCATGTGTTTCTACCAACGTATCCCATATTTCTTTAGCCGATTTACATTGACAAACACGAAAGAACTCATCCATAATTAATGCACTCTGAAGAATATTGACAGCTTTCTTTTCATTCAAGATTCTTTTCTTGTCATCTTCATCATATGTATTTTTTAAATTTCGAGTACCAACACCATCGACCACATTAACCGGATTATGCGGACCATTCTCAGTGGCTTCCCATATACCTTCTCCTTGTGCTTCAAGATGTGCTCTCATACGAATCTTCCAAAAATCAAAATACTCTCCAGAGAAAAGCGGGGGCTTGTTACTACTTCCACCGTCTTTGAAAACCGGGTTTGAACTTGCGGAAGTCATACTTGATCTTTAGGAACAGGTTACCTAAGACCTGCTCTGATGCCAATTGTAAGTTATATTTGTGCCTAAGAGGGGGGTGAATTAGGCTCTTAGAGATTTATCCCGATTTTTAAATGAACTTGAGTTTTACTTTCCTAAAATTTCTAAGTGTTGAAATACGGTAAATGCGGAAAGTAAATGAACACCGGGACGTATAGTGGTTCCCCTCACACACCGAGAGTACTCCACTCCCCTTTCAACATGAAAGAGAATTTCACTAATGTTAGATCTTAGGACAAGACACACCTAGTCTTCCTATACAAGACTCTATCAATCCACACCAAGAACACCCTCTTGGATTTTACAAGTTTAAAGTCCAACCAAGAACAAATCTTACAATGGACCTCTTGTATCCACAATCCGGATAACAAGGAAAACCACCCAAGTAGAACAAGAAAACAATCCTTTCCTTTCTACTCTCTTGTTTCCAACATTCTTGGACAACAAGGAATAATAATTCTAAATTTTTAGTAAGTAGTTGAAACTTTGATTCTTCAATATATTAATCCAAAGATTGATCTTCTCCCTTTTGTAACAATCACTCTTAATGATATTATACAAGTGTTCAACACAATTGAAATGAAACAAATGCAGTATGTGTAAATATTTTATGCAAATGTTTCACTCTTAGAAAGTTCGTTAAGAACACTTTGATAAAATGAAAGTTTTGGTAAAAGAATGATTGTTTGAAATTTTTAGCAAGGAGGTGTTTCTAAATCTGAAAAATGATGTTTATATAATGCACAAAACACCTCTACATAAAGGTATTATGATATGAAACAATGCCATGCTTTAAAATATAAAACCAATGATCATTTTCATGAAAAGATACATATTTTCGCATGCAAGAACAGTGGTAATCGATTAACAACAAATGTGTTAATCAGTTACGCTCCTTCAACGTTTAAAAATATTCAAAATTAAAACACGCTGTAAATTGTGGCGGTTATTTTGGTTAGTTACGTCGGTTCAAAACGACGTAATTAACCAAAAACTGAATGTTTAAATAAATTGAAAAATTAAAAATTTGTCTAAATATTTGAACCAATTTTATGCAACATCTATTGATTTATCCAAGTCAATAGATTATATTTGAAAGTGATTTAACATGGTTCAAATAAAAAATAAAATAAATAAATAAATAAAGTAAATAAAGTTTCAAATGTATGATAAAAAATGATATATTTTCAACCACATGAACCATGTATGCAAGTGAATTTTGAAGATTATTTTGAGAACTATTTTATCAATATATATTGCATGCTTGAGACACTTTTGAACACTTGTATGCAACCATATTGATAAGTGAGAGTTATACCTTGATTATACTTGAGAATTCTTCAAGACTTGTAAAAATTAAAAACTTTGTGCTAGCTTCAATGTCTTGATCCATTCTTTTTGAGCAAGCATAACATCTTGAATGAATAATGTTGTCTTCATCAAAACCATTGAGAAGCTTGCCTTCACATTCTCCCCCTTTTTGATGATGACAACCCAATTTTGAAAATTTGCTTTAATCTTGTTTCTCTAACACAAAAGGCTCCCCCTTGATCAATGCTCCCCCTAAATTCATGATTTAGAGAGTCTTTGCTAGCTGCATTTTGTTAGAGAAAAACAAACACAAACACATACATCTTCTCCCCCTTTGTCATTAGCAAAAAGGATTGGAAAATACTTGAAATATATAAAGAAATCTTGGAAAATGAAAAATAATTTTTACCTATGAGTTTTACCTCATGAAAGACTTCATCAAACATTTATCCTTGCCGAAACATGATTTTGAAGTCTTTGTCACAAAGTTGATTTATACTAGGAAGATTATGCTTTAGTTTGTCAACTTAAAGTACATCTTCAATGGATGTGAAAGTTAGTGCTTCAACTTTGCCAATGCCAAGAATTCTTTCTTTAAGGGAATCCTCATATGTGAAATAACCCTTGGATTTTGGAACTAGATTTGAAAGTTAGTTTATGCCTCCCATCAAAAGCTTAGAACCACCACTTATCAAAACATCATAGATTTAAAGTGGTCCTTAAGCAAACCTACAAAACAAATTAAGTTTGATTTGGTACCCAATGTGCTTTGGGTCCATCATAGTTAGTTCCTTTCTTAACCCACACATAATGCCCACTTGCAACACTAAAGTTTCTTACATAGCAAGCATTAGGTGTATGGCCAACAATACCACAATAAAAACAAGTAGGTTCAAAGTTGCTCTTATATCTTGGAACATAAGATTTATTTTTAGGAAATCTTTTCTTTTTAGGATTAGGATGCACATTCCTAGGTTTGTTCACTTTCTCTTTGGAAGTTTGATCCTTAGCCTTAACAAATATAGTTTTACTTGAACTTGGTTTAGAAAACTTTGAATAGCCAAGTCCACTTTTATCATTTGAATATCTTTGTTGACTAAGGACTTCTTCCAATTCAATTTGTCCTTTCTCATACCTTTCAAGTACTCTTTTTAATTGGACAATTTGAAAGGAGAGAGATTCACAATTTTTACATACAAAATTCTGTTTTTCACTAATCATCTTTTGTTTCTCATTTTCGATCTCTTTTTTTTAATGAAACACTTTTTTCTTCTAAAGTTGAAATTTGTTTCTTTTGAGATGATATAGTTTTATATAGAATTTTGCATTCATTTAACAATTCATTTATGGCTCCTTGTGCATCACTATCAAAAGAATTATTACTAACCTCATCTTCTTCATCATCGGAGTGGTGTGATGCTATCAATGCAAGATTAACATGTTCTTCATCTGAAGATGAACTTGTTTCGTTGTCTACATATGTTTTCCTTTCCTTTTTATGATTCTTTTTCTTGAATTTATTTTTCTTTTGAAGTGTAGGACATTCACTTTTAACATGTCCTCTTTCTCCACATTCAAAGCATTTAATCTTTCTCGTTGGTGCTTCCCCTTTAGTGATCTCCTTTTTCCTTTCTTTTCTTAGAAACTTTTCAAACTTTTTGATAAGATCATCATTTTCATCACTATTGGACTCATCCTCTTGATTGCTATCATAATTTTTTACTTTTGTCTTTAAGGCAACGTCTTTTGAATCTTTTACTTGTATTTCATGCTTCTCCAATCTTTCAAGTTCTAACTCATGCTCTTGAAGTTTGCCAAATAGAGATGCGGAAGTCATCGTAGAGAGGCTTTTCTTTTCTGATATTGCCGTTACTTTTGGTTGCCATTCTCTAGTCAATGATCTTATAATTTTGAGATTTAATTCATCATTTGAGAATGTTTTACCAAGTGCCATTAAGTGGTTAGTCAAATGTACAAATCTCTTCTGTAATGCAACAATGGATTCTCTGGGCTGCATTCGGAACATTTCATATTCTTGACTTAAAGTGTTTAGTCTGGATCTTTTTACTTCAGCCGTACCTTCATGTGTTTCTACCAACGTATCCCATATTTCTTTAGCCGATTTACATTGACAAACACGAAAGAACTCATCCATACTTAATGCACTCTGAAGAATATTGACATCTTTCTTTTCATTCAAGATTCTTTTCTTGTCATCTTCATCATATGTATTTTTTAAATTTCGAGTACCAACACCATCGACCACATTAACCGGATTATGCGGACCATTCTCAGTGGCTTCCCATATACCTTCTCCTTGTGCTTCAAGATGTGCTCTCATACGAATCTTCCAAAAATCAAAATACTCTCCTGAGAAAAGCGGGGGCTTGTTACTACTTCCACCGTCTTTGAAAACTGGGTTTGAACTTGCGGAAGTCATACTTGATCTTTAGGAACAGGTTACCTAAGACCTGCTCTGATGCCAATTGTAAGTTATATTTGTGCCTAAGAGGGGGGTGAATTAGGCTCTTAGAGATTTATCCCGATTTTTAAATGAACTTGAGTTTTACTTTCCTAAAATTTCTAAGTGTTGAAATACGGTAAATGCGGAAAGTAAATGAACACCGAGACGTATAGTGGTTCCCCTCACACACCGAGAGTACTCCACTCCCCTTTCAACATGAAAGAGAATTTCACTAATGTTAGATCTTAGGACAAGACACACCTAGTCTTCCTATACAAGACTCTAACAATCCACACCAAGAACACCCTCTTGGATTTTACAAGTTTAAAGTCCAACCAAGAACAAATCTTACAATGGACCTCTTGTATCCACAATCCGGATAACAAGGAAAACCACCCAAGTAGAACAAGAAAACAATCCTTTCCTTTCTACTCTCTTGTTTCCAACATTCTTGGACAACAAGGAATAATAATTCTAAATTTTTAGTAAGTAGTTGAAACTTTGATTCTTCAATATATTAATCCAAAGATTGATCTTCTCCCTTTTGTAACAATCACTCTTAATGATATTATACAAGTGTTCAACACAATTGAAATGAAACAAATGCAGTATGTGTAAATATTTTATGCAAATGTTTCACTCTTAGAAAGTTCGTTAAGAACACTTTGATAAAATGAAAGTTTTGGTAAAAGAATGATTGTTTGAAATTTTTAGCAAGGAGGTGTTTCTAAATCTGAAAAATGATGTTTATATAATGCACAAAACACCTCTACATAAAGGTATTATGATATGAAACAATGCCATGCTTTAAAATATAAAACCAATGATCATTTTCATGAAAAGATACATATTTTCGCATGCAAGAACAGTGGTAATCGATTAACAACAAATGTGTTAATCGGTTACGACCCTTCAACGTTTAAAAATATTAAAAATTAAAACACGCTGTAAATTGTGGCGGTTATTTTGGTTAGTTACGTCGGTTCAAAACGACGTAATTAACCAAAAACTGAATGTTTAAATAAATTGAAAAATTAAAAATTTGTCTAAATATTTGAACCAATTTTATGCAACAGCTATTGATTTATCCAAGTCAATAGATTATATTTGAAAGTGATTTAACATGGTTCAAATAAAAAATAAAATAAATAAATAAATAAAGTAAATAAAGTTTCAAATGTATGATAAAAAATGATATATTTTCAACCACATGAACCATGTATGCAAGTGAATTTTGAAGATTATTTTGAGAACTATTTTATCAATATATATTGCATGCTTGAGACACTTTTGAACACTTGTATGCAACCATATTGATAAGTGAGAGTTATACCTTGATTATACTTGAGAATTCTTCAAGACTTGTAAAAATTAAAAACTTTGTGCTAGCTTCAATGTCTTGATCCATTCTTTTTTAGCAAGCATAACATCTTGAATGAATAATGTTGTCTTCATCAAAACCATTGAGAAGCTTGCCTTCACATTCTCCCCCTTTTTGATGATGACAACCCAATTTTAAAAATTTGCTTTAATCTTGTTTCTCTAACACAAAAGGCTCCCCCTTGATCAATGCTCCCCCTAAATTCATGATTTAGAGAGTCTTTGCTAGCTGCATTTTGTTAGAGAAAAACAAACACAAACACATACATCTTCTCCCCCTTTGTCATTAGCAAAAAGGATTGGAAAATACTTGAAATATATAAAGAAATCTTGAAAAATGAAAAATAATTTTTACCTATGAGTTTTACCTCATGAAAGACTTCATCAAACATTTATCCTTGCCGAAACATGATTTTGAAGTCTTTGTCACAAAGTTGATTTATACTAGGAAGATTATGCTTTAGTTTGTCAACTTAAAGTACATCTTCAATGGATGTGAAAGTTAGTGCTTCAACTTTGCCAATGCCAAGAATTCTTTCTTTAAGGGAATCCTCATATGTGAAATAAACCTTGGATTTTGGAACTAGATTTGAAAGTTAGTTTATGCCTCCCATCAAAAGCTTAGAACCACCACTTATCAAAACATCATAGATTTAAAGTGGTCCTTAAGCAAACCTACAAAACAAATTAAGTTTGATTTGGTACCCAATGTGCTTTGGGTCCATCATAGTTAGTTCCTTTCTTAACCCACACATAATGCCCACTTGCAACACTAAAGTTTCTTACATAGCAAGCATTAGGTGTATGACCAACAATACCACAATAAAAACAAGTAGGTTCAAAGTTGCTCTTATATCTTGGAACAAAAGATTTATTTTTAGGAAATCTTTTCTTTTTAGGATTAGGATGCACATTCCTAGGTTTGTTCACTTTCTCTTTGGAAGTTTGATCCTTAGCCTTAACAAATATAGTTTTACTTGAACTTGGTTTAGAAAATTTTGAATAGCCAAGTCCACTTTTATCATTTGAATATCTTTGTTGACTAAGGACTTCTTCCAATTCAATTTGTCCTTTCTCATACCTTTCAAGTACTCTTTTTAATTGGACAATTTGAAAGGAGAGAGATTCATAATTTTTACATACAAAATTCTGTTTTTCACTAATCATCTTTTGTTTCTCATTTTCGATCTCTTTTTTTTAATGAAACACTTTTTTCTTCTAAAGTTGAAATTTGTTTCTTTTGAGATGATATTGTTTTATACAGAATTTTGCATTCATTTAACAATTCATTTATGGCTCCTTGTGCATCACTATCAAAAGAATTATTACTAACCTCATCTTCTTCATCATCGGAGTGGTGTGATGCTATCAATGCAAGATTAACATGTTCTTCATCTGAAGATGAACTTGTTTCGTTGTCTACATATGTTTTCCTTTCCTTTTTATGATTCTTTTTCTTGAATTTATTTTTCTTTTGAAGTGTAGGACATTCACTTTTAACATGTCCTCTTTCTCCACATTCAAAGCATTTAATCTTTCTCGTTGGTGCTTCCCCTTTAGTGATCTCCTTTTTCCTTTCTTTTCTTAGAAACTTTTCAAACTTTTTGATAAGATCATCATTTTCATCACTATTGGACTCATCCTCTTGATTGCTATCATAATTTTTTACTTTTGTCTTTAAGGCAACGTCTTTTGAATCTTTTACTTGTATTTCATGCTTCTCCAATCTTTCAAGTTCTAACTCATGCTCTTGAAGTTTGCCAAATAGAGATGCGGAAGTCATCGTAGAGAGGCTTTTCTTTTCCGATATTGCCGTTACTTTTGGTTGCCATTCTCTAGTCAATGATCTTATAATTTTGAGATTTAATTCATCATTTGAGAATGTTTTACCAAGTGCCATTAAGTGGTTAGTCAAATGTACAAATCTCTTCTGTAATGCAACAATGGATTCTCTGGGCTGCATTCGGAACATTTCATATTCTTGACTTAAAGTGTTTAGTCTGGATCTTTTTACTTCAACCGTACCTTCATGTGTTTCTACCAACGTATCCCATATTTCTTTAGCCGATTTACATTGACAAACACGAAAGAACTCATCCATACTTAATGCACTCTGAAGAATATTGACAGCTTTCTTTTCATTCAAGATTCTTTTCTTGTCATCTTCATCATATGTATTTTTTAAATTTCGAGTACCAACACCATCGACCACATTAACCGGATTATGCGGACCATTCTCAGTGGCTTCCCATATACCTTCTCCTTGTGCTTCAAGATGTGCTCTCATACGAATCTTCCAAAAATCAAAATACTCTCCAGAGAAAAGCGGGGGCTTGTTACTACTTCCACCGTCTTTGAAAACCGGGTTTGAACTTGCGGAAGTCATACTTGATCTTTAGGAACAGGTTACCTAAGACCTGCTCTGATGCCAATTGTAAGTTATATTTGTGCCTAAGAGGGGGGTGAATTAGGCTCTTAGAGATTTATCCCGATTTTTAAATGAACTTGAGTTTTACTTTCCTAAAATTTCTAAGTGTTGAAATACGGTAAATGCGGAAAGTAAATGAACACCGAGACGTATAGTGGTTCCCCTCACACACCGAGAGTACTCCACTCCCCTTTCAACATGAAAGAGAATTTCACTAATGTTAGATCTTAGGACAAGACACACCTAGTCTTCCTATACAAGACTCTAACAATCCACACCAAGAACACCCTCTTGGATTTTACAAGTTTAAAGTCCAACCAAGAACAAATCTTACAATGGACCTCTTGTATCCACAATCCGGATAACAAGGAAAACCACCCAAGTAGAACAAGAAAACAATCCTTTCCTTTCTACTCTCTTGTTTCCAACATTCTTGGACAACAAGGAATAATAATTCTAAATTTTTAGTAAGTAGTTGAAACTTTGATTCTTCAATATATTAATCCAAAGATTGATCTTCTCCCTTTTGTAACAATCACTCTTAATGATATTATACAAGTGTTCAACACAATTGAAATGAAACAAATGCAGTATGTGTAAATATTTTATGCAAATGTTTCACTCTTAGAAAGTTCGTTAAGAACACTTTGATAAAATGAAAGTTTTGGTAAAAGAATGATTGTTTGAAATTTTTAGCAAGGAGGTGTTTCTAAATCTGAAAAATGATGTTTATATAATGCACAAAACACCTCTACATAAAGGTATTATGATATGAAACAATGCCATGCTTTAAAATATAAAACCAATGATCATTTTCATGAAAAGATACATATTTTCGCATGCAAGAACAGTGGTAATCGATTAACAACAAATGTGTTAATCGGTTACGCTCCTTCAACGTTTAAAAATATTCAAAATTAAAACACGCTGTAAATTGTGGCGGTTATTTTGGTTAGTTACGTCGGTTCAAAACGACGTAATTAACCAAAAACTGAATGTTTAAGTAAATTGAAAAATTAAAAATTTGTCTAAATATTTGAACCAATTTTATGCAACATCTATTGATTTATCCAAGTCAATAGATTATATTTGAAAGTGATTTAACATGGTTCAAATAAAAAATAAAATAAATAAATAAATAAAGTAAATAAAGTTTCAAATGTATGATAAAAAATGATATATTTTCAACCACATGAACCATGTATGCAAGTGAATTTTGAAGATTATTTTGAGAACTATTTTATCAATATATATTGCATGCTTGAGACACTTTTGAACACTTGTATGCAACCATATTGATAAGTGAGAGTTATACCTTGATTATACTTGAGAATTCTTCAAGACTTGTAAAAATTAAAAACTTTGTGCTAGCTTCAATGTCTTGATCCATTCTTTTTTAGCAAGCATAACATCTTGAATGAATAATGTTGTCTTCATCAAAACCATTGAGAAGCTTGCCTTCACATTCTCCCCCTTTTTGATGATGACAACCCAATTTTGAAAATTTGCTTTAATCTTGTTTCTCTAACACAAAAGGCTCCCCCTTGATCAATGCTCCCCCTAAATTCATGATTTAGAGAGTCTTTGCTAGCTGCATTTTGTTAGAGAAAAACAAACACAAACACATACATCTTCTCCCCCTTTGTCATTAGCAAAAAGGATTGGAAAATACTTGAAATATATAAAGAAATCTTGAAAAATGAAAAATAATTTTTACCTATGAGTTTTACCTCATGAAAGACTTCATCAAACATTTATCCTTGCCGAAACATGATTTTGAAGTCTTTGTCACAAAGTTGATTTATACTAGGAAGATTATGCTTTAGTTTGTCAACTTAAAGTACATCTTCAATGGATGTGAAAGTTAGTGCTTCAACTTTGCCAATGCCAAGAATTCTTTCTTTAAGGGAATCCTCATATGTGAAATAACCCTTGGATTTTGGAACTAGATTTGAAAGTTAGTTTATGCCTCCCATCAAAAGCTTAGAACCACCACTTATCAAAACATCATAGATTTAAAGTGGTCCTTAAGCAAACCTACAAAACAAATTAAGTTTGATTTGGTACCCAATGTGCTTTGGGTCCATCATAGTTAGTTCCTTTCTTAACCCACACATAATGCCCACTTGCAACACTAAAGTTTCTTACATAGCAAGCATTAGGTGTATGGCCAACAATACCACAATAAAAACAAGTAGGTTCAAAGTTGCTCTTATATCTTGGAACATAAGATTTATTTTTAGGAAATCTTTTCTTTTTAGGATTAGGATGCACATTCCTAGGTTTGTTCACTTTCTCTTTGGAAGTTTGATCCTTAGCCTTAACAAATATAGTTTTACTTGAACTTGGTTTAGAAAACTTTGAATAGCCAAGTCCACTTTTATCATTTGAATATCTTTGTTGACTAAGGACTTCTTCCAATTCAATTTGTCCTTTCTCATACCTTTCAAGTACTCTTTTTAATTGGACAATTTGAAAGGAGAGAGATTCACAATTTTTACATACAAAATTCTGTTTTTCACTAATCATCTTTTGTTTCTCATTTTCGATCTCTTTTTTTTAATGAAACACTTTTTTCTTCTAAAGTTGAAATTTGTTTCTTTTGAGATGATATAGTTTTATACAGAATTTTGCATTCATTTAACAATTCATTTATGGCTCCTTGTGCATCACTATCAAAAGAATTATTACTAACCTCATCTTCTTCATCATCGGAGTGGTGTGATGCTATCAATGCAAGATTAACATGTTCTTCATCTGAAGATGAACTTGTTTCGTTGTCTACATATGTTTTCCTTTCCTTTTTATGATTCTTTTTCTTGAATTTATTTTTCTTTTGAAGTGTAGGACATTCACTTTTAACATGTCCTCTTTCTCCACATTCAAAGCATTTAATCTTTCTCGTTGGTGCTTCCCCTTTAGTGATCTCCTTTTTCCTTTCTTTTCTTAGAAACTTTTCAAACTTTTTGATAAGATCATCATTTTCATCACTATTGGACTCATCCTCTTGATTGCTATCATAATTTTTTACTTTTATCTTTAAGGCAACGTCTTTTGAATCTTTTACTTGTATTTCATGCTTCTCCAATCTTTCAAGTTCTAACTCATGCTCTTGAAGTTTGCCAAATAGAGATGCGGAAGTCATCGTAGAGAGGCTTTTCTTTTCCGATATTGCCGTTACTTTTGGTTGCCATTCTCTAGTCAATGATCTTATAATTTTGAGATTTAATTCATCATTTGAGAATGTTTTACCAAGTGCCATTAAGTGGTTAGTCAAATGTACAAATCTCTTCTGTAATGCAACAATGGATTCTCTGGGCTGCATTCGGAACATTTCATATTCTTGACTTAAAGTGTTTAGTCTGGATCTTTTTACTTCAGCCGTACCTTCATGTGTTTCTACCAACGTATCCCATATTTCTTTAGCCGATTTACATTGACAAACACGAAAGAACTCATCCATACTTAATGCACTCTGAAGAATATTGACAGCTTTCTTTTCATTCAAGATTCTTTTCTTGTCATCTTCATCATATGTATTTTTTAAATTTCGAGTACCAACACCATCGACCACATTAACCGGATTATGCGGACCATTCTCAGTGGCTTCCCATATACCTTCTCCTTGTGCTTCAAGATGTGCTCTCATACGAATCTTCCAAAAATCAAAATACTCTCCAGAGAAAAGCGGGGGCTTGTTACTACTTCCACCGTCTTTGAAAACCGGGTTTGAACTTGCGGAAGTCATACTTGATCTTTAGGAACAGGTTACCTAAGACCTGCTCTGATGCCAATTGTAAGTTATATTTGTGCCTAAGAGGGGGGTGAATTAGGCTCTTAGAGATTTATCCCGATTTTTAAATGAACTTGAGTTTTACTTTCCTAAAATTTCTAAGTGTTGAAATACGGTAAATGCGGAAAGTAAATGAACACCGAGACGTATAGTGGTTCCCCTCACACACCGAGAGTACTCCACTCCCCTTTCAACATGAAAGAGAATTTCACTAATGTTAGATCTTAGGACAAGACACACCTAGTCTTCCTATACAAGACTCTAACAATCCACACCAAGAACACCCTCTTGGATTTTACAAGTTTAAAGTCCAACCAAGAACAAATCTTACAATGGACCTCTTGTATCCACAATCCGGATAACAAGGAAAACCACCCAAGTAGAACAAGAAAACAATCCTTTCCTTTCTACTCTCTTGTTTCCAACATTCTTGGACAACAAGGAATAATAATTCTAAATTTTTAGTAAGTAGTTGAAACTTTGATTCTTCAATATATTAATCCAAAGATTGATCTTCTCCCTTTTGTAACAATCACTCTTAATGATATTATACAAGTGTTCAACACAATTGAAATGAAACAAATGCAGTATGTGTAAATATTTTATGCAAATGTTTCACTCTTAGAAAGTTTGTTAAGAACACTTTGATAAAATGAAAGTTTTGGTAAAAGAATGATTGTTTGAAATTTTTAGCAAGGAGGTGTTTCTAAATCTGAAAAATGATGTTTATATAATGCACAAAACACCTCTACATAAAGGTATTATGATATGAAACAATGCCATGCTTTAAAATATAAAACCAATGATCATTTTCATGAAAAGATACATATTTTCGCATGCAAGAACAGTGGTAATCGATTAACAACAAATGTGTTAATCGGTTACGACCCTTCAACGTTTAAAAATATTCAAAATTAAAACACGCTGTAAATTGTGGCGGTTATTTTGGTTAGTTACGTCGGTTCAAAACGACGTAATTAACCAAAAACTGAATGTTTAAATAAATTGAAAAATTAAAAATTTGTCTAAATATTTGAACCAATTTTATGCAACATCTATTGATTTATCCAAGTCAATAGATTATATTTGAAAGTGATTTAACATGGTTCAAATAAAAAATAAAATAAATAAATAAATAAAGTAAATAAAGTTTCAAATGTATGATAAAAAATGATATATTTTCAACCACATGAACCATGTATGCAAGTGAATTTTGAAGATTATTTTGAGAACTATTTTATCAATATATATTGCATGCTTGAGACACTTTTGAACACTTGTATGCAACCATATTGATAAGTGAGAGTTATACCTTGATTATACTTGAGAATTCTTCAAGACTTGTAAAAATTAAAAACTTTGTGCTAGCTTCAATGTCTTGATCCATTCTTTTTTAGCAAGCATAACATCTTGAATGAATAATGTTGTCTTCATCAAAACCATTGAGAAGCTTGCCTTCACATTCTCCCCCTTTTTGATGATGACAACCCAATTTTGAAAATTTGCTTTAATCTTGTTTCTCTAACACAAAAGGCTCCCCCTTGATCAATGCTCCCCCTAAATTCATGATTTAGAGAGTCTTTGCTAGCTGCATTTTGTTAGAGAAAAACAAACACAAACACATACATCTTCTCCCCCTTTGTCATTAGCAAAAAGGATTGGAAAATACTTGAAATATATAAAGAAATCTTGAAAAATGAAAAATAATTTTTACCTATGAGTTTTACCTCATGAAAGACTTCATCAAACATTTATCCTTGCCGAAACATGATTTTGAAGTCTTTGTCACAAAGTTGATTTATACTAGGAAGATTATGCTTTAGTTTGTCAACTTAAAGTACATCTTCAATGGATGTGAAAGTTAGTGCTTCAACTTTGCCAATGCCAAGAATTCTTTCTTTAAGGGAATCCTCATATGTGAAATAACCCTTGGATTTTGGAACTAGATTTGAAAGTTAGTTTATGCCTCCCATCAAAAGCTTAGAACCACCACTTATCAAAACATCATAGATTTAAAGTGGTCCTTAAGCAAACCTACAAAACAAATTAAGTTTGATTTGGTACCCAATGTGCTTTGGGTCCATCATAGTTAGTTCCTTTCTTAACCCACACATAATGCCCACTTGCAACACTAAAGTTTCTTACATAGCAAGCATTAGGTGTATGGCCAACAATACCACAATAAAAACAAGTAGGTTCAAAGTTGCTCTTATATCTTGGAACATAAGATTTATTTTTAGGAAATCTTTTCTTTTTAGGATTAGGATGCACATTCCTAGGTTTGTTCACTTTCTCTTTGGAAGTTTGATCCTTAGCCTTAACAAATATAGTTTTACTTGAACTTGGTTTAGAAAACTTTGAATAGCCAAGTCCACTTTTATCATTTGAATATCTTTGTTGACTAAGGACTTCTTCCAATTCAATTTGTCCTTTCTCATACCTTTCAAGTACTCTTTTTAATTGGACAATTTGAAAGGAGAGAGATTCACAATTTTTACATACAAAATTCTGTTTTTCACTAATCATCTTTTGTTTCTCATTTTCGATCTCTTTTTTTTAATGAAACACTTTTTTCTTCTAAAGTTGAAATTTGTTTCTTTTGAGATGATATAGTTTTATACAGAATTTTGCATTCATTTAACAATTCATTTATGGCTCCTTGTGCATCACTATCAAAAGAATTATTACTAACCTCATCTTCTTCATCATCGGAGTGGTGTGATGCTATCAATGCAAGATTAACATGTTCTTCATCTGAAGATGAACTTGTTTCGTTGTCTACATATGTTTTCCTTTCCTTTTTATGATTCTTTTTCTTGAATTTATTTTTCTTTTGAAGTGTAGGACATTCACTTTTAACATGTCCTCTTTCTCCACATTCAAAGCATTTAATCTTTCTCGTTGGTGCTTCCCCTTTAGTGATCTCCTTTTTCCTTTCTTTTCTTAGAAACTTTTCAAACTTTTTGATAAGATCATCATTTTCATCACTATTGGACTCATCCTCTTGATTGCTATCATAATTTTTTACTTTTATCTTTAAGGCAACGTCTTTTGAATCTTTTACTTGTATTTCATGCTTCTCCAATCTTTCAAGTTCTAACTCATGCTCTTGAAGTTTGCCAAATAGAGATGCGGAAGTCATCGTAGAGAGGCTTTTCTTTTCCGATATTGCCGTTACTTTTGGTTGCCATTCTCTAGTCAATGATCTTATAATTTTGAGATTTAATTCATCATTTGAGAATGTTTTACCAAGTGCCATTAAGTGGTTAGTCAAATGTACAAATCTCTTCTGTAATGCAACAATGGATTCTCTGGGCTGCATTCGGAACATTTCATATTCTTGACTTAAAGTGTTTAGTCTGGATCTTTTTACTTCAGCCGTACCTTCATGTGTTTCTACCAACGTATCCCATATTTCTTTAGCCGATTTACATTGACAAACACGAAAGAACTCATCCATACTTAATGCACTCTGAAGAATATTGACAGCTTTCTTTTCATTCAAGATTCTTTTCTTGTCATCTTCATCATATGTATTTTTTAAATTTCGAGTACCAACACCATCGACCACATTAACCGGATTATGCGGACCATTCTCAGTGGCTTCCCATATACCTTCTCCTTGTGCTTCAAGATGTGCTCTCATACGAATCTTCCAAAAATCAAAATACTCTCCAGAGAAAAGCGGGGGCTTGTTACTACTTCCACCGTCTTTGAAAACCGGGTTTGAACTTGCGGAAGTCATACTTGATCTTTAGGAACAGGTTACCTAAGACCTGCTCTGATGCCAATTGTAAGTTATATTTGTGCCTAAGAGGGGGGTGAATTAGGCTCTTAGAGATTTATCCCGATTTTTAAATGAACTTGAGTTTTACTTTCCTAAAATTTCTAAGTGTTGAAATACGGTAAATGCGGAAAGTAAATGAACACCGAGACGTATAGTGGTTCCCCTCACACACCGAGAGTACTCCACTCCCCTTTCAACATGAAAGAGAATTTCACTAATGTTAGATCTTAGGACAAGACACACCTAGTCTTCCTATACAAGACTCTAACAATCCACACCAAGAACACCCTCTTGGATTTTACAAGTTTAAAGTCCAACCAAGAACAAATCTTACAATGGACCTCTTGTATCCACAATCCGGATAACAAGGAAAACCACCCAAGTAGAACAAGAAAACAATCCTTTCCTTTCTACTCTCTTGTTTCCAACATTCTTGGACAACAAGGAATAATAATTCTAAATTTTTAGTAAGTAGTTGAAACTTTGATTCTTCAATATATTAATCCAAAGATTGATCTTCTCCCTTTTGTAACAATCACTCTTAATGATATTATACAAGTGTTCAACACAATTGAAATGAAACAAATGCAGTATGTGTAAATATTTTATGCAAATGTTTCACTCTTAGAAAGTTTGTTAAGAACACTTTGATAAAATGAAAGTTTTGGTAAAAGAATGATTGTTTGAAATTTTTAGCAAGGAGGTGTTTCTAAATCTGAAAAATGATGTTTATATAATGCACAAAACACCTCTACATAAAGGTATTATGATATGAAACAATGCCATGCTTTAAAATATAAAACCAATGATCATTTTCATGAAAAGATACATATTTTCGCATGCAAGAACAGTGGTAATCGATTAACAACAAATGTGTTAATCGGTTACGACCCTTCAACGTTTAAAAATATTCAAAATTAAAACACGCTGTAAATTGTGGCGGTTATTTTGGTTAGTTACGTCGGTTCAAAACGACGTAATTAACCAAAAACTGAATGTTTAAATAAATTGAAAAATTAAAAATTTGTCTAAATATTTGAACCAATTTTATGCAACATCTATTGATTTATCCAAGTCAATAGATTATATTTGAAAGTGATTTAACATGGTTCAAATAAAAAATAAAATAAATAAATAAATAAAGTAAATAAAGTTTCAAATGTATGATAAAAAATGATATATTTTCAACCACATGAACCATGTATGCAAGTGAATTTTGAAGATTATTTTGAGAACTATTTTATCAATATATATTGCATGCTTGAGACACTTTTGAACACTTGTATGCAACCATATTGATAAGTGAGAGTTATACCTTGATTATACTTGAGAATTCTTCAAGACTTGTAAAAATTAAAAACTTTGTGCTAGCTTCAATGTCTTGATCCATTCTTTTTTAGCAAGCATAACATCTTGAATGAATAATGTTGTCTTCATCAAAACCATTGAGAAGCTTGCCTTCACATTCTCCCCCTTTTTGATGATGACAACCCAATTTTGAAAATTTGCTTTAATCTTGTTTCTCTAACACAAAAGGCTCCCCCTTGATCAATGCTCCCCCTAAATTCATGATTTAGAGAGTCTTTGCTAGCTGCATTTTGTTAGAGAAAAACAAACACAAACACATACATCTTCTCCCCCTTTGTCATTAGCAAAAAGGATTGGAAAATACTTGAAATATATAAAGAAATCTTGAAAAATGAAAAATAATTTTTACCTATGAGTTTTACCTCATGAAAGACTTCATCAAACATTTATCCTTGCCGAAACATGATTTTGAAGTCTTTGTCACAAAGTTGATTTATACTAGGAAGATTATGCTTTAGTTTGTCAACTTAAAGTACATCTTCAATGGATGTGAAAGTTAGTGCTTCAACTTTGCCAATGCCAAGAATTCTTTCTTTAAGGGAATCCTCATATGTGAAATAACCCTTGGATTTTGGAACTAGATTTGAAAGTTAGTTTATGCCTCCCATCAAAAGCTTAGAACCACCACTTATCAAAACATCATAGATTTAAAGTGGTCCTTAAGCAAACCTACAAAACAAATTAAGTTTGATTTGGTACCCAATGTGCTTTGGGTCCATCATAGTTAGTTCCTTTCTTAACCCACACATAATGCCCACTTGCAACACTAAAGTTTCTTACATAGCAAGCATTAGGTGTATGGCCAACAATACCACAATAAAAACAAGTAGGTTCAAAGTTGCTCTTATATCTTGGAACATAAGATTTATTTTTAGGAAATCTTTTCTTTTTAGGATTAGGATGCACATTCCTAGGTTTGTTCACTTTCTCTTTGGAAGTTTGATCCTTAGCCTTAACAAATATAGTTTTACTTGAACTTGGTTTAGAAAACTTTGAATAGCCAAGTCCACTTTTATCATTTGAATATCTTTGTTGACTAAGGACTTCTTCCAATTCAATTTGTCCTTTCTCATACCTTTCAAGTACTCTTTTTAATTGGACAATTTGAAAGGAGAGAGATTCACAATTTTTACATACAAAATTCTGTTTTTCACTAATCATCTTTTGTTTCTCATTTTCGATCTCTTTTTTTTAATGAAACACTTTTTTCTTCTAAAGTTGAAATTTGTTTCTTTTGAGATGATATAGTTTTATACAGAATTTTGCATTCATTTAACAATTCATTTATGGCTCCTTGTGCATCACTATCAAAAGAATTATTACTAACCTCATCTTCTTCATCATCGGAGTGGTGTGATGCTATCAATGCAAGATTAACATGTTCTTCATCTGAAGATGAACTTGTTTCGTTGTCTACATATGTTTTCCTTTCCTTTTTATGATTCTTTTTCTTGAATTTATTTTTCTTTTGAAGTGTAGGACATTCACTTTTAACATGTCCTCTTTCTCCACATTCAAAGCATTTAATCTTTCTCGTTGGTGCTTCCCCTTTAGTGATCTCCTTTTTCCTTTCTTTTCTTAGAAACTTTTCAAACTTTTTGATAAGATCATCATTTTCATCACTATTGGACTCATCCTCTTGATTGCTATCATAATTTTTTACTTTTATCTTTAAGGCAACGTCTTTTGAATCTTTTACTTGTATTTCATGCTTCTCCAATCTTTCAAGTTCTAACTCATGCTCTTGAAGTTTGCCAAATAGAGATGCGGAAGTCATCGTAGAGAGGCTTTTCTTTTCCGATATTGCCGTTACTTTTGGTTGCCATTCTCTAGTCAATGATCTTATAATTTTGAGATTTAATTCATCATTTGAGAATGTTTTACCAAGTGCCATTAAGTGGTTAGTCAAATGTACAAATCTCTTCTGTAATGCAACAATGGATTCTCTGGGCTGCATTCGGAACATTTCATATTCTTGACTTAAAGTGTTTAGTCTGGATCTTTTTACTTCAGCCGTACCTTCATGTGTTTCTACCAACGTATCCCATATTTCTTTAGCCGATTTACATTGACAAACACGAAAGAACTCATCCATACTTAATGCACTCTGAAGAATATTGACAGCTTTCTTTTCATTCAAGATTCTTTTCTTGTCATCTTCATCATATGTATTTTTTAAATTTCGAGTACCAACACCATCGACCACATTAACCGGATTATGCGGACCATTCTCAGTGGCTTCCCATATACCTTCTCCTTGTGCTTCAAGATGTGCTCTCATACGAATCTTCCAAAAATCAAAATACTCTCCAGAAAAAAGCGGGGGCTTGTTACTACTTCCACCGTCTTTGAAAACCGGGTTTGAACTTGCGGAAGTCATACTTGATCTTTAGGAACAGGTTACCTAAGACCTGCTCTGATGCCAATTGTAAGTTATATTTGTGCCTAAGAGGGGGGTGAATTAGGCTCTTAGAGATTTATCCCGATTTTTAAATGAACTTGAGTTTTACTTTCCTAAAATTTCTAAGTGTTGAAATACGGTAAATGCGGAAAGTAAATGAACACCGAGACGTATAGTGGTTCCCCTCACACACCGAGAGTACTCCACTCCCCTTTCAACATGAAAGAGAATTTCACTAATGTTAGATCTTAGGACAAGACACACCTAGTCTTCCTATACAAGGCTCTAACAATCCACACCAAGAACACCCTCTTGGATTTTACAAGTTTAAAGTCCAACCAAGAACAAATCTTACAATGGACCTCTTGTATCCACAATCCGGATAACAAGGAAAACCACCCAAGTAGAACAAGAAAACAATCCTTTCCTTTCTACTCTCTTGTTTCCAACATTCTTGGACAACAAGGAATAATAATTCTAAATTTTTAGTAAGTAGTTGAAACTTTGATTCTTCAATATATTAATCCAAAGATTGATCTTCTCCCTTTTGTAACAATCACTCTTAATGATATTATACAAGTGTTCAACACAATTGAAATGAAACAAATGCAGTATGTGTAAATATTTTATGCAAATGTTTCACTCTTAGAAAGTTCGTTAAGAACACTTTGATAAAATGAAAGTTTTGGTAAAAGAATGATTGTTTGAAATTTTTAGCAAGGAGGTGTTTCTAAATCTGAAAAATGATGTTTATATAATGCACAAAACACCTCTACATAAAGGTATTATGATATGAAACAATGCCATGCTTTAAAATATAAAACCAATGATCATTTTCATGAAAAGATACATATTTTCGCATGCAAGAACAGTGGTAATCGATTAACAACAAATGTGTTAATCGGTTACGCTCCTTCAACGTTTAAAAATATTCAAAATTAAAACACGCTGTAAATTGTGGCGGTTATTTTGGTTAGTTACGTCGGTTCAAAACGACGTAATTAACCAAAAACTGAATGTTTAAATAAATTGAAAAATTAAAAATTTGTCTAAATATTTGAACCAATTTTATGCAACATCTATTGATTTATCCAAGTCAATAGATTATATTTGAAAGTGATTTAACATGGTTCAAATAAAAAATAAAATAAATAAATAAATAAAGTAAATAAAGTTTCAAATGTATGATAAAAAATGATATATTTTCAACCACATGAACCATGTATGCAAGTGAATTTTGAAGATTATTTTGAGAACTATTTTATCAATATATATTGCATGCTTGAGACACTTTTGAACACTTGTATGCAACCATATTGATAAGTGAGAGTTATACCTTGATTATACTTGAGAATTCTTCAAGACTTGTAAAAATTAAAAACTTTGTGCTAGCTTCAATGTCTTGATCCATTCTTTTTTAGCAAGCATAACATCTTGAATGAATAATGTTGTCTTCATCAAAACCATTGAGAAGCTTGCCTTCACATTCTCCCCCTTTTTGATGATGACAACCCAATTTTGAAAATTTGCTTTAATCTTGTTTCTCTAACACAAAAGGCTCCCCCTTGATCAATGCTCCCCCTAAATTCATGATTTAGAGAGTCTTTGCTAGCTGCATTTTGTTAGAGAAAAACAAACACAAACACATACATCTTCTCCCCCTTTGTCATTAGCAAAAAGGATTGGAAAATACTTGAAATATATAAAGAAATCTTGAAAAATGAAAAATAATTTTTACCTATGAGTTTTACCTCATGAAAGACTTCATCAAACATTTATCCTTGCCGAAACATGATTTTGAAGTCTTTGTCACAAAGTTGATTTATACTAGGAAGATTATGCTTTAGTTTGTCAACTTAAAGTACATCTTCAATGGATGTGAAAGTTAGTGCTTCAACTTTGCCAATGCCAAGAATTCTTTCTTTAAGGGAATCCTCATATGTTAAATAACCCTTGGATTTTGGAACTAGATTTGAAAGTTAGTTTATGCCTCCCATCAAAAGCTTAGAACCACCACTTATCAAAACATCATAGATTTAAAGTGGTCCTTAAGCAAACCTACAAAACAAATTAAGTTTGATTTGGTACCCAATGTGCTTTGGGTCCATCATAGTTAGTTCCTTTCTTAACCCACACATAATGCCCACTTGCAACACTAAAGTTTCTTACATAGCAAGCATTAGGTGTATGGCCAACAATACCACAATAAAAACAAGTAGGTTCAAAGTTGCTCTTATATCTTGGAACATAAGATTTATTTTTAGGAAATCTTTTCTTTTTAGGATTAGGATGCACATTCCTAGGTTTGTTCACTTTCTCTTTGGAAGTTTGATCCTTAGCCTTAACAAATATAGTTTTACTTGAACTTGGTTTAGAAAACTTTGAATAGCCAAGTCCACTTTTATCATTTGAATATCTTTGTTGACTAAGGACTTCTTCCAATTCAATTTGTCCTTTCTCATACCTTTCAAGTACTCTTTTTAATTGGACAATTTGAAAGGAGAGAGATTCACAATTTTTACATACAAAATTCTGTTTTTCACTAATCATCTTTTGTTTCTCATTTTCGATCTCTTTTTTTTAATGAAACACTTTTTTCTTCTAAAGTTGAAATTTGTTTCTTTTGAGATGATATAGTTTTATACAGAATTTTGCATTCATTTAACAATTCATTTATGGCTCCTTGTGCATCACTATCAAAAGAATTATTACTAACCTCATCTTCTTCATCATCGGAGTGGTGTGATGCTATCAATGCAAGATTAACATGTTCTTCATCTGAAGATGAACTTGTTTCGTTGTCTACATATGTTTTCCTTTCCTTTTTATGATTCTTTTTCTTGAATTTATTTTTCTTTTGAAGTGTAGGACATTCACTTTTAACATGTCCTCTTTCTCCACATTCAAAGCATTTAATCTTTCTCGTTGGTGCTTCCCCTTTAGTGATCTCCTTTTTCCTTTCTTTTCTTAGAAACTTTTCAAACTTTTTGATAAGATCATCATTTTCATCACTATTGGACTCATCCTCTTGATTGCTATCATAATTTTTTACTTTTATCTTTAAGGCAACGTCTTTTGAATCTTTTACTTGTATTTCATGCTTCTCCAATCTTTCAAGTTCTAACTCATGCTCTTGAAGTTTGCCAAATAGAGATGCGGAAGTCATCGTAGAGAGGCTTTTCTTTTCCGATATTGCCGTTACTTTTGGTTGCCATTCTCTAGTCAATGATCTTATAATTTTGAGATTTAATTCATCATTTGAGAATGTTTTACCAAGTGCCATTAAGTGGTTAGTCAAATGTACAAATCTCTTCTGTAATGCAACAATGGATTCTCTGGGCTGCATTCGGAACATTTCATATTCTTGACTTAAAGTGTTTAGTCTGGATCTTTTTACTTCAGCCGTACCTTCATGTGTTTCTACCAACGTATCCCATATTTCTTTAGCCGATTTACATTGACAAACACGAAAGAACTCATCCATACTTAATGCACTCTGAAGAATATTGACAGCTTTCTTTTCATTCAAGATTCTTTTCTTGTCATCTTCATCATATGTATTTTTTAAATTTCGAGTACCAACACCATCGACCACATTAACCGGATTATGCGGACCATTCTCAGTGGCTTCCCATATACCTTCTCCTTGTGCTTCAAGATGTGCTCTCATACGAATCTTCCAAAAATCAAAATACTCTCCAGAGAAAAGCGGGGGCTTGTTACTACTTCCACCGTCTTTGAAAACCGGGTTTGAACTTGCGGAAGTCATACTTGATCTTTAGGAACAGGTTACCTAAGACCTGCTCTGATGCCAATTGTAAGTTATATTTGTGCCTAAGAGGGGGGTGAATTAGGCTCTTAGAGATTTATCCCGATTTTTAAATGAACTTGAGTTTTACTTTCCTAAAATTTCTAAGTGTTGAAATACGGTAAATGCGGAAAGTAAATGAACACCGAGACGTATAGTGGTTCCCCTCACACACCGAGAGTACTCCACTCCCCTTTCAACATGAAAGAGAATTTCACTAATGTTAGATCTTAGGACAAGACACACCTAGTCTTCCTATACAAGGCTCTAACAATCCACACCAAGAACACCCTCTTGGATTTTACAAGTTTAAAGTCCAACCAAGAACAAATCTTACAATGGACCTCTTGTATCCACAATCCGGATAACAAGGAAAACCACCCAAGTAGAACAAGAAAACAATCCTTTCCTTTCTACTCTCTTGTTTCCAACATTCTTGGACAACAAGGAATAATAATTCTAAATTTTTAGTAAGTAGTTGAAACTTTGATTCTTCAATATATTAATCCAAAGATTGATCTTCTCCCTTTTGTAACAATCACTCTTAATGATATTATACAAGTGTTCAACACAATTGAAATGAAACAAATGCAGTATGTGTAAATATTTTATGCAAATGTTTCACTCTTAGAAAGTTCGTTAAGAACACTTTGATAAAATGAAAGTTTTGGTAAAAGAATGATTGTTTGAAATTTTTAGCAAGGAGGTGTTTCTAAATCTGAAAAATGATGTTTATATAATGCACAAAACACCTCTACATAAAGGTATTATGATATGAAACAATGCCATGCTTTAAAATATAAAACCAATGATCATTTTCATGAAAAGATACATATTTTCGCATGCAAGAACAGTGGTAATCGATTAACAACAAATGTGTTAATCGGTTACGCTCCTTCAACGTTTAAAAATATTCAAAATTAAAACACGCTGTAAATTGTGGCGGTTATTTTGGTTAGTTACGTCGGTTCAAAACGACGTAATTAACCAAAAACTGAATGTTTAAATAAATTGAAAAATTAAAAATTTGTCTAAATATTTGAACCAATTTTATGCAACATCTATTGATTTATCCAAGTCAATAGATTATATTTGAAAGTGATTTAACATGGTTCAAATAAAAAATAAAATAAATAAATAAATAAAGTAAATAAAGTTTCAAATGTATGATAAAAAATGATATATTTTCAACCACATGAACCATGTATGCAAGTGAATTTTGAAGATTATTTTGAGAACTATTTTATCAATATATATTGCATGCTTGAGACACTTTTGAACACTTGTATGCAACCATATTGATAAGTGAGAGTTATACCTTGATTATACTTGAGAATTCTTCAAGACTTGTAAAAATTAAAAACTTTGTGCTAGCTTCAATGTCTTGATCCATTCTTTTTGAGCAAGCATAACATCTTGAATGAATAATGTTGTCTTCATCAAAACCATTGAGAAGCTTGCCTTCACATTCTCCCCCTTTTTGATGATGACAACCCAATTTTGAAAATTTGCTTTAATCTTGTTTCTCTAACACAAAAGGCTCCCCCTTGATCAATGCTCCCCCTAAATTCATGATTTAGAGAGTCTTTGCTAGCTGCATTTTGTTAGAGAAAAACAAACACAAACACATACATCTTCTCCCCCTTTGTCATTAGCAAAAAGGATTGGAAAATACTTGAAATATATAAAGAAATCTTGAAAAATGAAAAATAATTTTTACCTATGAGTTTTACCTCATGAAAGACTTCATCAAACATTTATCCTTGCCGAAACATGATTTTGAAGTCTTTGTCACAAAGTTGATTTATACTAGGAAGATTATGCTTTAGTTTGTCAACTTAAAGTACATCTTCAATGGATGTGAAAGTTAGTGCTTCAACTTTGCCAATGCCAAGAATTCTTTCTTTAAGGGAATCCTCATATGTGAAATAACCCTTGGATTTTGGAACTAGATTTGAAAGTTAGTTTATGCCTCCCATCAAAAGCTTAGAACCACCACTTATCAAAACATCATAGATTTAAAGTGGTCCTTAAGCAAACCTACAAAACAAATTAAGTTTGATTTGGTACCCAATGTGCTTTGGGTCCATCATAGTTAGTTCCTTTCTTAACCCACACATAATGCCCACTTGCAACACTAAAGTTTCTTACATAGCAAGCATTGGGTGTATGACCAACAATACCACAATAAAAACAAGTAGGTTCAAAGTTGCTCTTATATCTTGGAACATAAGATTTATTTTTAGGAAATCTTTTCTTTTTAGGATTAGGATGCACATTCCTAGGTTTGTTCACTTTCTCTTTGGAAGTTTGATCCTTAGCCTTAACAAATATAGTTTTACTTGAACTTGGTTTAGAAAACTTTGAATAGCCAAGTCCACTTTTATCATTTGAATATCTTTGTTGACTAAGGACTTCTTCCAATTCAATTTGTCCTTTCTCATACCTTTCAAGTACTCTTTTTAATTGGACAATTTGAAAGGAGAGAGATTCACAATTTTTACATACAAAATTCTGTTTTTCACTAATCATCTTTTGTTTCTCATTTTCGATCTCTTTTTTTTAATGAAACACTTTTTTCTTCTAAAGTTGAAATTTGTTTCTTTTGAGATGATATAGTTTTATACAGAATTTTGCATTCATTTAACAATTCATTTATGGCTCCTTGTGCATCACTATCAAAAGAATTATTACTAACCTCATCTTCTTCATCATCGGAGTGGTGTGATGCTATCAATGCAAGATTAACATGTTCTTCATCTGAAGATGAACTTGTTTCGTTGTCTACATATGTTTTCCTTTCCTTTTTATGATTCTTTTTCTTGAATTTATTTTTCTTTTGAAGTGTAGGACATTCACTTTTAACATGTCCTCTTTCTCCACATTCAAAGCATTTAATCTTTCTCGTTGGTGCTTCCCCTTTAGTGATCTCCTTTTTCCTTTCTTTTCTTAGAAACTTTTCAAACTTTTTGATAAGATCATCATTTTCATCACTATTGGACTCATCCTCTTGATTGCTATCATAATTTTTTACTTTTATCTTTAAGGCAACGTCTTTTGAATCTTTTACTTGTATTTCATGCTTCTCCAATCTTTCAAGTTCTAACTCATGCTCTTGAAGTTTGCCAAATAGAGATGCGGAAGTCATCGTAGAGAGGCTTTTCTTTTCCGATATTGCCGTTACTTTTGGTTGCCATTCTCTAGTCAATGATCTTATAATTTTGAGATTTAATTCATCATTTGAGAATGTTTTACCAAGTGCCATTAAGTGGTTAGTCAAATGTACAAATCTCTTCTGTAATGCAACAATGGATTCTCTGGGCTGCATTCGGAACATTTCATATTCTTGACTTAAAGTGTTTAGTCTGGATCTTTTTACTTCAGCCGTACCTTCATGTGTTTCTACCAACGTATCCCATATTTCTTTAGCCGATTTACATTGACAAACACGAAAGAACTCATCCATACTTAATGCACTCTGAAGAATATTGTCAGCTTTCTTTTCATTCAAGATTCTTTTCTTGTCATCTTCATCATATGTATTTTTTAAATTTCGAGTACCAACACCATCGACCACATTAATCGGATTATGCGGACCATTCTCAGTGGCTTCCCATATACCTTCTCCTTGTGCTTCAAGATGTGCTCTCATACGAATCTTCCAAAAATCAAAATACTCTCTAGAGCAAAGCGGGGGCTTGTTACTACTTCCAACGTCTTTGAAAACCGGGTTTGAACTTGCGGAAGTCATACTTGGTCTTTAGGAACAGGTTACCTAAGACCTGCTCTGATGCCAATTGTAAGTTATATTTGTGCCTAAGAGGGGGGTGAATTAGGCTCTTAGAGATTTATCCCGATTTTTAAATGAACTTGAGTTTTACTTTCCTAAAATTTCTAAGTGTTGAAATACGGTAAATGCGGAAAGTAAATGAACACCGAGACGTATAGTGGTTCCCCTCACACACCGAGAGTACTCCACACCCCTTTCAACATGAAAGAGAATTTCACTAATGTTAGATCTTAGGACAATACACACCTAGTCTTCCTATACAAGACTCTAACAATCCACACCAAGAACACCCTCTTGGATTTTACAAGTTTAAAGTCCAACCAAGAACAAATCTTACAATGGACCTCTTGTATCCACAATCCGGATAACAAGGAAAACCACCCAAGTAGAACAAGAAAACAATCCTTTCCTTTCTACTCTCTTGTTTCCAACATTCTTGGACAACAAGGAATAATAATTCTAAATTTTTAGTAAGTAGTTGAAACTTTGATTCTTCAATATATTAATCTAAAGATTGATCTTCTCCCTTTTGTAACAATCACTCTTAATGATATTATACAAGTGTTCAACACAATTGAAATGAAACAAATGCAGTATGTGTAAATATTTTATGCAAATGTTTCACTCTTAGAAAGTTTGTTAAGAACACTTTGATAAAATGAAAGTTTTGGTAAAAGAATGATTGTTTGAAATTTTTAGCAAGGAGGTGTTTCTAAATCTGAAAAATGATGTTTATATAATGCACAAAACACCTCTACATAAAGGTATTATGATATGAAACAATGCCATGCTTTAAAATATAAAACCAATGATCATTTTCATGAAAAGATACATATTTTCGCATGCAAGAACAGTGGTAATCGATTAACAACAAATGTGTTAATCGGTTACGCTCCTTCAACGTTTAAAAATATTTAAAATTAAAACACGCTGTAAATTGTGGCGGTTATTTTGGTTAGTTACGTCGGTTCAAAACGACGTAATTAACCAAAAACTGAATGTTTAAATAAATTGAAAAATTAAAAATTTGTCTAAATATTTGAACCAATTTTATGCAACATCTATTGATTTATCCAAGTCAATAGATTATATTTGAAAGTGATTTAACATGGTTCAAATAAAAAATAAAATAAATAAATAAATAAAGTAAATAAAGTTTCAAATGTATGATAAAAAATGATATATTTTCAACCACATGAACCATGTATGCAAGTGAATTTTGAAGATTATTTTGAGAACTATTTTATCAATATATATTGCATGCTTGAAACACTTTTGAACACTTGTATGCAACCATATTGATAAGTGAGAGTTATACCTTGATTATACTTGAGAATTCATCAAGACTTGTAAAAATTAAAAACTTTGTGCTAGCTTCAATGTCTTGATCCATTCTTTTTGAGCAAGCATAACATCTTGAATGAATAATGTTGTCTTCATCAAAACCATTGAGAAGCTTGCCTTCACATTCTCCCCCTTTTTGATGATGACAACCCAATTTTGAAAATTTGCTTTAATCTTGTTTCTCTAACACAAAAGGCTCCCCCTTGATCAATGCTCCCCCTAAATTCATGATTTAGAGAGTCTTTGCTAGCTGCATTTTGTTAGAGAAAAACAAACACAAACACATACATCTTCTCCCCCTTTGTCATTAGCAAAAAGGATTGGAAAATACTTGAAATATATAAAGAAATCTTGAAAAATGAAAAATAATTTTTACCTATGAGTTTTACCTCATGAAAGACTTCATCAAACATTTATCCTTGCCGAAACATGATTTTGAAGTCTTTGTCACAAAGTTGATTTATACTAGGAAGATTATGCTTTAGTTTGTCAACTTAAAGTACATCTTCAATGGATGTGAAAGTTAGTGCTTCAACTTTGCCAATGCCAAGAATTCTTTCTTTAAGGGAATCCTCATATGTGAAATAACCCTTGGATTTTGGAACTAGATTTGAAAGTTAGTTTATGCCTCCCATCAAAAGCTTAGAACCACCACTTATCAAAACATCATAGATTTAAAGTGGTCCTTAAGCAAACCTACAAAACAAATTAAGTTTGATTTGGTACCCAATGTGCTTTGGGTCCATCATAGTTAGTTCCTTTCTTAACCCACACATAATGCCCACTTGCAACACTAAAGTTTCTTACATAGCAAGCATTAGGTGTATGGCCAACAATACCACAATAAAAACAAGTAGGTTCAAAGTTGCTCTTATATCTTGGAACATAAGATTTATTTTTAGGAAATCTTTTCTTTTTAGGATTAGGATGCACATTCCTAGGTTTGTTCACTTTCTCTTTGGAAGTTTGATCCTTAGCCTTAACAAATATAGTTTTACTTGAACTTGGTTTAGAAAACTTTGAATAGCCAAGTCCACTTTTATCATTTGAATATCTTTGTTGACTAAGGACTTCTTCCAATTCAATTTGTCCTTTCTCATACCTTTCAAGTACTCTTTTTAATTGGACAATTTGAATGGAGAGAGATTCACAATTTTTACATACAAAATTCTGTTTTTCACTAATCATCTTTTGTTTCTCATTTTCGATCTCTTTTTTTTAATGAAACATTTTTTTCTTCTAAAGTTGAAATTTGTTTCTTTTGAGATGATATAGTTTTATACAGAATTTTGCATTCATTTAACAATTCATTTATGGCTCCTTGTGCATCACTATCAAAAGAATTATTACTAACCTCATCTTCTTCATCATCGGAGTGGTGTGATGCTATCAATGCAAGATTAACATGTTCTTCATCTGAAGATGAACTTGTTTCGTTGTCTACATATGTTTTCCTTTCCTTTTTATGATTCTTTTTCTTGAATTTATTTTTCTTTTGAAGTGTAGGACATTCACTTTTAACATGTCCTCTTTCTCCACATTCAAAGCATTTAATCTTTCTCGTTGGTGCTTCCCCTTTAGTGATCTCCTTTTTCCTTTCTTTTCTTAGAAACTTTTCAAACTTTTTGATAAGATCATCATTTTCATCACTATTGGACTCATCCTCTTGATTGCTATCATAATTTTTTACTTTTGTCTTTAAGGCAACGTCTTTTGAATCTTTTACTTGTATTTCATGCTTCTCCAATCTTTCAAGTTCTAACTCATGCTCTTGAAGTTTGCTAAATAGAGATACGGAAGTCATCGTAGAAAGGCTTTTCTTTTCCGATATTGCCGTTACTTTTGGTTGCCATTCTCTAGTCAATGATCTTATAATTTTGAGATTTAATTCATCATTTGAGAATGTTTTACCAAGTCCCATTAAGTGGTTAGTCAAATGAACAAATCTCTTCTGTAATGCAACAATGGATTCTCTGGGCTGCATTCGGAACATTTCATATTCTTGACTTAAAGTGTTTAGTCTGGATCTTTTTACTTCAGCCGTACCTTCATGTGTTTCTACCAACGTATCCCATATTTCTTTAGCCGATTTACATTGACAAACACGAAAGAACTCATCCATACTTAATGCACTCTGAAGAATATTGACAGCTTTCTTTTCATTCAAGATTCTTTTCTTGTCATCTTCATCATATGTATTTTTTAAATTTCGAGTACCAACACCATCGACCACATTAACCGGATTATGCGGACCATTCTCAGTGGCTTCCCATATACCTTCTCCTTGTGCTTCAAGATGTGCTCTCATACGAATCTTCCAAAAATCAAAATACTCTCTAGAGAAAAGCGGGGGCTTGTTACTACTTCCAACGACTTTGAAAACCGGGTTTGAACTTGCGGAAGTCATACTTAATCTTTAGGAACAGGTTACCTAAGACCTTCTCTGATGCCAATTGTAAGTTATATTTGTGCCTAAGAGGGGGGTGAATTAGGCTCTTAGAGATTTATCCCGATTTTTAAATGAACTTGAGTTTTACTTTCCTAAAATTTCTAAGTGTTGAAATACGGTAAATGCGGAAAGTAAATGAACACCGAGACGTATAGTGGTTCCCCTCACACACCGAGAGTACTCCACTCCCCTTTCAACATGAAAGAGAATTTCACTAATGTTAGATCTTAGGACAATACACACCTAGTCTTCCTATACAAGACTCTAACAATCCACACCAAGAACACCCTCTTGGATTTTACAAGTTTAAAGTCCAACCAAGAACAAATCTTACAATGGACCTCTTGTATCCACAATCCGGATAACAAGGAAAACCACCCAAGTAGAACAAGAAAACAATCCTTTCCTTTCTACTCTCTTGTTTCCAACATTCTTGGACAACAAGGAATAATAATTCTAAATTTTTAGTAAGTAGTTGAAACTTTGATTCTTCAATATATTAATCCAAAGATTGATCTTCTCCCTTTTGTAACAATCACTCTTAATGATATTATACAAGTGTTCAACACAATTGAAATGAAACAAATGCAGTATGTGTAAATATTTTATGCAAATGTTTCACTCTTAGAAAGTTTGTTAAGAACACTTTGATAAAATGAAAGTTTTGGTAAAAGAATGATTGTTTGAAATTTTTAGAAAGGAGGTGTTTCTAAATCTGAAAAATGATGTTTATATAATGCACAAAACACCTCTACATAAAGGTATTATGATATGAAACAATGCCATGCTTTAAAATATAAAACCAATGATCATTTTCATGAAAAGATACATATTTTCGCATGCAAGAACAGTGGTAATCGATTAACAACAAATGTGTTAATCGGTTACGCTCCTTCAACGTTTAAAAATATTCAAAATTAAAACACGCTGTAAATTATGGCGGTTATTTTGGTTAGTTACGTCGGTTCAAAACGACGTAATTAACCAAAAACTGAATGTTTAAATAAATTGAAAAATTAAAAATTTGTCTAAATATTTGAACCAATTTTATGCAACATCTATTGATTTATCCAAGTCAATAGATTATATTTGAAAGTGATTTAACATGGTTCAAATAAAAAATAAAATAAATAAATAAATAAAGTTTCAAATGTATGATAAAAAATGATATATTTTCAACCACATGAACCATGTATGCAAGTGAATTTTGAAGATTATTTTGAGAACTATTTTATCAATATATATTGCATGCTTGAGACACTTTTGAACACTTGTATGCAACCATATTGATAAGTGAGAGTTATACCTTGATTATACTTGAGAATTCATCAAGACTTGTAAAAATTAAAAACTTTGTGCTAGCTTCAATGTCTTGATCCATTCTTTTTGAGCAAGCATAACATCTTGAATGAATAATGTTGTCTTCATCAAAACCATTGAGAAGCTTGCCTTCACATTCTCCCCCTTTTTGATGATGACAACCCAATTTTGAAAATTTGCTTTAATCTTGTTTCTCTAACACAAAAGGCTCCCCCTTGATCAATGCTCCCCCTAAATTCATGATTTAGAGAGTCTTTGCTAGCTGCATTTTGTTAGAGAAAAACAAACACAAACACATACATCTTCTCCCCCTTTGTCATTAGCAAAAAGGATTGGAAAATACTTGAAATATATAAAGAAATCTTGAAAAATGAAAAATAATTTTTACCTATGAGTTTTACCTCATGAAAGACTTCATCAAACATTTATCCTTGCCGAAACATGATTTTGAAGTCTTTGTCACAAAGTTGATTTATACTAGGAAGATTATGCGTTAGTTTGTCAACTTAAAGTACATCTTCAATGGATGTGAAAGTTAGTGCTTCAACTTTGCCAATGCCAAGAATTCTTTCTTTAAGGGAATCCTCATATGTGAAATAACCCTTGGATTTTGGAACTAGATTTGAAAGTTAGTTTATGCCTCCCATCAAAAGCTTAGAACCACCACTTATCAAAACATCATAGATTTAAAGTGGTCCTTAAGCAAACCTACAAAACAAATTAAGTTTGATTTGGTACCCAATGTGCTTTGGGTCCATCATAGTTAGTTCCTTTCTTAACCCACACATAATGCCCACTTGCAACACTAAAGTTTCTTACATAGCAAGCATTAGGTGTATGGCCAACAATACCACAATAAAAACAAGTAGGTTCAAAGTTGCTCTTATATCTTGGAACATAAGATTTATTTTTAGGAAATCTTTTCTTTTTAGGATTAGGATGCACATTCCTAGGTTTGTTCACTTTCTCTTTGGAAGTTTGATCCTTAGCCTTAACAAATATAGTTTTACTTGAACTTGGTTTAGAAAACTTTGAATAGCCAAGTCCACTTTATCATTTGAATATCTTTATTGACTAAGGACTTCTTCCAATTCAATTTGTCCTTTCTCATACCTTTCAAGTACTCTTTTTAATTGGACAATTTGAAAGGAGAGAGATTCACAATTTTTACATACAAAATTCTGTTTTTCACTAATCATCTTTTGTTTCTCATTTTCGATCTCTTTTTTTTAATGAAACACTTTTTTCTTCTAAAGTTGAAATTTGTTTCTTTTGAGATGATATAGTTTTATACAGAATTTTGCATTCATTTAACAATTCATTTATGGCTCCTTGTGCATCACTATCAAAAGAATTATTACTAACCTCATCTTCTTCATCATCGGAGTGGTGTGATGCTATCAATGCAAGATTAACATGTTCTTCATCTGAAGATGAACTTGTTTCGTTGTCTACATATGTTTTCCTTTCCTTTTTATGATTCTTTTTCTTGAATTTATTTTTCTTTTGAAGTGTAGGACATTCACTTTTAACATGTCCTCTTTCTCCACATTCAAAGCATTTAATCTTTCTCGTTGGTGCTTCCCCTTTAGTGATCTCCTTTTTCCTTTCTTTTCTTAGAAACTTTTCAAACTTTTTGATAAGATCATCATTTTCATCACTATTGGACTCATCCTCTTGATTGCTATCATAATTTTTTACTTTTGTCTTTAAGGCAACGTCTTTTGAATCTTTTACTTGTATTTCATGCTTCTCCAATCTTTCAAGTTCTAACTCATGCTCTTGAAGTTTGCCAAATAGAGATGCGGAAGTCATCGTAGAGAGGCTTTTCTTTTCCGATATTGCCGTTACTTTTGGTTTCCATTCTCTAGTCAATGATCTTATAATTTTGAGATTTAATTCATCATTTGAGAATGTTTTACCAAGTGCCATTAAGTGGTTAGTCAAATGAACAAATCTCTTCTGTAATGCAACAATGGATTCTCTGGGCTGCATTCGGAACATTTCATATTCTTGACTTAAAGTGTTTAGTCTGGATCTTTTTACTTCAGCCTTACCTTCATGTGTTTCTACCAACGTATCCCATATTTCTTTAGCCGATTTACATTGACAAACACGAAAGAACTCATCCATACTTAATGCACTCTGAAGAATATTGACAGCTTTCTTTTCATTCAAGATTCTTTTCTTGTCATCTTCATCATATGTATTTTTTAAATTTCGAGTACCAACACCATCGACCACATTAACCGGATTATGCGGACCATTCTCAGTGGCTTCCCATATACCTTCTCCTTGTGCTTCAAGATGTGCTCTCATACGAATCTTCCAAAAATCAAAATACTCTCTAGAGAAAAGCGGGGGCTTGTTACTACTTCCAACGTCTTTGAAAACCGGGTTTGAACTTGCGGAAGTCATACTTGATCTTTAGGAACAGGTTACCTAAGACCTGCTCTGATGCCAATTGTAAGTTATATTTGTGCCTAAGAGGGGGGTGAATTAGGCTCTTAGAGATTTATCCCGATTTTTAAATGAACTTGAGTTTTACTTTCCTAAAATTTCTAAGTGTTGAAATACGGTAAATGCGGAAAGTAAATGAACACCGAGACGTATAGTGGTTCCCCTCACACACCGAGAGTATGTAACGCCCCGTTTTGCCAATTTTGTTTATTGAGTCGTTTTGATTATTTTATTATTATTTTATTGTATTTTCGACTTTTATGTGAAAATGTGTTATTTTTCGGCGGGAATATATTTTTTCGCGTTTTGGGATCGTTTGCGAGAAATTTGAGTGTAGGGGTATTTTGGTCTTTTTGGGTGGCTAGATATTTTGATTAATTAGAATAAATAGAAAGTATAGAAAGAAAAAGAAAGAAAAACCAGAAAAATAGAGAAGAAGAAAAGAGAAGAGAAAGAAGAAAAGAGAGAAAAAAACTTGTGAAGGAAGAAATCAATCTCCCGACTTTCTTGAACGCGAATTTATCGGGTAAGGGTGCGAAACTCGATTATACTATGATTGTGTATGATTATGTATGTTTTGTGTGGATGTTTTGGTTGGTTTTTCATATGTTTCCGTTTATGCCGTATTTGACGAAATCGATAGAAACCAATGTTTTTACGGTCGAAAAGTCGTATAAATACATGTGTTGGTTGGTTATATGTATGTGAGCTGTTGTTTATAGTTTCATGAAGTTTGGTTATGTTTCGGTTAGTTTTCGTTATGTTTCCGTTGTTGTTTCCGTTTAGGTCGAATTGTAGGAAATCGATTAAAAACGATGTTTTCACGGTTAGAATTCGAAATAAATTACGTAGTTGTATCGAGTAAGGTTAAGTCGTCGTATGTCGTGCTTTTTATTCGATTTGGTGATGTTTGAAAAATCTGGTTTTTGAAAGGTTGAAATTTAATCGAAAAATCGAATGTCGTAGAAATTTCGGTTATGTGTTCTAAATTGTTCTTATGTATTTGGTGGTTGGGCGTATATGTTTGTTTCGGTGAAAATGTTCGATTTAGTCGAGTTTCCGGGCATTTTGGAAAAGGGACAGCAATGGTGCATTTTGAGAAATTCTGGTTTTTTAAGGAAAAACAGAGCATGAATCGATGCATAACAGCTATGTATCGATACGAAATGGCTTATGTATCGATACATAACCCCTATGCATCGATACATACTGTGAAAATTGGGAAAAACAGCATTTTCACTACAGCATGTGTCGACACATGCGTGCTATGTATCGATACATAAGGTCTTTTTGTATCGATACATAAAGCCTATGTATCGATACATACTGTGCTGAACCATAAAATTCTGGTTTGTCGGGAAACTTCGGAAATTCATATCTCTTGAACCGTAAGTCGGTTTTGGTCCCCGTTCGAAGCGTTGGGAAGCTAACGAGATGTTCTTTCTAGGAAAAATAGTTTTGAGGTCTGAACCTAGTCCAATCGGTACAGTTTTTTCGAACCGTTTCGTAGTGTCGGGCGTACGGTTTATGTTTTTACGTTATTTTGAAATATTCATATCTTCTTCGTTGTTTATTCGATTTAAGTGTTCTTTATATGGATGTGAAGCTAAAAATACGTTCTATGATTTGGTGAAGAAATATATTATTCTTAGCTGACTTTTGGCCGACTTTACCGATTAATCGTGAATAGTTGTTTTTGATGAGATGTTGTGATGATGATTTGTGGCCGAAAGGCAAGAAAATGCTATGTGTGATATTTGATGATATATGCATGATTGTTGATGTGTGTGAGTATGCAATGTGAAAGTCATGAGTCGTTGTATGCCAAGCATCATATTGTGCATTGTTGAACGTCCTGAGTGACGATTTGATTCTTGAGGGAATCCACTATACCATCGTGTGCCTCAAAAATACGAGGCGTTGCCTGAGGACTTAAAGCGATATGTATAGACGATTGTGGGCTCCTTTGGAGACTTAAAGCAATCCTTAACGTCGTGTGCCTCGAAAATATGAGGCGTTGCCTGAGGACTTAAAGCGACGGGTGAACATCGTAGGTCCGACGGGGAGTTACTTGAGATTCTCAGTAACGAGCGATGGTTCCAATAGTTCCTGAGTGAACTGATGATGAGACATGAGACATTGGAAGTCGGTACCGCATGGCATGTGCATAGAGTCGTTGTGTCTGTCTATGTGCATTGCATAAATCATGAGTCATTTGTGCATGAATTTGTGAATGTGATTTAATGAGATGGAATATGTGCGATTGTATTGTGAATGATTGATGGGTAGTGGTATTTGACACTTGTGAATTGTACTGTGTGTTGTTATAATTGATCTGTGTGTTTTGGTGGTGAGAATACGTTATTGTGCATTTTTGGTGTTAATATATAATCTTATGCAATTATATTATGGTTGTTTTTCTCACCCTTCTGCTGTTTTATAACGCTCTATGAGGCGTTGCAGATTAGAGTTGCTGGAGGTATTCTTTTGTGAAGAGTTGCGTCTTCATTATTTTGGTCGGTCGGCTCTGATATGTGACTCCGGGTAGCATAGGGTGGCCGTGTGTGATTGTTTTGTTTATCTGATGATATATTTTGGCTGTACATGTATAACTTGATGTATGACGGGCAAGTTTATATGTATATATGTATATGTGTTATTCAGATTTTAGATCTTTCCGCTTTAATTCTAATTTCTGAAAAGTGGGTGTTAGGAACGACGTTTCCTCTGTATGATTGCTACCCCACAGTTGCATATCATTATGGGCAGGTGTTGCATGTTATGTGTATGATTTGGTTACTTTGATGTGATTCTCCCGTTCTATGCCGTGTTTTCAAATATACTCTGATCAATTTTCGAATTTTCTTTTACCGCCTTAATTGCGTGTTTTGGGGGTATAGATCGGGGGCGTCACATTAAGTGGTATCAGAGCCAGTCCGTGTCAGTTGTGTTTGTTGTGTCAGTTGGATCTGTTGAGTCTGGCATATTGGGCGAGTTGTGTTGAGCGAGTTGTTGTTAACCATAGTTCTGTATTTGGACGAACAGAATATGGCTGGTCGTAATGATGCTGCTTTGGCTGCTGCGATGGAGGCTATGGCACGAGCTGTGCAGGGTGCACCGAATGCGGCAGGAAATGACGAGTTTAGAAAGAATAAGCCGCCGGTCTTTAAAGGGAAACATGATCCGGATGGTGCACAGTTGTGGTTGAAAGAGATTGAGAGGATTTTCAGGGTAATGGATTGTGACGAGGAGGATAAGGTGAGGCTGGGCACTCATATGTTACATGAAGAGGCTGACGACTGGTGGATCAGTACTCGTCAAGTGTTGGAAGCTGAGGAGGAGGAAGAAGATATTACTTGGGAGGTGTTTAGCCGAGAGTTTCTAAGGAAGTATTTTCCGGAAGATGTCCGAGGAAAGAAGGAGATTGAGTTTTTGGAACTAAAACAAGGTAATTTGTCTGTTGTTGAGTATACTGCTAAGTTTGTGGAACTTGTGCAGTTTTATCCTCACTATGTGGAAGCGACAGCTGAATTTTCTAAGTGTGTAAAGTATGAAAGTGGGTTGCGTCCTGAGATAAAGCAGGCGATTGGTTATTAGAGGATTCGCAGGTTTGCTGATTTGGTGGAATGCTGTAGGATCTATGATGAGGACAGTAAGGCTCGTTCTGCTCACTATAAAAGTGTAAGTGACAGGAAAGGAAAGCAACAGTTCCGTGGTGGTCCGTATGTGTCACCGGCTGATAAAGGTAAACAAAGGAGTACTTTTGATCGTAGGTCAGGTGGAGGAGGAATGTCTAATTCGCCTAGGTGTTTTAGATGTGGTGAATTGGGTCATCGCCAGCATGAATGTAGGAAGAAAGTGTATAAGTGTTCTAATTGTGGTGGTATTGGGCATGTCTTAGCTGATTGTAAAAGGAAGAATGTCGTGAAGTGTTACAATTGTGGAGAACCTGGTCACATTAGTTCGAAGTGTCCTAATCCGAAGAAGGCTCAGACTAGTGGGAAAGTGTTTTCGTTGGCGGGAACTCAGACTTCAAAGGCAGATCGTCTGATAAGAGGTACTTGCTTTATTAATAATATGCCTTTAATTGCTATTATTGATACTGGAGCGACTCATTCGTTTGTTTCGTCTGAGTGCGCGAAGAGTTTGAATCTTGTGTTGTCTGTGATGGATTTTGAGATGGTTATTGATACTCCAGCGATGGGGTCAGTAACTACTTCTTTGGTGTGTCTAAGTTGTCCTTTGGCCATTTATGGCAAAGACTTTGTGATGGATTTGGTGTGTTTACCATTGGAAGGCTTAGATGTGGTGTTGGGAATGAACTGGTTGCAATTTAATCGGGTGCACATTGACTGTTATCATAAGCTTGTAGGGTTTCCTTCTCTTGAGGAAGATGAAGACTCGAGTTTCTTGTCTACCAAAGAGTTGAAGAGACTTTTGGCGGATGAAGCTCAGTTGTTTGGTTTGTTTGCATCGTTATCGGTGGATAGTCAAGTTTCACTTGATGTGTTTCCTGTTGTGTGCGAATTTCCTGAGGTGTTTCCTGAGGATATTTCAGATGTGCCGCCAGAGAGAGAGGTGGAATTTTCGATAGATCTAGTTCCTGGTACTAGACCTGTTTCTATGTCACCTTATAGAATGTCGGCATCTGAATTGGTGGAGTTGAAAAAGCAGTTGAATGAGTTGTTGGAAAAGAGGTTCGTGAGACCAAGTGTTTCTCCTTGGGGTGCTCCAGTTTTGTTAGTGAAAAAGAAAGATGGGAGTATGCAATTATGTATTGATTATCGCCAGTTGAACAAAGTGACGATTAAGAATAAGTATCCGCTTCCAAGGATTGATGATCTGATGGATCAGTTGGTTGGTGCTTGTGCATTTAGTAAGATCGATTTGAGATCGGGGTACCATCAGATAAGAGTGAAAGAAGAGGATATTCAGAAGACGGCCTTTAGAACACGTTACAGTCATTATGAATATTCGGTGATGCCGTTCGGGGTTTCTAATGCGCCTGGGGTGTTTATGGAATACATGAATCGGATTTTCCATGAGCATTTGGATCGTTTTGTGGTGGTGTTTATTGATGATATTTTAATCTATTCTAAGTCTCGTGAAGAACATGCAGAGCATTTGCGTATTGTTTTGCAGGTTTTGAAGGAAAGGAAGCTTTTTGCCAAATTGTCCAAGTGTGAATTCTGGTTGTCTGAGGTGAGTTTTCTTGGGCACGTAATTTCTGGTAATGGTATTGCTGTGGATCCATCTAAAGTAGAAGCAGTTCTACAATGGGAGGCTCCTAGATCCGTTACGGAAATTCGAAGCTTTCTAGGTTTGGCTGGTTATTATCGGAGGTTCATTGAAGGTTTTTCTAAGCTAGCTCTTCCTTTGACGCAGTTGACTTGTAAGGGCAAAGCATTTATTTGGGATATTCAATGTGAAGAGAGTTTTTGTGAGCTGAAGAGAAGATTGACGACAACTCCGATTCTTATTTTACCTAATCCTAATGAACCATTTGTTGTGTATTGTGATGCTTCTTTAATTGGTTTGGGTGGTGTGCTGATGCAGGAAGGTAAGGTTGTAGCTTACGCTTCGAGGCAATTAAGAGTTCACGAGAAAAACTATCCTACTCATGATCTTGAATTAGCGGCTATAGTTTTTGTGTTGAAGATTTGGAGGCACTATCTCTATGGTGCGAGGTTCGAGGTCTTTAGTGATCATAAAAGCTTGAAATATTTATTTGATCAGAAAAAGTTGAACATGAGGCAGCGGAGATGGTTGGAATTCTTGAAAGATTACGACTTTGGCTTGAATTACCATCCTGGTAAAGCTAATGTGGTAGCCGATGCATTGAGCCGGAAATCGTTGCATATGTCCGCATTGATGGTGAAGGAGTTGGAACTTTTGGAATCGTTTAGAGATTTGAGTTTGGTTTGTGAAGTGACATCGGTTAGTGTGAGGCTTGGAATGTTGAAAGTTACGAATGAATTTTTGAGGTCGGTTAGTGAGAAACAAAAGTTGGATTTGAAATTTGTTGATTTGATGATGAATGAGAATGTGGATTTCAAGGTTGATAATTTTGGTGTTTTGAGATTTCGTGGTCGTATTTGTATTCCTGATGATGCGGAGTTGAAAAGAATGATTTTGGAGGAAGGACACCGAAGTAATTTAAGTATTCATCCGGGAGCGAATAAGATGTACCAAGATTTGAAGAAGATTTTCTGGTGGTCTGGTTTAAAAAGAGATGTGGCTCAGTTTGTGTATGCTTGTTTGACTTGTCAGAAATCGAAAGTGGAACATTTGAGACCTAGTGGTTTGTTGCAACCGTTGGATATTCCTGAGTGGAAATGGGATAGCATTTCGATGGATTTTGTAACGGGGTTACCGAATACTCAGCGAGGGCATAATGCTATTTGGGTGATTGTGGACAGGCTGACTAAATCGGCGCATTTTATTCCGATTGACATCAGTTTTTCTTTGGAACGGTTAGCTGAGATTTATGTCAGTGTGGTGGTGAAATTGCATGGGGTTCCTTTGAGTATTGTTTCTGATCGAGATCCTAGGTTTACATCGAGATTTTGGGAAAGTTTACAGAAGGCTTTGGGTTCTAAATTGAGGTTGAGTTCGGCTTATCATCCGCAGACAGATGGTCAGACCGAAAGAACGATTCAGTCGTTGGAGGATTTGTTGAGGTCGTGTGTTCTGGAACAAGGTGGTGCGTGGGACAGTTATCTTGCTTTGATTGAGTTCACGTATAATAACAGTTTCCATTCTAGTATCGGAATGGCACCTTTTGAGGCTTTATATGGACGAAGATGTAGAACGCCGTTGTGTTGGCACGAAACGGGTGAGAGTTCTGTGGTTGGACCGGAATTGGTGCAACAGACGACGGAAAAGGTAAAGTTTATTCGTGAGAAAATGAAGGCTTCTCAGAGTAGACAAAAGAGTTATCATGATCGGAGACGAAAGGATCTTGAGTTTCAAGAGGGTGATCACGTATTTCTGAGGGTTACGCCGGTAACGGGTGTTGGTCGTGCTTTGAAATCTAAGAAGCTTACTTCTCGATTTATTGGTCCTTACCAGATATCTGCGAGAGTTGGTGCTGTAGCGTATCGTGTGGCGTTACCGCCGAATCTGTCGAATTTGCATGACGTTTTTCATGTTTCACAGCTTCGGAAGTATGTTCCGGACCCTTCACATGTGATTCCTATGGACGAGGTTGAAGTAAGGGATAACCTTACGATCGAGGCATTACCAGTTAGTATTTTGGATCGCGAGGTGAAGCGGTTGAGGGGTAAAGAGATTGCACTTGTGAAAGTGGCGTGGGGAGGCGCTGATGATGGTAATCTGACGTGGGAGTTGGAAAGTAGGATGCGGGAGTCGTATCCGGAGTTGTTTGTATCAGGTAAGATTTTCGAGGACGAAAATTTCTAAGTGGGGGAGAATTATAACGCCTCGTTTTGCCAATTTTGTTTATTGAGTCGTTTTGATTATTTTATTATTATTTTATTGTATTTTCGACTTTTATGTGAAAATGTGTTATTTTTCGGCGGGAATATATTTTTTCGCGTTTTGGGATCGTTTGCGAGAAATTTGAGTGTAGGGGTATTTTGGTCTTTTTGGGTGGCTAGATATTTTGATTAAGTTAGAATAAATAGAAAGTATAGAAAGAAAAAGAAAGAAAAACCAGAAAAATAGAGAAGAAGAAAAGAGAAGAGAAAGAAGAAAAGAGAGAAAAAAACTTGTGAAGGAAGAAATCAATCTCCCGACTTTCTTGAACGCGAATTTATCGGGTAAGGGTGCGAAACTCGATTATACTATGATTGTGTATGATTATGTATGTTTTGTGTGGATGTTTTGGTTGGTTTTTCATATGTTTCCGTTTATGCCGTATTTGACGAAATCGATAGAAACCAATGTTTTTACGGTCGAAAAGTCGTATAAATACATGTGTTGGTTGGTTATATGTATGTGAGCTGCTGTTTATAGTTTCATGAAGTTTGGTTATGTTTCGGTTAGTTTTCGGTATGTTTCCGTTGTTGTTTCCGTTTAGGTCGAATTGTAGGAAATCGATTAAAAACGATGTTTTCACGGTTAGAATTCGAAATAAATTACGTAGTTGTATCGAGTAAGGTTAAGTCGTCGTATGTCGTGCTTTTTATTCGATTTGGTGATGTTTGAAAAATCTGGTTTTTGAAAGGTTGAAATTTAATCGAAAAATCGAACGTCGTAGAAATTTCGGTTATGTGTTCTAAATTGTTCTTATGTATTTGGTGGTTGGGCGTATATGTTTGTTTCGGTGAAAATGTTCGATTTAGTCGAGTTTCCGGGCATTTTGGAAAAGGGACAGCAATGGTGCATTTTGAGAAATTCTGGTTTTTTAGGGAAAAACAGAGCATGAATCGATGCATAACAGCTATGTATCGATACGAAATGGCTTATGTATCGATACATAACCCCTATGCATCGATACATACTGTGAAAATTGGGAAAAACAGCATTTTCACTACAGCATGTGTCGACACATGCGTGCTATGTATCGATACATAAGGTCTTTTTGTATCGATACATAAAGCCTATGTATCGATACATACTGTGCTGAACCATAAAATTCTGGTTTGTCGGGAAACTTCGGAAATTCATATCTCTTGAACCGTAAGTCGGTTTTGGTCCCCGTTCGAAGCGTTGGGAAGCTAACGAGATGTTCTTTCTAGGAAAAATAGTTTTGAGGTCTGAACCTAGTCCAATCGGTACAGTTTTTTCGAACCGTTTCGTAGTGTCGGGCGTACGGTTTATGTTTTTACGTTATTTTGAAATATTCATATCTTCTTCGTTGTTTATCTGATTTAAGTGTTCTTTATATGGATGTGAAGCTAAAAATACGTTCTATGATTTGGTGAAGAAATATATTATTCTTAGCAGACTTTTGGCCGACTTTACCGATTAATCGTGAATAGTTGTTTTTGATGAGATGTTGTGATGATGATTTGTGGCCGAAAGGCAAGAAAATGCTATGTGTGATATTTGATGATATATGCATGATTGTTGATGTGTGTGAGCATGCAATGTGAAAGTCATGAGTCGTTGTATGCCAAGCATCATATTGTGCATTGTTGAACGTCCTGAGTGACGATTTGATTCTTGAGGGAATCCACTATACCATCGTGTGCCTCAAAAATACGAGGCGTTGCCTGAGGACTTAAAGCGATATGTATAGACGATTGTGGGCTCCTTTGGAGACTTAAAGCAATCCTTAACGTCGTGTGCCTCGAAAATATGAGGCATTGCCTGAGGACTTAAAGCGACGGGTGAACATCGTAGGCCCGACGGGGAGTTACTTGAGATTCTCAGTAACGAGCGATGGTTCCAATAGTTCCTGAGTGAACTGATGATGAGACATGAGACATTGGAAGTCGGTACCGCATGGCATGTGCATAGAGTCGTTGTGTCTGTCTATGTGCATTGCATAAATCATGAGTCATTTGTGCATGAATTTGTGAATGTGATTTAATGAGATGGAATATGTGCGATTGTATTGTGAATGATTGATGGGTAGTGGTATTTGACACTTGTGAATTGTACTGTGTGTTGTTATAATTGATCTGTGTGTTTTGGTGGTGAGAATACGTTATTGTGCATTTTTGGTGTTAATATATAATCTTATGCAATTATATTATGGTTGTTTTTCTCACCCTTCTGCTGTTTTATAACGCTCTATGAGGCGTTGCAGATTAGAGTTGCTGGAGGTATTCTTTTGTGAAGAGTTGCGTCTTCATTATTTTGGTCGGTCGGCTCTGATATGTGACTCCGGGTAGCATAGGGTGGCCGTGTGTGATTGTTTTGTTTATTTGATGATATATTTTGGCTGTACATGTATAACTTGATGTATGACGGGCAAGTTTATATGTATATATGTATATGTGTTATTCAGATTTTAGATCTTTCCGCTTTAATTCTAATTTCTGAAAAGTGGGTGTTAGGAACGACGTTTCCTCTGTATGATTGCTACCCCACAGTTGCATATCATTATGGGCAGGTGTTGCATGTTATGTGTATGATTTGGTTACTTTGATGTGATTCTCCCGTTCTATGCCGTGTTTTCAAATATACTCTGATCAATTTTCGAATTTTCTTTTACCGCCTTAATTGCGTGTTTTGGGGGTATAGATCGGGGGCGTCACAGAGTACTCCACTCCCCTTTCAACATGAAAGAGAATTTCACTAATGTTAGATCTTAGGACAAGACACACCTAGTCTTCCTATACAAGACTCTAACAATCCACACCAAGAACACCCTCTTGGATTTTACAAGTTTAAAGTCCAACCAAGAACAAATCTTACAATGGACCTCTTGTATCCACAATCCGGATAACAAGGAAAACCACCCAAGTAGAACAAGAAAACAATCCTTTCCTTTCTACTCTCTTGTTTCCAACATTCTTGGACAACAAGGAATAATAATTCTAAATTTTTAGTAAGTAGTTGAAACTTTGATTCTTCAATATATTAATCCAAAGATTGATCTTCTCCCTTTTGTAACAATCACTCTTAATGATATTATACAAGTGTTCAACACAATTGAAATGAAACAAATGCAGTATGTGTAAATATTTTATGCAAATGTTTCACTCTTAGAAAGTTTGTTAAGAACACTTTGATAAAATGAAAGTTTTGGTAAAAGAATGATTGTTTGAAATTTTTAGCAAGGAGGTGTTTCTAAATCTGAAAAATGATGTTTATATAATGCACAAAACACCTCTACATAAAGGTATTATGATATGAAACAATGCCATGCTTTAAAATATAAAACCAATGATCATTTTCATGAAAAGATACATATTTTCGCATGCAAGAACAGTGGTAATCGATTAACAACAAATGTGTTAATCGGTTACGCTCCTTCAACGTTTAAAAATATTCAAAATTAAAACACGCTGTAAATTATGGCGGTTATTTTGGTTAGTTACGTCGGTTCAAAACGACGTAATTAACCAAAAACTGAATGTTTAAATAAATTGAAAAATTAAAAATTTGTCTAAATATTTGAACCAATTTTATGCAACATCTATTGATTTATCCAAGTCAATAGATTATATTTGAAAGTGATTTAACATGGTTCAAATAAAAAATAAAATAAATAAATAAATAAAGTAAATAAAGTTTCAAATGTATGATAAAAAATGATATATTTTCAACCACATGAACCATGTATGCAAGTGAATTTTGAAAATTATTTTGAGAACTATTTTATCAATATATATTGCATGCTTGAGACACTTTTGAACACTTGTATGCAACCATATTGATAAGTGAGAGTTATACCTTAATTATACTTGAGAATTCTTCAAGACTTGTAAAAATTAAAAACTTTGTGCTAGCTTCAATGTCTTGATCCATTCTTTTTGGGCAAGCATAACATCTTGAATGAATAATGTTGTCTTCATCAAAACCATTGAGAAGCTTGCCTTCACATTCTCCCCCTTTTTGATGATGACAACCCAATTTTGAAAATTTGCTTTAATCTTGTTTCTCTAACACAAAAGGCTCCCCCTTGATCAATGCTCCCCCTAAATTCATGATTTAGAGAGTCTTTGCTAGCTGCATTTTGTTAGAGAAAAACAAACACAAACACATACATCTTCTCCCCCTTTGTCATTAGCAAAAAGGATTGGAAAATACTTGAAATATATAAAGAAATCTTGAAAAATGAAAAATAATTTTTACCTATGAGTTTTACCTCATGAAAGACTTCATCAAACATTTATCCTTGTCGAAACATGATTTTGAAGTCTTTGTCACAAAGTTGATTTATACTAGGAAGATTATGCTTTAGTTTGTCAACTTAAAGTACATCTTCAATGGATGTGAAAGTTAGTGCTTCAACTTTGCCAATGCCAAGAATTCTTTCTTTAAGGGAATCCTCATATGTGAAATAACCCTTGGATTTTGGAACTAGATTTGAAAGTTAGTTTATGCCTCCCATCAAAAGCTTAGAACCACCACTTATCAAAACATCATAGATTTAAAGTGGTCCTTAAGGAAACCTACAAAACAAATTAAGTTTGATTTGGTACCCAATGTGCTTTGGGTCCATCATAGTTAGTTCCTTTCTTAACCCACACATAATGCCCACTTGCAACACTAAAGTTTCTTACATAGCAAGCATTAGGTGTATGGCCAACAATACCACAATAAAAACAAGTAGGTTCAAAGTTGCTCTTATATCTTGGAACATAAGATTTATTTTTAGGAAATCTTTTCTTTTTAGGATTAGGATGCACATTCCTAGGTTTGTTCACTTTCTCTTTGGAAGTTTGATCCTTAGCCTTAACAAATATAGTTTTGCTTGAACTTGGTTTAGAAAACTTTGAATAGCCAAGTCCACTTTTATCATTTGAATATCTTTGTTGACTAAGGACTTCTTCCAATTCAATTTGTCCTTTCTCATACCTTTCAAGTACTCTTTTTAATTGGACAATTTGAAAGGAGAGAGATTCACAATTTTTACATACAAAATTCTGTTTTTCACTAATCATCTTTTGTTTCTCATTTTCGATCTCTTTTTTTTAATGAAACATTTTTTTCTTCTAAAGTTGAAATTTGTTTCTTTTGAGATGATATAGTTTTATACAGAATTTTGCATTCATTTAACAATTCATTTATGGCTCCTTGTGCATCACTATCAAAAGAATTATTACTAACCTCATCTTCTTCATCATCGGAGTGGTGTGATGCTATCAATGCAAGATTAACATGTTCTTCATCTGAAGATGAACTTGTTTCGTTGTCTACATATGTTTTCCTTTCCTTTTTATGATTCTTTTTCTTTAATTTATTTTTCTTTTGAAGTGTAGGACATTCACTTTTAACATGTCCTCTTTCTCCACATTCAAAGCATTTAATCTTTCTCGTTGGTGCTTCCCCTTTAGTGATCTCCTTTTTCCTTTCTTTTCTTAGAAACTTTTCAAACTTTTTGATAAGATCATCATTTTCATCACTATTGGACTCATCCTCTTGATTGCTATCATAATTTTTTACTTTTGTCTTTAAGGCAACGTCTTTTGAATCTTTTACTTGTATTTCATGCTTCTCCAATCTTTCAAGTTCTAACTCATGCTCTTGAAGTTTGCTAAATAGAGATACGGAAGTCATCGTAGAAAGGCTTTTCTTTTCCGATATTGTCGTTACTTTTGGTTGCCATTCTCTCGTCAATGATCTTATAATTTTGAGATTTAATTCATCATTTGAGAATGTTTTACCAAGTGCCATTAAGTGGTTAGTCAAATGAACAAATCTCTTCTGTAATGCAACAATGGATACTCTGGGCTGCATTCGGAACATTTCATATTCTTGACTTAGAGTGTTTAGTCTGGATCTTTTTACTTCAGCCGTACCTTCATGTGTTTCTACCAACGTATCCCATATTTCTTTAGCCGATTTACATTGACAAACACGAAAGAACTCATCCATACTTAATGCACTCTGAAGAATATTGACAGCTTTCTTTTCATTCAAGATTCTTTTCTTGTCATCTTCATCATATGTATTTTTTAAATTTCGAGTACCAACACCATCGACCACATTAACCGGATTATGCGGACCATTCTCAGTGGCTTCCCATATACCTTCTCCTTGTGCTTCAAGATGTGCTCTCATACGAATCTTCCAAAAATCAAAATACTCTCTAGAGAAAAGCGGGGGCTTGTTACTACTTCCAACGTCTTTGAAAACCGGGTTTGAACTTGCGGAAGTCATACTTGATCTTTAGGAACAGGTTACCTAAGACCTGCTCTGATGCCAATTGTAAGTTATATTTGTACCTAAGAGGGGGGTGAATTAGGCTCTTAGAGATTTATCCCGATTTTTAAATGAACTTGAGTTTTACTTTCCTAAAATTTCTAAGTGTTGAAATACGGTAAATGCGGAAAGTAAATGAACACCGAGACGTATAGTGGTTCCCCTCACACACCGAGAGTATTCCACTCCCCTTTCAACATGAAAGAGAATTTCACTAATGTTAGATCTTAGGACAAGACACACCTAGTCTTCCTATACAAGACTCTAACAATCCACACCAAGAACACCCTCTTGGATTTTACAAGTTTAAAGTCCAACCAAGAACAAATCTTACAATGGACCTCTTGTATCCACAATCCGGATAACAAGGAAAACCACCCAAGTAGAACAAGAAAACAATCCTTTCCTTTCTACTCTCTTGTTTCCAACATTCTTGGACAACAAGGAATAATAATTCTAAATTTTTAGTAAGTAGTTGAAACTTTGATTCTTCAATATATTAATCCAAAGATTGATCTTCTCCCTTTTGTAACAATCACTCTTAATGATATTATACAAGTGTTCAACACAATTGAAATGAAACAAATGCAGTATGTGTAAATATTTTATGCAAATGTTTCACTCTTAGAAAGTTTGTTAAGAACACTTTGATAAAATGAAAGTTTTGGTAAAAGAATGATTGTTTGAAATTTTTAGCAAGGAGGTGTTTCTAAATCTGAAAAATGATGTTTATATAATGCACAAAACACCTCTACATAAAGGTATTATGATATGAAACAATGCCATGCTTTAAAATATAAAACCAATGATCATTTTCATGAAAAGATACATATTTTCGCATGCAAGAACAGTGGTAATCGATTAACAACAAATGTGTTAATCGGTTACGCTCCTTCAATGTTTAAAAATATTCAAAATTAAAACACGCTGTAAATTATGGCGGTTATTTTGGTTAGTTACGTCGGTTCAAAACGACGTAATTAACCAAAAACTGAATGTTTAAATAAATTGAAAAATTAAAAATTTGTCTAAATATTTGAACCAATTTTATGCAACATCTATTGATTTATCCAAGTCAATAGATTATATTTGAAAGTGATTTAACATGGTTCAAATAAAAAATAAAATAAATAAATAAATAAAGTAAATAAAGTTTCAAATGTATGATAAAAAATGATATATTTTCAACCACATGAACCATGTATGCAAGTGAATTTTGAAGATTATTTTGAGAACTATTTTATCAATATATATTGCATGCTTGAGACACTTTTGAACACTTGTATGCAACCATATTGATAAGTGAGAGTTATACCTTGATTATACTTGAGAATTCTTCAAGACTTGTAAAAATTAAAAACTTTGTGCTAGCTTCAATGTCTTGATCCATTCTTTTTGAGCAAGCATAACATCTTGAATGAATAATGTTGTCTTCATCAAAACCATTGAGAAGCTTGCCTTCACATTCTCCCCTTTTTTGATGATGACAACCTAATTTTGAAAATTTGCTTTAATCTTGTTTCTCTAACACAAAAGGCTCCCCCTTGATCAATGCTCCCACTAAATTCATGATTTAGAGAGTCTTTGCTAGCTGCATTTTGTTAGAGAAAAACAAACACAAACACATACATCTTCTCCCCCTTTGTCATTAGCAAAAAGGATTGGAAAATACTTGAAATATATAAAGAAATCTTGAAAAATGAAAAATAATTTTTACCTATGAGTTTTACCTCATGAAAGACTTCATCAAACATTTATCCTTGCCGAAACATGATTTTGAAGTCTTTGTCACAAAGTTGATTTATACTAGGAAGATTATGCTTTAGTTTGTCAACTTAAAGTACATCTTCAATGGATGTGAAAGTTAGTGCTTCAACTTTGCCAATGCCAAGAATTCTTTCTTTAAGGGAATCCTCATATGTGAAATAACCCTTGGATTTTGGAACTAGATTTGAAAGTTAGTTTATGCCTCCCATCAAAAGCTTAGAACCACCACTTATCAAAACATCATAGATTTAAAGTGGTCCTTAAGCAAACCTACAAAACAAATTAAGTTTGATTTGGTACCCAATGTGCTTTGGGTCCATCATAGTTAGTTCCTTTCTTAACCCACACATAATGCCCACTTGCAACACTAAAGTTTCTTACATAGCAAGCATTAGGTGTATGGCCAACAATACCACAATAAAAACAAGTAGGTTCAAAGTTGCTCTTATATCTTGGAACATAAGATTTATTTTTAGGAAATCTTTTCTTTTTAGGATTAGGATGCACATTCCTAGGTTTGTTCACTTTCTCTTTGGAAGTTTGATCCTTAGCCTTAACAAATATAGTTTTACTTGAACTTGGTTTAGAAAACTTTGAATAGCCAAGTCCACTTTTATCATTTGAATATCTTTGTTGACTAAGGACTTCTTCCAATTCAATTTGTCCTTTCTCATACCTTTCAAGTACTCTTTTTAATTGGACAATTTGAAAGGAGAGAGATTCACAATTTTTACATACAAAATTCTGTGTTTCACTAATCATCTTTTGTTTCTCATTTTCGATCTCTTTTTTTTAATGAAACATTTTTTTCTTCTAAAGTTGAAATTTGTTTCTTTTGAGATGATATAGTTATATACAGAATTTTGCATTCATTTAACAATTCATTTATGGCTCCTTGTGCATCACTATCAAAAGAATTATTACTAACCTCATCTTCTTCATCATCGGAGTGGTGTGATGCTATCAATGCAAGATTAACATGTTCTTCATCTGAAGATGAACTTGTTTCGTTGTCTACATATGTTTTCCTTTCCTTTTTATGATTCTTTTTCTTTAATTTATTTTTCTTTTGAAGTGTAGGACATTCACTTTTAACATGTCCTCTTTCTCCACATTCAAAGCATTTAATCTTTCTCTTTGGTGCTTCCCCTTTAGTGATCTCCTTTTTCCTTTCTTTTCTTAGAAACTTTTCAAACTTTTTGATAAGATCATCATTTTCATCACTATTGGACTCATCCTCTTGATTGCTATCATAATTTTTTACTTTTGTCTTTAAGGCAACGTCTTTTGAATCTTTTACTTGTATTTCATGCTTCTCCAATCTTTCAAGTTCTAACTCATGCTCTTGAAGTTTGCCAAATAGAGATGCGGAAGTCATCGTAGAGAGGCTTTTCTTTTCCGATATTGCCGTTACTTTTGGTTGCCATTCTCTAGTCAATGATCTTATAATTTTGAGATTTAATTCATCATTTGAGAATGTTTTACCAAGTGCCATTAAGTGGTTAGTCAAAAGTACAAATCTCTTCTGTAATGCAACAATGGATTCTCTGGGCTGCATTCGGAACATTTCATATTCTTGACTTAAAGTGTTTAGTCTGGATCTTTTTACTTCAGCCGTACCTTCATGTGTTTCTACCAACGTATCCCATATTTCTTTAGCCGATTTACATTGACAAACACGAAAGAACTCATCCATACTTTATGCACTCTGAAGAATATTGACAGCTTTCTTTTCATTCAAGATTCTTTTCTTGTCATCTTCATCATATGTATTTTTTAAATTTCGAGTACCAACACCATCGACCACATTAACCGGATTATGCGGACCATTCTCAGTGGCTTCCCATATACCTTCTCCTTGTGCTTCAAGATGTGCTCTCATACGAATCTTCCAAAAATAAAAATACTCTCCAGAGAAAAGCGGGGGCTTGTTACTACTTCCACCGTCTTTGAAAACCGGGTTTGAACTTGCGGAAGTCATACTTGATCTTTAGGAACAGGTTACCTAAGACCTGCTCTAATGCCAATTGTAAGTTATATTTGTGCCTAAGAGGGGGGTGAATTAGGCTCTTAGAGATTTATCCCGATTTTTAAATGAACTTGAGTTTTACTTTCCTAAAATTTCTAAGTGTTGAAATACGGTAAATGCGGAAAGTAAATGAACACCGAGACGTATAGTGGTTCCCCTCACACACCGAGAGTACTCCACTCCCCTTTCAACATGAAAGAGAATTTCACTATTGTTAGATCTTAGGACAAGACACACCTAGTCTTCCTATAGAAGATTCTAACAATCCACACCAAGAACACCCTCTTGGATTTTACAAGTTTAAAGTCCAACCAAGAACAAATCTTACAATGGACCTCTTGTATCCACAATCCGGATAACAAGGAAAACCACCCAAGTAGAACAAGAAAACAATCCTTTCCTTTCTACTCTCTTGTTTCCAACATTCTTGGACAACAAGGAATAATAATTCTAAATTTTTAGTAAGTAGTTGAAACTTTGATTCTTCAATATATTTATCCAAAGATTGATCTTCTCCCTTTTGTAACAATCACTCTTAATGATATTATACAAGTGTTCAACACAATTGAAATGAAACAAATGCAGTATGTGTAAATATTTTATGCAAATGTTTCACTCTTAGAAAGTTTGTTAAAAACACTTTGATAAAATGAAAGTTTTGGTAAAAGAATGATTGTTTGAAATTTTTAGCAAGGAGGTGTTTCTAAATCTGAAAAATGATGTTTATATAATGCACAAAACACCTCTACATAAAGGTATTATGATATGAAACAATGCCATGCTTTAAAATATAAAACCAATGATCATTTTCATGAAAAGATACATATTTTCGCATGCAAGAACAGTGGTAATCGATTAACAACAAATGTGTTAATCGGTTACGCTCCTTCAACGTTTAAAAATATTCAAAATTAAAACACGCTGTAAATTGTGGCGGTTATTTTGGTACGTTACGTCGGTTCAAAACGACGTAATTAACCAAAAACTGAATGTTTAAATAAATTGAAAAATTAAAAATTTGTCTAAATATTTGAACCAATTTTATGCAACATCTATTGATTTATCCAAGTCAATAGATTATATTTGAAAGTGATTTAACATGGTTCAAATAAAAAATAAAATAAATAAATAAATAAAGTAAATAAAGTTTCAAATGTATGATAAAAAATGATATATTTTCAACCACATGAACCATGTATGCAAGTGAATTTTGAAGATTATTTTGAGAACTATTTTATCAATATATATTGCATGCTTGAGACACTTTTGAACACTTGTATGCAACCATATTGATAAGTGAGAGTTATACCTTGATTATACTTGAGAATTCTTCAAGACTTGTAAAAATTAAAAACTTTGTGCTAGCTTCAATGTCTTGATCCATTCTTTTTGAGCAAGCATAACATCTTGAATGAATAATGTTGTCTTCATCAAAACCATTGAGAAGCTTGCCTTCACATTCTCCCCCTTTTTGATGATGACAACCTAATTTTGAAAATTTGCTTTAATCTTGTTTCTCTAACACAAAAGGCTCCCCCTTGATCAATGCTCCCCCTAAATTCATGATTTAGAGAGTCTTTGCTAGCTGCATTTTGTTAGAGAAAAACAAACACAAACACATACATCTTCTCCCCCTTTGTCATTAGCAAAAAGGATTGGAAAATACTTGAAATATATAAAGAAATCTTGAAAAATGAAAAATATTTTTTACCTATGAGTTTTACCTCATGAAAGACTTCATCAAACATTTATCCTTGCCGAAACATGATTTTGAAGTCTTTGTCACAAAGTTGATTTATACTAGGAAGATTATGCTTTAGTTTGTCAACTTAAAGTACATCTTCAATGGATGTGAAAGTTAGTGCTTCAACTTTGCCAATGCCAAGAATTCTTTCTTTAAGGGAATCCTCATATGTGAAATAACCCTTGGATTTTGGAACTAGATTTGAAAGTTAGTTTATGCCTCCCATCAAAAGCTTAGAACCACCACTTATCAAAACATCATAGATTTAAAGTGGTCCTTAAGCAAACCTACAAAACAAATTAAGTTTGATTTGGTACCCAATGTGCTTTGGGTCCATCATAGTTAGTTCCTTTCTTAACCCACACATAATGCCCACTTGCAACACTAAAGTTTCTTACATAGCAAGCATTAGGTGTATGGCCAACAATACCACAATAAAAACAAGTAGGTTCAAAGTTGCTCTTATATCTTGGAACATAAGATTTATTTTTAGGAAATCTTTTCTTTTTAGGATTAGGATGCACATTCCTAGGTTTGTTCACTTTCTCTTTGGAAGTTTTATCCTTAGCCTTAACAAATATAGTTTTACTTGAACTTGGTTTAGAAAACTTTGAATAGCCAAGTCCACTTTTATCATTTGAATATCTTTGTTGACTAAGGACTTCTTCCAATTCAATTTGTCCTTTCTCATACCTTTCAAGTACTCTTTTTAATTGGACAATTTGAAAGGAGAGAGATTCACAATTTTTACATACAAAATTCTGTTTTTCACTAATCATCTTTTGTTTCTCATTTTCGATCTCTTTTTTTTAATGAAACATTTTTTTCTTCTAAAGTTGAAATTTGTTTCTTTTGAGATGATATAGTTTTATACAGAATTTTGCATTCATTTAACAATTCATTTATGGCTCCTTGTGCATCACTATCAAAAGAATTATTACTAACCTCATCTTCTTCATCATCGGAGTGGTGTGATGCTATCAATGCAAGATTAACATGTTCTTCATCTGAAGATGAACTTGTTTCGTTGTCTACATATGTTTTCCTTTCCTTTTTATGATTCTTTTTCTTTAATTTATTTTTCTTTTGAAGTGTAGGACATTCACTTTTAACATGTCCTCTTTCTCCACATTCAAAGCATTTAATCTTTCTCGTTGGTGCTTCCCCTTTAGTGATCTCCTTTTTCCTTTCTTTTCTTAGAAACTTTTCAAACTTTTTGATAACATCATCATTTTCATCACTATTGGACTCATCCTCTTGATTGCTATCATAATTTTTTACTTTTGTCTTTAAGGCAACGTCTTTTGAATCTTTTACTTGTATTTCATGCTTCTCCAATCTTTCAAGTTCTAACTCATGCTCTTGAAGTTTGCCAAATAGAGATGCGGAAGTCATCGTAGAGAGGCTTTTCTTTTCCGATATTGCCGTTACTTTTGGTTGCCATTCTCTAGTCAATGATCTTATAATTTTGAGATTTAATTCATCATTTGAGAATGTTTTACCAAGTGCCATTAAGTGGTTAGTCAAAAGTACAAATCTCTTCTGTAATGCAACAATGGATTCTCTGGGCTGCATTCGGAACATTTCATATTCTTGACTTAAAGTGTTTAGTCTGGATCTTTTTACTTCAGCCGTACCTTCATGTGTTTCTACCAACGTATCCCATATTTCTTTAGCCGATTTACATTGACAAACACGAAAGAACTCATCCATACTTAATGCACTCTGAAGAATATTGACAGCTTTCTTTTCATTCAAGATTCTTTTCTTGTCATCTTCATCATATGTATTTTTTAAATTTCGAGTACCAACACCATCGACCACATTAACCGGATTATGCGGACCATTCTCAGTGGCTTCCCATATACCTTCTCCTTGTGCTTCAAGATGTGCTCTCATACGAATCTTCCAAAAATAAAAATACTCTCCAGAGAAAAGCGGGGGCTTGTTACTACTTCCACCGTCTTTGAAAACCGGGTTTGAACTTGCGGAAGTCATACTTGATCTTTAGGAACAGGTTACCTAAGACCTGCTCTAATGCCAATTGTAAGTTATATTTGTGCCTAAGAGGGGGGTGAATTAGGCTCTTAGAGATTTATCCCGATTTTTAAATGAACTTGAGTTTTACTTTCCTAAAATTTCTAAGTGTTGAAATACGGTAAATGCGGAAAGTAAATGAACACCGAGACGTATAGTGGTTCCCCTCACACACCGAGAGTACTCCACTCCCCTTTCAACATGAAAGAGAATTTCACTAATGTTAGATCTTAGGACAAGACACACCTAGTCTTCCTATACAAGATTCTAACAATCCACACCAAGAACACCCTCTTGGATTTTACAAGTTTAAAGTCCAACCAAGAACAAATCTTACAATGGACCTCTTGTATCCACAATCCGGATAACAAGGAAAACCACCCAAGTAGAACAAGAAAACAATCCTTTCCTTTCTACTCTCTTGTTTCCAACATTCTTGGACAACAAGGAATAATAATTCTAAATTTTTAGTAAGTAGTTGAAACTTTGATTCTTCAATATATTAATCCAAAGATTGATCTTCTCCCTTTTGTAACAATCACTCTTAATGATATTATACAAGTGTTCAACACAATTGAAATGAAACAAATGCAGTATGTGTAAATATTTTATGCAAATGTTTCACTCTTAGAAAGTTTGTTAAGAACACTTTGATAAAATGAAAGTTTTGGTAAAAGAATGATTGTTTGAAATTTTTAGCAAGGAGGTGTTTCTAAATCTGAAAAATGATGTTTATATAATGCACAAAACACCTCTACATAAAGGTATTATGATATGAAACAATGCCATGCTTTAAAATATAAAACCAATGATCATTTTCATGAAAAGATACATATTTTCGCATGCAAGAACAGTGGTAATCGATTAACAACAAATGTGTTAATCGGTTACGCTCCTTCAACGTTTAAAAATATTCAAAATTAAAACACGCTGTAAATTGTGGTGGTAATTTTGGTTAGTTACGTCGGTTCAAAACGACGTAATTAACCAAAAACTGAATGTTTAAATAAATTGAAAAATTAAAAATTTGTCTAAATATTTGAACCAATTTTATGCAACATCTATTGATTTATCCAAGTCAATAGATTATATTTGAAAGTGATTTAACATGGTTCAAATAAAAAATAAAATAAATAAATAAATAAAGTAAATAAAGTTTCAAATGTATGATAAAAAATGATATATTTTCAACCACATGAACCATGTATGCAAGTGAATTTTGAAGATTATTTTGAGAACTATTTTATCAATATATATTGCATGCTTGAGACACTTTTGAACACTTGTATGCAACCATATTGATAAGTGAGAGTTATACCTTGATTATACTTGAGAATTCTTCAAGACTTGTAAAAATTAAAAACTTTGTGCTAGCTTCAATGTCTTGATCCATACTTTTTGAGCAAGCATAACATCTTGAATGAATAATGTTGTCTTCATCAAAACCATTGAGAAGCTTGCCTTCACATTCTCCCCCTTTTTGATGATGACAACCCAATTTTGAAAATTTGCTTTAATCTTGTTTCTCTAACACAAAAGGCTCCCCCTTGATCAATGCTCCCCCTAAATTCATGATTTAGAGAGTCTTTGCTAGCTGCATTTTGTTAGAGAAAAACAAACACAAACACATACATCTTCTCCCCCTTTGTCATTAGCAAAAAGGATTGGAAAATACTTGAAATATATAAAGAAATCTTGAAAAATGAAAAATAATTTTTACCTATTAGTTTTACCTCATGAAAGACTTCATCAAACATTTATCCTTGCCGAAACATGATTTTGAAGTCTTTGTCACAAAGTTGATTTATACTAGGAAGATTATGCTTTAGTTTGTCAACTTAAAGTACATCTTCAATGGATGTGAAAGTTAGTGCTTCAACTTTGCCAATGCCAAGAATTCTTTCTTTAAGGGAATCCTCATATGTGAAATAACCCTTGGATTTTGGAACTAGATTTGAAAGTTAGTTTATGCCTCCTATCAAAAGCTTAGAACCACCGCTTATCAAAACATCATAGATTTAAAGTGGTCCTTAAGCAAACCTACAAAACAAATTAAGTTTGATTTGGTACCCAATGTACTTTGGGTCCATCATAGTTAGTTCCTTTCTTAACCCACACATAATGCCCACTTGCAACACTAAAGTTTCTTACATAGCAAGCATTAGGTGTATGGCCAACAATACCACAATAAAAACAAGTAGGTTCAAAGTTGCTCTTATATCTTGGAACATAAGATTTATTTTTAGGAAATCTTTTCTTTTTAGGATTAGGATGCACATTCCTAGGTTTGTTCACTTTCTCTTTGGAAGTTTGATCCTTAGCCTTAACAAATATAGTTTTACTTGAACTTGGTTTAGAAAACTTTGAATAGCCAAGTCCACTTTTATCATTTGAATATCTTTGTTGACTAAGGACTTCTTCCAATTCAATTTGTCCTTTCTCATACCTTTCAAGTACTCTTTTTAATTGGACAATTTGAAAGGAGAGAGATTCACAATTTTTACATACAAAATTCTGTTTTTCACTAATCATCTTTTGTTTCTCATTTTCGATCTCTTTTTTTTAATGAAACATTTTTTTCTTCTAAAGTTGAAATTTGTTTCTTTTGAGATGATATAGTTTTATACAGAATTTTGCATTCATTTAACAATTCATTTATGGCTCCTTGTGCATCACTATCAAAAGAATTATTACTAACCTCATCTTCTTCATCATCGGAGTGGTGTGATACTATCAATGCAAGATTAACATGTTCTTCATCTGAAGATGAACTTGTTTCGTTGTCTACATATGTTTTCCTTTCCTTTTTATGATTCTTTTTCTTGAATTTATTTTTCTTTTGAAGTGTAGGACATTCACTTTTAACATGTCCTCTTTCTCCACATTCAAAGCATTTAATCTTTCTCGTTGGTGCTTCCCCTTTAGTGATCTCCTTTTTCCTTTCTTTTCTTAGAAACTTTTCAAACTTTTTGATAAGATCATCATTTTCATCACTATTGGACTCATCCTCTTGATTGCTATCATAATTTTTTACTTTTGTCTTTAAGGCAACGTCTTTTGAATCTTTTACTTGTATTTCATGCTTCTCCAATCTTTCAAGTTCTAACTCATGCTCTTGAAGTTTGCCAAATAAAGATGCGGAAGGTATCGTAGAGAGACTTTTCTTTTCCGATATTGCCGTTACTTTTGGTTGCCATTCTCTAGTCAATGATCTTATAATTTTGAGATTTAATTCATCATTTGAGAATGTTTTACCAAGTGTCATTAAGTGGTTAGTCAAATGAACAAATCTCTTCTGTAATGCAACAATGGATTCTCTGGGCTGCATTCGGAACATTTCATATTCTTGACTTTAAGTGTTTAGTCTGGATCTTTTTACTTCAGCCGTACCTTCATGTGTTTCTACCAACGTATCCCATATTTCTTTAGCCGATTTACATTGACAAACACGAAAGAACTCATCCATACTTAATTCACTCTGAAGAATATTGACATCTTTCTTTTCATTCAAGATTCTTTTCTTGTCATCTTCATCATATGTATTTTTTAAATTTTGAGTACCAACACCATCGACCACATTAACCGGATTATGCAGACCATTCTCAATGGCTTCCCATATACCTTCTCCTTGTGCTTCAAGATGTGCTCTCATACGAATCTTCCAAAAATCAAAATACTCTCCAGAGAAAAGCGGGGGCTTGTTACTACTTCCACCGTCTTTGAAAACCGGGTTTGAACTTGCAGAAGTCATACTTGATCTTTAGGGACAGGTTACCTAAGACCTGCTCTGATGCCAATTGTAAGTTATATTTGTGCCTAAGAGGGGGGTGAATTAGGCTCTTAGAGATTAATCCCGATTTTTAAATGAACTTGAGTTTTACTTTCCTAAAATTTCTAAGTGTTGAAATACGGTAAATGCGGAAAGTAAATGAACACCGAGACGTATAGTGGTTCCCCTCACACACCGAGAGTACTCCACTCCCCTTTCAACATGAAAGAGAATTTCACTAATGTTAGATCTTAGGACAAGACACACCTAGTCTTCCTATACAAGACTCTAACAATCCACACCAAGAACACCCTCTTGGATTTTACAAGTTTAAAGTCCAACCAAGAACAAATCTTACAATGGACCTCTTGTATCCACAATCCGGATAACAAGGAAAACCACCCAAGTAGAACAAGAAAACAATCCTTTCCTTTCTACTCTCTTGTTTCCAACAATCTTGGACAACAAGGAATAATAATTCTAAATTTTTAGTAAGTAGTTGAAACTTTGATTCTTCAATATATTAATCCAAAGATTGATCTTCTCCCTTTTGTAACAGTCACTCTTAATGATATTATACAAGTGTTCAACACAATTGAAATGAAACAAATGCAGTATGTGTAAATATTTTATGCAAATGTTTCACTCTTAGAAAGTTTGTTAAGAACACTTTGATAAAATGAATGTTTTGGTAAAAGAATGATTGTTTGAAATTTTTAGCAAGGAGGTGTTTCTAAATCTGAAAAATGATGTTTATATAATGCACAAAACACCTCTACATAAAGGTATTATGATATGAAACAATGCCATGCTTTAAAATATAAAACCAATGATCATTTTCATGAAAAGATACATATTTTCGCATGCAAGAACAGTGGTAATCGATTAACAACAAATGTGTTAATCGGTTACGCTCCTTCAACGTTTAAAAATATTCAAAATTAAAACACGCTGTAAATTATGGCGGTTATTTTGGTTAGTTACGTCGGTTCAAAACGACGTAATTAAACAAAAACTGAATGTTTAAATAAATTGAAAAATTAAAAATTTGTCTAAATATTTGAACCAATTTTATGCAACATCTATTGATTTATCCAAGTCAATAGATTATATTTAAAAGTGATTTAACATGGTTCAAATAAAAAATAAAATAAATAAATAAATAAATTAAATTAAGTTTCAAATGTATGATAAAAAATGATATATTTTCAACCACATGAACCATGTATGCAAGTGAATTTTGAAGATTATTTTGAGAACTATTTTATCAATATATATTGCATGCTTGAGACACTTTTGAACACTTGTATGCAACCATATTGATAAGTGAGAGTTATACCTTGATTATACTTGAGAATTCTTCAAGACTTGTAAAAATTAAAAACTTTGTGCTAGCTTCAATGTCTTGATCCATTCTTTTTGAGCAAGCATAACATCTTGAATGAATAATGTTGTCTTCATCAAAACCATTGAGAAGCTTGCCTTCACATTCTCCCCCTTTTTGATGATGACAACCCAATTTTGAAAATTTGCTTTAATCTTGTTTCTCTAACACAAAAGGCTCCCCCTTGATCAATGTTCCCCCTAAATTCATGATTTAGAGAGTCTTTCCTAGCTGCATTTTGTTAGAGAAAAACAAACACAAACACATACATCTTCTCCCCCTTTGTCATTAGCAAAAAGGATTGGAAAATACTTGAAATATATAAAGAAATCTTGAAAAATGAAAAATAATTTTTACCTATGAGTTTTACCTCATGAAAGACTTCATCAAACATTTATCCTTGCCGAAACATGATTTTGAAGTCTTTGTCACAAAGTTGATTTATACTAGGAAGATTATGCTTTTGTTTGTCAACTTAAAGTACATCTTCAATGGATGTGAAAGTTAGTGCTTCAACTTTGCCAATGCCAAGAATTCTTTCTTTAAGGGAATCCTCATATGTGAAATAACCCTTGGATTTTGGAACTAGATTTGAAAGTTAGTTTATGCCTCCCATCAAAAGCTTAGAACCACCACTTATCAAAACATCATAGATTTAAAGTGGTCCTTAAGCAAACCTACAAAACAAATTAAGTTTGATTTGGTACCCAATGTGCTTTGGGTCCATCATAGTTAGTTCCTTTCTTAACCCACACATAATGCCCACTTGCAACACTAAAGTTTCTTACATAGCAAGCATTAGGTGTATGGCCAACAATACCACAATAAAAACAAGTAGGTTCAAAGTTGCTCTTATATCTTGGAACATAAGATTTATTTTTAGGAAATCTTTTCTTTTTAGGATTAGGATGCACATTCCTAGGTTTGTTCACTTTCTCTTTGGAAGTTTGATCCTTAGCCTTAACAAATATAGTTTTACTTGAACTTGGTTTAGAAAACTTTGAATAGCCAAGTCCACTTTTATCATTTGAATATCTTTGTTGACTAAGGACTTCTTCCAATTCAATTTGTCCTTTCTCATACCTTTCAAGTACTCTTTTTAATTGGACTATTTGAAAGGAGAGAGATTCACAATTTTTACATACAAAATTCTGTTTTTCACTAATCATCTTTTGTTTCTCATTTTCGATCTCTTTTTTTTAATGAAACATTTTTTTCTTCTAAAGTTGAAATTTGTTTCTTTTGAGATGATATAGTTTTATACAGAATTTTGCATTCATTTAACAATTCATTTATGGCTCCTTGTGCATCACTATCAAAAGAATTATTACTAACCTCATCTTCTTCATCATCGGAGTGGTGTGATGCTATCAATGCAAGATTAACATGTTCTTCATCTGAAGATGAACTTGTTTCGTTGTCTACATATGTTTTCCTTTCCTTTTTATGATTCTTTTTCTTGAATTTATTTTTCTTTTGAAGTGTAGGACATTCACTTTTAACATGTCCTCTTTCTCCACATTCAAAGCATTTAATCTTTCTCGTTGGTGCTTCCCCTTTAGTGATCTCCTTTTTCCTTTCTTTTCTTAGAAACTTTTCAAACTTTTTGATAAGATCATCATTTTCATCACTATTGGACTCATCCTCTTGATTGCTATCATAATTTTTTACTTTTGTCTTTAAGGCAACGTTTTTTGAATCTTTTACTTGTATTTCATGCTTCTCCAATCTTTCAAGTTCCAACTCATGCTCTTGAAGTTTGCCAAATAGAGATGCGGAAGTCATCGTAGAGAGGCTTTTCTTTTCCGATATTGCCGTTACTTTTGGTTGCCATTCTCTAGTCAACGATCTTATAATTTTGAGATTTAATTCATCATTTGAGAATGTTTTACCAAGTGCCATTAAGTGGTTAGTCAAATGAACAAATCTCTTCTGTAATGCAACAATGGATTCTCTGGGCTGCATTCGGAACATTTCATATTCTTGACTTAAAGTGTTTAGTCTGGATCTTTTTACTTCAGCCGTACCTTCATGTGTTTCTACCAACGTATCCCATATTTCTTTAGCCGATTTACACTGACAAACACGAAAGAACTCATCCATACTTAATGCACTCTGAAGAATATTGACATCTTTCTTTTCATTCAAGATTCTTTTCTTGTCATCTTCATCATATGTATTTTTTAAATTTCGAGTACCAACACCATCGACCACATTAACCGGATTATGCAGACCATTCTCAGTGGCTTCCCATATACCTTCTCCTTGTGCTTCAAGATGTGCTCTCATACGAATCTTCCAAAAATCAAAATACTCTCCAGAGAAAAGCGGGGGCTTGTTACTACTTCCACCGTCTTTGAAAATCGGGTTTGAACTTGCAGAAGTCATACTTGATCTTTAGGGACAGGTTACCTAAGACCTGCTCTGATGCCAATTGTAAGTTATATTTGTGCCTAAGAGGGGGGTGAATTAGGCTCTTAGAGATTTATCCCGATTTTTAAATGAACTTGAGTTTTACTTTCCTAAAATTTCTAAGTGTTGAAATACGGTAAATGCGGAAAGTAAATGAACACCGAGACGTATAGTGGTTCCCCTCACACACCGAGAGTACTCCACTCCCCTTTCAACATGAAAGAGAATTTCACTAATGTTAGATCTTAGGACAAGACACACCTAGTCTTCCTATACAAGACTCTAACAATCCACACCAAGAACACCCTCTTGGATTTTACAAGTTTAAAGTCCAACCAAGAACAAATCTTACAATGGACCTCTTGTATCCACAATCCGGATAACAAGGAAAACCACCCAAGTAGAACAAGAAAACAATCCTTTCCTTTCTACTCTCTTGTTTCCAACAATCTTGGACAACAAGGAATAATAATTCTAAATTTTTAGTAAGTAGTTGAAACTTTGATTCTTCAATATATTAATCCAAAGATTGATCTTCTCCCTTTTGTAACAATCACTCTTAATGATATTATACAAGTGTTCAACACAATTGAAATGAAACAAATGCAGTATGTGTAAATATTTTATGCAAATGTTTCACTCTTAGAAAGTTTGTTAAGAACACTTTGATAAATTGAATGTTTTGGTAAAAGAATGATTGTTTGAAATTTTTAGCAAGGAGGTGTTTCTAAATCTGAAAAATGATGTTTATATAATGCACAAAACACCTCTACATAAAGGTATTATGATATGAAACAATGCCATGCTTTAAAATATAAAACCAATGATCATTTTCATGAAAAGATACATATTTTCGCATGCAAGAACAGTGGTAATCGATTAACAACAAATGTGTTAATCGGTTACGCTCCTTCAACGTTTAAAAATATTCAAAATTAAAACACGCTGTAAATTGTGGCGGTTATTTTGGTTAGTTACGTCGGTTCAAAACGACGTAATTAACCAAAAACTGAATGTTTAAATAAATTGAAAAATTAAAAATTTGTCTAAATATTTGAACCAATTTTATGCAACATCTATTGATTTATCCAAGTCAATAGATTATATTTGAAAGTGATTTAACATGGTTCAAATAAAAAATAAAATAAATAAATAAATAAAGTAAATAAAGTTTCAAATGTATGATAAAAAATGATATATTTTCAACCACATGAACCATGTATGCAAGTGAATTTTGAAGATTATTTTGAGAACTATTTTATCAATATATATTGCATGCTTGAGACACTTTTGAACACTTGTATGCAACCATATTGATAAGTGAGAGTTATACCTTGATTATACTTGAGAATTCTTCAAGACTTGTAAAAATTAAAAACTTTGTGCTAGCTTCAATGTCTTGATCCATTCTTTTTGAGCAAGCATAACATCTTGAATGAATAATGTTGTCTTCATCAAAACCATTGATAAGCTTGCCTTCACAACACGCCATATGGTATTGCGCATAAGAGTCATTTAAAACCCATAAGAAATACCATATGGCGCCTAAATGCAAGAAAAAGGCCTATGCGCCATATTCTTTGGCTATTTGGTGAAAAGAAAGTTATGCATGTGAGGAGGAATTTTGTTGTAAGGCATGTGTAAGGCATCTTTTAGTAATGAAGAAAAAGGACATAAACATGTGATCGTGTAAGTGAATCTTATGATAAAGAAGCATGCCATATGAAAACAAAAATAGGGTCTTGTAGTAGGAAAAAGTGTAATGCATGCCATGTGATAGTGTAAGTGATTCTTATCATAAATTTGCATGCTATGCTGTAGCGCGGTTTTCGTGGCCACCCACATCCGCCTGCGGATGGGATTGGGTACTACTTTCCAGTTTCTTATTTATCCTATGAAGCTGGAAAGGAAAGGGAAGTTATCTCAAACTAACCTTGCACGCAAATGTTTTCTTTAACAAATGCTAAGAGATTGGGGAGTTCGGGGTCAGGTTATACAATGGAGAGTTGTCAATTACCCATCCTATACATAGTTATCCATGGGTTGTTAGCAATTTTCCTTACTGCTTTCTACTTACTGGGGTTTAACTGTAAAAGGGAAAGTTTCTCCTTTGGGAAGGTTGAGAGATGTTGAAAAGATATTTTTGTTGTTTTTGGGTTTTTCGATGTTTTTGGTAAGGTACTAGACCTAAGGTTTTTTTGTTTAGTGTGCTCGGTAATATTTCGCAATCTTATGCCTACGTATTCCCGTTAAAGAAAACCGGGAAATCAGAGCAATCGTAGTTCCTCCTATTCTATGGGAGGAAAAAGATGTTTGGTGTCTTGTTTAAAGCCCAAGATTGAAGCTAAAGGTTATTTGTGTCTTGTTCAAAGCCCAAGATTTGAAGCTAAAAGGTTATTTGTATTTTGTTCAAAGCCCAAGATTTGAAGCTAAAAGGGTGTTTGTGGGAATTGATTGAAAAGAGTGAAGAGATTAAAGATCGAGATAGGAATATCCAGGAAAAACATCGGATGAAAATAGAAGGAATATCCGGGAAAGTGTCGGATGAAAATAAAAGGAATATCCAGGAAAACGTCGGATGTTAAAAAAGAGGAAACGGTTTTTCCTGTGTTTTTTGGAAACTTGAGGGTTTCTGGAGATCCAAAAGGAGATGAGATTGTCCAAGTCTACTAATATGAAGAGGTTTATCTTTGTGTGATGCCCAAGAGAATGCACGTTTACAAGATGAAGATCTAGACTCCTTTGAAAGACTGCTCTATTAAGATCACTAGTTTCTGTTCCTATTCCTTTAAAAGGTCGTCAGGATAATTTGTACGAAGCCCAAGAGAAGGCAGGAGAAACTTTTAAGAAGCTGAAGGGACAATTTGTACGAAGCCCAAGAGGAGGCAATCTTCGTTGAGAAAGAATCATTATACGAAGCCTAAGAGGAGGCTGTGAAAACTTCTAAGAAGCCGAAGGGTCCTTGTACAACGCCCAAGAGGAGGCGGGGGTGCTTTTAAGAAGCCTGTGGGTCCCCAAACCCCGAGAAGATCAAGACATGCCATTCACCCAGAATAGATAAACCCAGGAAAGTTCGAGAATTTGGAAGAAACTCAAGAGATGCCATTCACGGAGAAAAGATCATCTTTGGGAAGTTAGAATTTCTTTGACAATTTCTAAGGGTGACAGTTTGAAAAAAGGTTCACCGAGAATACTGCCTTTCTCTTTGTCCCATATTGTTTAACCCCAAGAGGAGGGAAGACTATATTTGGAATCCTATGGGGGATCTAGTTTTGTTTGTATTTTAAGAGTGACCAACAGGGCTTTACCTAGTTCTAGACGTAGTTGCCGGGGAGAACTCTAAATAACTATACTAGTATATATAAAGTTGAATGATGACAAATATTTAAAGGGGATATGAAAGAAGACTAACCATGTGCAACTTCCCACAATACAGTTATATATGAAAGCAGTCAAAGAAAGCAAATAAACACTTACCCGTTGTAGAACTTCCATGCTGTTTTGTTAGTTGTTCAAGAAATTGAAAAAATTTTTGATAACAAATATGAATTTGAATTTAAATCACAAGGAAAGTTGTTTTGAAAAAGAAGTGATGTGAATATCCGGGAAAACATCGGATTGAAAGAAATAAAATAAGAGGTTGAAAATACGAATATTCGGGAAAACATCGGATGTAAAGAGACGATGGAAAAAAGAAAAGGTTGCTCGCTAAGACTTTGCAGTCTTATGCCTACGTATTCTCAATGGTATCTTGAGAAATCAGAGCAGTCGTAGTTCACCCCTACGGGGCACGAACTACAGAAAATAAAGTTTAAATCGCACGACGGCGAGAGGGGAAATTTAACCTAAAGTTATCATGCTTGGTTGAATATTCTAATGTTTGTCTCTAATCGAAAATTAGGTTTGAACTAAGAGATCCTAAGGGAATATGCATACGTAACAAAATATCATGGAATAAATAAATACACAGCAAAACATTGTGGAATAAATGAATACAAGGCAAAGCATCGTTACAACTAACATATATAATATACACGAAAAAACATCCGGAGAATAAAAGCATATACACGACAAAACATCGTGTGTGAAACTGAATAAATGGAAAAACATCCTGTGATAAAATATACACGGCAAAACATCGTGTCGGATAAAAGCATATACACGACAAAACTTCGTGATATCATGGCAATTGAAAATATACACGAAAAAGCATCGTGAGAATGAAACATGGATAATGAGTTCGAAAACTTACCTATTGGAGCAAGGTCCAATGCCTCTTCTCAAGCTTCCAGAAGCGAGATAATGATCCTCAAAGTATCATATAAGAACTCCTGTGTCAGGTAAAAGACAAAGCAGAGAAAACCAGAGATCATAGAGAAATTCCCTAAGTCTTATCAAGTGGTTAGAATCGAATTTGAACATTTAGTTAATTATTTACAAAAGTTTTACTTGAAAATAATCCTAAGAATAAATTACCAAATAATGGAATAAAACAATTTAAACAATTATATGATTAACAAATTTAATAACTTAGAAATTATTAACATATTTTAGAATATTTAATAAAGATTAACTAAACTAAAAAAATAAAGTTATATTAAAAAGAAAAAATGGGCCACAAGGAGAATTATCAATTAATTTAAATATTAATATTTAATAAGATTAATTAATAATTTAATTAATCAAAATTAAATAAAAATATCTAAATTAATTATTAATTAAACAATATTTTTACATTTCTAAATAAAGCTAGAAATATGAAAATTAAAAAAATAAATAATAAAAGAGAGAAATATATGTGGGAGAGTTGAGAAAACAATGTGAGAAATTGTTTTGGTGTGATTTTGAAAGTGAATTTGATGTGGTATTTATAGGAAAAAATTTGCTTGGAGAACAAGATAACAAGCTTAAAAATTAAGCTAACTTAATTTTTAAGCTAGCTTCATTTTTAAGCTAACTTAAATATCTATATAATAGAATAATGTAAAAACAAAATTGTATTAAAAACAAAAGTTTTTTTAGAACAAAATATATAAAAAACAAAAATTCATATAAAAACAAAATATATATAAAAAAACAAAATATATGAATTTTAAAAATAATATAAATATATATATATATATATATATATATATATATATATATATATATAAAATATATACATACATATAAAAAAATATGAAGAATATATAAAAAATATATAAAAAATAAAAAGACAAAAAAAAACAAATATATATATATATATATATATATATAATATTATTATTATTTTTATATTTATTTTATATATGTAAAAATAAAATAAAAATGAGAAATCGATTAAATCGTGCGAAAGATAGATGAATAATGAACATTTGTAAATTTAATTGAAAAACATGTACGTTCATCGATTTTCGCATAATTATCCAGAAACGACAAAGATTTTACCTTATATATTCTGACTGAAAATCCAAACAATGCGCATAACAAAAATAGATGATATGATATGCAGATGACACGAAGTGAAACACAATCAGATTATGACAATCGGGTGGTCAAAATTTGGGGTATGACAGATGCCTCTATTTAATCTTCTTAGACCTGAAGGTATGAATAGCAAAGAGTTTTAGACATTCGAGGTATAAGAGGATTAAATATCAGAGTACCTAGAATTTTGACCGCAAATACAGATGAAATGATATGTGATGAATGGAAGACTCTTGAACATTGTGGGGAATGATGCCACAGGAGACAGACCAACAAAATTTTCTTGGGATATAAGATATTGTGGAAATTTGCCAATGCGACAAAGGTATCCAGCAATATTTAGAAAGAGGGGGATAAACCCTAGAACAAAGATACAGACATCCCAAAAAACAACAGATGCGAAAGAAGTGTCATACTCTGGAAAATATATCAGAAACATCTAGGAAAACATTAGATGTGGAATGAGACTAGATCTGAAAATATGTCAGAGACTTCTGAGAAAGCAGTTTAATTTTATCGTGGACTACACGGGAAAATCCAGAAAGCAAAGGAAACTTTACTTGGAAAAAGGTTACAGTCATCAGATATTTTCAGACATGTATTAAAAAACCCTGGAAAAGAACAGTAACAACCGTAAATCCGAAAAGCATTGGACCGAGTTGTCGACCAAATTTAAATATATACTAATGGCATCCAGAAAAGCGTTGAATGTATCAAAAATAACTTTGAGTGTAAATCTGAAAAATTTAGAAAAACGTTAAATGTACAGAAAAATATTTTAGAAGACTGGCTGAATGATGGACATATCCGGAAAAACATCAGATAAGCACATCAGAACAAAAGTAACATCTGGAAAAACATCAGATGAGAAAAAGTTATATCCGGGTGAGCATCAGATAGACATGTAAAGAGTTTCTGGAAGAGCATCAGAAGAAAATAGACATATCCGGAAGAGCGTCAGATGAAGAAAGAAAGTTCTGGAAAAAACATCAGAACAGACAGACATATCCGGAAGAGCATCGGATAGAAATAAAGAAAGTTCTGGAAAAACATCAGAACGGGTTTTGGAAAAACTTCAAAACCAAAAGATACATCCAAAAGAACATCGGGTAGACATAGAGAAACGTTCTGGAAAAGCATCAGAACAGATAGACATATCCTGAAGAATATCAAATAGCCACAAAGTTATATATGGAAGAACATCAGATAAGACATAAAAGTATAGGTGCCAGATAAGTTGGACTTTGTAGAAAGGTAAGATGTTGATAATAACACGATCACTGATGAACGCAAATGAGGATTAAAACACTCTTGAATGCATAGTATATGAAAAAGTTATGATGTATGATTAAATGTATGTAATGAAAATGAAAATGCTGACAACAAGTTTAGTCTCTTTGAGAGAGTGGAAATCAACAAGTTTATACTCTTTCGGGGAGTGACAGACAAGACTGATTCCTCAACACAGAGATCACTGCCATTGCTTAGGGACTGAAAATGTTGTTTGTTAAACATCTCTTTGACATACTGATAAACTGTATCAAGTTTATAATCCTTGGAGGAAGGCTGGATAGCTTTCTTGGGGATTTTTCCAAATAAATTGCCCCAGACTTGCTGACTGTTGTAGATGAACTGATCATTGCTTCAGCTTGAATGATAATAACTGTATGCTGTATGCTGTATACTAGGAAGGTTTGCCTCAGTAATGAGTCTTGAAAGTTTTTATGAATAAACCAACTCTGAGAAGGTCTTGCACTGAACAAATCTTGAACTGATTCTTAACAGGCTCTGGAAAGAACTTTCCCCTGATAGGATCACTAACCAAGTTTCTAAACTGTTTTGAAAATTCCTTGAGAGGAAAGCTAGTTTGCAATAAAAAATGTTTATTTAAACATGGAAAATTTAATGTAAAGTTCATGTAAGAATTTTGAAATCAAAATCATTGTTTTAGAAAAAATACAGTAATATGGATTACTGGTTAGAAACACGGTGGTTTAAAACATTTTGAATGAACAGTAAAACAGAGGTATGATACCAAAACAAATGATTTGTAAAAAATGATTTTGGAGTCAATTTACGCCACCTTGTTGTAGTATGTTTTCAAAATTACCTTGCTTCAATTAGGTCTTTTGAGGGTTATAACATGGACTAGTTCACGGTTTATGAAAAAAAGATAAAGGCTCAAAGTTTATTTGGTGCCCACCCCCTTCGTGATGTTCTCCAATCCTACGCTCAGTTAAACTTAAATTGTGCATTCAGGTTCAAAAAGGTTTCGGAATTGTATAGATGATAGTGATGACGATGGTCGAGAAGTCTTGAGACAGCAGCTACTGCATCTTTACAACATTTAGTTGTTTTTCGTCTTTGTGGATTTTTTTGAAAACCGAGGATTTAAGGACCTCTTCTCTGTATTATCCCTAACTTTTGCCTGAATTATTTCTTTTTTTGAAATTTATAGTCAGCGGGACGCCCTAGTTTTTGCCTAAGCTTTTTGACTTAGCGGGATTTTTTATTTTTGATTTCTTCTTAGAAAGAAAATGACTGCAAGATTTGATGATTATGACGGACCATCATTGGCTTTTGATTTGAAAGACGTTTTCAACATCTGCTGGTTGTATGTAAACTTTTGAACTCGAATACACAACCCAAATTAAACTAAGAACTACCCTGCCCTGGGTTAAAATTGCGGTTTTTTTATAAAGAAAGAAACTCCTACTTCAAGGCTCAAAGGGGTTAACGAGGGATTATCTTCCTTATATCTCCAGTGTTTGGGAATTGAAAAAAAATGCCTAACATCCTCAGCAAAGTTTTTTATTTGAAAGCATACCGACAGCAATTATGGGTATTATGTTTTTATCATCCTCCCACAAATATTTGCATAGTCAAAAATTTGAAAAAGAGGTGTATTTTTTTTTTGAAAGTTTTTGTTTTTTGAAAGAGAAAGCATAAAGATGCAAATAAACAGATGATTTGAATCAAAATACTGTACATGATCATTTCATCAATACTGACATTTAAAGATAAACAAGTTTGAAAGCAAATAAATATGATACAAACAAGGAAAATTCAAAATAGACAGAAACAAGGTCAGTGACTAATCAAACACAAGGATGAGATGTCCTATCTTTGAGAGGTAACTGAGCTGAATTTGATCAAAGTTTCAGTTCTGTATCGGTGATGAGGAATCAGTTTGACGACTTACAGATGACTAAAAGAAAGAAGGTTGGAATGAATTGACGATGACCCGGACGTATGTATGAAATATGCAAGGGATGCAAGTGCAATGCATGGATACAGCACACAAAAACATAGAAAAAACATGGAGTCAAAGGTTCGGTGTCATGAAGTCAAGGCTCTACCCTTCCCCAAAGGTTTATACTGGGGATTTTTGTACCTGTCCTCAAAATCATCAGCTCCTCCCAGGATAACAACAGCAAACAGATCGCCAGCGAGCTGCAGTATCTTAGATTAAATGCTATTCACCGACAATAGATCATCAGCCTCAAATGAGAGTAGTATCGTGTGACAACTATTTCCGATAGCTTCCGCACTACAAAATGGTTTTAGTCTACCAAGTCAGTTTCACCGACAACCACAATCGAACAACATTGCTTTCAACAACCGAAGTCGTATAGGCATTGAATCTGCAAAGGGTGCCTCCACTGATCCGATGGTCGAGGTCTCTTATTTGGGAGTCACTCCCTGTAAGATTACTCGTTTAGCCATCACCTATCTTAGGGGTATACTCAATCTTTCCACATGCGACATCACACGCATTCCCTTTAGCAGGAAAATAAACAAGGATATCAAGTAGGAAAAGTGATATATATATATATACATATTATATAGTATATAGAAAAATTTCTAACAACCTAGACCTATTAGGAATTCTAATCCTAGTTTGCGTCCCCAGCAGAGTCGCCATTTTCCCGTAGCGCGGTTTTCGTGACCGCCCACATCCGCTTGTGGATGGGATTGAGTGTTACTTTCTGATTTCTTATTTATCCTATGAAGCTGGAAAAGAAAGGGAAGTTATCTCAAACTAACTTTGCATGCAAATGTTTTCTTTAACAAATGCTAAGAGATAAACCCAGGAAAGTTCGAGAATTTGGAAGAAACTCAAGAGATGCCATTCACGGAGAAAAGATCATCTTTGGGAAGTTAGAATTTCTTTGACAATTTCTAAGGGTGACAGTTTGAAAAAAGGTTCACCGAGAATACTGCCTTTCTCTTTGTCCCATATTGTTTAACCCCAAGAGGAGGGAAGACTATATTTGGAATCCTATGGGGGATCTAGTTTTGTTTGTATTTTAAGAGTGACCAACAGGGCTTTACCTAGTTCTAGACGTAGTTGCCGGGGAAAACTCTAAATAACTATACTAGTATATATACAGTTGATATATGACAAATATTTAAAGGGGATATGAAAGAAGACTAACCATGCGCAGCTTCCCACAATACAGTTATATATGAAAGTAGTAAAAGAAAGCAAATAAACACTTACCCGTTGTAGAGCTTCCATGTTGTTTTGTTAGTTGTTCAAGAAATTGAAGAAAGTTTTAATAACAAATATGAATTTGAATTTAAATCACAAGGAAAGTTTTGAAAAAGAAGTGATGTGAATATTCGGGAAAACATCGGATTGAAAGATATAAAATAAGAGGTTGAAAATACGAATATCCGGAAAACATCGGATGTAAAGAGACGATGGAAAAAAGAAAAGGTTGCTCGCTAAGACTTTACAGTCTTATGCCTACGTAGTCTCAATGGTATCTTGAGAAATCAGAGCAGTCGTAGTTCACCCCAACGGGGCACGAACTACAGAAAATAAAGTTTAAATTGCACGACGGCGAGAGGGGAAATTTAACCTAAAGTTATCATGCTTGGTTGAATATTTTAATGTCTGTCTCTAATCGAAAATTAAGTTTGAACTAAGAGATCCTAAGGGAACATGCATATGTGGCAAAACATCACGGAATAAATGAATATAAAGCAAAAAATTGTGGAATAAATGAATACACGGCAAAGCATCGTGACAACTAACAGATATAATATACACGGAAAAACATCTGGAGAATAAACGCAATACACGACAAAACATAGTGTGTGAAACTGAATAAATGGAAAAACATCATGTGATAAACTATACATGGTAAAACATCGTGTCGGATAAAAGCATATACACGACAAAACATCGTGATATCATGGCAATTGAAAATATACACGAAAAATTATCGTGTGAATAAAATATGGATAATGAGTTCGAAAACTTACCTATTGGAGCAAGGTCCAATGCCTCTTCTCAAGCTTCTAGAAGCGAGATAATGATCCTCAAAGTATCATATAAAAACTCTTGCGTCAGGTAAAAGACAAAGCACAGAAAACCAGAGATCATAGAGAAATTCCCTAAGTCTTATCAAGTGGTTAGAATCGAATTTGAACATTTAATTAATTATTTACAAAAGTTTTACTTGAAAATAATCCTAAGAATAAATTACCAAATAATTGAATAAAACAATTTAAACAATTAAATGATTAATTACAAACTAATTAAATCAAATTTAATAACTTAGAAATTATTAACATATTTTAGAATATTTAATCAAGATTAACTAAACTAAAAAAATAAAGTTGTATTAAAAAGAAAAAATGGGCCACAAGGAGAATTATCAATTAATTTAAATATTAATATTTAATAAGATTAATTAATAATTTAATTAATCAAAATTAAATAAAAATATCTAAATTAATTAATAATTAAACAATATTTTTACATTTCTAAATAAAACTAGAAATAAAAAAATTAAAAAAATAAATAATGAAAGAGAGAAATATATGTGGGAGAGAGTTGAGAAAACAATGTGAGAAATTGTTTTGGTGTGATTTTGAAAGTGAATTTGATGTGGTATTTATAGGAAAAAATTTGCTTGAAGAACAAGATAACAAGCTTAAAAATTAAGCTAACTTAGTTTTTAAACTAGCTTAATTTTTAAGCTAACTTAAATATCTATATAATAGAATAATATAAAAACAAAATTGTATATATACATATAAAAAAATACGAAGAATATATAAATATATATAAAAAATAAAAAGACAAAATATATATATATATATATATATATATATATATATATATATATATATATATATTGTTTTTTTTTATTTTCATTTTTATTTTATATATGTAAAAATAAAATAAAAATGAGAAATCGATTAAATCGTGCGAAAGATAGATGAATAATGAACATTTGTAAATTTAATTGAAAAACATGTCCGTTCATTGATTTTCGCCTAATTAACCAGAAAAGACAGAGATTTTACCGTATATATTCTGACAGAGATTTTCGCCAAACAATGCGTATAACAAAAATAGATGATATGATATGCAGATGACACGAAGTGAAACACAATCAGATTATGACAATCGGGTGGTCAAAATTTGGGGTATGACATATACGAAGCCAAAAATATGAATATTGATATGTAAGGCATGCCATGTGATAGTGATATTGTAAGAAAGTGTAATGCATGGCATAATAATAAGATAAGTTAGAAGAAAATAATTGATAATAATGCATGGCATAGTAACAAGATAAGTTAGAAGAAGATGATTGAAAGTAATTGAAAATAATTGATGGCGTAAGAAGAAAATACAATTGAAGACAATTAAATGCATATTATGTAATAGTAAGAAGATAAGAAAAATTTTGCAGCAATAATAAATTCAAAATAATGCATGTGTAGTCATTCAATTGTCATGGTTATGTAGTCATTCAATTGTCATGTATGTATAGTCTTGTAATAAGAGAATCTTTATGATAGACATTATGATAAAATTATCACAAGATTTGTGTGTGCAAGAGATAAATGGTTGTGATAAAATGCAAGAAGTGTGGCATTAGTTTCTCAGCATGTGATTCTATTATCACTTTAATGTCTTTGCATGTGACATTATGATAAGCTTTGGAAGACTACTATGGTAGCTTGTAAGACTATTATAATTTGTAAGCACAAATAAAGAAATGACTAATGCTTGTAAGATAGGACTAATGCATGTGAGAATCTTGTAGACATGCAAGACTTTACGGTACATTGTAAGACTATATATATATATATATATATATATATATATATATATATATATATATATATGTGTGTGTGTGTGTGTGTAGGATTATAAGATAAACATAAATATTAACATTAAAAGTTGTATCTTAAATATTTAAAAAAATTGAATAAAATATACTTTCTATTAATTGTAGGATGCATCATATTAATTGTAAGAGTTTAACTTTACAATTTTAAAAGATAAACTATAACTTGAATATTAAGATAAATATAAACCTTAACATAAATCTTATAAATATATATTTTGAATATTATAAATATAAATCTTTTGAATATAAATCTTATAAATCTTATAAATCTTTTGAATATAAATCTTATAAATCTTATAAATCTTTTGAATCTTATAAATATAAATCTTATAAATCTTTTGAATATAAATCATATAAATCTTATAAATCTTATAAATCTAGGATTCATCATATTAAATCTTATAAGACATGACAAATGTGTGTGAGAATCTTGTAGGCATGCAAGACTCTATGGTAGATTGTAAGACTATTAAAAAATGATAAAACAATAATATATTCAAACAATGGGTTTATTAATACACTTGAGATATACATTTCATTATCATATGATTTAGTAACATATTCAAATACTAATACACTAAAAGATTGCCAAACAATTCTTCCAAACACGAGTTTACAACATTGATTTGTTATGGCTCATACACCACAATACATGATCAGTGCACATCTCAATGGTGAGATATTTGAATGTACGTTAACCAGTTTCAATTTTTGAAATACAGAAGTTACTAGGTTTTCAATTGACAGAGGATCAAATTTTTTACATTTGAATACGAGATTAGAAAAGAAATTATAGTGTGGTACAGTTGGCCAAATCATCTACAAGAATCCTATGTTTTTTGGCGGGCACAATCAATGTAAATTTTTCCAGTTAAAGATTTGAGACGATGAAGATGTGCATAATATGTTTCTCAGTTATGAGTATTCAAGTTTCAATGTTATTGAGCTATATATTACGTTACAACAACAACAACAACTGTCTCAACTTATTGATCATTCTCAAATTTTTTACGAATCTGACGACGAACAAGCTGAAGTTGATGTCGTTGACGAAGAAGAAGAAGAATCTGAAGTCATTGTTGATGAAATGGTAAACGATTTCACTGGCAACGACGAGGAAGACACATTACCAGCCAGTATGTTTATTGCCCATCTTTACACATGACAAGTCTCAACTTAGGTGCAGATGAACCATCAACATATATTTTTTACAATCCATACATGCAAACAGAAGGAGTGTTAAAAGAGGGAGACAATTTCCATACAAAAGAAGATTGTTTCCGATCTATAAAACAATATCACGTGAAATTATCAGCAAATTATAGAGTCGATCGAACAAATTCAACTCTGTATAAGATCTACTACCGTAACGATGTGTGCCTGTTTCGATTGACAGCTTCTTTCCAGAAGCAAGCGATTCATGGAAGATAGGGTCAATGGGTCTAGAGCACACTTGTATAATCACGAATCTAATGCATGATCATCGCAAACTCAGCTCTCAATTAATATGCAATAAAATTCAGTCAGTCTTTAGCGACAATCCTTCTTTGCAGGTGAGTACCATAATCTCGCATATGGTTCAAAGGAGGACTATTGGCCTCCATACGAAGGCGAAATTGTCTAGCATAATGATCTGATGCGAAGAAAGAAAAATGGTCGCCCTAATATCACGCGTATTCGAACGGAGATGGTTACGACAAACAAAACGGTCAGATTATGTAGTTCGTGCCGTCAGCCCGGACACAATCGTACAAAATATCCCAATGTAGGATCAAGCTCAAGATCATAGTTTCAAAAATAACCTTGTGTCTTTATATAAACAACAAATTTCATTCCATTGATAGCATAACTAAGCGATTACAATTAACAATGACATAACTTAAACAAACATAATTTAATATCTCAACAGCAATAATTAACACCGACATAATTTAATTAAATGTAACCCTCAAGACAATTTTTTGAGAACCATACATCAACATCTCAACATAAAGAAGTTTTCACCATTCTCAACAATCGGAAAATAACAACAACAAACCCAAATAAAACAACTCAATCCATCAATGATAGGTGCAAATTGTAGTTATTTTTGTATATAAATTTTTTTGCACTTATCGATAATTTTTGTTAAAATCGTTCGAATAAACCCCGCTTTGTTTGTATTTACGTTTACTTTATGTTTTAGTGTATATATTACATATCATGTAAATATCATTGAGTTTAATTGATTTCCATTTATTTTTGCAGGTATTCAATCAAGGATATCTTGCCATTGTTTTATAGAGCATTGAATAAGCTTTCCAGCGCTTCAAACCGGGCGAAAAACGGAGTTACAGTTCAAATGTTACGAATAAAACAATGCAGAATTTTTGCTGTCATGTAGCGCCTTAGCAGCGTCGGGCGCTCCAGAACAACACGTGAACTTGCAAATTAAGCAGCCTTTCGCAGCCGGGCGCCCCAGAATACCGTCGGGCAAAACTGGACGGGCAAAAACACCATTAAAGGGCCAAAAACACAATTTTTAGAGGATGGTTTTGGGGTTTTGTGATCCCAAATCTATCAAACTTCATTTTTCAGTAGATTAGCTTAGAAAACAACATTGAAGCCTGCATTTGGATGATCCGGAGTCGAATCTCTCATCGAAAGGTGTTGACAAACCAAGAAATGTGTGGTTCCTCTTCTTCTCTTCTCTTTGTAATCTCTTTTTGTTGGGTGTTTGTATATTTACTATGAACATATTTATCTTTGTTGATCATAATATTGAATAAAATATGCTTTACAAATCATTATCGATGTCTTCCTTGATCTTTTTGCATTTATGTTTGGATTTGTGTTGTGTTAGAGATAAACATCACAAATCTTGATTAGGGATGGATATCTATTGTCTAGATGCTAGAGATAGATTTAGATAATAATATTTTTGGTGTCGGAACTTAATGCCTTCTGTGTTTCGAGGCGTCGTGCGCGAGAGTGACGACGAGAGTAATATGGTTGCTCTCTCAGCTCAATGTGCCAGAGATGGACACTGTTGTGAGCGATACTAGATGATTTTGACAAGTATTGTAGTACAGTGAAAATGATCGATAAATTTATGTTTGTGACGAGTGGATTATATGTATGCCTGATAAGTTTATTTTTCTCTGAAGAATGAATTCTTTTTATGTTGATATTTACTTTTCTGTTTCTGGTTTGAAACCCATTTAAACCCAAACTCATTAATGCGAGAGACTGTCGAACGATATTCTTTCCCTCGAACCAATCTCTGTGGGCATGACATAAATCCCGGAGGGAATTCTTCCGAAAATAAATATTTTTGCTGCTTGCCCTATTCTGCACCCAACAAAATGGCGTTGTTGCCGGGGATCAGTTTTGATATTGAATCGCTTTGCGATAGTTTCTTTGTTTTGGAGTTTTGTATATATCGTATATATTATCTATTTCCATTATGTTTGTTCAAGTGTTGTATACATTTTGTTCCCGTAACAGTTGTTTAATTGGTTGGTTAGGATACTTGCTTTTGGTTTGCACGGTGAGGCATCGCTATGGCATGAAGGAAGGAAGTTACTAGCTAAGCATTGTAAAAGCTTCAAGCTTACAATGTAAAACAATCATGTTTTAGTTTGTTTATATTAATAAGTCGTGTGCTTGTCTAAGAGCTTGTTTTGAGTAGCTTGAGGAAATTTGGTGATGTTCCAAGTTTGATCGTTTTAACTTGCGGATGTATGGTAATGATATTGTTAAGTTTTGTACACGTCCAAGGTATGTGTTTATCGCTTTCTTGACTTTAGCATATTCATGATACTTAGGCATTTTACAAACTTCCATGCCATTCATTCTTTTGTATACTTGTTCTTGTGTGAATCGCTTTAGTTCCCACCCTTTTGTGAGGTAGCTTTCCATTGTTCATATATGCACGGAGTACAAACATTATTGTTTTAACTGGATTTTATGATTCTTAATCATTTATTTGTGTTGATTATATCAAAGCATGAAAAGGATCAAGGCATTTTTGTTTCATTTTAAGCACAACTACCTTTGCCAAATAGTCATTCACCTTGTGAGCGTGTGATCATTCGTAACCCCTTTGAGCTTTTTTATCCATGTTTTATTTGACCTTAATGCTTGTCTATGAGTATTTAGTTCACTTATTTTTTAATGGATTTTGTTTTTACTTAAACCCTAAACTTTTTGTGTTGTTATATGAATTTTTACCTTGCCTTAGAAAGTAGGGAGTATTCACATGATGATGTGGTTGAATTCAAGTTGGGGAGAGAATGGTTGTTTACTCATTGGTTGGATTCTATGAGGAAAGAAAAAGAAAAGGAAAAAGAGAAAAATATGACAAAGAAAATGAAAAGAAAAAGAAAATCCATGAGAAAGGAAACAAAAAGAGTTCAAATAATTGTGCTAAATAAGTATTGTGTTTTGTGTAACACTTGGGATGAAAGAAGAAGTTTGATTGAAATTTTGTGTTTGAACTTTTGTGAGTTGATCACTCCCTTAGGTTTAGGCAAGTTTTTGTTTCAATTAGCTTTAGGAATTGTCCCTTGTTTGTTTGCCCGACCACATTACAACCTTGAAAAGCCCTTGTGATTCTTGACTTTGTATGTTCAATGTGAATTTTAGGCTGGTTGCATAATTTAGTCTATTGTTTGCATGATTGTTGTGTGAGTGATAAGTACCTCATTTTGTGTTTTTCATCTACTGATGATTGTTTTTGCCAGGTGTGATTCACATTGGAACATGTGTTGTTTTAGGATGTTTGGCATGATTTTTGGATTTTGCATTTATTTCGTGACTATGTTATCGTCATAGTTTAGCGGTAAGTATCTACTTTGTGTGTACCGTTTTCATTTGAACCATTCATTTGTCTGATTTTCAAAACCTCTTGATTCGTGATTCTTTGGTTTTCACTCTGTTTCTTTGAGTTGTTTGATTTTTGTTTGAGGACAAACAATTATGTAAGTTGGGGAGAGTTTGATAAGTGCAAATTGTAGTTATTTTTGTATATAAGTTTTGTTGCACATATCGATACTTTTTGTTAAAATCGTTCGAATAAACCCCACTTTGTTTGTAATTACGTTTACTTTACGTTTTAGTGTATATATTGCGTATCGTGTAAATATCATTGAGTTTAAATGATTTCCATTTATTTTTGCGGGTATTCAATCAAGGTATCTTGCCATTGTTGTATAGAACATTGAATAAGCTTTCCAGCGCTTCAAACCGGCCGAAAAACGGAGTTACGGTTCAAAAGTTACGAATAAAACAATGCATAATTTTTGCTGTCATGCTGCGCCATAGCAGCGCCGGGCCTTAGCAGCGCCGAGCGTTACTTCTAGCGTCGGGCGCTCCAGAACAACCCTAGAGTTTGCAAAATAAGCCGCCTTTCGCCGCCGAGCGCCCCAGAATACCGTCGGGCGAAACTGGACGCGCATAAACACCATTAAAGGGCCAAAAACACAATTTTTAGAGGATGGTCTTGGGGTTTTGTGATCCCAACTCCATCAAACTTCATTTTTCATTAGATTAGCTTAGAAAACAACATTGGAGCTTGCATTTGGATGATCTAGAGTCAAATCTCTCGTCGATTGGTGTTGACAAACCAAGAAATGTTTGGTTCCTCTTCTTCTCTTCTTTTTGTAATCTTATTTTGTTGGGTGTTTGTATATTTACTATGAACATATGTATCTTTGTTGATCATAATATTGTATAAAATCTGCTTTACAAATCATCATCGATGTCTTCCTTGATCTTTTTGCATTTATGTTTGGATTTGTGTTGTGTTAGAGATAAACATCACAAATCTTGATTAGGGATGGATATCTATTGTCTAGATGCTAGAGATAGATTTAGATAATAATCTTTTTGGTGTCGGAACTTAATGACTTCCGTGTTTCGAGGAGTCGTGCGCGAGAGTGACGATGGGAGTAATACGGTTGCTCTCTCAGCTCAGTGTGCCAGATATGGACACTGTTGTGAGCGATACTGGATGATTTTGCCCAGTATTGTAGTATAGTGAAAATGATCGATAAATTTATGTTTGTGACGAGTGGATTATATGTATGCCTGATAAGTTTATTTTTCTCTGAAGAATGATTTCTTTTTATGTTGATATTTACTTTTCTGTTTTCTTGTTTGAAACCCATTTAAACCCAAACTCATTGACGCGAGAGACTGTCGAACGACATTCTTTCCCTCGAACCGATATCTGTGGACACGACATAAATCTCTAAGGGAATTCTTTCGAAAATAAATATTTTTGCTGTTTGCCCTATTCTGCACCCAACAATCAACTTAACTAGGACACCAACATCATTTTCCACTTTTCTCCAAGCACGAGTAACTCCATTTGGGCCTGACTCCTCAACTTGCCTCTCAATTTTCCTGATTTTTTCACCTGCAGCAATTTCTCTTTCTAGCCAGCGGTTAAATTCCCTTTGAAAATACTCCAAAGTCTGCGTGTTCCAGAGTAGGATCTTCATCAGAGGCTTTGTTGCTGAAAAACAAAACTAGGGCATTTCTTTTCATAAGTGGAAATGTTGGAAGCGGTTCCTCCGATGATGAACACTGATTTAAGAATGCAGGCATTCTTTTAGATTGAGTTGAGAATATTGGTGGTAATTGTTGTTGAGTAACAAATGAGCATACACTCTTATTTATAGAAAAATGAAACAGTGTATTAACCATATCATATGGCGTATCTACCCATTAAAAATAAATAATTTTGCGCCATTTAAATGGCTAATGTAAGATAAGAATTTAAAAAATAAAACCAATTAGGCGCCATTTCATATAGCTTTTGAAAAAAAATAAAAAATAAAAAATAAACAACAATGGCGCCATTTCAAATGGCTTTAAAAAAAACAATACAAGATTGTGGCGCCATTTCATATGGCTATTTTAAAAAATAAATAAATATGATACGGCGCCATATGATATGGCGCCTTTCACCATTATCCATTTACTAATGCGCCATATCATATTGCGTAACCTAAATTTTACAGTCGTATACGCCATATGATACGGCGTCTCCTCTATTGGATTCTCTGAAACTTTGTTATTTTGGTTTTTTTTTTTAAAATGATGTTTTATTTGTATTATTATTTAATAACTACATTATATTAAAAAAAAATCTTATAAAGTCTCTTGAACTCAACATTCCCGGCATTAAGGGGCACTAAGTTTCATATGTCTAAAGAAGCCGACCTTTATTATAAAGTTCCTTCAACTTTGTATTCTCTACGGTAAGAGATACATCTTTTCTCTCGACCTTCCTCAGTTGAGCCTCTGTCGTCTTTATATGTTCTAAATTGTCTCCATTACTTCAACTTTGTATTTTTTCTCATTGAGAAAACAAATTTGAATTTTTACATTATGAAGATTATGTAATTCCCTCTCACAAGCCTCATACCTTTACTATTCTCCTTCAATTTTTTTTTTTATAAACAAAATTATATTATATAATAGGACACAAAATAGTGCCCTACACAATTACACAATGGCCGCTATCTAAAACCGCGCCTACAAAAAATCACGAGGTGCTTTTATCCACGTGTAATAGTTACAATTAGGAGCATTTGTACCCTTCTTTCCTATCCACCACCAAGAGAACAAAACGACTCGACTAGTAATAGAATCGAGATCCCAAAATTCGTCTCTAAACATAATGTTATTCCTAGACATCCAAATAACCCAACATACCAATAACCATAGCCTCGCCGCGTTCCCTGTATTAAGTTTTTTCTTCACACACCGTCCATCCAAAATGAAAAGTGATTAATGGCGTCCCCTAAAAGGAATTCCTCAATTCCTAGCCATTTAAAAACAAATTTCCACACCATCACAGATTTATGACAACAGAAGAAAATATGTTCAGAAACTTCCAGCTGTAAAAAACAGAACGGACATACGAATGCGTGTTGATCGTTTATAATACCTTAGATTTTTCTTATATTGATTCAATTTATTCCACATATCATTCAACTTTATATGCAATTTCTCATCTCGAGCCAGCGCTTCATCAACCTTTTTTCGTGACCAATTAAAATCGTAGTTCAACTACCCCTCTCTTGAAGATAATGCCTCATCTGAATCCATAGAAGCACAAGTCAAGGTCATTAGACGAGCCACATGGGGAATGCATTCTGCAAGAGTAGCTTGACACTTTAAAGGCTCCATTTTGACCGCACAATTGACATCTTCTTTAGGGACCAATTACTTAAATGTTAGGGCTTTATTGGCCAACATTATAGTAAGAAATTGACCTGGAATCTAAACTTAGTACAAAGAAAATATAATTTGTATATTTTGCTGTCGATGAAAAGATTGATTTTAACATTGAATAATACTCATTAATTAGTAAATAACTAGTCTTTCAATACACAATATAAAAGATAACAAATGAGAATTAGCTGACACAATGTTGAATAGAAATAATATCCTGCCAAATTATCAATTGTCTAAGTCAAGAATGAAAATCAAATAAATTTCTTATAATTTGTTAAATTTAGAAAGATAAATTAAAAAAATGAAATATAGTTCAAAATACCAATCAAATAATAAAAAATATTTGAGGATTTCTTAATACACCCCATAAATTTCTTAGGCACCGCACGAAATTTATTTTTTGCCTCCTGATTCCGAATGTGCACATCCGGACACACTATTTTTTTTAAAAAACGTTGATTTGTTCCGGATGTGCATATCAGGAATAATTCCTGATGTGCAAATCCGGAACCATTTCTTATAACTTGGTGCCAGAGCTTCTCCCCCCTCGTTCTTTAGATTTTTACATTCCAAACTATCAAACTCTCTCAAACTCTCAATTTCTCATTCCCACAAATCCTGACATTTTTCACTCGAATTCGGCGTAGAGCAACTTCTTCAACGATCAAGACACTCCAAATCCTCTGTATCTCAATTTAATCGGTAAGTTTTTGAATTTTAGAGTTTCGGAGTTATTTTCGAGTAACCGATTTAGAGTAAATATTTAGGTGTAAAAATTGTTAGGTAGTATGAAAAACATAGGTTTGAGACAATGTATGTATTGTTTGCTGCTTCGAACGGACGATCAGGACATTAAAATGCTCTTTTCTATGGTACAGTAGTGATGGCTGCGTTTTTTAGAACTTGAAATACGTACCGGATGTGCATATCAGAAAAAATTTTAACATTGATTGCTTTTCTAATGTGCACATCCGGAAAAACCCAACGTTAAATATTCTGAGTACTTCTGGATGTGCATCCACGGAAGTTTTTCTGATGTGCAAATCTGGAAGCAACTTGATTTCTATTTATTTTTTTTGTTTATTGTTTAAAGTTTTTTTTTTATAATTTTTAAAAAATTATAATTTATTTATTATGCTTTGCAGATTACATGGCTGCCAAAGACGATCGTATGATACATGGACGGACAGCTCAGCATGCATCTCTCCGACGTGAGCGGACGCAGTCTACAGCCGAGGGTTTTGGCGCAGAGGCAGTTCCACCAACCCCTACAGCTGAGGGACATCCTACACCACAGCCTTCCACATCACAGGTTCAGGCCATTCCCCCGTCAGCCGCCGTTTCTACATCTCGGAGGCGTCGGGTTCCAGGTACTGGTTCATCAGGGTCCCCGCCCGCACGCATGCGTCGTCGGGAGACTCCAGGGGAGCCAGGAGAGATCCTTCGGCATACACAGTAGTTTTTTGTTTGATCTATTCTATTTTTATTACATTTATGTACTGTATTTTGGCAGGAGTATTATTATGTATATATATCAGTTTATTTTATATATGGATGCTTTCGAATGTATATTAAGTTGCCACGATATATTAACATCTGCGACCAATCAACAAAACTGATTTAAAAAAAAAAAAAAGTTTTGCTATTTTTCTGGATCTGCAGATCAGGAATTATTCTTGATATGCACATCTGGAACAAATCAACGTTTTTAATAAAATGGTGTGTCCGAATGTACATATCCGAAAACTGGGAACAAAAACAGAAATTCACGTGGTGCCTAAGAAACCTATGTGATGTAATAAAAAATGCTCATATACTTTTTGCTACCATCACATGGCATCTTGGGTTTAAACGAAATTAAGATTGCTTGCTACCACCACATTCAATATAATGGGGTTGGTTCTCTTGTACCATTTAATTTTGTTGGGTGACATTAGGAGAATACAACGGTTTTAAAGCATCCTTAAAAAATTAGTTTATTAAAAAAATCAAAGTTTAAAAGTATTTGGATGACGGAAAAACATACGTAAAAAATTTATGCTTTTGGACGAGATACACACAACTCAATTAATATACAAAATTGATGGTAGATGAAACAATTAACCAATGTAGTCAATATAACTTATTGAATTCAATTGTTTTTCCCTGAGTTTAGTAAATGAATAAGTTCAATAAAGGGAGAGTTCTATAATTATTGTTTTAAGGTCTAATTAACAACAAGAACAATTTGAAGTACAATTCTAACTAAACTAATGAAAGAGTTGTTACGGTATCATATGGTATCGTTTATTTGTTTGATATTTTTGTCAATTTGAATGTAGTTGTTTTAATTTGTTTAGGTATTTGTAATTTGCCTGTCATTTAATATTTGTTTGATTGTACTTTATTCATATTTCAATTGTATTGTAATTGTATTGGCTATTGTGTTGTTATACCACTGAGAACCCTCATTGCTCAATAAATAAGAATGTTTTGATCATTGGTAAAATTTAATTTTAATCCTAGAAAAGTGCTCCTTTTTCGTTTTATCGGGCGTGACTTAAATCACAAGTTAGAGTTCTTAAATCTGGATGCGGAATTACTTGATTGGAATCATGTGTTAAGCACGATTCGCATCAGGAGCATTATGAAAATTCTTAATTGCCTTCGGACAAATAAATTCGAATCACAAAATCAACATGATTCGAATCACAATCTCATGTGATTCGAATCAAGTGAAATTCTGACTCGAATCAAATACCTCTATGAAGCCACATTTTTTGTTATGCTCAAATTGATTTGAATCACAACTTCTTCCTGATTCGAATTAAAGCTTCACAAATCTAATTTTCCATCTTAGATTCAAATAGTTGTTTCTTCGACGAAAGTAGAAGTTGTGTGAGACATATGGCTAAAATCCATAGAGACAAAAATGTCAATTTGTCTTCTTTCCTTAGTGTGTCTATACGCATCACTATGAACCTTTCTCTTCTTCTCTAGAATACCTTCTTTAATGTAATCCATGTCAGATTCAGTTCTTTTTATTGCATCTTCTTCTTGTGTAATTTATTGTTGTTTTGAGGGAATTAGAGAGAGTGAGTTGATTAATCTTGTTGTGTTATTCATGATTAATCAAGTTTGTGATTTTAATCATGAACCAAGACCCATTTACCCATAAATTTTGAGAGAACCTTGTGTGAGTGTGTGTGTGTTCTTCACTCACATTCATCTAATCTCTTGACTAACACCTTGTGTTTTATACTGTTTGTGAGATAGTCTGACATTGTTCATAATCTTCATCCTTAGTCCTTGTCCTTTGTTGTGGACCTTCATCTCAAGATTTAGTGTTGAGGGAGACTATGGTACGTTAGAGTATCAAATATTTTTGTGTGAAGTTTATTTTTGGTAATATGTGTAGATATCATTTCATGAATGAACTTTGGTCCTTATTGTGATCTATCAAGGATAAAATTTATAAATATTCCAGGGAAGACTTTGGCGAGATTAAGTATCAATACACTGTAAGACGGAGTTGGAAGTTATCCCTCTTTGTTGGAGTCGGAGAAAGATTGCTCGCAAACAAAGTTGAGAGTTGTCCAATCAACGCTTAACTAATAGAAATTACTTTAACAAGAAATCAGTGGAATCAAGTGGATTTCCACACACAAATACTTGCATCAGGGTATTGGGGATAACAAGGTTATTGGATCAAGATCTTTAGAGATCTTATTTTTATAGCAGTTTGTGTGTTTGCATCAATAGAGAGAATTATCGTGTGATAATTCGTTGAAATCCAAATGCTTGTATCAAACTCATCCAAATAGTGGAAGGACATGTTTGATTCCCCGCTTGAACTTTATTAACATTTTTAATTTCTTGGTATTTGAAAAAACGGAATCTTAAGCCAAGCTTGTTTCTTTCTTTTCGAACAAAGACCTTGTGTACTTTATCAAACAAGAAAAAGCGACGATGCAGTTGTGCGAGAAACATGTCTTTAGGAAACAATACAAAAGAAATTAAAGTAAATGAAAAAAATTGTATTAGTGACCCCTATTAAAGTCAATTGGAAAGAGCACTTGCATGCACCCCTATTAGATGAGAAACAAGAAAATGCATAATGACCAGTATTAGTAAGTAGAATGCATGAGAATGAGATGCAAGAATGTCCATCTTATACTATTGTATTAGTGACAATGAACCATGCTTGAATGAATGTATGCATGAAAAAAGAAAAAACTTCAAGAAAATTTAGAGTTGCTCTCTCTATTTTATTCTTCAAAATCTACTATTTGTGATATTTATTTTTGTTGTTTCATTCTTATTATTGAAGATTTGCTTGATTGTCAAATGTTTTAACTAAGTAATTGATTTTTATTATTTCCTTCAAGTGACATTGTAAGTAAGCATAATTGTTCTTTGAATCCAAGGGGGTCGTGTGATAGTAGAAAGCACTATTTTTTGTTATTGTGAATTTGGATTTTGTATTGTTACATTTTGAAATTAGACTGTGAATATTTTAAATTACAACTACGTTATATCACTTAATTTCTTAATAACTTGGAAACTAATGATAATACTTTTTTTATAAGCAATTAGGATTAAATGGGAGAAAAAGGGATTCTCCAACCTATTACAAAAAACCTATCAATCAAAGAGAAAAACGGAAACCTATAAATTACAAGTGATTTATAGGATGTTTCATCCAATCATAAAAATTACATATTCTACGACCAATCTCCAACTATTTCCAAGAGAGAGTAACATCATTATTGAAAATGGTCTCCGCATCAAAAATAACATCGTTGAAGATAATGTTGTTTCTTGTGTTCCATAAACACCAAGAAGCGATGATCCAAACATAACAACTCATATCCTCCTTACCCTTATCATACAACGTCAAAAACCAACGTAAAGCATGCTCGATGATAGAATTAGACGACACCGGCGAATAGCCAAGCCAACCCGTGATTTTATTCCAAAGCTAAAGCGCTTTAGGGCAATTAAGGAATAAATGTGCGACGTCCTCATCGTCATGGAAGCACAAAACACAGACTTTCTCATGGGAGAATACTGTTATACCTTAAAGATCGAGATTATCGCGAGAATGGAGTCTGTTACAAATCATTCTCCAACAGAAAATTTTAATTTTCAAGGGAACATGAGTTTTCCAGACAACCTTTAAGAGCAGCACTTCAGAAGCTTGAAATTCAAATCTCGGTAAATCGGTGATCAACATATCGTAACAGGAATGAACAGAGAAAACCTTTGTAGAGTCCAACTTCCAAACCCACACGTCCATCACTTCCCTCTTCAGCTAAACATGCAACAAGCAATTATGCAGCAAGTTGGTAGAAACAGAATCGACCTCGTCTCTCCAGCAATTGGCAAAGTCCAAAACCCACTTGTCTTGATCACAAAAACCATAATCAGCAACCGCTCCATTTTCATCAATAGCTGCATTAAAAAGACCAAGTAAAGAATCCTTCAACAGTCGCTCCCCGCACCAGTACGATTTCCAGAACAGTAAACAAGTGTCGCTACCGAGTACAGTAGTAGTAGCATTATGGAAGTTGTAAGAAGAACCTTTGGATTTGGTGCCAAGAACATCACGCATCCAAAGAGATGCACCAGCAGGGAATGCGTCTGAGTCAGAGAGAGAGTTGCCCAGTAAGGGAGGCTGCCATAACGACGAGTCAAGAAATCAACCATATTTCGTTACCACCATCAACAAATTTCCAAAGCCATTTGGGCATAAGTGCTTTATTGAGCAATCCAATGTGCTTGATTCCAAGGTCGTCCTTCTCAATGGGATTGCACATCTTATTCCAACTAATCCAAGCGATGTTACTTTTACCCGCCGAACCGGACCAAAGGAATCTCCGTTGGATCGCAATAATTTCTTTGTTTACTTTCGCAGGAGCCTTGAAAAAAGACAAGTAATGTATAGGTAAATTGACAAGCACAGAGTTAAGTAAAGTCAATCTACCGCGGATTGACAGGTTTCTTCCGACCCAAGTGTTTAGGCGGGCTTTTAACGAGTCCAAAACCGAATTCCAGAACGAAACTTTCCTATGATTCCCACCTATCGTAACACCAAGAAATATGAAAGGTATAGAGCCCGAACTACAAAATAAGAAAGATTCAGTGGCTTTAAGGAAAGAAGGTTCAAGCCCAATTCCGAAAATACGGCTTTTGGAGAAGTTGATTTTTAAGCCGGAAACAACTTCAAATCCTCTAAGAATAACTTTCAAGGCCCAGATATTGTTATACCCTCCATCACAAACCAACAAAGCGTCATCGGCGAATTGCAATAATTCGACCGACACTTCATCATTGAACCCAAAACCAGAAAAAGTGTTAATGCTAGAAGCTCTTCTTACCAAGACAGCCAACGTTTCAGCAATAAGAGTAAATAGAAGATGGGCAATCAGGCCACCTTGCTTTAGACCTTTAAACGCTTCAAAATCCACCGAAGGACTACCGTTAATCAAAACAGAAATGATAGAAGAGCACACAGATCCTTTAATCCATTTGATCCAATTAGGCCCAAAATTCATTGATCTAAGAACATGAAATAAGAAATCCCAATCGACGCAATCATAAGCTTGGGCGAAGTCAACCTTGAAAAGAAGACACCTTTTCTTTTCTCTTCTAGCCCAGTCAATAATTTCGTTAGCAAGGAGCACACCGTCCAGCATATTTCGCCCAGCATATTTCGACGCATGGATCTTAGAAATCACTTTAGAAATACAACCAACCAGACTTATGGGCCTGAAATCTCCAAACTGTTGAGGGCAATCAACTTTGGGAATTAAAGCAATAAACAACGAAGAGAAGGCTTTCGATAACGCACCAGAACTAGAAAAGTGGATCAAACAATTAACGAAATCTGATCCAACCACATCCCAACATTCCTTAATGAATTTGAATGAAAAGCCATCAGGCCCAGGAGACTTATTGCCCTCACACGCAAACATAGCAGCCCGGATTTCTTCACAAGTAAAAGGGGTTTCCAACCTACAATGATCCTCCTGGCTAAGTTTCTTGATATCATCAAGATTTAGAACAGGTCTGGTATAAGTATTCTTTGAGTATTTAGCCTTAAAGAAATCACAGGTAACCCTTTTGATAATAGCAGGATCTTGAATCACGTTCTCATCCGCGGCAATCGCCGCAATATAATTCGAGCTAGCCCTGGCCTTCAAATAAGAGTGAAAGAACCTGATGTTAATGTAACACTCCATTTTAATCTATTTAATCATCGTGTGTTATTTCTGTTGTTTGGCCTTGTTTAGGGCGTGTGTAGTTGAGCTTGTAAGCGTAGAGTCCGTAGAAGAGCGGGGAATTAGAGACCTTGGAATAATAATAAGGTATTAATTAATAATGTGGGGACATATTTAGTAATAGTAGAAAAGGAGTATTATTATTTTTATGTCCAATATTATTATTATTATTATTATTATTATTATTAGTATTATTATTAGTATTATTATTATTAATAGTATTATTATTATTACTATTTTTATTATTACTATGGTCATTAATATTACTAAAATATTGTTATTAGTAACTAAAATAAGAAAAAGAGGGGGATTAGGAAGAATTGGAACAAGAAAACACACTACCACCTAGAGAGAAAGTTGGGGGGAGGAAGAACTAAGATTGGCATCATCGATTTTCATCATAATTTAATCGAGAATTCGAGGTAAGGGGCAGAATGGATTTCAATATAGGTGTTGATAACATTAGAGGGTAGTGAGGATTCTTTCTCCTCATAGGAATTGTATGTATAATTATGTTGTTGTGGATTTGTTGTTGAATGATTGAAATTGTGATGGAAAGTGTGTAAATTGATCCATTCTGTCATAATTTGTGTAAAACACTATGTTGCTGCTGCTATATGATTCTGGTATTGTAGATTTGGGTGCAAAAATTGTGCAGGAATTGGACTGGTGTGAAACCAGAAAAATCTGGGTATTCGCTGCCCATACGCGTATTGGGCAAGGCATTACGCGTATTGGGTAGGGAAATACGCGTATGGTACCTATTTGATACGTCCCTCTGCTGAAATACGTAATGGTACGCGTAGGGGTCAAGGTATTACGCGTAAGGGAGGTGGTATTACACATAGTGGGATTAAAACTAGAATTTTTGAGAGAAATCAGTCTCTGCCCGTACGCGTAACCCTCAGGGCAATACGCGTATGGCTGGCGGAAGACACTGGGCATTACGCGTATGGCTGAGGACAATACGCGTATGACCAGCGAGAATGCAGAATTTTGTCGTTTCACGATTTCTTTCTTTATTTCACGTCCGATGCGGTTCCTTTTTGGTCTGAGAGGTTGAGGTGGGTGTCAGAACTTGTTGAATTTAGGAATGATAGTAAAAATGATTTATAATGGAATTTGGATAGATTAATTAGGTAATTAACTAATTAAGGCCACGTGAGGCATTTTACTTAACTGTGTGTATTATGATGAGCTGAATTGACAGTTGTGGTAATACTAGTGTGTATTACGGTGAGTATGCATCTCACGTGTGACCAGGTGGATCGTGAAGAGGTATAGTTGTTATTATACCTATGTTTTGTGCATTATTGTGTCGTGCATTTCATGATGTGTCTGGTGGAGACAGCTAGGTGAGAATCTATGATGGGTGCCTAGTATTGTCCGGACTCCAATGTGGAGTTGTATAGAGATAAATCATTGCTCAGTGGGAGTGTATGTGATTTATCTGGATTCGATTAAGAATCGGGTTCAATTGAATGAACCATGGTGTGTGGTACCACTTGCATTGCATTGCATTGCATTGTGTCATTGAGTCAAATTGCATTACTATTATGTCTTGGTTGGATTATGAGTGATAGGGACAAGTGTGTCGTGAATGTGTGCGCATTGTGTGTGATTGCTTGAATTCTATTTCTTAGCCTGTATTTTACACAGATAATTATTGAATGTAGTTCTCAACCCTTTGTTGTTTCTTGTGTTTGTGCTTCTTTGGAAGTACAGATAATCTAAGTACTTGAGTAGTGCATGGAGTGCGTGTTGCCTGATCGAGTCTTAGGAGTCACTCTGATATGCAACACAGGATAATGGGAATTTCATCTTTTGTTGTATATATTGTGTATAGTGTTATGTATCATTACTCATCTTAGAACATGGTGAACCATGAGTTTATGTGGACCATGATTTTGTTGGCCAATGGCCTTGTTATTTTGGGGTTCGTTATTTCATTCCGCTATGTGTAATTATTTTTTAGTAACAAGCAGTGAATGAAGTAAATAGAGAAATTCAGGTTATGTTTTTAGGGTGTGACATCCCACTATTTAGAGGAACTCTGATTATATTCGTAATATTTGTATATTTTTGTTATATTTGGGAAGTGGGGTGTTACAATTGGTATCAGAGCAGGTCGATCTGTCCGGCCAAATGTCGTAGTAGAGTCTGTCCTTAGAATAAGAGTAGACTTGGATGTTCTTCTAACCAAGTTGTGATTATTGAACAGTATGGCAGGGAGGAATGATGATACTCTTACTGCGGCGCTGCAAGCTATGGAGCAGGCAGTGCAGAATAACAATCAGATTACTGGGGAGGCGTAGTTCCGTAACTTAGAGAAGTTTCAGAGCAATAAGACGCCAAATTTTGAGGGTGGTATTCTTGATCCTGAAGCGGCACAAAAGTGGTTGAAGGCTATTGAAAAGATCTTCAGGACCATGGGATGTAATGAAGCTCAGAAAATGCAGTTTGGCACTCATATGCTGGAAGGCGAAGCTGAAGCCTGGTGGGATAATAGTCGTCAGAGGTTAGAAGCTGCGGGTAGTCTTTTTACGTGGGCAGTGTTTCAAGATGAGTTTCTGGAAAAGTATTTCCCGGAAGATATTCTTAGTGCAAGGGAGATTGAGTTCTTGGAACTGAAACAGGGCACCATGACTGTGGTTGAGTATGCTGCTCGGTTCGAGGAGTTGGTGCAATATTGTGCTAATTATAATACCGAGGAGGCTATGACTTCAAAATGCTTGAAGTTTGAGAATGGGCTGCGTCCCGGGATCAAACAGGGTATTTGTTGTCAGAAGATACGGAGTTATCCGGAACTGGTAAGCAGAAGTCAGATTTATGATAATGACAACAGGGCACGAATTGCTCATTACAAAGCCTAGAATGACCGGAAGGGTAACAAAAGGTATGGCGGTACGCCTTATAGTGATCCATCTGACAAAGGGAAATAGGAAGCCGCTGTGGGAAAGAAACTGAGTGGGGGAGAGAAGGCTCCCAACCCTATGAAGTGTTTCAACTGTGGTGGCACGGGTCATCGTGCTAGTGATTGTAAGAGTGAGGTGAAGAAGTGCTTCAAGTGTGGACGACCAGGTCATGTTGTGGCAAATTGTAGGACTACTATACCTACATGTTTTAACTGTAGAGAACAGGGTCATATCAGTACTCACTGTCAGAAGCCTAAGAAGTCTCAGACAAGTGGGAGGGTGTTCACATTGGCCGGAGCCCAGCCTACCAGTGGTGATTGTTTTATCAAAGGTACTGGTTTTATTAATGACATTCCTTTAATTGCTATCATTGACACGGGTGCAACCCACCCACTCGTTCATTTCTGTTGATTGTGTGCGGAGATTAGGAATTGTACCGTCTACTTTGGATCGGAGGATGACTATTAAAACTCCATCTATTGGTTCTGTGGTTATTTCTTTAGCATTCTTGAATTGTCTGTTGACTATTTTTGGTAGAGAATTCGGCGTGGACTTGATTTGTTTGCCACTCAGTAATCTGGATATCATTTTGTGAATGAACTGGTTAGAGATCAATCGAGTTTATATTGATTGCTTTAGGAAGAGGTTGTTGTTCCTTACTCCTGAAGAGGAGGTGTTGGCTAATTATTTGTCTACTAAGGAATTGAGAACCTTGTTAGAAGATGAAGCTAAGATGTTTGCGGTGGTTGTCTGGTTATCAGTTGAAAGAAATACGTCAATTAACGAGTTACCGGTGGTAAGTGAATTTCCTGAAGTGTTTCCAGATGATATTACCAAATTGCCTCCGACGAGGGAAATTGAATTTACTATTGATCTTGTTCCTAGTACCAGACCTATATCTATCGCATCATACAGGATGTCTGCATCAGGATTGGTGGAGTTGAAATCTCAAATTGGAGAATTGCTTGATAAAAAATTTATTAGGCCAAGTGTGTCACCGTGGGGAGCTCCGGTGTTGTTGGTGAAAAAGAAGGATGGTAGTATGCGTCTGTGCATCGATTACCGTCAGTTGAATAAGGTGACCATTAAGAATAAGTATCCACTTCCAAAGATCGATGACTTAGTGGTTCAGCTTGTGGGGGCTCGTATTTTCAGTAAAATTGATTTAAGGTCAGCTACCATAAGATTAGAGTGAAGGAAGGTGATATTCAGAAGACTGCATTCAGAACTCGATATGGACATTATGAGTATGCAGTGATGCCTTTCGGAGTGTCTAATGCGCCGGGTGTGTTTATGGAATATATGAACCGTATCTTTCATTCTTATCTGGATCAGTTTATTTGTGGTATTCATTGATGATATATTGGTTTACTCCAAATCGAAAGAGGATCATGCAGAACACTTGAGAATTGCATTGCAGGTGTTGAAAGATAATAAATTATTTGTAAAGTTCTCAAAATGTGAATTTTGGTTGAAAACTGTAAGTTTTTTGGGGCATGTTATTTCGGGTGATGTCATAGCAGTGGATCCATCTAAGGTAAGTGCAGTGCTTCAGTGGGAACCTCCGAAGACGGTGACGGAAATTAGAAGCTTCTTGGGTTTGGCAGGTTATTACCGAAGATTTATCAAAGGATTTTCTAATTTGGCTTTACCATTGACTCAGTTAACTAGAAAGAGTCAAGCTTTTGTTTGGGATACGGCGTGTGAAGAGAGTTTCAAGGAATTGAAAAAGAAATTGACTACAGCACCAGTATTGATTCTACCGAATACAAGTGAACCTTTTGTAGTGTATTGTGATACGTCTAAGATGGGATTAGGCGGAGTGTTAATGCAAGATGGCAAGGTAGTGGCATATGCCTCATGGCAATTGAGAGTGCATGAAAGGAATTATCCTACTCATGATCTTGAATTAGTTGCGGTGGTTTTTGTATTGAAAATTTGGAGATATTATTTATATGGATCGATATTTGAAGTACTCAGTGACCATAAGAGTCTAAAATATTTGTTCGATCAGAAGGAATTAAATATGAGGCAGAGAAGATGGTTAGAGTTCTTGAAGGACTATGAGTTTAATTTGAATTACCATCCGGGGAAAGCTAATGTTGTAGCGGATGCCCTAAGTCGTAAGACAATTCATATGTCAAAATTAATGATAAAAGAAATGGAATTAATTGAACAGTTCAGAGACTTGAGTATGATTTGTGAAACTACACCAGGGAGTGTTAGATTGGGTATGCTTAAAGTGAATAATGACTTTTTGGATGAGATTAAGGAAAATCAGAGGCTTGATGTGAAGCTAGTGGACTTGATGCTTTCGGGAGGAAATGATCCTGATAGTGATTTTAAAGTGGACAATGTTGGGGTATTAAAATTCGGAGGCATAATTTGTGTACCGGATAATAATGAATTGAGGAAGGCAATCTTAGAGGAGAGTCATCGGAGTAGCTTGAGTATTCATCCGGGAGCCACGAAAATGTATCAAGACTTGAAGAAGTTGTTTTGGGAGCCCGGTATGAAGAGAGATGTAGCTCAGTTTTTTTATGCTTGTTTAACATGTCAGAAGTCAAAAGTGGAGCATCAGAAACCTTCAGGGTTGATGCAACCGTTGGAGATCCCAGAATGGAAGTGGGATAGTATTGTTATGGATTTTGTTACTGGTTTGCCAAATACGGAGAGAGGCTTTGATGCTATTTGGGTAGTGGTAGATCGACTTACGAAATCCGCACATTTTATACCAATTAATATCAGTTTCTCATTGTCAAAGCTGGCGGAGATTTATATCAGAGTAATTGTGAAACTGCATGGTGTTCTGTCGAGTATAGTGCCAGATAGAGATCCGAGGTTTACTTCAGAATTTTGGAAGAGTTTACAGGAAGCCTTAGGTTCTAAACAGAAGTTGATTTCGGCTTATCATCCACAGACCGATGGTCAGTCGGAGAGGACTATTCAGTCATTAGAGGATTTGTTGAGAACCTGTGTGTTGGAGAAAGGTGGCGCGTGGGATGCTCACTTAGAATTGATTGAGTTCACGTATAACAATAGTCACCATTCTAGTATTGGTATGGCACCTTTCATAGCTTTGTATGGTAGGAGGTGTAGAACACCTCTGTGTTGGTATGAAACTGGTGAGAATATTGTGCTTGGCCTGAAATTGTGCAAAAAACTACTGAGACAATTAAGATGATCCGTGAAAAAATTAAGGCATCTCAGAGTAGACAAAAAAGTTATCATGATAATCGGAAGAAAGACTTGGAATTTAGCGAACGTGATCATGTATTTCTTAGAGTTAATCATGTGACAGGTGTTGGACGTGCATTGAAATCGAAGAAATTGGATTCTAAATTCATTGGACCGTATCAGATCTTGCAAAGAGTGGGTACAGTTGCTTATAGAGTGGTGTTACCGCCGGAGCTTTCGAACTTGCATGACGTATTTCATGTATCGCAACTTCGGAAGTATGTGTCGGATCCATCTCATATTATCCAGAGTGATGAAGTGCAGATTCAAGATAATCTTACTGTGGAAGCGATGCCGACAAGGATCGAGGATCACAAGATGAAACAACTTAGAGGGAAGGAGATTCCTCTAGTGAGAGTAGCTTGGGGAGGAGCTGCAGGAGGAAGTGTGACCTGGGAATTGGAAAGCAAGATGCGAGAGTCGTATCCAGAATGGTTTCCATCAGGTACATTTTCGAGGACGAAAATATTTTAAGTGGGGGAGAGTTGTAACACCCTATTTTAATCTATTTAATCATCGTGTGTTATTTCTGTTGTTTGGCCTTATTTAGGGCATGTGTAGTTGAGCTTCTAAGCGTAGAGTCCGTAGAAGAGCGGGGAATTAGAGACGTTGGAATAATAATAAGGTATTAATGAATAATATGGGGACATATTTAGTAATAGTAGAAAATGAGTATTATTATTTTTATGTCCAATATTATTATTATTATTATTATTATTATTATTATTATTATTATTAGTATTATTATTATTATTATTATTATTATTATTATTGTTAATAGTATTATTATTACTATTTTTATTTTTACTATGGTCATTATTATTACTAAACTAATGGATTAGTAACTAAAATAAGAAAAAGAGGGGGATTAGGAAGAATTGGAACAAGAAAACACACTACCACCTAGAGAGAAAGTTGGGGGAGGAAGAACTAAGCTTGGCATCATCAATTTTCATCAGAATTTAATCGAGAATTCGAGGTAAGGGGGAGAACGGATTTTAATATAGGTGTTGATAACATTAGAGGGTAGTGAGGATTCTTTCTCCTCATTGGAATTGTATGTATAATTATGTTGTTGTGGATTTGTTGTTGAATGATTGAAATTGTGATGAAAAGTGTGTAAATTGATCCATTCTGTCATAATTTGTGTAAAACACTATGTTGTTGTTGCTATATGATTCTGGTATTGTAGATTTGGGTGCAAAAGTTGTGCAGGAATTGGACTGGTGTGAAACCAGAAAAAAATGGGTATTCGCTGCCCATACGCGTAATGTGCAAGGCCATACGCGTATTGGGCAAGGAATTACGTGTATTAGGTAGGGCAATACGCGTATGGCACCCATTTGACACGGCCCTCTGCTGAAATGCGTAATGGTGCGCGTAGGGCCAAGGCATTACGCGTAAGGGAGGTCTTATTACGCGTAGTGGGATTAAAACTGGAATTTTTGAGAGAAATCAGTCTCTGCTCGTACACGTAACCCTCAGGGCAATACGCGTATGGCTGGCGGAAGAAACTGGGCATTATGCGTATGACTGAGGGCAATACACGTATGACCAGCGAGAGTGCAGAATTTACCCGTTTCGCGAGTTCTTTCCCGATTTCGCGTCCAATGCGGTTCCTTTTTGGTCTGAGAGGTTGAGGTGGGTGTCAAAACTTTTTGAATTTAGGAATGATAGTAAAAGTGATTTACAATGGAATTTGGATAGATTAATTAGGTAATTAACTAATTAAGGCCACGTGAGGCATTTTACTTAATTGTGTGTATTATGATGAACTGAATTGACAGTTGTGGTAATACTAGTGTGTATTACGGTGAGTATGCATCTCACGTGTGATCAGGTGGATCGTGAAGAGGTATAGTTGTTATTATACCTATGTTTTGTGCATTATTGTGTCGTGCATTTCATGATGTGTCTGGTGGAGACAGCTAGGTGAGAATCCATGATGGGTGGCTAGTATTGTCCGGACTCCAATATGGAGTTGTATGGAGATAAATCATTGCTCAGTGGAAGTGTGTGTGATTTATCCGGAGTCGATTAAGAATCGGGTTCAATTGAATGAACCATGGTGTGTGGTACCACTTGCATTGCATTGGATTGTATTGCATTGTGTCATTGAGTCACATTGCATTATTATTATGTCTTGGTTGGATTATGAGTGATAGGGACAAGTGTGTCGTGAATGTGTGCGCATTGTGTGTGATTACTTGAATTCTATTTCTTAGCATGTATTTTACACCGATAATTATTGAATGTAGTTCTCACCCCTTTGTTGTTTCTTGTGTCTGTGCTTCTTTGGAAGTACAGATAATCCATGTACTTGAGTAGTGCATGGAGTGCGTGTTGCCTGATCGAGTCTTAGAAGTCGCTCTGATACGTAACACGGGATAATGGGAATTTCATCTTTCGTTGTATATATTGTGTATAGTGTTATGTATTATTACTCATCTTAGAACATGGTGAACCACGAGTTTGTGTGGACCATGATTTTGTTGGCCAATGGCCTTGTTATTTTCGGGTTCGTTATTTCCTTCCGCTGTTTGTAATTATTTTTGAGAAACAAGAAGTGAATGAAGTAAATAGAGAAATTTAGGTTATGTTTTTATGGTGTGACATCCCACTATTTAGAGGAACTCTGATTATATTCGTAATATTTATATATTTTTGTTATATTTGGGAAGTGGGGTGTTACAGTTAATATCCCCTTCTTTCAACCATTTTGATCTGGATTTTTGGCATAACATACTTTCCTTGAATCTAAGCGTACTCCACAAAAGCTCTTAAGCCTCACCTCTCTTTTTAATTTCCCCATCAGATAAACCTTCCAAGCTGCCCTCCATGACCTCGTCAGTTTCATTTATCACATTGATAGATTTATCGAGCTTAAGGTCAAGCCAGCCAAAGACATGAATGTTCCACCATTTCAAACGAGTTTTAAGGCATAGGAGTGTTTCTTTAAGCACGAAGGAAGGAGAACCTTGAAATGATAACGAATCCCAAACTTCCCGGACAAAAGGCAAAAAGTCCTTATGGTACAACCAACAATTGAAAAACCGAAACTGTTTAGGACCTGAGTGAGAACTGGTGGATTTGATCCAAACTGACCTGTGATCAGAAATGTCGCGCTTTCCTACTTGTTGAGCCTTGAATTCCTAGCGATCAATCAAATTAGCATCAACGAGAAACCTGTCAAGCTTACTGCAACTCAACCCATTTGAATTGAACCACGTGAACCGGTTACTGACAAAAGGAAGGTCAATGAGGTTCAACTCATCAATAGAGGCTCGGAATTCCGTACAATCTCTCAAACCAGACGCACACCTACCCTTCCTCTCATCACAGCTTTTCACAGAATTAAAGTTGCCACCTATAAGCCAATAACCACACATTTGTCTCTAAGACCACAAGGGGAATAAACATTGACTATGAACAAGCTACTATTTTTCCAACCAAATATAGAGCAAAGAAAACCGTTTCCATTAACAGAAGACATAGGGCTAAAAAGCCCTTTTCTCCAAACAGTCAAAATTCCACCAGAAGCTCCCTCAAAAGCGCAAGCAGACCAATCGCAATCCCTATTTCCCCAAAGACTCTTAACCACAAATTCAGACATATTAGGAATCTCAGTTTCTTGAAAGAGACACAAATCAACATTACCTTTCGAAAGAGAATTACGAATAATCCTTCTTTTAAAAGGTAAGTTGCACCCTCGAACGTTGTAATACACAAAAATCATTTTTCACCATTGTCTACACCCTTCCTAGCAAAGAATTGGGATCTATCACATAATTCCAGTTCTCTAATGACTCCCTCGAAAGTTTCCTCGTCTCCATCAACTTCAATTCCCAACAGTTTAACCAATTCCAACACCTTACGAGGAACGTTGTCCAATTCCTCTATACATCTAGAATTGCATCTTCTGATATCAGATTCATCAACTGAAAAAGATCTTTCAGGCACAACAATAATCGCAACATCTTCTACAATGGAAGGCAACGCAGGCCGCAAACACTGAGAAAGAGTAGCAGGTTTTCTGGATTTAGAGGGTAAACATTTCAGCAGGGTAGATGGGGCAGCTTTGAGTTGAGACGAATAGAAATAAGGGGAAAATGGAATTTGGGACTTGGGACTTGTAGAAATCAATAAGAGGCTTTTTCTTTTTTAATTTAGGCCCAAAGGCATGCCCCACAGGCCCACCAGAGACGGAAGATAGAGAATCCGAGTCATCAAGGTCTAATCCCTTTTTCAAACTCTGGCCTACCACTCTAAAAGGAACGTTCGCGTTATCGTTACAAGCAAAGTCCTCAACAAAACTGTTAGGCCTAACAATAGGCACACGAACCGAAGCAGGCACCCTATTAACCTTTTCCTGGTCATCAGCCTCCCTAAATACCTCAGTAATAGCCCTGTCATCCGCTCCACCTGGTGTTTCACAAATAAAGAATGGTATGCTACCTGAACAACTTCCTGCGACGTCAGAGTGTCCCTTAGCAACCTTAATGTTAGACACCTCCTGAATGCTATAGGGGGAAGACTCTGCAACAACTGCATCATCCCCTGGAGACCAAGAGGAGTCTCTATCACTAACATCAGAATCTAAAGAGTCAAAAGACTCTTCGTCTAAACCACCTTCAACCTGGGAATCTGCGCCAGGCTCCATTAGACCTTCAAACAAAACAACAGAAAACAGGGTTCCATTGATGTCCAAATCCAACTTCTCATTGAAGATAATCCTCCAGCTAATTTTGATGAAAATTCTGGCTTCATCAAATCTAATATTCTTCAACGTGTCATCGTCCACCTTGATGAAAGAACCAAACTTCTTAACCAAGTTGCAAAACACTTTCTTGGTCCAAGAAAAGCATGGCAAGCCCAAGTATCTCACCCACACAAACCTCTCTGTATCGACTTCCCCAATGGACCAAGGCTTAAGATCAGAAAACCAAGAGTCACACCACGATTTGGATTGCCTGACGAACTCATGGATTGCACCAGAGATTTTAGATTCCAATAAGCATTTGCTAGCTCCCAAAGGAGTAGCCACAATATCAAAAAAACCTTCCTCAAAGAGAGATTGTTGAATCGAAAAAGGATTGCAATTATCATGAACCACTCCCACATACGCGTCAACAAACCTCTTAAGATCTTGGATTTCAAGCTTAATCCTACTAGGAGACGGGTTAACTGCAAAGGATATATTTGACCTTGATTTACCGTTGTTAATCACATGGGCATAGGAATCCTTAGGAACTGTACTATTCCTTTGTCTCCAGTTATCCTTACGAACATCCTCATAAAAACCAGGGCGGAGGACTGTCGTAGGCACAGAGACATCATTCTGAAAACGTGGAACGTTTGCATGCAATTTCTTTCCTTTGATAAAGATGTTATCAAGTTTCGCCACCATAATCCTTGGATCATGAACTTTCCTAAAGTGAGCGAACCCGAATCTCAACCCTCTTTTATCCCTTCTACCACGTATAAAAACCTCAGAAATCACACCGTACACCTTAAACACCTCAAAAAGGTCCTTTGCAAACATGTTATCCGGAAAGTCAGATATGAAGAAAGAAGTGATGATTTCACCAACAGCCGCGCCTTTTCCTCCGTTTTCCTTCCAAACCGAGAAACTAGAAGTTCCATATGAAGGTTTTTTACGGGAAACATTTTTCCAATCCATTGAACTAGAAGACGAACCACAAGCCCACACACCTTATGAAGAAGACCAAGAACGGCAATATGCAGAAGAACTCAAGCTGGTACCAAGGCCCCTAGCCCTAACGCTAGGAGTTTAAGTCGAAGATACCAGTTAACCTCAATTGATATTTCCAACCAGGTCAACAATGGAGAAAGAGAAGGAAGAGGAAGGAAGAATAATAGAGTTCCATAGACATTCCAATTAAATTCTCGGCACCAATCAGTTTGAACAATTAGAACTAATGATAATAATTTTTTTTTGATAAGCAATTTGTATTAAAAGGGAGAAAAAGGGATTCTCCAACCCATTACAAAAAGCCAATCAAAGGGAGAAGGGAAGAAAACTCACTACAAGAAAAACTGTCTCCAGCCTCGTGATATAGTGACGTGAAAATCATGTGGCAAAAAAAGAGAGTTGTGACGTGATTATCACGTCGCTACATATTTTTATTATTAAAATATTAACATTGTTGCATGCATAGGAGAAAGTCAATAATTTTTTTAAAATAAAATGTTGTGACGTGGTAACCACGTCGCAACTTTAAAAGTAAAATAAAAAAATAAAAGAAATCAGGCGTGCACAGGTTAGGCAGATGGGGGAGATTTGAAAATGTCAAATTTTTAGTTGTGACGTGATAATCACGTCGCAACATAAAATTTAAAAATTAAAAGGACGTTCAGGAGGGAAGAAGTCTGACGCTGAATTGATGGGGGATAGTTGACTGACACTTTTATTTGTGTCATGATTCCTACGTCACAATTTTTTTACTGTTGGGATGTTGTGACGTGAATTTCACGTGGCAAAGTTGTGGCGTGAAATTCACATGGCAACCTGGTCTATATAATTTCCAAATTTCTCTCTCTCGTCCAGACTATATAATTTTTTGAATATTGGGATGCTGTGACGTGAATTTCACGTGGCAAAGTTGCGACGTGAATTTCATGTGGCAAAGTTGCGAAGTGACTTTCACGTGGCAAAGTTGCGACGTGAAATTCACACGGCAAAATGGTCTAAAGAATTTCCATGTTGCTCTCTCGTCCAGACTATTTAATTTTTTGAATGTTGGATGTTATGACGTGAATTTCACGCGGCAATGTTGCGACGTGAAATTTACGTGGCAAAATGGTCTATATAATTATTCCAACACTATTATTATATGTATATTTGAATATTATATTTTGATTTTGTCAAGGCTTCAAAATTAAATATTTGACTTATGTGAACATGTTAAGCATGCAAGCCTCTACACAGTATTTTAGGGTTTCTCGTGAAACTTCACCTACTTCTGATCACATACTAATAGCATAGGTTTCTTCTGTTCCAACCCTATATTTTGATTTTCTAGGCTACAAAATTTAATACTATTCCGTAATTCAATTAATTGGACACTTTATTCACATTAACTTGTTGAATTTATACTAATATTTAATCAAATTGTATTAAAGTAGCTTAACTCATTCTAAAATTGAAAATATGAATAATCTGAGTTCATAATTGTGTCTAAGATTATCATAATTATTATCACTTCATCAACAAATTAAAATACAACTTTAAATTATTTGAGGTAATTTGTCAAAATAAATTTGTTTGTCTAAGATTTTTAATAAATCACTTTTATTATTTAATATGCTTGTTTAAGTTTTTTTTTGAAAATCATTTATAATTTTAAAATAGAAATTTAATTGTATTAGTTTTTCAAAATTTATTTATTTCTCAAAATAAAAGACTTTAATTTAGGAGTTACGGATTAAAAAAGAAATACATGATATTTAAAAAAAACATTTTTTTTTTAGTTTTTTAAATATTTTTTGGAAACTAATCATTTTAATTGATAAAATAAGTTTGATAGTATACACTACTAAAAATTTATATGACAATAATATAATAGGAATTTTAAAATATTGCAATAATATAAACCTTCCATTAATTGTATAAAATTAAAATTATTAAAATCTTATTTAATATCAATAATGTTTTAATAATAGTGTTTTAATAGGGATTAAATATAGGTTTCTCGTGAAACTTCACCTACTTCTGATCACATACTAATAACATAGGTTTCTTCTGTTCCAACCCTATATTTTGATTTTCCAGACTTCAAAATTTAATACTATTCCGTAATTCAATTAATTGGACACTTTATTCACATTAACTCGTTGAATTTATACTAATATTTAATCAAATTGTATTAAAGTAGCTTAACTCATTCTAAAATTGAAAATATGAATAATCTGAGTTCATAATTGTGTCTAAGATTATCATAATTATTATCACTTCATCAACAAATTAAAATACAACTTTAAATTATTTGAGGTAATTTGTTAAAATAAGTTTCTTTGTCTAAGATTTTTAATAAATCACTTTTATTATTTAATATGCTTGTTTAAGTTTTTTTTTTTAAATCATTTATAATTTTAAAATATAAATTTAATTCTAGTAGCTTTTCCAAAATTTATTTATTTTTCAAAATAAAAGACTTTAATTTAAGAGTTTCGGATTAAAAAAGAAATACATGATATTTAAAAAAACAATTTTTTTTTAGTTTTTAAAATATTTTTTGGAAACTAATCATTTTAATTGATAAAAAAAGTTTGATAGTATACACCACTAAAAATTTATATGACAATAATATAATAGGAATTTTAAAATATTGCAATAATATAAACCTTCCATTAATTGTATAAAATTAAAGTTATTAAAATCTTATTTAATATCAATAATGTTTTAATAATAGTGTTTTAATAAGGATTAAATATATTTATTTTATTAACAATTGAATATAATTATTAAATGAAATTTATGATGATTTAATTTTTTAAAAAATTGCATCAATTAATTCTTAAATAAAAAAATCATGTTCGAATGGAAGGGATCTGGTCTGATTTTAAACATCATTTCTCTCTCCAGCCACATGTTTTAAAGTTAACAAGTGGGTTACCAGATTTTTATTTTAAAAAAATGTTGTGACGTGAAAATCACGACGCAACTATTTAATTTAAATAAAAAAAAATTAAAAAGGCAATGGCGTTCAGAAGAGGGAAGTTTGAAATTTCAAAATTTTTCTAGTGAAGTGGTATTCACGTCGCAAGATTTAAGAGGGAAAATTTTGTCTGACGTTGAAGTGATAGGGTACAGAATGTGCAGGTTGGGACTGACAAAATTTTGACCGTTGGAACTTAGTGACGTGTTATTCACTTCACAAATTAGCGACGTGTTTTACGTTTCGCAAGATAAAAATTTGAAATTTATCCGTTGAATGTTGTGACGTGTTATTCACTTCGCAAATTAGCGACGTGTTATTCACGTCACTAAAAAGGCAATTTAATTTATATGAATTGTAACGTTCCCAGACCACTCACTTTCTCTCTTTCCCTTCTTCTTTCTCTCATTCCCTTCGTCTTTCCCTTCCCTTCCCCTTTTTTACTCAGAATTCTCTTCTCTTTCATTTTTTCCCATCTTCAAACTTAAGGTAATTTCTCCTCTTCTCTTCACTTTTTTTTCTTCTTAATATATTCTGAAATTATTAATTTACTTATTATTTTTTTCTGTATTTTAATAGATTGAAAGAGATTGAAGAAGATTATTTGAAGAAGATTTTGAGAAAGATTGAAGGAGATTGAAGAAGATGTACTTTTGTAATTAATTTTTTTCCTGAATTTTATATATTATTGGTTTGTTATTGTTTAAATATAATACTATTTTTTTGTAAAATATATTTATTGTGATATATAAATTTAAAACGAAAATGTAATATTTAATTTTTTAAAATATATTTTTCTGAAAACGAAAATATGTGATATTTATTTATTTAAAACGAAAATATATTTGTATTATATAAAACAAATTATATTTATTTTTTAGATAAAACAGATTTTATTAAATAAATCATATTTTAATTATTAAATAAAACAGAATATATATATATATATATATATATATATATATATATATATATATATATAATAGTTTTTTAAAAATAGAATATATAATATATTATATATTTATTAAAAACAGATTTTATGTATTTTTTAAAATAAAATATAAAAAAACATAATATATAATATTTATTAAAAAATAGAGTATAAAAAAATAGATTATATATTTATTTAAAAAAACAGAATATATTATATATTTATTAAAACAGATTTTATAATTTTTATCTTAGTATATATTTATTAAAACAGATTTTAAAAAACAGATTATATATATTAGTTTTTTATATATTATATATTTATTAGTATATATTAGTATATATTATATATTATATATTTATTAAAAACAGATTATATATATATATATATATATATATATATATATATATATATATATATATATATATATATATATATATATATTAAATTTTTATCTTAGTATAATAAATTATAAAAACAGAATTTTTATCTTATTATATATATTAAATTATATTAAATTTTTATGTTAGTATATTAAATTATATAAACAGAATTTTTAATTAAAGTATATTAAATTATAAAAAAAGAATTTTTATCTTAATTATATTAAATTATAAAAACAGAATTTTTAATAATATACATAGTATGTATGTTTAATATTATGCTTAATATTATATCTTAAATATTATGTTTAATTATTAGTATGTTTAAGAATAGTATATATATTTTGAATAGTATAAATTTTTAATAGTTTATGTTTAGTAGTATATATACACATAGTATGTTTATTAGTGGGATGCATCCCACTAATAATTTTTCTTATGTAAAAATTTTGTATAATTTTTTTACCCTTTATCTTTAACAATATATATATATATATATATATATATATTAAAAGAATATTATATAATTAATTAAAAAGACTGATTGTGTAAATGTGTAGTATGGAATATTATCGGTATTATCGTAGTTGGATGTACGATAGGTTGTATCCTGGAAGACGTGGCAAGATTACGATAGGTTTATGGCAGATGCGCAGTTCGACTTTCTGACATGCTACGGCGTGCAAGATTACGTTGGCAAGAAGAAAATATCCGTGTCAATTGGATAGGTAAAGTCTTTGATTAACTTCTTAAATATTGGGAAACTGATCCTATTTTTAAGGAAAGATCTGAAAAAACAAAGAAAATGAGAGCATCCGAAAAAGGGGGCAGCCTTAATGCGGTTGGAAGTATAAGTGTTGTCGAACATGCTCGACGCTTGGTAATTGTTACTACTTTTTAAAGTTAAAATTTTATATTATAAATTTTTAATTAAAGTTAATTTTATTATTTAGAAAAAGGAATTGGGGAGAGATCCAACAATGGTGGAGCTGGTGATAAGGACCAGAACAAAAAAATCTGGGGGTTTTGTTGACGAACGTACTAGAAAAGCTTTGGTAAGTTACTTTATTTTATTTCAATTGTTTATATTTTTTTATTTAATGATAATTTTGTGATGTGATTTTCACGTGGCAACTAAGATATTGTGGCGTGAAAATCACGTGACTATATTTAATTTATTATTTTATTTAATTTTATTTTATTTTAAATTTTAAATTATATTTAATTTGATTTTTTTATTGCATGTGTAGGAGGATTATCAGACGTTGCTCACACAATTTTTGATTGAAAATCCTCAATACAATCCGAGAGAAGGCGAGCCGCTTAATCCGCGAGTGGATTTTTATATTTGGGATTTAGTAGCCGGCGGGAAGGGGCCTAATGGGTGTTTATTTGGTGCTGGAGCTTTGGCCGGCGGTATAAGAAAATGGGATAGGACATTATTTCAAAGAGTTAGAGATGGGGAAGGATCCTCAAATCCACCACAATTGTCTCCCGAAATAATGGAAGCCGTTAGAAAACTAGCGCTAACCGAGGCGAGACGTGAGTCGGAGCTACGTGAGGCGGCGCTAAAGGCCCAACTGGAGGAGCAAAAACGTCTAATGGAGCAGCAACAAAGTCAAATAGATGCCATGAATAAAAGGCAAGCTGATATGGAGGCGATGATGCGACAATTTATGCAATCACAAGGGACCGGTAATCTTGGTGGAAATGAAGGAGTTAGTGGTCACCGACAGGTGGATGCCGATGATAACGATGATCTTGACATTGACAACTATCCCGATCCGGATTGATATGTAGCATTTATTTTATTTTAATTTTTGAAAAATAATTATATTTTTGTAAGATATTATTAATTTTATTTTAGTTTTTATTATAATTATATTTTTGGTATTTAATTATATTTATTTATCATTCAATTTATTAATTTTTCAATTTAATATATATTAATTATTAATTATCACGTAAAAGGTTTTTTATTTAAAAAAAATATGTTGTGAAGTGAAATTCACGTCACAACATTGTGAAGTGAAATTCACATCGCTACTTACTATATATTTATTTAATATAATTATAATTATTCAACGTATAAAAAGTTGTTTTTATATAAAAAAAAAAGTTGTGAAGTAAAATTCACGTCACAAAGTTGTGAAGTGAAATTCACGTCGCTACTTAATATATATTTATTTAATATAATTATAATTATTCAACGTATAAAAGATTAGTTTTATAAAAAAAAAAGTTGTGAAGTAAAATTCACGTCACAAAGTTGTGAAGTGAAAATCACATCACAACTTTGTGAAGTGAAATTCACGTGGCAAAGTTGTGAAGTGAATTTCACGTCACAACTTTTTTTTTTTTTATAAAACTAATCTTTTATACGTTGAATAATTATAATTATATTAAATAAATATATATTAAGTAGCGACGTGAATTTCACTTCACAACGTGGCAAAAAAGTTGCCACACGTCCTCCTGCGACGTGAATGGTCACGTCGCAAAAACTGTGTTGTGAAGTGAATTTCAAGGTTGTGACGTGAAATTCACGTGGCAAGAGACAGTTTTTTTTTGTAGTGACTACCCAAAGTAAACTACAAGAAATCTAAATGATGGTACATCCAATCATAAAAATTACATATCTTGCGCCCTATTTCTAACCATCTCCAAGAAATAGAAATGATACGGTTGAAGACTTCATCCTCATCCCAAGCATGGCCTTTGAAGATAATGTTATTCCTCATATTCCAAATACACCAAGAAGAAACAATCCAAATAAAACAGCTCATATCTTCCTTCCCTTTATGAAAAAGAGCCAAAAACCAAAGCAACGCATTGCTACTAATACTATCCGCAACTATCGGTTGAACACCTAACCAACAAGAAACTTTCAACCAAAGAGAATGGATTCTCGAACAATTTAAGAAAAGATGCAGTGCATCCTCTTCATCATAGGAACACAACACACACTCTTTATGATCAGAAGAAGAGATAACACTTCTAACCTCCAGATTGGAGCGGGTGGGCAATCTATCGCGAGCTAATCTCCAAGCAAAAATTTGAATCTTCAGAGGGACTTTAGTCTTCCAAATTACTTTCAAAAGCAAGGACTCCGACTGATGCAGAAGAGAACCTTGGACTGAACGAGACAAAACATCGTAAGAACTATTGACCGAGAAATCCCTGCTCTGTTCCTCATTCCACTCCTAGGAATCCTCCTCAATCCGCATCAAGTTGCTGCCTTCTGCAAGAACCTGCATAAAAGAACTGAAATCCTGATCAACAGAGGACCCTTCCTTCCAACAGTCGTGAAAATCCCGCGTCCACCGCCCTTCATGCCAAAAACCGAGGTCTGCAACCACTCCGTCTCTTTTCACAGAAGCATCGAACAAGTTGGGGAAAGAAAGTTTCAGCTGATAAGAACCACACCAGGTAGAATTCTAGAAAGGAATGTTGCAACCATTACCTATCACCGATTTAACACAAGACGTAAAACCCGAAGCAGCACCTAAACTCTTGGCATTGAGAATGTCCCTCATCCATAAAGATGCATCCTTGGGATGATTGTTCAGGTCAGAATTCAACGCCCAGTATGCAAGGTTCCCATACCGTTTAGTCAAAAAGTTTCTCCAGATTTCATTACCACCTTTCAAAAACTTCCACAGCCACTTGGATAACAAAGCATGGTTAAACAAACAGATGTTCTTTAAACCCAGCCCGCCCTTGTCCTTGGGTTGGCAAATATCACTCCACTTAATCCACGCTATCTTACTTTTATCCACCGAACCCGACCATAAGAACCTGCGCTGAATGGCTATAATTTCTTTGATAACTTTCGTGGGAGCCAAGAAGAAGGACAGATGATGAATCGGTAAATTAACCAAAACAGAATTAATTGAAGTGACCCTGCCACCAATGGACAAGTTTCTGCCAATCCAAGAGTTCAGTCTTTCCTTGAAGCTGTCAATTATAGGCTTCCAGAACAAGGTTCTCCTTTGATTGCCTCCTATATGGATGCCCAGAAATTTCAAGGGAAACACTCCTGTGTTGCAGAACAGAAAAGAAGCAGCAGCGTTTAAGAATTCCTCCTCGATACCAATACCGTATAAACGACTCTTGGAAAAATTGATTCTTAAACCTGACACCATTTCGAATCCTCGAAGAATATACTTGATAGCCCAAAGATTATGATACCCTCCATCGCTAAAAATCAAGGTGTCGTCAGCGAATTGCAACACTTCAATAGTTTCGCCATTTCCAATACCAAAGCCAGAGAAAAAATTTGTAGCAGAAACTCTTCTGATCATAGTGGCAAGGGAGTCAGCCACAAGAGTGAAAAGGAACGGGGCAAGCGGGTCACCCTGCTTCAATCCTCTCCTGGCCTCGAAATCTTTGGAGGGCGATCCATTTATCAGTACAGAGACAAAACTATTATAAATATTTCCTTCAATCCACCAAATCCAATTCTTACCAAAATTCATGGATTTAAGGACGTGTATCATAAACTTCCAATCTATGCAGTCGTAGGCCGGGCGAAATCAACCTTGAAAAGAAGACAAGATTTCCTATCCCTCCTAGCCATATCGATAACCTCATTGGCAAGCAAAACTCCATCCAAAAGATTTCTTCCCGGGATGAACGCCGTTTGGCTAGGAGAAATCAAGTTGGAAATCACAGAAGAAATTTTATTAGCCATAAGTCTGGATATGACTTTAGAAACACAACTCACCAAGGAAATAGGTCTGTAATCTCCAAAGCTTTGAGGACTATCTTTTTTCGGGACAAGCACCAAAAATGACGAAGAGAAAACCTTGGGGAGATTACCTGTCAGAGAAAAATGTAAAATACAATTGGAGAAATTGGGCCCTATGATATCCCAACAGTCCTTGAAGAATTTGAACGAGAATCTTTCGGGTCCAGGAGCTTTATTACCATCACAGTCGAAGACAACACTCCTAATTTCTTCAATCGTGAAAGGAGAGTCCAGCCTGACCCTTTCAACCTCTGATAGCTTAGCACAGTCAGACAAATTGAAAATAGGTCTCACACAATCATCCCTCTCGAACTTCTATTTATAGAACTGATGCGCTGCCTCTTTAACCAAAACAGGACCTTCCAGCATCTCATCATCCAAGCCATTTATGCTAATGAAATTCTGTCTATTTCTGAACTTGAAGAAGGAGTGAAAAAATCTGTTGTTAACATCACCACCTTTGATCCAATTACATCTAGACTTTTGATGAATAAAACTCTCTTTACGTCTCAAGTAACTCCAGAATTTCTCCTGCTCCTCTCCTCGATTTTTCAGTTGAGACTCTGACAGGCCATTTATACCTCCTTCCAACAAATCATCAAACTCATTAAAGTTCGCAGCATGGTGATCAATATTTAAATCTAGTCATCCAAACACATTAGTGTTCCACCATTTCAACTTCAACTTTAAAGCTCTAAGTTTTTCTTTAAAAACAAAAGAGGGAGATCTTGAAAAGAGAAAGAGTTCCAAGAATCTCTAATGAAATTGAAACACTCCTTGTGGTCCAGCCAGCTATTAAAAAAATGAAAAGGTTTTGGACCCGAATCGCTGAAATTAGATTTAAGCCAAACAGGGCGATGGTCTGAGACATCCCGCTTGCCCACAGATTGAGCCTTGAAATCCCAACAATCAATCAAAGACTCATCTACTAAGAAACGACCAAGTTTGCTACAAGATTTACCATTGGAATTGAACCATGAAAATTTGTTACCTACGAAGGGAAGGTCAACCAACTCCAAGTCTCTAATAAAGGAGCAAAATTCTTCACAATCGCGAGCCGGGGAGGAACTGATGCCACTTCTTTCATCCAAACTTTTAACGGAGTTAAAATCACCACCCAGAATCCATCTGCCCCTTGGGTTCCTAGCTTTAAAACCAATAAGATCCTCCCAAAGCTTTCGTTTGTCTCTTAATGAGCAGTGCGAATAAACATTAACCACATAAAGGGTGGTGTTGTTCCACAAAAAAACAGAGCACAGAAAACCAGATCCTTTGAAGGAGTTTAAGGATTGGAAAATACCTTTCCTCCACATTGTCAAAATACCTCCAGAAGCGCCATTTGAACAACTGGTTGACCAATCATATCCTCCTTTACCCCATAGACTTCTGACTACAGAATCCTTCATGAGCTTGACCTTAGATTCTTGAATCAAACAAAGGTCTGCGTTCCCATCCATCAAAGTTTTCCTAATTCTCCTTCTCTTAAGAGAAAGATTACACCCACGAACATTATAGGTTACAAGAATCATGAAACCAGAATGTCCACATCCTTGCATCTAGCCATATGAGATTTAACCCTATCTTCAAGTGTTCTGACCACATTCTCCAATGCCTCTACGTCTTCCTCAACTTCCAACCCCTAGAGTTTGACTGAGTCCAAAATTTTCATAGGAACTCTATCCAACCCAGCCTTGCATCTAGAATTACTTCTAACAATGTCTGACTCATCCAAGGAGTAAGAATCTTCCAAAATAAACTGGTTCTCCTCTGTCTCTAAAACGGGAGGTAGAGAAAGATTAATGTTCTTCTTGCCTGAAATTCTCTTCTTGTTAGGTGAAAAGTTCCTTCTGGGGAGGCCCGATCCAGACGAGTTAAGAAGTGTGGAGTAAAAAGAGGGAACAAAGGGTATTTGGAGGTTATCATAGATGTCAACCAAATCTTTCTTCTTTTTGGATTTGGTGCCTCCGAGAGTACCCTCAAGATCAACACTATTAGTAACAGTATGGTCCAGCCCAATAGCGTTCGGCCCATTCGAAAAACCCGCTCCATCTAACTGCCCCGACGCTGTGTGGGACCTCAAATCCACACAGATCCCTTTCTCGTGAGGAGTAACCAAATTATCCTCGACAAATGGAATAACTGAATCAACTGCTTCATTTGCAAAATCACATCAGGGGGAAGGGGGTCCACCAAGTTGACCTTTACACGAAAAGGAAACTCTCCAACAACTTTAACACTGTCCTCCTTACTGGTATCTTGGGAAATGCTAACATAGGATTGTGAAACGACTCCTCTGCCATCAACCTTATTAGAAAAAGTGTTTACTGCCCTTTGCCTATGCGCCACCCTAGAGTTCATAGAGCTACCAGAACTAAGCAATCCTTCCTCCTCCTCAAAACCTTCAGACCAAGAGCTAATACTATCCTCACCATCAGAAAGAGAAGGATCCTTCAATCGTTCAGATGCCTCTTCCTGAAGATTCAATCCACTGAAAGGAATCGTAAGGTCCTCCGTCAACCTAACACTGAATCTCAAACCATTAACCTCCACATCAACTAATTCATTTATAAAGTCCCTTCTTGAAGTTTTGATGCTAAACCTGGCCTCAACAAAGCTGGAATTCTTCTGTATTTCATAGTCGCATTTAATGAAATGGCCAAGTTCCTTAGATATGCTACGAAATGACTCAGTGTTCCAAGCAAAACAAGGAAGACCATAACACTTTATCCACACGAATCTTTTGCTATCCACAATGTCTAATCTCCAAGGATGAACTTTGACAAACCATTTATCGCACCAATCTTTAGCTTCCATTATGAATTCTTGAACCACCCCTTCCTTTCCGGATTCAATAAGACACAACCCAGCTCCTAAAAGAGTTATCGAAATGTCGAAGAAACCTTCCTCAAAAAGACTTTGTTGGATCAGAAACGGATTGACACTCTCCAGAACTTCACCCACAAAAGCCTTTTCAAATCTACTAACGTCTGAAATCTTAATAAAAACCTTGGAAAGGCTACTAACCTATTTCGAAGCTTCGCCTTTCTCACCGCCACCATTCGACTTCACAACATTAGCGTAAGATAAGCTACTGGAAAACCCAACGCCTCTATTACCCAAACCGCCAACCTTAATAGACTGAGGCTTACCACTAATCTTCGGAAACCTTGGAATGTTGGCATGCAATTTTCTGTTCTGAATGAAAATACTATCAATCTTAACCACTAACACTCTAGGGTCGTGTACCTTTCTGAATCGAGCAAAACCGAATCTTCTGCCTCTTTTGTCTTTCCTTCCAGAAATGAACACCTCTGAAATGACTCCATACACCTTGAAAATCTCGAATAATGCTTTCGCCACCATGTTCTCTGGGAAATCGGAGATGAAGAAGGAAGTAACAGGTTCACCATACTCCGCCCCTCTGCCCCCCCCCTCTCCTTCCAAACCGAGAAATTAGAAGCTGTTCTATTCGGTTTCTTGTAGGACACTTTTTTCCAATCCATAGCCAAGAAACAACAATGAAGCAAACCACACTCAGGCAAGAACTAAGAGCAAGCAGCTGAATGAGAACTAACCGGTACCAAGGCCCCTAGCCCTAAGGCTAGGAGTTTAAGCCAAAAATACCAGAAAAGCTTCAAACTGAAACTACCTACTCAAAGTTAAAGAAAGATGCGTGTAAAGGAAGAACTTGAAAATGGAGAAGTTTTAGAGAGAAGGGAGACTTTCTCACTCATAATATTGTCTAATGATAATAATTGATAAATGCTATCAATTCTTATAACTTCAAAAATAACAAAAAATAAATGTAATTTAATTTATTTAAACAGATGACAGTTAAAAATTAATAAATTGCTAAATAACAGAAAAAAAAAAAAAATATGTTGGTGATTCACAAAATAAGAGAAAAAAAGACTATACACGTATTCTGGATGTTTTCATTAGTTATAAAATTGTTGAAAATTAAAAAATGAAACTTATTTTACTTATGAGTTTTTGTAGGTTACAAACCTCGAGGTTACAAATAACTATTTTATTTTTTAATAATAATAATAATAATAATAATAATAATAATAATAATAATAATAATAATAATAATAATAATAATAATAGTACATTCATATCAATAGTAATATGCTCCATTATTAATATTTGGAATTTTAACTGTATTAAAGCAATCATTAAATTTGTTACTCTTAATATCACCATTTGTTATTTTTCTATATATATTTCTATTTCTTTATATTGACGATTAATTAAGAATTTAATAGAAAAAATAATTATTTCTTTGATTTCTATTTGACTGAACTTTGAAAATCATTACATTTTATGTTTTTACAGGTTATCTTGAAAGGAAATAAAATAATATTTTATTGGAAAGTTGACCAAATTGCTTGTATGATATAGTAAAAACATCATAAATTCTTGTATATAAATATCCTCTTTAGTAAAACTTTTTTTTATGAAACATAAAACAGATACCACCATCTATCAAGGTATTTGCTGTTTTTTTTTTTAAATAACCAATTGTATTAATAGGAGATAAAGGGGATCTCCAGCCCAATACAAAAGGATCAAAACAGAATGAAAAGGGAGAGTGAATATCCTACCCAAACTACAAGAAGTCTAGAGGGTTTTTCATCCAGTTATAGAGGCTACATTTAACACTACCTATCTCCAACCATCTCCAAGAAGTCGTAACAATCCGGAAAAAAATAGCTTCAACATCGCAAAATTCATCTTTAAAAAGGATATTGTTACGAGTATTCCATATGCACCATAAAGAGACAGCCCAAATGAAACAAGACATTCCTTCCTTACAATGATTCTCTAACAAATCAAACCAGGCCAACAAATGCAAAGAGGGAGAAGCAGCGCTGAACGGGGGGAGGCCGATCCAATTAAAAATTTTGTCCCACACCTTATTAATCTTGCGGCAGGAAAACAAAAGGTGGTAATCCTCCTCATCCTCCAAAAAACAGAAAACACAAACTTTAAGATGAGGAGACACAATCACACCTCTACGAGCAAGATTCGCGCGCGTAGGCAATCTATTCAGCAAAAGACGCCAAGTAGAAACACTAACCTTCGAAGGCAAAAAAGAGTTCCAAAGAATTCTAATGGCAGCTTTACTAACGACGTTCAATTGCATACCTTCAGTCATATTGGAAACAGCTTTATAAAAGGAGCTGACGGAGAAATCGCTGGAGGAATCCGGCGTCCACGACCATGTGTCACAGGCCTGCTTCCTCAGCTTCACGGATTGAACTAAATCCCACAAGACAGAAATAGAGCGGTGATCAACAAGGCTGTCAAGAGCAGACAGCGTCTCAAAATTCCAGAACCAGTCCTCGTCGACCCAAAAACCCATTTCAGCAATCAAGCAGTCCTTGAACGGAACAACGGAGAAGAGGTCCGGAAAAACAGATTTAAGGGGGAAATCTCCACACCAAGGTATTTGCTGTTACACTCCCACCATTTGTTACAGACTTGCATCTAATCAACATAGTGTGAGGTGATTGTCATTCATTAACTTATATATTTTCTCTTTATCCATTTCGGTCAAGTAAGCCCTAAATTAGATTTACTTTGCTGTTTTAACTATTGTAATTTGTTTTCTGTATAAATACTTATTAATACGGTATAAAACTGTAGAAGTCATAACTTTAAATACACGTACCTTAATATTTTATTACATCAATATATTTTACATTGGGTTCTAAATATTCTCATAAATGTTTAATGGAGTATTCACCAATTGTTATATATGTTGTGGGTAGGTATTCTTGTCCCTTTTAAGTTGTGGTATTGACATCTATGTGCTTTTACAGTTGAAATGATGGACGAAAACATGATAAGAAAAATCCAGGACCAAAACGTTGGGCCATCTAGTGGCAGTCCTTTTAGTGTTGGTCATGCTAATCTTGTTGCCTTTCTCGAAAGTGAAGATGATGAGGAAATGACAAACAAACATGTTTCACCATCTCCGATAAGGCCGAAGAAAGACATGCCCCCTTCAGTGCAAGAGCATCTTGCGGTAGAAATTGCTGAAGATAAGCCGAAGATGCTTCCTTCAATTGATACTCTTCTTCCATCGACCCCCCAAAACTTTTCTCTTTGGTCCCTAAAGAAGATATTAATTGTGCAGCCATCTTGGGGCCTTTTGAACGTCAAGCTGCTAATGCGGAATGCATTCCCCACGTAGCTCGTCTAATGGCCTTGACTTGTGCTTCTATGAATTCAGATGCGACTTTCTCTGCAAGAGAGGAGCAGTTGCAATACGATCTCAACTGGGCAGGGAAAGAGCTTGATGAAGCTCTGGCTCGAGAGGAGAAATTGCATTCTATGTTGAATTGTTGATTCATATGCGGGAAAAGCTCAAGCAATGCCAGAAAAATCTAAAGCAATGTCAAGAAAATCAGACAACGATAACTGAAAACTATGAGTTTTGTGTTAGGGAATTAGAAAATCTTCAAAATGTTAAAAGTCAGATTTCTTTCCTTGATGAAGGAAAATGCAAAGCTGAAGCGATGGCGACGGTTTGTTCAGAGAAGAAGAAGATGACAGAGGCTCTATTAACAAAGGCCAAGAAGAAAGTTGTGTCTCTTGCCACAGAGAATGCACAGTTGAAGGAACTTTCTAATAAAGGTCGACTTCATAAGGAAGAGAATTTTGAGCTCAAGAGACTTTATGATGAGGTATGCTTTAGAGAATCAAGAAAATCATGCCCTTGACCATTGAAATAGTGGTTTTATCTAAGTTATATTTTGAATACGACAAGGATATAGTTGTTGTTTGTACTCATAATATTAACTTGAAGGTTGAAGAAGATCATATTTGGTTTTCTAGACATCTTATTTTCTTTCCCTCATCACAGGGCAAATTTAGGTCCGTTTTCTTCAATTATATTTCACAACGATTATATGAAAACTTCAACAACTCATATATTTTAGTAAAATATGATTAAATAGGGCAGGTGTAGTACCCCAATTTTAATTTTAAAAAAATATAAATATTGTGTTTATTTTTATCTTTTGTTATCGTTCTTTGATTTAGTAAAAGAATAACAAAATAAAAATAATGAAATTAAGAGGTTTATGCATTTAACTCTTTGGTTGAGTCAAAATTTCCAAAAATATGCGACATTAGTTTTTTTAATTTAATTACATTTAACTTAATTATTATTTTAAAAAAAAATCTGACATTAGTTTAAATTTAATTGTCTTTATTATTATTATTATTATTATTATTATTATTATTATTATTATTATTATTATTATTACTATTTTTATTTTTATTATTATTATTATTATTATTATTATTATTATTATTATTATTATTATTATTATTGTTATTATATATTTAGGATTCAATATGTTTTTAGTCCCTTTACATATGTCTTTTTAGTCCTTTTACATATGTCAACATTCAATTTTCGTCCCTTTAAAATTTTTCTTCAAACTATGGTATGATATGTATGAGTTTTTCGTAGGTTTTGTCCACAAACTTCCTTACAAAAGGACTCGAGTTTTACAATGGTTATTCTCCCTACCAATTACAAAGTTTTCAATATGGATACCTCCCAACCAACAACAGATTTTACCACTAGGACAATCTCAAACCAAGCGAGAGCTTTTAACACCTAGTAGAACGCACGAACGAAATGGAATTTTAAATATGGAGACCTCTAAAACAAACCACGGGATTTTAATAGGCAGATCTTAGAAATGAAACAGAGATTTTTACAATTCACAATGCCAAAAAAGACCTTTAGCAGCGCTTTTTTTGGCCTTTAGCAGCGCTTTTTAAGCGCTGCCAAAGGTGGCACTGCTAAAGGTAAAGACATCGTTTTTTTCCTGCAAAAGCACTGCCTTAGGTCCCCTTTAGGCAGCGCTTTTCCACTAAAAGTGATGTCTTTTGTTCCCCTTTAGCCAACGCTTTTTAAAGCGCTGCCTAATGTCTATTATTTTCCAACTTTAGGCAGCGCTTTTTTGGGAAAAAGCGCTGGTTTTTCCCCCTTAGGCAGCGCTTTTTAAAGTGCTTTCTTTAGTTCCACTTTTGGCAGCGCATTTTCAATAAAAGCGCTGTCTTTTGTACACGTAAATAGTTTTTAAAATTATTTGTTTTGCATGCGTTTTTTGTCAAAAGCGCTGCTAAAATTCCTTTTTTTAAGAAATTTTTTTTAAAAAAAAACCTTATAATAGACCTGTATATTACCAAACCTGTATAACATAATTTTTTATCAAAACTTATCATAATTATACACTTCAATTCACAAGCCTTTATTCAACATAGGCCTACATAATTATATACTTCAATCACCATATATAGGGCCTTATATTTCATAATTATACACAAGACTTTATCAATTAACCATTCTAATATTCAAATTATGGTCGGCAACTTTCAAATTAATTAACCATTCTAATAACAACTATTCATACACCAAATAACCATTCAACTTCCAAAATAAAATAATCATTCTAATAACCATATACAACAACTACGAAAACTATACAAAGTATATACAACAACTTCCAACTTCCATACCTTATATGATTCTTTGCTCAATAAGGTATTGACACAAATCCTCCTTAATTTCTTCCAATTGTACTTTGGAGTAAGTAGCACACTTGAATTCAATAAAATACTACATAATATAACATAATATGCATGATTTAGTTAAAAGTAATTAATTATATCAAATATCCGATAAATATTAAAATAAGTCATAAGTTAAAAATCCATACCATGATTGGAATCTCTATTTGATCCAAATAAATGATTTATTTCATAAACCTCAAAACGAAATAACCGCAATCTATACCATTTTTTTGACGAGGACACTACACAGTGTACAAAAATAATAATATATATCAGGATATATAGTCTAACTTGTTTTACCAAGTAGCATCATTATTATAAGCAAAATTGTGAAAATATACCTCCACCCTGATCCATGCAATGTTGGTTGACTTACTCTTTGATACTTGGGCTCCTCTTTGTGATCGAAATATTTGTATAGCTCTAACATAATATAAACGAATATTTAGAACAATCTCACTTAAATAAATTAATAAACAAATACACACGAATATTTAGAACAATTTCACTTACGTATCAATCGTCGTCTTCATATCCGGGTATTTATCTACATCAACATCTAACGAATCCACATAATACACTATTTCTCTTATCAGATTTATCGCAACCAACAACCAGTGTCCACTGTAAAATAAAACAAAAGTATCGATATAGTAATTTTATACGCAACATCAAAAAACTAAAAATGATAATAAATGAAGTAAGAATGCAAATCTAATCTGTTGCCAGTATTATATGCTAAAAGATACAACTTTTCTGTATCTATGCTGGCCATAAATCTTTCGACTAAGTGAGATTGTACTGAAGTTGGATTCATCGCAATTAACGGTACATTGATACAGTTGGCAGATAAGAAACCGAATCTTTCTGACAATTGATGCGGGTGCACCAATTTCTCATACAAGAACCTTAAATAAAAACAAAATAAACATTAGATTATTCGTTGAAATGAGTAAATAAATTGTTTAAATAATTAAAGAGAGTTAATCAGAATGATTAAAAATTTGATCCAAATCCTCTTTAGAAATTGTTTCTGAATAGGAATAACCGAAAATACCTTCCTCCATAGGTACTGCACGAATACCTCCGTCCATCAAATTTGATGTTTCTACAAGTGTTTCAAGAGATGACCTAAATCTGGATACAATTGCTTTTTTTTTCCCCGTCCTTGCAAGAGTCTTTTTTTGGTTGGACATGTTGCCTAATTCTAGCTGCCTATTCTGACTTTCTATTATTTGCAACTCTTGGGCATGAATCTAAAAATCATACAAGTTAGTAAAACATTTAAATATAGAATTTACACTTCTAATGTGTATATATTGAAAAATTTGTGCTAAATTAATTTCATAATAAGCATATATAATTACCTCGGCAAGTTTCTGTTGACAATTGATACTACCTTTGTCACTAGTATCATTAAACTCTGAACCACGCCTTTCTGACATATATTTTTCCTTGTCCTTTTGTAATTCACGGACTTGAGCTCTTAATTCTTCCATGGCTTCCATCACTTGTTTATTGCTAGGATTTTGGCTCTTTGAACGATTATAAAAGGATGATGGAGTGACCCCAAAACCCTTACCCCTCACACGACCGGAATACTCAGGAACATTTAACACTCGAGTAAGTATGCTCCTGCAATCTTGGTCTTCACCTAGAGTTACGGACTGAGACAGAGTCTTCTGGAATTCATATGCATGAATATCAAAAAATATTAGCGGGGATTAAAAAGCATAAATATTATATATATGTCAATAAGTGGGATATAAAACGCATAACGTTATACTTACACATTGCTCAAAAACTTGTTGAACATTTTCCGCAACAGCTCCATCCTTGCCCACACGAGCAGCCTTCCACAAAACATGTTCCGGAACACATGTTTCTTCACTTTTCTCTTATTCTAACTACACATTAAGACAAATAATAAAATCAAATATAACACATAGGAAAGAAACAAGTAAATCAAAGCATTTATATATACTTACTATTTTTTGCTGTAAGCGTGCATATCCTAATAGCCCCTTCTTGTATGGATACGCGGGTTTTGATGCTCTTTGGCGATTTACACCACTCAACTCCTGGAATGCTTCGATTCTTCTTTTGGCTACAAAAGTTGCCCATTCTTCAGGTGAAATCAATTCCACATACTTCACTAGACGTTCTGCTTCAATAAAATTTCGTTCGGCATTCCTAAGATACTTGTTTGATAGAAATGCTCGAAACCCTCTGTGTCTTTTTTCGGCTAATTGAATACAATACTTCTTTCGGTCATCACTAATATTAAAAGACTTCTACAAAAACAAATAACATAATTAGTAATTTAAAGACATAATCGGCAACAAAAACAAATAACATCAATATGGTACCTGTATCTCACTCCATATCTTTTCTTTGGCGGGTTTCAACGATGCATTTCTCCAATTATCACAAGTAATTGGAATATACGAACGAATAAGTGTACCAATGTAACTTGTCAACATTGATCCGTTAGGCTCAACAAGTTGGTTCGTATCATTCCAATAAACGTCATAATTTATTCCTTTATCTCTAAAACGGATGATGTTCTTCATGATAGTTACTCCTCGCGTAATATCTCCTTCCGCTTCTTGAATTGTTTCATGTCCATCATTATTGAAGTATCATGTGAATTTTCCACTTTACTAGCCATTTCATCTGTAATTAAGAAAAACATCAATATAAAATAACACAATTATATTAAAAAACTTATAAAGCTAAACAAACTTAGAGGGATTAAGTTCAAAGTCATTTTAGACACAATTATAAACAATGAACCTGTGAGTGAAATCGATACAGATACGCAATCAAAAATCAAATCAAAAATCAACTAACAATACAACTAATATAATTTTCAATTAAATCAAAAATCAATCAACTAAATATCAAAAACTAATATCAAAAATCAACTAACAATACAACTAATATCATTTTCAACTAACAATACAACTAATATTATTTTAAATCAAATCAAATCAAATATCAACAACTAATCACATTTTCAATTAAACACTAACATGCTTCTACAAACCAAAAAATCAAAACCTAACATCAACAACTAATAATACAACAAATTAATATCACAGAAACATCAGAGAAACAATCAACAATGGAGAATATTAGGCATTTCCATTATTGGAGAGAAAACCAGAAAAAAGGAGAGTAAAAACCTCAAACGGCGGACGATGGTAGCACGGATTGAAGTCACGAATGGCAGACGATGGTAGCTGTAAGGGTAGCCTCGAACGGAATAAAGTCACGAACGGCGGACAACGAAGGACGAAGGGAGTTTCGTTTGCAGAAGAAGAAGATGAAGATACAGTGTCGCGAGAGATTAGGGCGAAATAGAAACGGTCGTAATGAAAATAGAGGGAGATTAGAATCTGTTTTAATTTTAATATTTTAAAAGACCTTTAGCAGCGCTTTTAGAAAGCGTTTTCTTATTTTAATCCTTTAGAAGCGCTTTTGGGGTAAAAGCGCTTTCTTATGTGGGATTAATGAAAGGCCTTTAGTAGCGCTTTCCAAAAGCGCTGCCTAAAGCGTGTTGTACGAAAGACCTTTAGCAGCGCTTTTCAAAAGCGATGCCTTATGTTAGACCTTTAGTAGCGCTTTTCATAAAACGCTTTCTAAACTTCACCTGCCTTAGGGTTTTAGCAGCGCTTTTCAAAAGCGCTGTCTTATGTCCCCCATTTAGCAGCGCTTTTTTCTCTCGTTTTTTATTTTTGTTTTTAGAGAAACATGTAGCAGCGCTTCTGCCAGAAAGCGTTGTCTTGCAAGGTTCAACTCAACAACCAAACACGAGCTTTTCAATTGATTTAAATCATAACCAAAAACAATCTTCTCACAAGAGATTTTTGTTGGAACAAATAAAACTCATCTGTTTCAGCTATAATTCTTGACAAAATCAAAACTTTTGCCTATTGGATAAAAGCTCAAAATATTGGATTTTTATATAAAGAGACTCAATTCCATATTTGAAGACTATGCACTTAATTCAAGATATTTAGTGCTAGGATTTATTTGAATCCTTTGTTTGTGTTTCTAGTAGACCACGCTAGTGTCCTCATTCAGATCATAAGGCATAGTGTTGGTTTTTTTAGTTGAGTTATAATTCATCATTCATTATTGTGTTTATCAAGGGAATCACTTGGGATTAGTGATTGAGAGAAAGTGAGAGGGGATTCTCATATTTAGGGGGGGTCCTAATAGAAATACACTAAGGGTGGAATTAAGAAGAGGGACATTTAACAAGGGGTTTGTTCATCCAAGACACTTTGTATTAATTCTATTAAAGAGTAAATTTCCTGTCTTGGGTATAGTGCTCCCCAGACGTAGGTGTGGTTTCACCGAACTGAGTTAACAATTCTATTATGTTATTTATTTGCTTTCTGCATTTATCATCTTGCCTGCAAAGTGGTTTTTTTCATACAATGTCCTAGACATTATGTTTGACACGTGTCTCAAGAATCAGTCATCATTCATAAACCAGTTGTACAGGTTATCTCAAGCATCTTGTACAACATATGTCTCTGCCAGAATAGAATTTTAATTGGCATCAGAGCATAACCCTATTCGGTTTGGGTGTGTTACAGGGTTCTTATTCTGTTTAATATGGAGAATTTTAATAAAGGAGTGACAGTTCATCAATCAAAGATTCTTTATGGTATTCAGAATCCTCCAAAGAATAGAGACAAAGACATTTATGAAAATTGTGAAGACCAAGAAGATTATGACTCTGAAGAAAATCTCAGGCATGCTAAGATATTTAGTAAAGTCGTTAGAAAACTAGTCAAAAGATCTGGGAATAATGTCCCTTCTAATGTCAAGAACATTCAGCGTAAAGAAAAAGATGGTGAAAGATAAAATCTCAACTATTCTTACAAGTGCAAAGGGATCCAATTTCTTAAATGAAAAGATTTTGGACATATTCAAATTGAATGCTTAAGATTTTCTTGGAAACAAAGAAAAATCTACCATGTCACTAATAGAGTTCCATAGACATTCCAATTAAATTCTCGGCACCAATCAGTTTGAACAATTAGAACTAATGATAATAATTTTTTTTTGATAAGCAATTTGTATTAAAAGGGAGAAAAAGGGATTCTCCAACCCATTACAAAAAGCCAATCAAAGGGAGAAGGGAAGAAAAGTACTACCCAAAGTAAACTACAAGAAATCTAAATGATGGTACATCCAATCATAAAAATTACATATCTTGCGCCCTATTTCTAACCATCTCCAAGAAATAGAAATGATACGGTTGAAGACTTCATCCTTATCCCAAGCATGGCCTTTGAAGATAATGTTATTCCTCATATTCCAAATACACCAAGAAGAAACAATCCAAATAAAACAGCTCATATCTTCCTTCCCTTTATGAAAAAGAGCCAAAAACCAAAGCAACGCATTGCTACTAATACTATCCGCAACTATCGGTTGAACACCTAACCAACAAGAAACTTTCAACCAAAGAGAATGGATTCTCGAACAATTTAAGAAAAGATGCAGTGCATCCTCTTCATCATGGGAACACAACACACACTCTTTATGATCAGAAGAAGAGATAACACTTCTAACCTCCAGATTGGAGCGGGTGGGCAATCTATCGCGAGCTAATCTCCAAGCAAAAATTTGAATCTTCAGAGGGACTTTAGTCTTCCAAATTACTTTCAAAAGCAAGGACTCCGACTGATGCAGAAGAGAACCTTGGACTGAACGAGACAAAACATCGTAAGAACTATTGACCGAGAAATCCCTGCTCTGTTCCTCATTCCACTCCTAGGAATCCTCCTCAATCCGCATCAAGCTGCTGCCTTCTGCAAGAACCTGCATAAAAGAACTGAAATCCTGATCAACAGAGGACCCTTCCTTCCAACAGTCGTGAAAATCCCGCGTCCACTGCCCTTCATGCCAAAAACCGAGGTCTGCAACCACTCCGTCTCTTTTCACAGAAGCATCGAACAAGTTGGGGAAAGAAAGTTTCAGTTGATAAGAACCACACCAGGTAGAATTCTAGAAAGGAATGTTGCAACCATTACCTATCACCGATTTAACACAAGACGTAAATCCCGAAGCAGCACCTAAACTCTTGGCATTGAGAATGTCCCTCATCCATAAAGATGCATCCTTGGGATGATTGTTCAGGTCAGAATTCAACGCCCAGTATGCAAGGTTCCCATACCGTTTAGTCAAAAAGTTTCTCCAGATTTCATTACCACCTTTCAAAAACTTCCACAGCCACTTGGATAACAAAGCATGGTTAAACAAACAGATGTTCTTTAAACCCAGCCCGCCCTTGTCCTTGGGTTGGCAAATATCACTCCACTTAATCCACGCTATCTTACTTTTATCCACCGAACCCGACCATAAGAACCTGCGCTGAATGGCTATAATTTCTTTGATAACTTTCGTGGGAGCCAAGAAGAAGGACAGATGATGAATCGGTAAATTAACCAAAACAGAATTAATTGAAGTGACCCTGCCACCAATGGACAAGTTTCTGCCAATCCAAGAGTTCAGTCTTTCCTTGAAGCTGTCAATTATAGGCTTCCAGAACAAGGTTCTCCTTTGATTGCCTCCTATATGGATGCCCAGAAATTTCAAGGGAAACACTCCTGTGTTGCAGAACAGAAAAGAAGCAGCAGCGTTTAAGAATTCCTCCTCGATACCAATACCGTATAAACGACTCTTGGAAAAATTGATTCTTAAACCTGACACCATTTCGAATCCTCGAAGAATATACTTGATAGCCCAAAGATTATGATACCCTCCATCGCTAAAAATCAAGGTGTCGTCAGCGAATTGCAACACTTCAATAGTTTCGCCATTTCCAAAACCAAAGCCAGAGAAAAAATTTGTAGCAGAAACTCTTCTGATCATAGTGGCAAGGGAGTCAGCCACAAGAGTGAAAAGGAACGGGGCAAGCGGGTCACCCTGCTTCAATCCTCTCCTGGCCTCGAAATCTTTGGAGGGCGATCCATTTATCAGTACAGAGACAAAACTATTACAAATATTTCCTTCAATCCACCAAATCCAATTCTTACCAAAATTCATGGATTTAAGGACGTGTATCATAAACTTCCAATCTACGCAGTCGTAGGCCGGGCGAAATCAACCTTGAAAAGAAGACAAGATTTCCTATCCCTCCTAGCCATATCGATAACCTCATTGGCAAGCAAAACTCCATCCAAAAGATTTCTGCCCGGGATGAACGCCGTTTGGCTAGGAGAAATCAAGTTGGAAATCACAGAAGAAATTTTATTAGCCATAAGTCTGGATATGACTTTAGAAACACAACTCACCAAGGAAATAGGTCTGTAATCTCCAAAGCTTTGAGGACTATCTTTTTTCGGGACAAGCACCAAAAATGACGAAGAGAAAACCTTGGGGAGATTACCTGTCAGAGAAAAATGTAAAATACAATTGGAGAAATTGGGCCCTATGATATCCCAACAGTCCTTGAAGAATTTGAACGAGAATCCGTCGGGTCCAGGAGCTTTATTACCATCACAGTCGAAGACAACACTCCTAATTTCTTCAATCGTGAAAGGAGAGTCCAGCCTGACCCTTTCAACCTCTGATAGCTTAGCACAGTCAGACAAATTGAAAATAGGTCTCACACAATCATCCCTCTCGAACTTCTATTTATAGAACTGATGCGCTGCCTCTTTAACCAAAACAGGACCTTCCAGCATCTCATCATCCAAGCCATTTATGCTAATGAAATTCTGTCTTTCTGAACTTGAAGAAGGAGTGAAAAAATCTGTTGTTAACATCACCACCTTTGATCCAATTACATCTAGACTTTTGATGAATAAAACTCTCTTTACGTCTCAAGTAACTCCAGAATTTCTCCTGCTCCTCTCCCTCGATTTTTCAGTTGAGACTCTGACAGGCCATTTATACCTCCTTCCAACAAATCATCAAACTCATTAAAGTTCGCAGCATGGTGATCAATATTTAAATCTAGTCATCCAAACACATTAGTGTTCCACCATTTCAACTTCAACTTTAAAGCTCTAAGTTTTTCTTTGAAAACAAAAGAGGGAGATCTTGAAAAGAGAAAGAGTTCCAAGAATCTCTAATGAAATTGAAACACTCCTTGTGGTCCAGCCAGCTATTAAAAAAATGAAAAGGTTTTGGACCCGAATCGCTGAAATTAGATTTAAGCCAAACAGGGCGATGGTCTGAGACATCCCCGCTTGCCCACAGATTGAGCCTTGAAATCCCAACAATCAATCAAAGACTCATCTACTAAGAAACGACCAAGTTTGCTACAAGATTTACCATTGGAATTGAACCATGAAAATTTGTTACCTACGAAGGGAAGGTCAACCAACTCCAAGTCTCTAATAAAGGAGCAAAATTCTTCACAATCGCGAGCCGGGGAGGAACTGATGCCACTTCTTTCATCCAAACTTTTAACGGAGTTAAAATCACCACCCAGAATCCATCTGCCCCTTGGGTTCCTAGCTTTAAAACCAATAAGATCCTCCCAAAGCTTTCGTTTGTCTCTTAATGAGCAGTGCGAATAAACATTAACCACATAAAGGGTGGTGTTGTTCCACAAAAAAACAGAGCACAGAAAACCAGATCCTTTGAAGGAGTATAAGGATTGGAAAATACCTTTCCTCCACATTGTCAAAATACCTCCAGAAGCGCCATTTGAACAACTGGTTGACCAATCATATCCTCCTTTACCCCATAGACTTCTGACTACAGAATCCTTCATGAGCTTGACCTTAGATTCTTGAATCAAACAAAGGTCTGCGTTCCCATCCATCAAGTTTTCCTAATTCTCCTTCTCTTAAGAGAAAGATTACACCCACGAACATTATAGGTTACAAGAATCATGAAACCAGAATGTCCACATCCTTGCATCTAGCCATATGAGATTTAAACCCTATCTTCAAGTGTTCTGACCACATTCTCCAATGCCTCTACGTCTTCCTCAACTTCCAACCCCTAGAGTTTGACTGAGTCCAAAAATTTTCATAGGAACTCTATCCAACCCAGCCTTGCATCTAGAATTACTTCTAACAATGTCTGACTCATCCAAGGAGTAAGAATCTTCCGAAATAAACTGGTTCTCCTCTGTCTCTAAAACGGGAGGTAGAGAAAGATTAATGTTCTTCTTGCCTGAAATTCTCTTCTTGTTAGGTGAAAAGTTCCTTCTGGGGAGGCCCGATCCAGACGAGTTAAGAAGTGTGGAGTAAAAAGAGGGAACAAAGGGTATTTGGAGGTTATCATAGATGTCAACCAAATCTTTCTTCTTTTTGGATTTGGTGCCTCCGAGAGTACCCTCAAGATCAACACTATTAGTAACAGTATGGTCCAGCCCAATAGCGTTCGGCCCATTCGAAAAACCCGCTCCATCTAACTGCCCCGACGCTGTGTGGGACCTCAAATCCACACAGATCCCTTTCTCGTGAGGAGTAACCAAATTATCCTCGACAAATGGAATAACTGAATCAACTGCTTCATTTGCAAAATCACATCAGGGGGAAGGGGGTCCACCAAGTTGACCTTTACACGAAAAGGAAACTCTCCAACAACTTTAACACTGTCCTCCTTACTGGTATCTTGGGAAATGCTAACATAGGATTGTGAAACGACTCCTCTGCCATCAACCTTATTAGAAAAAGTGTTTACTGCCCTTTGCCTATGCGCCACCCTAGAGTTCATAGAGCTACCAGAACTAAGCAATCCTTCCTCCTCCTCAAAACCTTCAGACCAAGAGCTAATATTATCCTCACCATCAGAAAGAGAAGGATCCTTCAATCGTTCAGATGCCTCTTCCTGAAGATTCAATCCACTGAAAGGAATCGTAAGGTCCTCCGTCAACCTAACACTGAATCTCAAACCATTAACCTCCACATCAACTAATTCATTTATAAAGTCCCTTCTTGAAGTTTTGATGCTAAACCTGGCCTCAACAAAGCTGGAATTCTTCTGTATTTCATAGTCGCATTTAATGAAATGGCCAAGTTCCTTAGATATGCTACGAAATGACTCAGTGTTCCAAGCAAAACAAGGAAGACCATAACACTTTATCCACACGAATCTTTTGCTATCCACAATGTCTAATCTCCAAGGATGAACTTTGACAAACCATTTATCGCACCAATCTTTAGCTTCCATTATGAATTCTTGAACCACCCCTTCCTTTCCGGATTCAATAAGACACAACCCAGCTCCTAAAAGAGTTATCGAAATGTCGAAGAAACCTTCCTCAAAAAGACTTTGTTGGATCAGAAACGGATTGACACTCTCCAGAACTTCACCCACAAAAGCCTTTTCAAATCTACTAACGTCTGAAATCTTAATAAAAACCTTGGAAAGGCTACTAACCTATTTCGAAGCTTCGCCTTTCTCACCGCCACCATTCGACTTCACAACATTAGCGTAAGATAAGCTACTGGAAAACCCAACGCCTCTATTACCCAAACCGCCAACCTTAATAGACTGAGGCTTACCACTAATCTTCGGAAACCTTGGAATGTTGGCATGCAATTTTCTGTTCTGAATGAAAATACTATCAATCTTAACCACTAACATTCTAGGGTCGTGTACCTTTCTGAATCGAGCAAAACCGAATCTTCTGCCTCTTTTGTCTTTCCTTCCAGAAATGAACACCTCTGAAATGACTCCATACACCTTGAAAATCTCGAATAATGCTTTCGCCACCATGTTCTCTGGGAAATCGGAGATGAAGAAGGAAGTAACAGGTTCACCATACTCCGCCCCTCTGCCCCCCCCCCCCCCCCCCCTCTCCTTCCAAACCGAGAAATTAGAAGCTGTTCTATTCGGTTTCTTGTAGGACACTTTTTTCCAATCCATAGCCAAGAAACAACAATGAAGCAAACCACACTCAGGCAAGAACTAAGAGCAAGCAGCTGAATGAGAACTAACCGGTACCAAGGCCCCTAGCCCTAAGGCTAGGAGTTTAAGCCAAAAATACCAGAAAAGCTTCAAACTGAAACTACCTACTCAAAGTTAAAGAAAGATGCGTGTAAAGGAAGAACTTGAAAATGGAGAAGTTTTAGAGAGAAGGGAGACTTTCTCACTCATAATATTGTCTAATGATAATAATTGATAAATGCTATCAATTCTTATAACTTCAAAAATAACAAAAAATAAATGTAATTTAATTTATTTAAACAGATGACAGTTAAAAATTAATAAATTGCTAAATAACAGAAAAAAAAAAAAATATGTTGGTGATTCACAAAATAAGAGAAAAAAAGACTATACACGTATTCTGGATGTTTTCATTAGTTATAAAATTGTTGAAAATTAAAAAATGAAACTTATTTTACTTATGAGTTTTTGTAGGTTACAAACCTCGAGGTTACAAATAACTATTTTATTTTTTAATAATAATAATAATAATAATAATAATAATAATAATAATAATAATAATAATAATAATAGTACATTCATATCAATAGTAATATGCTCCATTATTAATATTTGGAATTTTAACTGTATTAAAGCAATCATTAAATTTGTTACTCTTAATATCACCATTTGTTATTTTTCTATATATATTTCTATTTCTTTATATTGACGATTAATTAAGAATTTAATAGAAAAAATAATTATTTCTTTGATTTCTATTTGACTGAACTTTGAAAATCATTACATTTTATGTTTTTACAGGTTATCTTGAAAGGAAATAAAATAATATTTTATTGGAAAGTTGACCAAATTGCTTGTATGATATAGTAAAAACATCATAAATTCTTGTATATAAATATCCTCTTTAGTAAAACTTTTTTTTATGAAACATAAAACAGATACCACCATCTATCAAGGTATTTGCTGTTTTTTTTTTTAAATAACCAATTGTATTAATAGGAGATAAAGGGGATCTCCAGCCCAATACAAAAGGATCAAAACAGAATGAAAAGGGAGAGTGAATATCCTACCCAAACTACAAGAAGTCTAGAGGGTTTTTCATCCAGTTATAGAGGCTACATTTAACACTACCTATCTCCAACCATCTCCAAGAAGTCGTAACAATCCGGAAAAAAATAGCTTCAACATCGCAAAATTCATCTTTAAAAAGGATATTGTTACGAGTATTCCATATGCACCATAAAGAGACAGCCCAAATGAAACAAGACATTCCTTCCTTACAATGATTCTCTAACAAATCAAACCAGGCCAACAAATGCAAAGAGGGAGAAGCAGCGCTGAACGGGGGGAGGCCGATCCAATTAAAAATTCTGTCCCACACCTTATTAATCTTGCGGCAGGAAAACAAAAGGTGGTAATCCTCCTCATCCTCCAAAAAACAGAAAACACAAACTTTAAGATGAGGAGACACAATCACACCTCTACGAGCAAGATTCGCGCGCGTAGGCAATCTATTCAGCAAAAGACGCCAAGTAGAAACACTAACCTTCGAAGGCAAAAAAGAGTTCCAAAGAATTCTAATGGCAGCTTTACTAACGACGTTCAATTGCATACCTTCAGTCATATTGGAAACAGCTTTATAAAAGGAGCTGACGGAGAAATCGCTGGAGGAATCCGGCGTCCACGACCATGTGTCACAGGCCTGCTTCCTCAGCTTCACGGATTGAACTAAATCCCACAAGACAGAAATAGAGCGGTGATCAACAAGGCTGTCAAGAGCAGACAGCGTCTCAAAATTCCAGAACCAGTCCTCGTCGACCCAAAAACCCATTTCAGCAATCAAGCAGTCCTTGAACGGAACAACGGAGAAGAGGTCCGGAAAAACAGATTTAAGGGGGAAATCTCCACACCAAGGTATTTGCTGTTACACTCCCACCATTTGTTACAGACTTGCATCTAATCAACATAGTGTGAGGTGATTGTCATTCATTAACTTATATATTTTCTCTTTATCCATTTCGGTCAAGTAAGCCCTAAATTAGATTTACTTTGCTGTTTTAACTATTGTAATTTGTTTTCTGTATAAATACTTATTAATACGGTATAAAACTGTAGAAGTCATAACTTTAAATACACGTACCTTAATATTTTATTACATCAATATATTTTACATTGGGTTCTAAATATTCTCATAAATGTTTAATGGAGTATTCACCAATTGTTATATATGTTGTGGGTAGGTATTCTTGTCCCTTTTAAGTTGTGGTATTGACATCTATGTGCTTTTACAGTTGAAATGATGGACGAAAACATGATAAGAAAAATCCAGGACCAAAACGTTGGGCCATCTAGTGGCAGTCCTTTTAGTGTTGGTCATGCTAATCTTGTTGCCTTTCTCGAAAGTGAAGATGATGAGGAAATGACAAACAAACATGTTTCACCATCTCCGATAAGGCCGAAGAAAGACATGCCCCCTTCAGTGCAAGAGCATCTTGCGGTAGAAATTGCTGAAGATAAGCCGAAGATGCTTCCTTCAATTGATACTCTTCTTCCATCGACCCCCCAAAACTTTTCTCTTTGGTCCCTAAAGAAGATATTAATTGTGCAGCCATCTTGGGGCCTTTTGAACGTCAAGCTGCTAATGCGGAATGCATTCCCCACGTAGCTCGTCTAATGGCCTTGACTTGTGCTTCTATGAATTCAGATGCGACTTTCTCTGCAAGAGAGGAGCAGTTGCAATACGATCTCAACTGGGCAGGGAAAGAGCTTGATGAAGCTCTGGCTCGAGAGGAGAAATTGCATTCTATGTTGAATTGTTGATTCATATGCGGGAAAAGCTCAAGCAATGCCAGAAAAATCTAAAGCAATGTCAAGAAAATCAGACAACGATAACTGAAAACTATGAGTTTTGTGTTAGGGAATTAGAAAATCTTCAAAATGTTAAAAGTCAGATTTCTTTCCTTGATGAAGGAAAATGCAAAGCTGAAGCGATGGCGACGGTTTGTTCAGAGAAGAAGAAGATGACAGAGGCTCTATTAACAAAGGCCAAGAAGAAAGTTGTGTCTCTTGCCACAGAGAATGCATAGTTGAAGGAACTTTCTAATAAAGGTCGACTTCATAAGAAGAGAATTTTGAGCTCAAGAGACTTTATGATGAGGTATGCTTTAGAGAATCAAGAAAATCATGCCCTTGACCATTGAAATAGTGGTTTTATCTAAGTTATATTTTGAATACGACAAGGATATAGTTGTTGTTTGTACTCATAAATATTAACTTGAAGGTTGAAGAAGATCATATTTGGTTTTCTAGACATCTTATTTTCTTTCCCTCATCACAGGGCAAATTTAGGTCCGTTTTCTTCAATTATATTTCACAACGATTATATGAAAACTTCAACAACTCATATATTTTAGTAAAATATGATTAAATAGGGCAGGTGTAGTACCCCAATTTTAATTTTAAAAAAATATAAATATTGTGTTTATTTTTATCTTTTGTTATCGTTCTTTGATTTAGTAAAAGAATAACAAAAATAAAAATAATGAAATTAAGAGGTTTATGCATTTAACTCTTTGGTTGAGTCAAAATTTTCCAAAAATATGCGACATTAGTTTTTTTAATTTAATTACATTTAACTTAATTATTATTTTAAAAAAAAATATCTGACATTAGTTTAAATTTAATTGTCTTTATTATTATTATTATTATTATTATTATTATTATTATTATTATTATTATTACTATTATTATTATTATTATTATTATTATTATTATTATTATTATTATTATTATTATTATTATTATTATTATTGTTATTATATATTTAGGATTCAATATGTTTTTAGTCCCTTTACATATGTCTTTTTAGTCCCTTTACATATGTCAACATTCAATTTTCGTCCCTTTAAAATTTTTCTTCAAACTATGGTATGATATGTATGAGTTTTTTCGTAGGTTTTGTCCACAAACTTCCTTACAAAAGGACTCGAGTTTTACAATGGTTATTCTCCCTACCAATTACAAAGTTTTCAATATGGATACCTCCCAACCAACAACAGATTTTACCACTAGGACAATCTCAAACCAAGCGAGAGCTTTTAACACCTAGTAGAACGCACGAACGAAATGGAATTTTAAATATGGAGACCTCTAAAACAAACCACGGGATTTTAATAGGCAGATCTTAGAAATGAAACAGAGATTTTTACAATTCACAATGCCAAAAAAGACCTTTAGCAGCGCTTTTTTTGGCCTTTAGCAGCGCTTTTTAAGCGCTGCCAAAGGTGGCACTGCTAAAGGTAAAGACATCGTTTTTTTTCCTGCAAAAGCACTGCCTTAGGTCCCCCTTTAGGCAGCGCTTTTCCACTAAAAGTGATGTCTTTTGTTCCCCTTTAGCCAACGCTTTTTAAAGCGCTGCCTAATGTCTATTATTTTCCAACTTTAGGCAGCGCTTTTTTGGGAAAAAGCGCTGGTTTTTCCCCCTTAGGCAGCGCTTTTTAAAGTGCTTTCTTTAGTTCCACTTTTGGCAGCGCTTTTTCAATAAAAGCGCTGTCTTTTGTACACGTAAATAGTTTTTAAAATTATTTGTTTTGCATGCGTTTTTTGTCAAAAGCGCTGCTAAAATTCCTTTTTTTAAGAACATTTTTTTAAAAAAAAAACCTTATAATAGACCTGTATATTACCAAACCTGTATAACATAATTTTTTATCAAAACTTATCATAATTATACACTTCAATTCACAAGCCTTTATTCAACATAGGCCTACATAATTATATACTTCAATCACCATATATAGGGCCTTATATTTCATAATTATACACAAGACTTTATCAATTAACCATTCTAATATTCAAATTATGGTCGGCAACTTTCAAATTAATTAACCATTCTAATAACAACTATTCATACACCAAATAACCATTCAACTTCCAAAATAAAATAATCATTCTAATAACCATATACAACAACTACGAAAACTATACAAAGTATATACAACAACTTCCAACTTCCATACCTTATATGATTCTTTGCTCAATAAGGTATTGACACAAATCCTCCTTAATTTCTTCCAATTGTACTTTGGAGTAAGTAGCACACTTGAATTCAATAAAATACTACATAATATAACATAATATGCATGATTTAGTTAAAAGTAATTAATTATATCAAATATCCGATAAATATTAAAATAAGTCATAAGTTAAAAATCCATACCATGATTGGAATCTCTATTTGATCCAAATAAATGATTTATTTCATAAACCTCAAAACGAAATAACCGCAATCTATACCATTTTTTTGACGAGGACACTACACAGTGTACAAAAATAATAATATATATCAGGATATATAGTCTAACTTGTTTTACCAAGTAGCATCATTATTATAAGCAAAATTTTGAAAATATACCTCCACCCTGATCCATGCAATGTTGGTTGACTTACTCTTTGATACTTGGGCGGGGGCTCCTCTTTGTGATCAAAATATTTGTATAGCTCTAACATAATATAAACGAATATTTAGAACAATCTCACTTAAATAAATTAATAAACAAATACACACGAATATTTAGAACAATTTCACTTACGTATCAATCGTCGTCTTCATATCCGGGTATTTATCTACATCAACATCTAACGAATCCACATAATACACTATTTCTCTTATCAGATTTATCGCAACCAACAACCAGTGTCCACTGTAAAATAAAACAAAAGTATCGATATAGTAATTTTATACGCAACATCAAAAAACGAAAAATGATAATAAATGAAGTAAGAATGCAAATCTAATCTGTTGCCAGTATTATATGCTAAAAGATACAACTTTTCTGTATCTATGCTGGCCATAAATCTTTCGACTAAGTGAGATTGTACTGATGTTGGATTCATCGCAATTAACGGTACATTGATACAGTTGGCAGATAAGAAACCGAATCTTTCTGACAATTGATGCGGGTGCACCAATTTCTCATACAAGAACCTTAAATAAAAACAAAATAAACATTAGATTATTCGTTGAAATGAGTAAATAAATTGTTTAAATAATTAAAGAGAGTTAATCAGAATGATTAAAAATTTGATCCAAATCCTCTTTAGAAATTGTTTCTGAATAGGAATAACCGAAAATACCTTCCTCCATAGGTACTGCACGAATACCTCCGTCCATCAAATTTGATGTTTCTACAAGTGTTTCAAGAGATGACCTAAATCTGGATACAATTGCTTTTTTTTTCCCCGTCCTTGCAAGAGTCTTTTTTTGGTTGGACATGTTGCCTAATTCTGGCTGCCTATTCTGACTTTCTATTATTTGCAACTCTTGGGCATGAATCTAAAAATCATACAAGTTAGTAAAACATTTAAATATAGAATTTACACTTCTAATGTGTATATATTGAAAAATTTGTGCTAAATTAATTTCATAATAAGCATATATAATTACCTCGGCAAGTTTCTGTTGACAATTGATACCACCTTTGTCACTAGTATCATTTAAACTCTGAACCACGCCTTTCTGACATATATTTTTCCTTGTCCTTTTGTAATTCACGGACTTGAGCTCTTAATTCTTCCATGGCTTCCATCACTTGTTTATTGCTAGGATTTTGGCTCTTTGAACGATTATAAAAGGATGATGGAGTGACCCCAAAAACCCTTACCCCTCACACGACCGGAATACTCAGGAACATTTAACACTCGAGTAAGTATGCTCCTGCAATCTTGGTCTTCACCTAGAGTTACGGACTGAGACAGAGTCTTCTGGAATTCATATGCATGAATATCAAAAAATATTAGCGGGGATTAAAAAGCATAAATATTATATATATGTCAATAAGTGGGATATAAAACGCATAACGTTATACTTACACATTGCTCAAAAACTTGTTGAACATTTTCCGCAACAGCTCCATCCTTGCCCACACGAGCAGCCTTCCACAAAACATGTTCCGGAACACATGTTTCTTCACTTTTCTCTTATTCTAACTACACATTAAGACAAATAATAAAATCAAATATAACACATGGGAAAGAAACAAGTAAATCAAAGCATTTATATATACTTACTATTTTTTGCTGTAAGCGTGCATATCCTAATAGCCCCTTCTTGTATGGATACGCGGGTTTTGATGCTCTTTGGCGATTTACACCACTCAACTCCTGGAATGCTTCGATTCTTCTTTTGGCTACAAAAGTTGCCCATTCTTCAGGTGAAATCAATTCCACATACTTCACTAGACGTTCTGTTTCAATAAAATTTCGTTCGGCATTCCTAAGATACTTGTTTGATAGAAATGCTCGAAACCCTCTGTGTCTTTTTTCGGCTAATTGAATACAATACTTCTTTCGGTCATCACTAATATTAAAAGACTTCTACAAAAACAAATAACATAATTAGTAATTTAAAGACATAATCGGCAACAAAAACAAATAACATCAATATGGTACCTGTATCTCACTCCATATCTTTTCTTTGGCGGGTTTCAACGATGCATTTCTCCAATTATCACAAGTAATTGGAATATACGAACGAACAAGTGTACCAATGTAACTTGTCAACATTGATCCGTTAGGCTCAACAAGTTGGTTCGTATCATTCCAATAAACGTCATAATTTATTCCTTTATCTCTAAAACGGATGATGTTCTTCATGATAGTTACTCCTCGCGTAATATCTCCTTCCGCTTCTTGAATTGTTTCATGTCCATCATTATTGAAGTATCATGTGAATTTTCCACTTTACTAGCCATTTCATCTGTAATTAAGAAAAACATCAATATAAAATAACACAATTATATTAAAAAACTTATAAAGCTAAACAAACTTAGAGGGATTAAGTTCAAAGTCATTTTAGACACAATTATAAACAATGAACCTGTGAGTGAAATCGATACAGATACGCAATCAAAAATCAAATCAAAAATCAACTAACAATACAACTAATATAATTTTCAATTAAATCAAAAATCAATCAACTAAATATCAAAAACTAATATCAAAAATCAACTAACAATACAACTAATATCATTTTCAACTAACAATACAACTAATATTATTTTAAATCAAATCAAATCAAATATCAACAACTAATCACATTTTCAATTAAACACTAACATGCTTCTACAAACCAAAAAATCAAAACCTAACATCAACAACTAATAATACAACAAATTAATATCACAGAAACATCAGAGAAACAATCAACAATGGAGAATATTAGGCATTTCCATTATTGGAGAGAAAACCAGAAAAAAGGAGAGTAAATACCTCAAACGGCGGACGATGGTAGCACGGATTGAAGTCACGAATGGCAGACGATGGTAGCTGTAAGGGTAGCCTCGAACGGAATAAAGTCACGAACGGCGGACAACGAAGGACGAAGGGAGTTTCGTTTGCAGAAGAAGAAGATGAAGATACAGTGTCGCGAGAGATTAGGGCGAAATAGAAACGGTCGTAATGAAAATAGAGGGAGATTAGAATCTGTTTTAATTTTAATATTTTAAAAGACCTTTAGCAGCGCTTTTAGAAAGCGTTTTCTTATTTTAATCCTTTAGAAGCGCTTTTGGGGTAAAAGCGCTTTCTTATGTGGGATTAATGAAAGGCCTTTAGTAGCGCTTTCCAAAAGCGCTGCCTAAAGCGTGTTGTACGAAAGACCTTTAGCAGCGCTTTTCAAAAGCGATGCCTTATGTTAGACCTTTAGTAGCGCTTTTCATAAAACGCTTTCTAAACTTCACCTGCCTTAGGGTTTTAGCAGCGCTTTTCAAAAGCGCTGTCTTATGTCCCCCATTTAGCAGCGCTTTTTTCTCTCGTTTTTTATTTTTGTTTTTAGAGAAACATGTAGCAGCGCTTCTGCCAGAAAGCGTTGTCTTGCAAGGTTCAACTCAACAACCAAACACGAGCTTTTCAATTGATTTAAATCATAACCAAAAACAATCTTCTCACAAGAGATTTTTGTTGGAACAAATAAAACTCATCTGTTTCAGCTATAATTCTTGACAAAATCAAAACTTTTGCCTATTGGATAAAAGCTCAAAATATTGGATTTTTATATAAAGAGACTCAATTCCATATTGAAGACTATGCACTTAATTCAAGATATTTAGTGCTAGGATTTATTTGAATCCTTTGTTTGTGTTTCTAGTAGACCACGCTAGTGTCCTCATTCAGATCATAAGGCATAGTGTTGGTTTTTTTAGTTGAGTTATAATTCATCATTCATTATTGTGTTTATCAAGGGAATCACTTGGGATTAGTGATTGAGAGAAAGTGAGAGGGGATTCTCATATTTAGGGGGGTCCTAATAGAAATACACTAAGGGTGGAATTAAGAAGAGGGACATTTAACAAGGGGTTTGTTCATCCAAGACACTTTGTATTAATTCTATTAAAGAGTAAATTTCCTGTCTTGGGTATAGTGCTCCCCAGACGTAGGTGTGGTTTCACCGAACTGAGTTAACAATTCTATTATGTTATTTATTTGCTTTCTGCATTTATCATCTTGCCTGCAAAGTGGTTTTTTTCATACAATGTCCTAGACATTATGTTTGACACGTGTCTCAAGAATCAGTCATCATTCATAAACCAGTTGTACAGGTTATCTCAAGCATCTTGTACAACATATGTCTCTGCCAGAATAGAATTTTAATTGGCATCAGAGCATAACCCTATTCGGTTTGGGTGTGTTACAGGGTTCTTATTCTGTTTAATATGGAGAATTTTAATAAAGGAGTGACAGTTCATCAATCAAAGATTCTTTATGGTATTCAGAATCCTCCAAAGAATAGAGACAAAGACATTTATGAAAATTGTGAAGACCAAGAAGATTATGACTCTGAAGAAAATCTCAGGCATGCTAAGATATTTAGTAAAGTCGTTAGAAAACTAGTCAAAAGATCTGGGAATAATGTCCCTTCTAATGTCAAGAACATTCAGCGTAAAGAAAAAGATGGTGAAAGATAAAATCTCAACTATTCTTACAAGTGCAAAGGGATCCAATTTCTTAAATGAAAAGATTTTGGACATATTCAAATTGAATGCTTAAGATTTTCTTGGAAACAAAGAAAAATCTACCATGTCACTAAGGATAAGATAAATGAAGAAGGTGGATTCCAACAAATACTATCGACACGATCCTATCGATACTAACCAGTAAGTGTTGGAATATCGGCCCACAATTAATACCATAACAACTAGAATTCCAACAAATACCAACTAATTCGAGAAGATTCCGGTGGAGGAGGACCAGCCGACTGTTGGGAAAAATGTGAGTTATTGAGAAACAATTGTGAGTTCCAAGTTCCATACTGCTTTAAAAAGTGGAGGTTGAGCACTTTATAAGTGAGATGACCCATACACCTATCACCTTAAGATTTTGGACGAATATGTGATGTTTCTCTCACTTATTTGCGTGAGTCTTTGACCTTTAGGTGAAAGTTTGACCCAATATGAATGTTTCCCCCTCGTGACGACCCAATAACGGGTATTAGAGTTAAGGTTCCGATTAAGGGAGGAAGGAAGAGCAACAATTATTCTGATCAAGGGAGGAAGAAGACATAAATATTAAAGAGTAATAACTTTATAAATATGCCAAATCATTATAATTATAATGATCGCTTTGAAGATGACGTTGAAGACAAACTGAAGATATGTGAGATTTCGGATGAAGTGAGGATTTGTTGGGTCAAATAGTATATGCATCCAAGTCCCAAATCGGGTAGTAGAAATAAATAGAATTTGAGTATTAATATAAATAGAGATAGTTAGTTTTAGTTTTCACCACAATATTAAAATGTAGTCTTTTGTGTGTATTGGGGATTTGGGTAGTTGTGTGTTTAGAGAGGGTTTTATATTTTTCGTTTAAAAATAGGTTGTTGAGAGGGTTTCCTATTTTTCCATTCAAAAATAGTTTGTTGAGAGGGTTTACAATTTTTTCCATTCGAAAATTGCTATTGAGAGACGGTTTGCAATTTTTCCTTCCAAAAATTGCAATTGAGCGAGGGTTTGCAATTTTTCCTTCAAAAATTGTAATTTGTAGAGTTTTCAATTTTCTCCTTAAAATTGCAATTGTACGAGAGGATTTGTAATTTTGTCCTTGTAAAAATTACAAGTTGAGTTATTATTTTATGAGTTTTTGTTGGAATTATTTGCTTCTTTTTCTTTTTGTGGGGACGCTTTCGCGTGCGTAAAATTTTTTTTGTTGTTATTTTTTCCAATAGTGTTATCAAAGCCCGGTTCGAGTAAGAGAACGACTCTTTGTGTCGAAAGTCTTCCTGACATGGTGGTCAGACGGCGTGTCTTGTTAAAGTGCCCATGACGAGATAAGGGTGTCTCTCAATGGAGGTACAAGTATGTGGATGAAAGAGTTTTCGCTTGAGGGAGAACATAGTGGATGGACTCCCACTTGAGGGGAAGATTGTTGGAAAATATGTGAGTTATTGAGAATCAAGTGAGTTCTAAGTCTCACATTGCTTAGAAAAGTAGAGGTTGCACACTTTATAAGTGAGATTACTCATACACTTATCAACTTAAGGTTTTTAATGAATATGTGGTGTTTCTCTTGCTTATTTGTTGGGTCATCACGATGACCCAACACCAACGAACAACACACTAGCAGCGATGACTCCATTATTTTTCAGAACAACCAACAATAAGAAAATAGAGAAAAAGTTACAAAGCTTGCAAAAGTTAATGGCTCGCCAAAGATTTGTACTCAGACAGACAACGATATGGATTATCTAACATCACCTAATGATATTGAAGTGATAACACAATGGAAAATGATCATTATTTGGTTAGATATAAGAGAAATACTTGCATGGGAATACACTTAAATCTATATTCTTAGAAACATCTAATAAGAAGAGAGAAAATTTTAAATTTATATAAAATTTAATTTCTTTTTTAAATGGAATCATAGGGTGGTTGTAATATGAAGTTGAGAGAAAATTTTACTTTTATTTTTTAATTAATACAAAAATTGTGATTGGCTGTGTGCAACTACGTGTTATGGTTGTTTCTATCTAGGAAAATTGATCTCAACATACATTGTGAATGTCTAGATGAGAACTCTTCAGATGAAACTTTGGCGGTACATCACAAAGAAAGCTTAAATCATTAAGAAGATGGAAAAACTACATGAATTAATCATCTCAACGGAATTACAAATATAAAATAATATACATACATAAAACATTTTCCTTCTTTATGTAATCAAATAAATAATATTATTTTATTGCCTTGTTTCATTAGTACAAACTCCATAACTACAAGGTCTTTAAAAATAAAAATAATTTTTTTAATTAACTGCAAATTTGCATCAAGAGTTTTTATGCACATCTCTCAAGCACATGCACATTTCCCCCCATCATCAACGTACATAATTTTCAACAAATAACACTTTGGTTTTAAATATGATGGGCACATATGTTTTGGACAATCAGAATCTTTAGTACAATCAGTCAGTGCTGTAATGAAAAAAAAATGTTGTTATTAAAATGAGATAAAATGTTACGTAGAAGGTAATTAAAGAAATTTGTAAGTGATAAAAATTTACTTACCGTTAACATTCATTGCAAAAATAATTAAAGAAAGAAAAATGGTAACAACACAAACAAACTTGATAACTTTAGACATATTTTATCCCCTTTGCAGGTAAGAAATATTATTTGGTTTTTTAAACTTTATAGTTTATAAAAGACATCCTCTTGTTACTAAAAATAAATAAGAGTTGTAAACAATTTCGAGATATTGTCAATGTTTCTTAAATACATCGAAGAGTTGTATTTGCCTTTTTATTACACTTTGTCAAAGAGCCACATAAAAAACTTAGGAATCATTCTTATTTTACAAATTTTTTATTATTTTGTGACACTTCATGACAATAAGGCATCATTACAAAAGTGGAATAATATTTTAAATTCATCAATAATGCTCAAGGGAGCATGAAAAGTTCATAGTCGACAATGATATATGTTTGAATTGATGGAGGCGTGTAAAGAAAAGTTAATTCAAAACTCAATCTATTTTGTAAATTATAATTCTTACCTGGTGTACATCGTGACTAAGCTGTAAAATAATAAAATCGAACAAACTTAAGATATTTTTCCATAAACATCTTGTTTTTGTGGGTCTCATGCTTAGGAGAACTGTGTACATATATGTGAATTTGGGTCCGATCTATACCCCAGTTCAGGAGAGTCTGCATGATCTCATAAACAAAACACTTAGATCATACTGAAGGTCATAATAGGCCTGTCTCGGGCAAAGAGGCAAAGAATTAACTCTCTATTATTATTATTATTATTATTATTATTATTATTTATTATTATTTTTTTTTAATCAAGGAAAAACTGTATAAAGCGAATACAAAAGGTACTCGAACCTGAATACAAAAGGCGAAAACCCGCTCGAGAGAACAAAGAGATTACGCACCAATTGAAACTTAAGACAAATAAAACAAAGAGTCTTTGTCAAACTCGTACAAGTTACAATTGGAATGTGTAATATCTCCTATAAAGGACCAACGCCAAACCGTAAACTTTATCGCCCAAACAGTTTCAACGACATTCCGGTCAATTTTCCTGAAAATTATTTCGTTTCTAAGCCTCCATAAGTTCCAGTAAACTGCTAACCAAATACACCCTTCTCTCCCAGCCTTGACATGCTTCAATTTGCAAAAATTATACCATTCCAAGAAACTACTCTTAATGTTGATACCATCAGTATAAGACTTTCCAACCCACTCCTCCACCTCCCTCCACACTAAATGGGCCACCGGACAGGTTAAAAAAGCATGTTGCAAAGTTTCAGTGGATAAGTTACAGAAAGCACAATTAAGATCACTAGATGAAGGTAGAATACCTCTAAATTCCAACAAATATCTTTCGTCGGTAATTTATTGAGCAAGCACCTCCAACCAAATGCCTTGATCTTCTGAGGAGCAAGCACTTTCTAAACTAAAGCCACTGCCCTATCATCCCTATTAGCTGGACCATACGGTAAACGGTAAGCATCGGTTAACCGATAGAAAGAACTTACAGTGAAAAAATCCTCTAATCCCTGCATGAACATATGGCATCCACTATGGGGTCAAGTAAAACTAACTTGGGCATCAAATTCAATCTATATAAAGATACAGCCAATGGAGACGATGAGGGTAGATTACTGGCGTAAATGATAAAGATGTTGGAACAAAATTGGTTTATACCATATCTCTATGATTTTAATGATAACAAAGTATTTAAAGAACAATTTGGTATACTAATAAATGTTCAAGTGTGCTGGACCATACACTAAAATTTCTGATATAAACTAGCTATTGTTACTGGAAAAAATGAACATTTAAAGAGAGGCTTAAAGATCCTGAATCTGAAGAATCAGAACCTGAGAATCAACTACTAAAGACTCAGATTCTAAAAGAGGTCAACTTCTAAAGACTAGACTTTGAAGGAGGTCAACTTCTGAAGACCAGACTCAGAAGAAAGTCAACCTTTGAAGACTAAGACTCTGAAGGTATTAGACTCTAGTCAGTCAACGTAAGGATCGAAAGACTCTGATAGGTCACTATTAGGCTCAGAGATCAGTTTGTCTTCTTCTGATCTCGTGCAGATGCAAACAAAAATCTGCACAGACAGCTGGGATGTAACAGATAATTCCTCGAGAAACAAAGGGAATTCAAATGTATTTTCAACGACATTAACCATGTCAAGTAACATTCCAACTTCTATGATCAAGTTTCTCCAAAACTCACTTATGCTAGCTCTTCTCTTCAACGACATTTTTTTGTCTCTTTATATAAATAGCTGAAGACTTGAAGAAAGACAACCAATCCTTGAAAATATAAAGAGTTGTTATTGTGTCAAACAAAAAGCAGAAGTTTAACTTAGAATTTCATATAATTTGTATATCTTAGAAATTCATAAGTCTCTAGAGTCTTTCTAAGTTGAATTCAGTTTATGTAAGTAGGAAAACACCTAAGAGGGGGGCGGGGGGGGGGGGGGGGGGGGGGGGGGGGAGGGTGAATTAGGTTTCTTGAAAAATTCTCCGTATTTTTGACGGCTTATATTTTACTTTCCTAAAGTTACTAAGTGATGAAATGCGGTAAAGTGCGGAAAGTAAATGACACAGAGATATATCCTAGTTCCCCTCACAGTCCGAGAGTACTCCAGTCCCCTTTCAACATGAAAGAGATTTTTAAAAGTGTTAGATCCTAAGACAAGACTATCCTAGCCTTTCTATACAGACTTTAACAATCACACCAAGAACAACCTCTTGGATTTTACAACTTAGTTGAAATGAGAACAATCCTCTCAAGATCAACCTCTTGTTTCCAACAAACCTGGACAACAAGGAATATAGCAATCCTATAAGAGAAACAATTCTTCTCCTTATAGTCAACACCTAAATCGAAACAATCCTTGGAACTTAGGATTTTTACAATAAATCTGAATTTTTGTATGAATGTAAAAGATGGAAATTTTGAGTCTTTATCAATCACAAGATTGATCTTCTCCTTGAAACAATCAACTCTCACAATAATTATACAAGTGTTTTGTGAATAAGATGAAACTATGATGCTTTATTTGAAAGTTTATGCAAGGTTTCTCTCAAAGAAAATTCTGAATATGAACGCTTAGAATGGTTTTGAAAGTTAGAATGAATGAGTGATTGATTTTGAAATTTGTAAGGAGGTGAGGATGAAATCTGAAATAATGATGTTTAAATAACCCCTAGACACCTCTACAAAAGGATGCAATTCACCAATGGATGCCATGGTTCATAAGAAGGAAATTTAAAACAAGAGGCATGCAGAAAATAATGTATTTTTGCCACTGGTTCCATGGTAATCGATTATCCCATTTGGGTAATCGGTTACCCAGTCCCAACGTGCAAAAATATTTGAAAATTAACACAAAGTATTCAATTACTCCATAAGGATAATTGATTACTTCAGTCCAATTTTGAAAAATTTGTTAAAAATAAAGTGTTTGAAAAATCTTTGATGCACAAATTTGTTTCCAATAAATATGACATGAAAGAGATATGATTTTGAACACTTATATAATCATATAGAGGTTAAGTGTTTATACCTAAATCCTTTGCAATCCAAACTTCATTAAAACATCAAGACTTGATTAATTTGTTGAAACTTCATTCTTTGAGCTTGATGCCTTTGATCAATCCTTTTAGCAATTCCATCTTTAGACTTGAGAAAGTGTGTCGTCATCAAAACATTTGAGAAGTTATGTCTTCACATTCTCCCCCTTTTTTATGATGACAACTCAATAAATTTGAAAGTTTGTTCCAAGCATGTTTCTCTAACAAAAACTCCCCCTTGATAGATAGTCCCCCTAAATTTATGACTTTTAAGGAGCTTTAAATTCTGCACTTTGTTAGTAGAGAAACGAAACAACAATGTATAATTCTTCTCCCCCTTTGTCATTACCAAAAAGGATGGGAAAAGGATATTTTTTTAACATAAAACACATAATACTTGCATAATTAAGTACGAACATCATATAGTACGGAACAACACAACATAATATAGTACGGAACAAAATGAGACAACTTAGAGTGCCTAGACATAAAAAGTCTTAAACTTGAAATAGAAAACTACAATAACTTAAAAACATAAATTCATGCATAACATAACACAATTCTAATCACTTTCGGACATATGGTCACCATCTTCCTCTTCACTTTCGCCATCTTCACCTTCTTCACTTCCTTCCTCTTCACTCTCTTCAACAACATTCCGGGATCAGTTCATTGACATAAAAAGCTTACGAAGAGAGTTAATTCCTCGAGTGGTTTCACGGTGTTGACGGAGCATGGTAGCATAGAGAAATTCATTTGTAATCCCGCCTTCCAGAACCGGTGTAATATCATGAGGAGCTTGAGGAGCAATAGTATTCTTGTAGCGGAAAATACCATTAGGTCCGACAATAATACCGATGTTCTTGAGAGAGGTACTCTTATTAATTTCATAATTCCTCACCATCATAAGAGTCTTTGGCTCTCTTTTCAATATAACATCACTAGCCTCTAAAATTTTTGACACAAATCTTGCATACGGAAGTCCACCACGGAGAGACAATTGATGCTTCATATGGTGATAGATTACATACGCCCAATTGATCGGTTTTTCCATCTTCATCGCCCGCATAAGCTGAAGTTCTAACTCACTAAACTGAGCATGGTTTGAGCTTTTGGGAATTAAAACATAAGCCAAAACATAATGCAACATCCTGTCACTAACCGCTAAAAGATTAACATATTTCACAACTCTTGATGATTCTGGCTTTTGACGATTCATTAGGTTAAAATGTGATCCTCTAGAAATTTGAACAAAATAGTCCATACTGTTAAAATTTTCCTAAAAATCATTTTCCGGTTCAGTCTCGTGTCGAAGCTTTTCACCAACAGAGGGAACCCCTTAACAAGTTCCTAATTTCTCTAAATCCAAAGAAATATCAACATTCTTAACTCTAGCAGACAATATTAAATCATCAGTGCTGAAAGTCACAGTAGTAAAGAACTCTCTAACAAGGTCCAGATAATAGTATCCAACATCAGAAATTAGTTTTTCTACACCAGTATCTTTCAACAAGGTAGGAAAAGTAAAACTGTGATTAGGAAAATCGCTAAGATTGACATAGTTTACCGACATTAAGGTTCGAGTCCGGACAGAATATCTCAATCTTCTGGATTTAACAGTTGGTGCATGTTCTTCTACATGTTGAGAAGCTCTTTCATCCATCCTTTTCTTTCCTTTATATTTCCTTGAAGGTGCCATGGAAGCTTGAAATTTAGGGTTTGAGAGAGGACAGATTTGGATTCTGGGAGATGAGTGAGTTTTGGAGAAGAGAGATTGAGAGTCATGGGGTTTATAAAGAGTTTTGTGAAAGTGGGGTTTCAATTCCTTTTTACTAGATTTAATGGAGAAGATGGAAGAGTGAAGTGAATGTGAAAGAGTTGTTGGAAAGTGAGAAGAGTGATTTCCAATATGCGAAACAAAGACTTAATAAAAAAGCACTTTTGACCAAAGAAAAAAAACAATTAAAACATACTGTACGACTTTAAAAATAAAAAAAATTCTGAAAGACTCAGTGGTAATCGATTACTCCATTAGGATAATCGATTACTTATAAAGAAAATGAGAAAAGACTCCAGCGAACAAGCAGGGTAATCGATTACCCAATCAATTTAATCAATTACTCTAAAGAAACAGTGAAAAACAGTAGCTAAATAACTCAAAAAATACAAAGTTTTTCCAAAAAAATTTATATTGACATGTTATTATGAAATATAATGCAACTTTGAGTGAATCATACATGTCATAAAAATATATTTATGAATAAAAATATGAAATAACTTTGAGTGAATCACATAATTCCCATTTTAACAAATATTGTAAAACATAAAAATTTAGTAAAGTTGTGTACAATAGACCGACATTGGATGTTCTTTTAGGATACTTCATAATTCTTTTCACCGCTGTGAGATGAGATTCCTTCGGACAAGCTTGAAATCGTGCACATAAACATACACTACAAATAATATCAGGTCGACTAGCGGTTAGATATAATATAGAGCCGATCATACCTCGATATTTAGTTATATCAATTGGAATTCTGGATTCGTCATGATCAAGATATGTGTCGGATCCCATTGGAGTTGTTATTTCTTTGCAAGTATCCATGTCAAATCTTTTAAGAAGTTCTTTGCAATATTTAAATTGATTGATGAATATCCCATTCTTTGTTTGTTTGATATGCAATCCAAGAAAGTAGTTCAACTTTACCATCATAGACATTTAAAATTCTCCTTGCATGATTTTTGAGAATTCTTCACATAAGGATTCATTTGTAGATCCAAAGATGATGTCATCTACATAAATTTTTACCAAGATAGTATGATGGTTAATTCTTTTGATAAACAAAGTAGTATCAACTTTACCTTTTTCGAAACCGGGTTCGTAAAGAAAATTACTTAACCTATCATACCAAGCTCTTGGTGCTTGCTTCAATCCATACAAGGCCTTTTTGAGTTTGTAAACATGATTAGGATGATTGAAATCTTCAAATCCTGGAGGTTGATTTACATAAACTTCTTCAAGTATGTATCCATTTATAAATGCGCTTTTAACGTCCATCTGATACAACTGAAAATTCAAAGAACAAGCATATGCTAACAATAATCTAATTGCTTCTAGTCTAGCAACCGATGCAAATGTTTCCTCAAAATCTATACCTTCTTCTTGATTATAGCCTTATGCTACTAATCTTGCTTTGTTCCTTATAATGATACCATTTTCATCTAACTTATTTTTGAATATCCATTTAGTGCCAATAATATGCTTACCTTTTGGTCTTGGAACTAAATCCCATACCTCATTTCTTTCGAACTGATTTAATTTTTCTTGCATGGCTAGAATCCATTGATCATCATCTAAGGCATCTTGTACTTTAGATGGTTCTATTTGAGAAACAAATGCCATATCAAGACATGCATCTTTTAGATTTAACCGAGTAGATGCTCCTTGAGATATGTCTCCAATGATCTTGTCAAAAGGATGATCTATATGCGTCCTCCATTTTCTGGTAGATCGATGACACTAGACTCTTTTTGAATCGATTCTTCTTGACGATCTATTTGATTCTCATTGTTGACTTTGGAGGAGTCTTCTTGAGGAGCTTCTATGAAATCATCATCATCATCACAAATAACAATATCCTCCTTGGAGGGGTTAGATTCATCAAACTTAACATGCAAAGATTCTTCAATAGTTAAAGTACTTTTATTTTAAATTCTATATGCCTTACTTGAAAGTGAATATCCAAGAAATATACCTTCATCCAATTTTTCATCGAACTTACCAAGATTTTCTTTGTCATTGTTCAAGACAAAACATTTGCATCCAAATATGTGAAAGTAAGCAATGTTTGATTTCCTCCCTTTGAAAAGTTCATAAGGGGTCTTCTTAAGGATAGGTCTAATGTTAACACGATTACTTACAAAACATGTCGTTCTTACCGCATCCGCCCAAAAGTACTTTGGAAGATTTGAGTCGCTAAGCATTGTCCTTGCAAGTTCTACCAATGACCTATTCTTTCTTTCTACAACACCATTTTGTTGGGGGTTTCTTGGTGCCGAGAAATCGAAAGATTTTCCATGTTCTTCGCAAAATTCTTCGAAATGAGAATTTTGGAATTCTCCACCGTGGTCGCTTCATATGGAGGCAATTGAAAGTGACTTATCATTTTGAATTTGCTTCGCATACTGTTATACCCTAAATTTTACCCCTTAGATGTCATAACATCTTGCACTTGCATTTAGGGTTCAATCATCTATGCATTGTTAACTAACCACCATATCCAAGAGTTTATTTCTTTTGTGTAAAGCTAGGGTTTGTACAAGAAAGGGGGCAAGGTCTTCAACCCAAATTCTCACATGTTTCAAAGTCTCCTAAGACACTCCTTGATTCCATACATCCATCACAAGTGTTCACTAGGTGATTGATATTGGTGGGTGAAGTCATCTGTTAAAGAAAACCAACTGAGGCTCCAAAGTTCAACCACTTGGTATTAAAAGCTAATCATGAGGTTGTCAAATCATATTCCATGATCTCATATGTTTGGATCAAGAGAAATCAAGAAGAAGCCGTCAGATCAAGAGTTATGGAATTAGGATTTTAACCTAAAGAATCACAAGGGACCTTGGTGTGATCATTCAATGCCTTGATTGGTTCATCAAGCAATTAAGCATACATACATCCAAGAGATCTTATTCAATAAGAAATCAAGAGTGTTTGACCCCATCACAAGTACAATGAGCCTTAAAGTTCATCTGACCCCCAAATTAGGGTTTTCTTCAGTGGAAAGTCGAATGTGCCCTAATTCATGATCAAGGCATGATACCAAACCATGGGACATGATCCATTGTGCTCATATACATCCTTGGAGGCCACCTAAAGTATTGGAGAGGTGCAAAGTTACAAATTCATTGAGGATCGTACTGAGAAATTCATCTGACCTAATTTTCATCTGACAAAGTCAAGCCTTTGGCTTTTGATTTCTTGACCCAAGATGAAGTATTCAAGCTATATTCCATCAAGACATGTTTGATTCTTGAGTTAGAGCATGAGAAATCACCATTTGAAAAGTTTCTTGCAAAAGGGGCAAGGATTGGTTCTTAAATTTTTCTAAGTATGGAAGAATTCACTCCTTGTGCAAATTTGGAAAGGTCATAACTTTCAAACCACACATCCAGTTTTTGTGACTCAAAGTTTAAATTGAAGCTCTCATCATGAACTTCAAAACATATTAAAGGATCCTTCTCAAGATAGGTCTTGTTTTTTGAGTAAGGAGGCTTGGAAGTTCAAGGCACTTAAAGACTTAGTGAAATTTCACTACATTTTGCCCTAAATATCAGCCAACTTCTTCTCTATTTTCATCAAGATCCCTTTGGATCTAGAACTTGGAGTGAACACGAAAGTTATAGAGGACATTTGGGGCTTTCCAAAAATTACTAGAACTCCCCAATCCATTGAGTGAGCTGAGAGATTCGAAGATGGGAAGTTTGGTGTCCGTTTCTTGAATTTCAAGGCACCAACAAGTGCATGATTATGCAAAACCTCTCCTAATCACCAAAGTTCTCAAGTTTCTGAAGTTTAAAGACAAGATTAGAGTCTTTAAGACCTCTGCCACGAAAACTACAAGTTGCAACATTAAAATACATTCGTTTATGTCAAGTGGATGCACATTGAGGCAAGGAGAAAGAAACTTTTCACAAGACACATAGTCACTCCTTTGTTATTACAACTTGGAGCCTTGTTCCAATCCCATCAGCATACCTCAATAGTGCAAACCCTATTCCTGACCATTTGCTAGAGTGTTGGAGTGCCCTTGACTCAGCATTACAGCTTGCACGAAGGAAATTTGGAGAAAGGGCAAGTTTGGAAAAATGTGAAATCTGTCCATACCTCAAGTCCCTCACTTCTCCTATAAATAGAGGATCAATCCTCATTGCAATAGACACCAGAATCACCTAAAAACAAAGGTTGATACTCTCTGAAATCTCTCAGTCACTCATTCTTGCAAATTTGCAATAACCTTGCTCCAGTTCATTTTGCTCGTGCATTTCTTAAATAAACTCCACAAACCACCTATATACATCCATTAGAACTCATTCCAACACCTGGAAAAGTTTCGTAACTTCTCAAACCTCATCTGCCATTTTAATCCTCCATTGTTGCAAGAAGAATCGTGTAACACCCCCAATCTATACCCCCAAGCTATTAAAGCGATAAATAAAATTCAAAATTTCATCAGAGTATATTTACAAATTCACGGCATAGACCGAGGGGGTCGCATCAATTTGAAACAAAATACGCATAAACCTGCCCATAAAGATATGCAACAATCAGGTAGCAATTAACAGAGGAACTTGGTTCCTACTACCCACAATTCAAATACAGAATAAAAGCAGAAAATCTGTACTGAAATCTCATATATATATATATATATATATATCATGAAAGGTTTGTCCGTCAAATACAATCATACATGTACAATCCAAAAGATACATATACATAATACAAAATAATCACACTCGATCACCCCGACTATCCGGTGCTACATATCAGAGCCGACCGACAAAAGAATGAAGACCTAAGCTTCACAAAAAGACCTCCAGCAACTCTAATCTGCAATGCCTCATAGAGCATTATAAAACAGCAGAAGGGTGAGAAACACAATCTTAATACAGTTGCATATAATTATATATTAACACAGAAATGCACAAGTAAAATGTTCTCACCACAAATGCACCACAATCAAATACAACACAACACAGTACAATTCTCAGGTATCCAATACCAATACACATCAGTCATACACACTACACTCATCATCAATACAATTATACATATTCCATCTCATCAATCACATTCACAATTCCATACACAATTAATCCATGATTTATGCAAATGCACAAAGACCGACACAATGACTCTATGCAATGCATATGCGGTACCGACTTCCAACATTTCTCATCACTAGTTCACTCAGGAACTCGGATGGAACCATCGCTCGTTTCTTAGTGTAACTCCCCGTCGGGCATACGATGTTCCTCGTCGGTCACACCCCACACGGGCACACGACATTTATGGATCGCTCACACCCCACACGGGCACACAACCCAATCATTCACACCCCACACGGGCACACGATCGTCTATAATCATCGCTTTCGGTCCTCTTATTTTTAAGGCACATGATCCGATCAGATGGCTTTCAGTCCTCTTATTTTTAAGGCGCACGATGTTATAGCGGATTCCCTCTAGAATCAATCCGTCGCTCACGACGTCACAAGAATGCATATCATGATGCTTGGCATACAATGACTCATGACATTTAAAATGCACACATATACACATCCATAATCATGCATATATCATCAATTACCACACATTGCATTTTCTTGCCCTAAGGCTACCAATCATCATCACAATATGGATTTCATGCAATTTCATCACACAACAGTACACAGGTCATACAATATCCACACCAACAGCATATTGCATATACACATCAAGTTCACACAATTAAAACGGCAAAAGTTGACAAAACAACATATTTTCTAATTCCCGACCTAATTTAATCGGCCAACAATCTCAAAAACCATCATCATAAGCAAGAACATTTTATAAGCTTTCGAACACATCAAACCACGCCTCAAACCGAACCACAGATCAAAAGTTAGTAAGAAAACAAAATTGCACAAACAGCCATGTTCGCTAGGCGAACCCTCTAGCCAGTATTCGCTACCACCTTCACTAGGCGAATGTCCAGGGAACCCACTATCAGCTAAAAAGAGACACAAAGTTCGCTAGGCGAACCCCTTGGCGAACCAAGACAGAACCAACCAGAACCAAAAACATATAATGTTCGCTAGGCGAACAACGTAGCGAACCTTCGCTGACATTCGCTAACTGGCTCGCTAGGCGAACCCGCGAAAATTCATTCGCTACTGCTTCGCCCCAGGTTCGCTAGGTGAACCTGCGAAAACTCAGAAATTCTGCAGCGCTGTTACATAACCCAAAATGATATTTTTTCCAACCAAAACATTTCCAAATCAACATATATCAATCAGAACCTAATATAATCATGGAAACAAACATTCTATTACATTTATGTCGATTTCCAACCGCGAAAACATCGATTTCTCAACATATTTCTCATTTCCAACCTAGAATTCAAAAGCTATGTAAAGACAAGAAAACATACAAGCACACACATACATAATCATACACAAACATAGTATAATCGAGTTTCGCACCCTTACCCGATTTAATCGTGTTTGATAAAATCGGGAGATTGATTTTCTTCTTTTCCAAGTTTCTCTCTTTTTCTCCTCTTCTTCTTTCTCTCTACTTTTCTTCTTCTCTTTTTCTTTCCTTTCTATTTTTCTCTCTTTCTATTTCTATTGTATTCTTAACTTAACAAAATAAAGCAAAATGACCCAAAATACCCCTACACTCAAATATCTCGCAAACGCTCCCAAAACGCGATAAAATATAATCACGATGAAAAATAACATATTTTCACATAAAAGTCGGAAATAAAATAATATAATAATAAAATACTCAAAACGACTCAATTAATTAAAAAGACAAAACTGACAAAACTGACTGGGGCGTTACAACTCTCCCCCACTTAGAAATTTTCGTCCTCGAAAATATACCTGAGACGAACAAAACTGGATACGACTCCCGCATCGGACTCTCTAACTCCCAAGTCAAATTGCCCTTAGCAGCGCCTCCCCACGCTACTTTCACAAGCGCAATATCCTTGCCTCTCAACCGCTTCACCTCGCGATCCAAAATCCTAACGGGTAATGCCTCAACCGTAAGGTTCTCCCTTACCTCAACCTCATCCATCGGAATCACATGCGACGGATCCGAAATATACTTCCGAAGCTGTGAAACATGGAACACATCATGCAAATTCGACAGATTCGGCGGCAACGCCACCCGATAAGCCACAGCACCCACTCTCGCAGATATCTGGTAAGGTCCAATAAACCGAGAAGTAAGTTTCTTCGATTTCAATGCACGACCAACACCCGTTACCGGCGTAACTCTCAAAAATACATGATCGCCCTCTTGAAACTCGAGATCTTTCCTTCTACGATCATGATAACTCTTTTGCCTACTTTGAGAAGCCTTCATTTTCTCACGAATAAGCTTCACTTTCTCCGTAGTCTGTTGAATCAATTCGGGCCCAACGACCGAACTCTCACCAGATTCGTGCCAACACAACAGTGTTCGACACCTCCGTCCATACAATGCTTCAAACGGTGCCATTCCAATACTAGAATGGAAACTGTTATTATACGTGAATTCCACCAACGCAAGATAACTATCCCACGCACCACCTTGTTCCAAAACACACGCTCGCAACAAATCTTCCAAAGATTGAATCGTTCTCTCCGTCTGCCCATCCGTCTGCGGATGATAAGCCGAGCTCAATCTCAATTTAGAACCCAACGCCTTCTGTAAACTTTCCCAAAATCTCGAGGTAAACCTTGGATATCGATCTGAAATAATACTTAACGGAACCCCATGCAACTTCATAATCACACTGATATAAATCTCAGCTAACCGCTCCAAAGAAAAACAGATGGCAATCGGAATGAAATGAGCCGATTTAGTCAGTCTATCCACAACCACCCAAATAGCATTATGCCCTTGCTGAGTATTCGGCAACCCCGTTACAAAATCCATAGAAATGTTATCCCATTTCCATTCCGGAATATCCAACGGTTGCAACAAACCACTAGGCCTCTGATGTTCTACTTTCGACTTCTGGCACGTCAAACAAGCATACACAAACTGAGTCACATCTTTTTTCAATCCAGACCACCAGAAAATCTTTTTCAAATCTTGGTACATCTTGTTCGCTCCCGGATGTATACTCAAATTACTCCGGTGTCCTTCTTCCAAAATCATCCGTTTCAAATCCGAATCGTCCGGAATACAAATTCTCCCACGGAACCTCAACACACCATTAACATCCACTTGAAAATCACCACTCGCATCTTTTCCTCCCACCAACATCAAATCCACCAATTTCACATCCAACTTTTGTTTCTCACTTACCGTCATCAGAAAATCATTAGTAACCTTCAACATACCCAGCCTCACACTATCCGACGTCACTTCACATACCAAACTCAAATCTCTAAACGATTCCAAAAGCTCCCACTCCTTAACCATTAAAGCGGACATATGCAACGATTTCCGACTCAACGCATCGGCTACCACATTAGCTTTACCAGGATGGTAATTCAAGCCAAAGTCGTAGTCCTTCAAAAATTCCAACCATCTTCGTTGCCTCATATTCAACTCCTTCTGATCAAACAGATATTTCAAACTTTTGGGATCACTAAAGACTTCAAACCTCGCACCAAAAAGATAATGCCTCCAAATTTTCAATACAAACACCACAGCCGCTAACTCCAAGTCATGCGTAGGGTAATTCTTCTCATGCACTCTCAACTGCCTCGAGGCATACGCCACGACCTTACCGTCTTGCATTAGCACCCCACCTAGACCAATCAAAGACGCATCACAATACACCACAAACAGTTCAGTAGGATTCGGCAAAATCAAAATCGGAGCTGTCGTCAATCTTCTCTTCAGCTCATTAAAACTTTCCTCACACCGAATATCCCAAATGAACGCTCGCCCTTTACAAGTCAACTGGGTCAAAGGAAGTGCTAGCTTAGAAAAACCTTCAATGAACCCTCGATAATATCCGGCCAAACCCAAAAAGCTTCAAATTTCAGTAACAGATCTCGGAGCCTCCCATTGTAGAACTGCTTCTACTTTAGATGGATCCACAACAATACCATTACCTGAAATTACGTGTCCAAGAAAACTCACCTCTGACAACCAAAATTCACACTTGGACTTGGCAAAAAGCTTCTATTCCTTCAAAACCTGTAAAATAATACGCAAATGCTCCGCGTGCTCCTCCTGAGACTTAGAATAAATCAATATGTCATCAATAAACACAACAACAAATCGATCCAAATGCTCGTGGAAAATACGATTCATGTACTCCATAAACACACCTGGCGCATTAGAAACCCCGAACGGCATCACAGAATATTCATAATGACTGTAACATGTCCTAAAAGCCGTCTTCTGAATATCTTCCTCTTTCACCCTAATCTGATGATACCCCGACCTCAAGTCAATCTTACTGAACACACAAGCACCAACCATTTGATCCATCAAATCATCAATTCTCGGAAGAGGATACTTATTCTTAATTGTCACCTTATTCAACTGGCGATAATCAATACACAATCGCATACTTCCATCTTTCTTTTTCACCAAGAGAACTGGAGCACCCCAAGGAGAAACACTTGGCCTCACAAACCTCTTCTCCAATAATTCATTCAACTGTTTCTTTAACTCAACCAACTCAGATGCCGACATACGATATGGTGCCATAGAAACAGGTCTAGTACCAGGAACTAGATCTATCGAAAACTCCACCTCTCTCTCTGACGGCAAGTCTGAAATATCCTCAGGAAACACTTTCGGAAATTCACACACAACAGGAAACACATCAAGTGAAACTTGACTACCCACAGTCAACGATGCAAACAACCCAAACAACTGAGCTTCATTCGCCAAAAGTTTCTTCAACTCTTTGGTAGATAAGAAACTCGAATATTCATCTTCTTCAAGAGAAGGAAACCTTACTAGCTTATGAAAACAATCAATATGAACCCGATTGAATTGCAACCAATTCATTCCCAGAACCACATCTAACCCCTCCAACGGCAAACACACCAAATCCATCTCAAAGTCTTTACCATAAATGGTCAAAGGACAACTTAAACAAACCAAAGAAGTAGTTACTGACCCCATTGCTGGAGTATCAATAACCATCTCACCATCCATCAAAGACAACACAAGATTCAAACGCTTAGCGCACTCAGACGAAATAAACGAATGAGTCGCTCCAGTATCAATAATAGCAACTAAAGGCGTACTATTAATAAAACAAGTACCTCTGATCAGACAATCTGCATTAGTAGTCTGAGTCCCCGCCAATGCAAAAACTTTCCCACCAGATGGAACATGCTTCGGTTTCGGACACTTCGTGCTAATATGACCAGGGTCACCACAGTTGAAACACTTCGCCACATTCTTCCTTTTGCACTCAGCCTCTACATGTCCTACACCTCCACAATTAGAACACTTCCTCAAATCTTTCTTACATTCGAACTGACGATGTCCCACATCACCACACCTATAACATCTCAGAGGACCAGACATACCTCCACCACTTGACCTTCGATCAAAAGTACCCCTTTGTTTACCCTTATCAGCTGGTGTTACATACGGACCACTACGAAACTGTTGCTTCCCTTTCCTCTCGCTCACACTCTTATAGTGAGTAGAACGAGCCTTACTATCCTCTTCATAAATCCTACAACATTCCACCAAATTAGAAAACCTTCTTATCCTTTGATAACCGATTGCCTTCTTAATCTCAGGATGCAATCCGCTCTCATACTTCACACACTTAGAAAACTTTGCAGTCGCTTCAGCATAATGAGGATAAAACAGCACAAGCTCCACAAACTTAGCAGTATAATCAACAACAGACATATTACCTTGTTTCAATTCCAAGAACTTAATTTCCTTCTTTCCTCTTACATCTTCGGGAAAATACTTCCTCAGAAACTCCCGGCTAAACAATTCCCAAGTAACTTCTTCATCCCTAGCTTCCAACACCTGACGAGTACTAACCCACCACTCATCCGCTTCTTCTTGTAACATGTGAGTTCCCAGTCTCACCTTACTGTCCTCAGCACAATCCATAACTCGGAAAATCCTTTCAATCTCTTTCAACCAAATCTGTGCACCATCAGGATCATGTCTCCCTTTAAAGATAGACGGTTTGTTCTTCTTGAACTCATCATTACCAACAGCATTAGGGGCACCCTGCACAGCCCGAGCAATTGCTTGCATCACAGCACCCAAAGCAGTATCATTCCTACCAACCATATTCTGTTCATTTCCAATAACAGAAAGTATGGTTAAACAAACAGCTCATCCAAACACCAAGACCGACAAGAACTGGCACAACCAGACACAAACTGGCTATGATACCACTTAATGTAACACCCCCAATCTATACCCGCAAGCTATTAAAGCGATAAATAAAATTCAAAATTTCATCAGAGTATATTTACAAATTCACAGCATAGAGCGAGGGGGTCGCATCAATTTGAAACAAAATACGCATAAACCTGCCCATAAAGATATGCAACAATCAGGTAGCAATTAACAGAGGAACTTGGTTCCTACTACCCATAATTCAAATACAGAATAAAAGCGGAAAATCTGTACTGAAATCTTATATATATATATATATATATATATATATATCATGAAAGGTTTGTCTGTCAAATACAATCATACATGTACAATCCGAAAGATACATATACATAATACAAAATAATCACACTCGATCACCCCGATTACCCGGTGCTACATATCAGAGCCGACCGACAAAAGAATGAAGACCTAAGCTTCATAAAAAGACCTCCAGCAACTCTAATCTGCAATGCCTCATAGAGCATTATAAAATAGCAGAAGGGTGATAAACACAATCATAATACAGTTGCATATAATTATATATTAACACAGAAATGCACAAGTAAAATATTCTCACCACAAATGCACCACAATCAAATACAACATAACACAATACAATTCTCAGGTATCCAATACCAATACACATCAGTCATACACACTACAATCATCATCAATACAATTATACATATTCCATCACATCAATCACATTCACAATTCCATACACAATTAATCCATGATTTATGCAAATGCACAGAGAACGACACAACGACTCTATCCAATGCATATGCGGTACCGACTTCCAACATTTCTCATCACTAGTTCACTCAGGAACTCTGCTGGAACAATCGTTCGTTACTTAGTGTAACTCCCCGTCGGGCATACGATGTTCCCCGTCGCTCACACCCCACACGGGCACACGACGTTTATGGATCGCTCACGCCCCACACGGGCACACGACCGGATCGCTCACACCCCACATGGGCACACGATCGTCTATAATCATCGCTTTCGGTCCTCTTATTTTTAAGGCGCACGATCCGATCAGATCGCTTTCAGTCCTCTTATTTTTAAGGCGCACGATGTTATAGCTGATTCCCTCTGGAATCAATCCGTCGCTCACGACGTTACAAGAATGCATATCATGGTGCTTGGCATACAATGACTCATGACATTTAAAATGCACACATATACACATCCATAATCATGCATATATCATCAATTACCACACATTGCATTTTCTTGCCCTAAGGCCACCAATCATCATCACAATATGGATTTCATGCAATTTTATCACACAACAGTACACAGGTCATACAATATCCACACCAACAGCATATTGCATACACACATCAAGTTCACACAATTAAAACGGAAAAAATCGACAAAACAACATATTTTTCTAATTCACGACCTAATTTAATCGGCCAACAATCTTAAAAACCATCATCATAAGCAAGAACATTTTATAAGCTTTCTAACACATCAAACCACGCCTCAAACTGAACCACAGATCAAAAGTTAGTAAGAAAACAAAATTGCATAAACAGCCATGTTCGCTAGGCGAACCCTCTAGCGAGCATTCGCTACCACCTTCGCTAGGTGAATGTCCAGCGAACCCACTATCAGCTAAAAACAGACACAAAGTTCGCTAGGAGAACCCCTTGGCGAACTAAGGCAGAACCAACCAGAACCAAAAACATATAAAGTTCGCTAGGCGAACAACGTAGCGAACCTTTGTTGACCTTCGCTAACTGGCTCGCTAGGTGAACCCGCGAAAATTCATTCGCTACTTGCTTCGCCCCAGGTTCGCTAGGAAAACCTGCGAAAACTCAGAAATTCTGCAGCACTATTACATAACCCAAAATGATACTTTTTCCAACCAAAACATTTCCAAATCAACATATATCAATCAGAACCTAATTTAATCATGGCAACAAGCATTCTATTACATTTACGTCGACTTCCAACCGCGAAAACATCGATTTCTCAACATATTTCTCATTTCCAACCTAGAATTCAAAAGCTATGTAAAGACAAGAAAACATACAAGCACACACATACATAATCATACACAAACATAGTATAATCGAGTTTCGCACCCTTACCCGATTTAATCGTGTTTAATAAAGTCAGGAGATTGATTTTCTTCTTTTCCAAGTTTCTCTCTTTTTCTCCTCTTCTTCTTTCTCTCTACTTTTCTTCTTCTCTTTTTCTTTCCTTTCTATTTTTCTCTCTTTCTATTTCTATTATATTCTTAACTTAACAAAATAAAGCAAAATGACCCAAAATACCCCTACACTCAAATATCTCGCAAACGCTCCCAAAACGCGATAAAATATAATCACGATGAAAAATAACATATTTTCACATAAAAGTCAGAAATAAAATAATATAATAATAAAATACTCAAAACGACTCAATTAATTAAAAAGACAAAACTGACTGGGGCGTTACAGATCGGGTTCCCCTTTTGAGGTATTTTCTAAAACTGCTGACCATTTGCATCTCCTCTCGTGGCATCAACAAAGCAAGGCAGGTCATTATTTCTATTCTATAAGCGCTATAGAAGAAGCCTTGAACTTTCTCCAAAAGGTAAGAGTTCCAACCTTTGAAACTGATATGTTTATGCACTTTTCTATTTTCATTTGATCAGAAAAATGTAGTGTGTGTTCTATTTTTTGTTCTGAATGATTACTGGCTTTATTTTGTTTGAATATATCATGTTATAACATGTCAAAATTTTATGGAGTTGCACTATTGTATGATGTTTTGTGAATCATGTGATTGTTGTTAGTTGAAAGTAATGTCATATTGTTATTCCTTATGAAAATGCTCCAACTTTGTGTTTTACAAATTTGATTTTGGTTGAGAAATGAATGAGATACATGAGATGGAAGTTCTGGCCATTGTTGTTGTTGCTAAGGCACGAGTAAGAGAGAGGTGAGGAAGAAGATGATGGTGATACGGCACCTAGTCAGCCCAACATGGTGCTGAGGTGTCCATTTTGGTTGGTCTTTAAAATAAAAACAAATGAAGGCGTTATATGTTTGGATGTAATAGCTACCCCAGTGGTAGAAACCTTGTGATGCCTTTCCCTTTCGCCTGCCTTGCCTGGGTTCGATTTTTCTTATTTTTCGCTTGCCTTGTTATTTCATTGTGTGTTTGCATCATTTGTTCACTACGCGCACATGGCCCAATTGGTGGATGTTTTGTGGCTGAGTACCCAAGGGTGTGGGTTCAACACCCATGTGAGACATTTCCTTTCTTTTTTAGTACTTGTTTCTTTTTAAGTTTTATGGTTTGTACCTTGATTTGAATTAATCATATCTCACTCATCTTTTATCCTTTTTGACCCATTCTTTTTGAAAAATGTTCCTTATAATGTCTATTTTCTGGTTGTAAAAAGAAATTGACCAAAATATTTATTCATGAGGGAGTTGTGCATGTTGAAAGTGAGGGATCTTTTTAGGGTTTTTAGGAAATCTTCTTCGTTCTTTTGGTTCTTTTTCCATGTTTCCTTGGTTTTCCTTGATTGTTTAAAACCTAATGCATGTTGTTTGACCTTTGTATGATGTTATAGCATTATATGTCATTGATTCACTTTGTTACCATGATGTTTAAATTTATTGGTTGCATATAATGTCTTTTCAAGATGCCTTGCTCATACTATGAGATCTTGTTAGATCACTTGCCTCTTTTATATTGAAATTTTTTGACCAAACATATGCACATGTATGCCTTAAATCTTTGATACCATGTTTGAGTTGTTCTTAAGTGTTTATACGTCTTGGATTGTAATCTTTGAATACATGAACGTTATGATGTGGTCACCCTCTCAAATGTATGTTTAATCCCAATACTCTTGTATGGTTGCTACCTACTTGCCCACATGTTCAAACTTGTTCACATGATACCTTTGATACATGTTTGTTTATGTTTACATGATTGTTGTTACACATGTATACTTATGAGCTTGTTGTTTGTTACCTCCTCCTTGTTGAACTTTATCCATGTTTGAATGTATACAATGAGAACTTAGTTCAGTGTTTGCTTAGATGTTGTAACATCTTTGTTTCATATATGTCTTGGTTGTCACCATAATATGTGCATCCCCATGTAAATATTTTGGTTGTTACCTTAAAATCTTTTGAAATAGACCTTGATCTTGAGTGTTGTTACATTCATATGCTTTGCTTTGGTTTTTACCATGCTCTTGTTTTCATCTTGTTTCATATGTTTCTTACCTTGAATTTCTTTAAGTTATTCCCCAAGTGAAGCTAGCTCTCTAGCTCTCCTCCTTAACCCTCTTTGTTCCCCTCCTTCCAAAGGAAAGACTCTATATTGACCTCAAAGTAATAGATAGCTCATTTATCATCTTGGCCTCATTAGAGCCACCTTTCCCCTTGGCCTCATTAGAGCCTCTTCTCCCTTTAACCTAATTAGGTTCCCCTCTTGTGAGCACTATCATCATAGTTGCTCACCTCCCTCCTTAGCCTCATTAGAGCCACTTACCTTGACTTAAGTTTCACCTAGAGTTCTTCAACTCTATGTGAGCATCATCATTATGATGTTCCTTTCTCTTTTGGCCTTATGAGAGCCATTCACCTTTCAACTTAGAATTAGGACAGAGTTCTTAAACTTTATGTAATTCTCATCATCATGAGTATTTACTTCCCTTTACAATTTAGACTTAGAGAGTTCTTTAACTCTATATGAGTATCATGCTCATTCCCCTTGGAACTTTGGCCATAGTCAATGGTTCCTCACCCTTAGTTAGGTGAACTACGGTTGCTCTGATTTTTTAGTCAGGGTACGTAGGCACAAGATACGACGTCTTAGCGAGCATACTTAGTATATACCCCTAGGTCTTTATCTTTAGTACTTTGGTCTTTACCATAGGTCTTCATCCTTGCCCTTAGGTCTTTACCTTTACCCTTAGCAGATTTCCTTAGCAAGCAAACATAACATAACACAAATACAAACAAGAGGTTCTTGTAGAGTACTACAGATACTTAAGGTGCTAATACCTTCCCTTAGTATAACCAACCCCTGAACCCCCGATCTCTTAGCTGTGTTTTCACATAGTGCAATTAGGGTTTTCTTCGATCTTTACCCTTTCCTTTGGATAAATCAAAGTTCGGTGGTGAATTTCAAAGATGTGTGATTCAAGTTAATTAATAGCTTGATATTCGATTCTCACCGCAACAGAAATGGCGACTCCACTGGGGAGAACATAGAGGGTTAAGCCTATTTTGTATGCGTTTGTATATGTTTTGTTTGCTTGATTTGTATATATCTGTATATATCAGTATATTCGCTTAGGTTCTTCTGTTTGGCAGGGTGCTACTTTTGAGTGGTGAGATAAGTCCTAACCCGGACATGAGATACACATATGATAGGATTGTGGTGCAATCAATAGTCGGTTGTTGGGAGTAGTCCTAACAAGTTTGGCATATGATGAACACGCTGAGTTGAGGCCCCTTTGGGATTATTGATGTCTGATGTGAGCAGTCGCATTGATGTCACTCTTTTCGACTTGGGAGTCCGTGAGACTGAGGACCGTTGTTACCTTTACCCCACTTGGCCTTCTTAGGACGTAGTGCGATGGCTATGAGGGAGTAGTCGCAAATAGTTGATACGCGATACTACACTCAGACGAGTTTATCTTGAGAATATTATTAACCTACGTGAGTAGTCACGTAGGCCGATAATATCCGAAAGATTTATCTATGACTTTGAGAACTTTTAGAACCCTGTTCTACAATTGATGAACCTATAGTACACACTTATTGGGATAGGTAGACCATGGCTCCATGCATGAGACCCCTAAACCTAGGACTTGTGTGCTTTTGATTATATGCATATGTTTGTGTGTGTTTATGTGTTTTGTGCATTGCATACATCTCATTGCATCCATTTTTTGTTTTAAGGAACTCAGTCGTCTTTTCTTTTGTAATTCAGAGGAATCATGGATATTGAGAAAAGAAACACCAAGAAGTAAAATTTCAAGAAGCCCAATTTGGTAGAGCTGAAGAAGCTAGCAGCCTTAGTATCTTGCCCTGAAGACTTCAAAAAGTGTTATGGAAGATTGATTGGTATTCTCAGAACTAAGATGGATGATGGTGTTCTTGACACGTTGGTGCATTTTTATGACCCTCTTTACCATTGCTTTACCTTTCCCGACTACCAACTTGTTCCGACATTGGAAGAGTATTCTTATTGGTTTGGTCTACCTGTGAAAGAACAAGAGCCTTTCAGTGGTCAAGAGAAGATTCCTTCACCAAAAGGGATTGTTGATTCTATCCACTTAGAAACGTATGAAGTTAAGCCTCACCTCACCACCAAGAATGGGATCAAGGGTCTACCCTCCAAGTTCTTGTTTGATAAAGCCTTCTACCTAGCTAAAATGAATAGTATGAGTGCCTTCGAAGCAATTTTTTCACTTTTTGTCTATGGCTTGGTCTTGTTTGCTAATGTTGAGGAGTTCATTGATATCAACTCCATTCGGATCTTCTTAAGTGGAAATCATGTACCTACACTGCTTGGTGATACTTATCACTCAATCCATCATAGGACTCTCCAAGGAAAGGGTACCATTTCATGTTGTGCACCTTTACTCTACAAGTGGTTTGTTACTCATTTGCCTTGAACATCACGCTTCAACGATAATCCAGACAAGCTTCGTTGGTCTCAGAGAATCATATATCTCATCCATACCAAAATCTTTTGGTACGATCCAGCTTATGACAAAGGAGTCATCATTGATAGTTGTGGCCCATTCTCCAATGTGTCGCTTCTTGGTGTCAAAGGTGGGATTAGCTACAACCCCATTCTTGCTAGACGTCAGTTTGGATTCCCTATGGAAGAAAATCCTAAGAGCATCCTTTTGTCTGGTTTCTTTTATCTTAATGAGGAAGCCAATGTAGAAACCAAGAGCAGTGTTTTGCATGCTTGGGTAAAGCTCCCCAAGAGAACTAAGAATGACTTGGGAAAGAGAAACTGTGTGGCCTTGGAACCTTTCCTTCGTTGGGTTTAATCTCGAGCTCGCGATCTTAAGATGTCGTATCTCCCCGAGAGGCCTCTACAACCTATTGTTGTATCACCCTTTATCATTCCCATTGAGCGCATGGAGGAGTATCAAGAAACTCTAGCAAGGATGAAACTTGAGAGAGACACGTGAGAAGGGAAATACCACGCCATCTATGTTGAACAAATGGATATGAAGAAACATATAAAATAGAAAGTTGATTTAATTGAATGGCTTGAGAGACGTGTGATTGACAGACCTGTGGCGCCAGAGAATTTATTTTTCTCTAGCATGCAACCCACTCCTAGCATTCATGAGTATTCAAGTATCCCACCGACATCTGGCGCTTGGAAAGGGATTGTTGACAAGTTGATTCTAGAGAATGACAAGCTGAAAAGACAGAAGAGGAGGCGTGAAATGGAGCATCTCTAGATAGGATTACTTTTTAGGCCTAGCTGTTGCTCTTTATCTCTTTGTATTTTGAGCTTCTTGAGATGTACTTTGAAAGTTGTAACTTTTCTCAATATTTAATGAAGTAGAAACTTATTTTGAAAATTGTCTCTTGAGTTACTTAAAACCAATTGCATTCCATTGCATCTTGCATTTTTGTTAAAACTATCAAGGAACTAATTGTGTTTTGCAGACTTTGTAGAGATGGATTTTGGAAGGAAATGAACTTGGCCGTACACCTTCATGGTTCCCGATGTTGAGAAGCTGAAGGAACTGGGAAGATTGATTGAATATCCAATTTCTTTCTCATTAAAGTATGGAAGAATTCTCCCGCTTTTGTGGCTCCAAAGGGCTGAAGGACTGCTAGAGACTTTGGTTCAACTTTACCATCCCCTTGATCACTGCTTTGTGTTTCCAGATTACCAACTAAGACCAACTTTGGAAGAATACTCCGACCCTTGATGAGTCTCCCTGTCAATGATTCTCCTCCATTCTCTGGAATGGAAGACGAGCTCAGTGCGAAGGACATTTCCAAAGGGACAAGGCTTAGGTTGTTTGACATTCAAACCTATTTGACCATCAAAGGGGGACTTGCTGGATTATCCGCCCAGTTCTTATTCGAGAAAGGTCGTTACTTTGCTGATAGAAAGAATACAGTTCTCTCTGAGTCCACTTTTGCCTTGCTAGCTTATGGACTATTTCTATTTCCCAACGCTAAATACTTTGTTGACGTCCATGCTATTCAAATCTTCATGCTCAGGAATCCAGTTCCTACTCTGTTGGCTGATACTTATGATGCCATTCACTCAACGAACATGCGAGATGGAGGACAGATTGTCTGTTGTGTTGCCCTCCTGTATAGGTGGTTTATTTTGCACCTACCAAGGACCACAACCTTTTGGGATGTGGAAGACAGTACTATTTGGTCCAAAAGACTCATGGAGCTCACTCATGCTGACATCAAGTTGTATAACCCAATCTATGGAGGGATTCTCATGATTCACAGCTGTGGGCACTTCCCCAATGTACCTCTTATGGGTAGAAGGGGATGCATCAACTATAATCCCGTTCTCGCTCACCGACGGCTGGGTCACCCAATGGAGGAGATACCTAATCTTGGCAATCTGCAAAAAGGAGAGAATCCTGAGTTCATACTCAGAGTTGCACACGCTTGGCATTGCATAAACAGACAAAGATGGACTGCGATGGGGAATCCCGACTGTAACGTCACCATGGCTTATTTAGAATGGTCCCATGAGAAAGCTCTTGCGATGAGAATGCCTTATCCCCACCATAAGCCTCCCACAAATGAAGAGCTAAAGGTGAAGAAGCTGATGGAAGAGTTGACTCTTGATAAAGCGAAGATGCATGAGCAAATCAACAAATTCATGAGGGAGCTCAATGGAGGGGAATGACCGTCTGCCAATGGATTTGATCTCTAGTTTCTTTTTATGTTGTATTTTCTATTTTTACCTATGTAATGAACTTTGAAGGTGTACCACATATGTTATAATATTTGCCAATTTGCTAAAGAAAGTGCGTGTTTTGAGAAATATCCTTTAATCTACAATGTTTGCAAACTTTTAGTTCCTTGATAGTTTTTCTCGCATTTGCATTTACATTTTTCCATTATTTCAAGTCATAACACGTGTTTCTCTTGTCGTGTCTCATTTTGTGGTCTTCTCTTCAGAACTGTCACGCTGAATCTTTGACGCCGATACATTACTCGAGCCCAATCTCTCCAGAGAATTTTTGAACATGACTTTGAGAGGGACAGAGTCAACAATAAGTTGAATGATCTACGAGGAAGTATGGGGCAGATTATGGAAGTTTTATAGGTTATTAGAGCAAAGATGGACACTCAGGCCAGCATGGTCTATGAATTTATCACTCCAGCCGTGGAGCCTGCTACTAATGTTAATGCTGATCTCTTGCCACCATTTGGGTTGCCTCCACCAATTGCCATGACTACTCAACAAGATGTTCCTATAGGTAATGGGAATCCTCAAGTTATCTCAACTTTTACTCCACCAGCAGTGCATACTCAAGTACATCCTATTTTTCACAACCTACAACCAGTTTATGACTACCCCGAGATGTCTGAGGAAGGGGACGAATGACAAGAAAGATTGAAAGAAAATGTTGAGACTATCTAGAGAAAAATGAGGGCAATGGAAGGAAGCAATGTCTTTAGTACTGACGCTAGAGATATGTGTTTGGTTTCTGGCTTAGTGATTCCTCCAAAGTTTAAAATGCCAAGTTTTGACCTGTACTCAGGTGTGACCTGCCCAAAGTCGCACTTGATCATGTATTACCGAAGAATGGCTGCGTATATGAACAACAATAAACTGATGATCCATTGTTTCCAGGATAGTTTGAAGGGAGCTTCGGAAAAATGGTACATGAGCTTGGACCAATCTAGAATCCACAATTTTTAAGACTTGTCTGATGCTTTTGTGAAGCATTATAAGTACAATATGGATCTGGCCCCTGACCAAAGGCAACTTTTGAATATGTCCCAAAACAATTTTGAATCTTTCAAAGAATACGCTCAACGCTGGAGGGAGATTGCTTCCCAAGTAGAGCCTCTATTGTCTAAAAAGGAATTAGCTTACTGGTTTGTGGACACCATGAAACTAGAATTTTATGAAAGAATGATTAGCAGTGTTAGCGCCAACTTCGCTGACATTGTTGCCGTGGGTGTGAAAGTAGAAACTAGTATGAAAAGTGGAAAAGTGGTCAGTTCTTCGAACAATTCAAGCAGCACCAATTTCAAGAAACCTCCAAGCAACTTTCATAAGAAGAAGGAAGGGGAAACCAATGTTGTTATGACAGGTAGGAAAAAGAATCCCATGTGGAAACAATCGGTTTATCAACATTAGTCAAATCCAACTTTTGCTCAACAACAAATCTATCCAATGCAGTTTGCCCCACCACATTATGTGGCAGCTGTACCCCTAACTTTTAATCATCAATCCGCACACCAGGCGTCGGTATTCCAACAACAACCCAGTTATCAGCAAGCACCAAGTGCTCCAACTTTTCAGCAACAACCACAACAACAGAGGCCACAAGCTTCTCCATCAAACGTTCCCTACAGAAGATAAGAGGTCAAACCTTCATTCCCACCCATTCCAATGACTTACACGAAACTTTATCCCTCTTTGGTTAAGCAAGGTTTAATTGTCACTAGACCTATGGATCCACCTTCAGAAAAAGCCATGCAATTCCACAATCCTAATGTCAATTGTGCCTTTCACCAAGGTGCTGCCGGTCATGACCTAGAAGGTTTCCTTGCACTGAAATATGTTGTGAAGGGCTTGATGGAGAAGAAGGTTCCGTCCTTTGCAGATAATCAACCCAATGTGAAAAACAACCCAATTCCTACCCATGGGTCAACAAATGCCATCGAAGATGAGAAGGATGAAGTATTGATAATGGATGTTTCGAAGATTAAAACTCCTATCAGGATTTTCCGTTCCAAACTGTTTGAAGCTTGGTTAGTGAAAGTTTGCCATGATAACTGTGAAGAGTGTGATACCAATGTTAGAGGATGTCAGTTGGTTCAGAATGATATTCAGAGTTTAATTGATGAAGGTTTCCTACAAGTATTCAGTAAGATAAAGAAAGAAGAAGTTGCGGTGATTGAGCCCGTTTTCAACTTGCCTGAATCAAAAGAGAAAGTGCCAGTTTTCAATATGCCGAAGTCTGGTTATGTGGTCTTTATCTTCAATAAACCAAGGCCAATTTTTAGTACATCCGAACCTATTATTGCTTCCGCTGCTAATCAGTCAAGACTGAGAAGCATCCGACAACCTGTTTCGTTCCGTTTCAGGAATTCCAAAGTTGTGCCATGGAGATATGAAGATACTATGGTTAACAAAAGATATGAAGAAGTGATTCCAAGGAAAGTGGTGGGAACCACTAGTGAAGAAGTGAAAATTATTACTGGGACTGGGAAGATGACCCGAAGTGGTCGAGTTTATACCCCTATCTTTAAAGAGACAGTGCCTAAAGAGACTGTTACTCCTGTAACTGTTAAGGATAAAGAAAAAGAAGTGGTTACTAGTGAAGAAGTTGCTGAGTTTTTCAGAATCATAAAGAGAAGTGAATACAGAGTGGTGGACCGGCTTCACCAAACTCCCTCAAAAATCTCCATATTATCTTTGTTGTTGAACTCACCTACTCATCGTGCTGCCTTACAAAAAATACTGTCTCAAGCCCATGTTGCTTGGGATATCACTGTTGGTCAGTTTGACAGTGTCATTGCAAATATCACGGCTTGTAATACTCTCAGCTTCAGCAACGAAGAATTGTCCAAGGGGGGTCGAGAGCACAACCTTGCTTTGCATGTATCTGTGAAATGCCAAGAGGACACTTTGGCAAGAGTTCTTGTGGACACAGGCTCCTCTTTGAACGTATTACCAAAAAGAACTCTTGAAAAGTTGGCTTACAAAGGAGCTGAAATGAAGCCTACCTCTCTAATTGTCAAAGATTTTGAGGCTAAAGAAGGTCTATGATGGGGGAGATTGAGTTACCAATTCTGATTAGCCCACATGTGTTCAATATCCTTTTTCAAGTGTTGGATATTAATCCTGCCTATAGTTTCCTACTTGGGAGGCATTGGATCCATGGAGCGGGTGCTGTAACTTCAACCTTGCTTCAAAAGATTAAATTTGTGGTTGGTGAAAAGTTGGTGATCATAAACGGTGAGGAGGATCTAATGGTCAGTAACCTGTCTTCCATCCGTTATTATGAGGCTGTTGAAGATGCTTTGGAAACTTCTTTCCAAGCTCTTGAGATAGCCAATGTTGTTATGCTAGACATTGAAGAGTCGGTGGTCCCAAGTATTCCATCTTTTGCTTTCTTCAAGAGTATGCAATCTGCCTTGAAAGAAGGTGTCCCTGAAGGTTGGGGAAAGGTCATTGAGATTCAAGAGAGGAAGAAATACCAAGGGTTGGGTTACAAACCAACTCGTGGCTAGGCAACTGCTTCAACAACACGACCAAGGACTATCCGGGAAATGTTTATCAACAAAGGACATCAAGTTAACGTCATGATTGGGACAGAAGAAGACGAAGACATCAGTCATTGGTTTTTCAGTGTGACGCTGCACTAGACAATTGGGAAGCAATTGAGATTCCTGTATTGTTCCCTGAGCCAGAGTAATATGTTTGTTTTCATTTGTTTGTTTTCAATTCCCTAGTCGTGCCCAAGGCTATTGAACTATTTTGTATGGGCCACCACTTTCAGATTTTATTAATCAATGAAGATGATGTTTTGTTAAACTCTTTCGTCTTTATTTACTGTTTTTGCTCTTATGGAAAAATGGCAATCTATTCAAAACTACCAAAAAATTTTCTTCTTGCATTTAATTTTGTGCATTTTAATAAAGTAAGTCCCTCCATCATGTAGAGTAATCCACGAACCTGTTGTATTCAATGACCCTACTTTCACTATTGCCTTTGATTCACCCATTTATCAAGCTGAGGATGAGGAAGAGGAAGATTATGAGGTCCCAGATGAGTTGGCAAAAATGTGTGAGTACGAGTACACGACTCTTCAGCCGCATGAGGAAGAAGGTGACACCATCAATCTTGGTACCAATGAAGACAAGAAGGAAGTCAATATTGGGGCAATGCTTGGGGCAGAAGTCGGACAACGGTTAGTGAAGCTCCTTGAGGAGTATGTGGATCTGTTTGCATGGTCTTATCAGGACATGCCTGGTTTAGATACAGACATAGTAGTTCATAAACTACCACTCAAGCCTGAATGCCCGCCAGTGAAACAGAAACTCAGAAGAAGTAGACCCGACATGGCTCTCAAGATCAGAGATGAGGTCAAGCGACAACTTGATGCAGGATTTCTGGCAGTCTCAAAGTACCTCGAATGGGTGGCCAACATTGTGCCTGTGATGAAGAAGAATGGTAAAGTGCGAATGTGTGTGGATTATAGGGACCTCAACAAAGCAAGTCCAAAGGACAATTTCCCTCTGCCACATATCGACACTCTTGTGGATAACACAACCATTTTTGTAGTTTTTTCCTTTATGGACGGTTTCTTCGGTTACAACCAGATCAAAATGAAACCTGCTGACATGGACAAGACTACGTTCATTACTCCTTGGGGAACCTATTGCTACATATTCATGCCCTTGAGGTATATGTTGATGATATGATTGCTAAATCCCAGAGTGAGGAGGACCATTTGGATCACCTTCTGAAACTGTTCAAGAGACTCCGGAAATATAAATTAAGGTTGAACCCTACTAAATGTACCTTCGGTGTCAGATTAGGAAAGTTACTCGGTTTTATCGTTAGTCAACGAGGAATTGAGGTAGACCCCGACAAAGTGCGAGCTATGCAAGAAATGCTAGCTCCGCAGACGGAGACTCAAATAAGAGGTTTTCTGGGTCGTTTGAATTATATCTCAAGGTGTAGCGAGCGATTTTGGTCGGTGCCACGACCACCTTATCGCTGAAGTTTGGGTTTTCCTCCTCGAGGAAAAAGGGGTTCTACTTTCTGATTTCTTATTTATCCCATGAAGCTGGAAGGGAAAGGGAAGCTATCTAAAACTAACCTTGCAAGCGATTGTTTAACTGAACAAACGCTTAAAAGAGATTGGGGGGTTAAGGGTCAGGTTATACAATAGGGAGTTATCAATTACGCATCCTATATATGGTTATCCATAGGGTATTAGCTTTAGGTTTTGCTTTGTAATTTATAGTGTTTATCCGTTAATGGGTTGGGAAAGTTTCTTGGGAAGTATGAGTGAGTGAGTGAGTTTTGTTATTTTGTGGAAAATGAGGATGATGGCTAAGGTATGAAACCTAAAGCCTTTGATTGATGTATAAAGGTACTGGACCTAGAGTTTTTGATTGGTATGCCCGCTAAGATTTCGCTATCTTATGCCTACGTATTCCCGTTTAAACGAAATAGGGAAATCAGAGCAATCATAGTTCCTCCTATTCTATGGGAGAAAAAAGATATTTGGTGTCTTGTTTAAAGCCCAAGATTGAAGCTAAAGGTTATTTGTGTCTTGTTCAAAGCCCAAGATTGAAGCAAAAGTTTATTTATGTCTTGTTCAAAGCCCAAGATTAAAGCTAAAAGGTTTGGCTGAGAGAGAATTTCTCATCTCTAAAGAGGGATTATTGATTTTTGTGTGCCTTAATCGAAGCCCGAGGTTGAAGCTAAGAGGTTGATTGACTTCACTGGGGAAGTCCTTATACAAAGACTAAGAGGAGGCTAGAAGAGGTTGACTCAATAAGAGAGTTTATATATGTGTCTTGTACAAAGCCCAAGATTGAGGCTGAAAGAGGCTGACTCTTTGGGGATATTTTTAGACGAAGCCTAAAATGAGGCTTTGACTTTTCCGGGGGAAATGTTATTTCTGTCTTGTACAAAGCCCAAGATTGAGGCTAAAAAGGGAATTTACTCAGCTGGAGAGTATTATCTATCTTGTACAAAGCCCAAGATTGAGGCTAAAATGAGTTTGACTCTGCTTGGGAAAGATGTTGGTCCCAAGCTTAAAATAAGGTTATGAAATTTTATGTCTTGTACAAAGCCCAAGATAGAGGCTAAAAAGGGTTTGACTCAACAAGAGAGTGTTTTTATCTGTCCAGTACAAAGCCCAGGATCGTGGCTGAATAAGGTTGAGAAGTCATCATACACAGCTTGAGAGAAGGATAACTCCTGCTAGGGGAAATCATTATACAAAGCCTAAGAGGAGGCTATTGACTCAACAAGAGAGTGGTTTTTATCTGTCTCGTACAAAGCCCGAGATTGAGGCTAAAGGTCTGACTCAACAAGAGAGTACAAAAAGGTGATCGACTCAACAAGAGAGTCTGAGATGATGATTGACTCAACAAGAGTCTGAGACTGTGATTGACTCAACAAGAGAGTCTGAAAATGTGATTGATTCAACAAGAGAGTCCGAAAAGGTGATTGACTCAACAAGAGAGTCTGAAAAGGTTAGCCCCGCTGGGGAGAATCATTTATACAAAGCCCAAGAGGAGGCTTTCTATGCTAAGGAAAGATCATTATACAAAGCCTAAGAGGAGGCTAACTTCTGCTAGGGATTATTGAGATCCCGAGGCAGGTCCAAGTGGGGATTTAACTCTTGCAAGAGATTGCAGATGAGTTGAGGTATCAGATGCCTTGAGGTTCTGATTTGAGTTAGTGTTATCCAGATAATAAACTGACCCTAGTTGGGGAAATTTTAGGATAGAGACTGGATTTTAACTCAGTTGGGGATTTATCCAGAATGACCGGGGTTTTTTCCTATGTTTGTAGGGAACTTGAGAATGTCTTTGAGACTCAAGAGGGGATCTAGATTATCCAAGTCTACTGGTGTGGAAGAGTTTTATCTTTTGTACGACGCCTCTAGAGGAGGCGGGTGTATTAAGGGATGAGAAACAACCCTACACTAGTTTGAGATTTGACACTGGAAAGACTGCTTTAGCAAAGGATGACTAAGTTCTGTCTTATACCTTTAAGAGGTCGTCAGGGTCCTTGTATTAAGCCCAAGAGAAGGCATGAGAACTTCTAAGAAGCCGGAGGGTCCTTGTACAAAGCCCAAGAGGAGGCGGGGATGCTTTTAGGAAGCCCGTGGGTCTCAAACCAAGAAATGTTCAAGAAATGCTATTCACCGAGAATTGATCATTTAGTGAAAGTTCTACGGTTTGAAGAAATTTAACAGATGTTATTCACCGAGAATAGATCAACTCTGGGGAGTAGATTTTCTTTGACAATTTCTAATAGTGACAGCATGAGAAAAGGTTCATGAAGAATACTGCCTTTCTCTTTGATCCATATTGTTTAAGCCCAAGAGAAGGCAAGACTGTATATGGAAATCCTACGGGGATCTAGTTTTGTCTGTATTTAAGAGTGACCAACATGGCTTTACCTAGTTATAGACCTAGTTGTCGGGGAAAACTCTAAATAACTATACTAGTATATATATAGTTGATATATGACAAGTATTTAAAAGGATATGAAAGAAGACTAACCATGCGGAGCATCCCACAATACAGTTATATATATGAAAGCGAGTAAATGAAAGCTGTTAAAACTTACCGGTGAGCAAGCTTCCATGTTGTATTGTTAGTTGTTCAAAGAAATTAAAGAAAGTTTTGATAACAACTGTATATTGAATCTAAATCAAAAAGGAGTTTGTTTGAAAAGTTTGTTGGGCCTTATACTCAAAGAGAGGCCCAAGGTTTAACAGTGATCACACCGTTGTTTTGAATATCGTATCGGGACTTATACAACGACTGAGGCCCAAAGAGGTTTATTTACAAAAGGGTTGGGTCTTACACTCTGATAGAGGCCCAAAGAGTATTTAAAGAAAAGAAATGTGGGACTTACAACACGAGGGTAGGCCCAGATGAATTTGTTTTTAAAAGGCGACGATTATGCCGTGGTTTTGAAAATACAGTGGGACTTATACAGTTTCTGAGGCCCGGAAATTATTTATTTACAAAGGGGTTGGGGCTTACACTCTCTCAAGGGGCCCAAAGAGGTTTTGAAAAAAAAAAGTGGGATTTACAACACGAGGGTAGGCCCAAAATTGTTTTTCCTCTGAAATGGCGATCGCGCCGAAATTCTTTTAACGCCGAGGGACTTATACAATATCTTAGGCCCGAAAATGGTTTTGGTTAAAAGGGGATTGGGTCTTACACTCTATTAGAGGCCCAAAGAGTTTGAAAATGAATAAAAATGGGTCTTATAGCTCAAGGAGAAGCCCAGTTGAATTTGCTACAAAGGCGACGATCGCGCCGAACTTTTCAAAATATACAGAGGGACTTATACAATGTGAGGCCCAAAATTGTTTATTTACAAAGGGATGGGACTTACACTCTATTAGAGGCCCAAAGAGTATTTAAAAAAGATTGATGAGGGTGAAAATCCATCAAAACCCTAATTTTGTTAAAAATGGAATTAATTTTCTTTAAAAATTTATAAAAATTATTGAAAACATGTGAAAAATGAGTGGTGTTCTTGGATCAATGTTTCAAAAATCATGTTTTTATCCACAAAATGATTGAAAATCATTTAAATTTGGAAAATCAAGAAGGAAAAAATATTTTAAATGCTAAAAAACAAATAAAAATTAATTCTTTACAAAAATATCAAGTATATGAAATAAATAATATTTTTGGTAAATTTTTGTAAAATAAAAAATTTTAACATTTTTGTGAATTATTAAAAAAAGAATTAACTCAAAATCATTAAAATTCAGAGAGAAATTAATTTTTGAATCAATTAAATAAAATCACAAAATTGAAATATTTGAATATTTGAAAAAGGGCGCCAAGAACATCTTGTTCTTGCCCGCGTGCCCTGTTTTGCCCAGATTTGCGTTTTCTCATCAATCTCACTGAATACTTGATGGAATCACACAATCCACATATCAATCTGCTCGTTTTCAACTCACGATCATGTTTATGGTCTTTAATTTCATTTATTTTAAGCATGGAATGAGAAATCAAAACAAAACCTCAAGAACCCTAATTTCTGCATGAAGGCTGAGAAGTTTGATACACGATTCATACAAAGTAATCAATAGAGGGGAAACATTCTATGCATGATTATGAACATTTGGAAAAAGTTTTTTGCGAGGATATATGCATAAATTATGAGATGACCAAATTTAGGCTTACTTGAAGGTCGTGGCAACAAGAGCAATTTGATTTTTGAGTTAGAGGTGTTACAGATGAGTTGTGATGATCTGAATAGCTTCCCTACACCATATGGAGTGTGTTTGAAAGCTTGGATTGATTTGAAATGAACTGGAACAGATTATGGCACCTTAACTGCAACTTTGTTGAAAACTTGAGCAAATGGATGATGATTTCATGAATTTGGTGTTCCAGTTGTTGGTTTAGTGTTTCATCAGCTCACATATGATGTTTATGAGGTGTGTGTGTGATTGGTTTGGTTGGAAACACATTCTAATTCAAAACCCGATAGTAGCTTGCATTAGAAGGCATTTTTGGAAGTGAGAGTGTGATTTTGAGAAAGGCAAGTGTAATAGGTCTTTGGTGTACTCAAACTGATCAGATATGAGGTCTATTTATAGTGTGTCAAGTTTGTTTTGGCATCAATAGGGAATGGCAATTGCAGCAGGCCTTTGGCCAATGTGGATCAAATGGAATCTCAAGTCTCCTCTAGCCATTGACTTGAGATTAGAGCATAGGCCTATGGTTCTTTAATTCAGAGCTTATCCTTGACTCATTCAGTTGGAATAGGCTCATTTCATGCCACCTTGGTGCATCCATTGAATGCTTGGAAACAAAATTGGAGTCTTGGCCTCTTTTAGGCTTTTTAGGTTTGGCATGCTACTTGTAGATTTTGGGACTTTGGAGGCTGATAGATCAGTGCTTGTCCCTTGTTTGTTCCCCCTTGAGGTGTGCAGATGGATAACCATGCTTGTTCGTTGCACAATTTGATCAAATCGAGCCCTTATGCACAAATCTGCCTTGCCAAACAGTTTGCAGCAAGGCATGTTGCAGCTGTCATAACTCCTAGCTCAAATGGAGTTGGAGGGAGTTCTTGGTCACTTTGGAAAGCTGACATATCCTATTTCAACATGATGTCCAACTTTGGTATTGAGTCAACCTGAATTACAATGAAAAATTCTTCTACATTTGGGAAAAAATAAGGCAGATTCTGACTTAGTGAAAATTTCACTAAGTGTTGGAAAAATGTCACTTTCATGTTTTTTGCCATTTTGATCACTCCATAACTAAAAATCCATGGAGAATTGGAATGAGACGTAGTTTACACTTTTGAAATATGCCATGAGAGCTACAAATACATCTTTGGACCATCCAAAATGGTTGCTTGGATCTCAAGTTATGGTCCTTAGAAGTTGGTACCCTAGCCACTTTGTTCCATAACTTAGAAAAATTTTGTTTTTTTATGGTTACCCCTTTTACAAGTTAACTCACTTTCTTTGATTTTTCTCGATGAATGATGATTCAAATCACATATTAACATTGTTTTTGGGTTAAATAACCATAATTGTGAAAATTTCCAAAAAGTCAAACTTGATTTTATGCACAGTTGACTTTTTATCGGATGAAATCCAAACTGTGCGATCCTTTGTGTAATCAAGTCCTTGACCTAAATCAAACCTAATGGATACATGCCATAGGTTTTATAGGGTGGATTGAACCATGTCCCAAGGTTTGGGAGCATGTCTTGGTCAAAAGTCAAAGGTACAGTTGACTTTTTCCTCAAAACCCTAACTGTGGTCCTGATGAATTGAAACTTGTAGATCAAGCTTCTTGGATTAATCCATTGTTGAAAATGGATCAATGTGGTATATTAGAGATCCTTAAATCATGTCTTGAGGTCTTGGCTTATGATTTGTCCCAAAAGTCAACTTTAGGGGTGAATTAGGTCAAGAAACCCTAATTCCTGATTTTTGATGAATACATCCCCTGAGGTTAAATTAACTTGATGATTGGGTCCATGAGATCCCTTAGAGTATCTTGGGTTATATTTTCAAGCATTGGCTCATGCCCAGATAAAAAATTTCATCTGGCGGTCTCAGGCGACCAAAACCCTAATTTGGTGACACTGGCGATCTTGAGGCTTGATCCACTTGGAATGTTGCAACTTTGTGCCTGATTCTTGATCTGGGAGTCCTCTTGATCCTTTGTGGGTGTTTGAGGGGCTAGACAAGTTGAATATTATGTCATTTCTTGATTGATCCTTGTCTAAATACTCTCAGAGGGCTCAAAACCCTAATCTTTGATTGTAATGAATGCTCAACCATCTTCGATGAGATTGATGAGGCATGAGGGTTCATCCATATTGTGGTAATGCTTTTCACAATGATGGGAAATCTTAGTGGTCAAAATTTGGGGTATGACAGATGCTGCTATTTAATCTTCTTGGACTCGAAGGTATGAATGGCGAAGGTATTGAGGCATTCGGGGTGCAAGAGGATTAAATACCAGAATACCCGAAATTTTGATGGTGGTTATGAATGGCGGTTTGCTCATTCATCTTTTTTTGCTAAGCAATGATTCTTTTTGAAAAGGGTGAAACTTCCCCTCGATCCTGGTCTTCAGCCAAGGAACTGGTCTCAACTTTTGATATAAACTTCCCCTCGATCCTGGTTTCCTACCAAGGAACTAGTCTCAGTTTCTGAAATAAACTTCCCCTCGATCCTGGTTTCCCACCAAGGAACTGGTCTAAGTTTTTGATATAAACTTCCCCTCTATCCTGGTTTCCTACCAAAGAACTGGTCTAAGTTTTTGATATAAACTTCCCCTCGATCCTGGTCTTCAGCCAAGGAACTGGTCTCAGTTTCTTTTGTCAATAAACTTTCTTGACAAGGGATGCTATTTGTAGCGGTTTTCATCAAACTTCTCGCCGAGTTTTCCTGGGAAGATACCATTTGATGGGAAAAAGTTTTGATGTCAGACTTGCTGGGGAACCCATTCGTCTGAGTTGTAGAGTTGTACAAACTTCTCTGTTGGAGACGCCATTTGTTGACTCTACAGGGGAAAATGAGTCTCTTGAGAGACTGTTTCTTACTTGGGGATATTACATCATACTTTTCATCGAGATCCTTTCGAAGAAATGCCATGTGACGTAATCCATTTTTGAGGTGTTGATGACCTTTTCGTCAGCGAATTTTCCAGAGAAAAACTATTGTATTGTCGAAGCTTTGATTAAAAGGCTTTCTCTGAGGATTTTCCTTAAATCTGGGAAAGCGAGCATATCATCTTCAATGGTGAAGAGTGACGTTTGTCGAAAGTTTTCTTTCTTTTCAGAAGTTCAAGTTATCAATGTGGTCAATGACCATCTCTACTCGAAAAATATACTAGGGAGAGATTGTTCAGAAGCAACATTTCCTAATGAGGAAAGAACTGACAACTCGAGTGAGAGGACTTTTATCGCTAAGGGGTAAGACCGACCGGAGTGATACTGATGCAATATAAATATGAGTATGAATCAATAATGCATGATATATGTATGTATATGCTGAAAAAACTGACACGACATACAGACTAGTGGATGAACACGACTGGATACTCGGCCATTGCATGAGAGGAAAAGTATCATTGGTTCAAGGTAGCAATTTTGCCTTGCTTAGGAGAGATAGTCCCTATGGGGAAAACCATTAGTCGAGCTTAGGAGATAAGAACTCTGCCGGGGATGTCGGACAGAGTATTCGCATCTGACATAGTTGATCCTTCATTCAGGTGTACTAGTTTAGAAGGAGTGCTTTGATTCTGCACTTTGAAGCTTAACAGCCTTCGGAGAAGCGATCGATGTTCTTTCGATGTTCAACAGTCAAAAGAATTGCCATCTTTATTTTAAAAGCAGAAAAAGTTTTCCAAGTAAATTCATTTTTGTTTTATTTCAAGAATCGTTAATCATATTAAAAACATCATTCTGTAAAGGTAAAACAAATGAGAATTACAAACAAAAGCACTAGGGCTCAAATTTTATTGATAGGATGCAAATCAGCCAAACGCGTGATTCCATAGAGTATTTACAAAGTTAGAAAATGGTAATTTGAAGGAAATGGGCTACTTTGAAACATAACGACCGCTATCCTTCTACCAACTTTGAATTCTTGACATCCTGAGCTTCCGTTGAAGATGACCTTGACTGCAGTCTTCCTGATGGATGGCATGACTGCTGCTGAGGGATTTGCCCCTTTGTCAGACGTAGTTACTTGCCATGAATCCCTAACTTTTTCCTGGATTGTACTTGAGATTTCCAATCCATCGAGATGATTTTTTATTATGTCTCTAATTTTTCCTGGACCGCCCTTTCGAGTTTTCAATCCACCGAGACATTTTTTTTTAATTTAGGAGAAGTATTCCTTGACTACGTCAACATTTGTGGGGTAGGTAAATTCCTCTCTATCCATGGTTGTGAGTCTCAAGGTGCCGCCTGAGAATGCTTTCTTGACCACATAGGGGCCGTCATAATTCGGAGTCCATTTGCCCCGGGAATCTGTGAGAAATGATTGTATCTTCTTGAGCACAAGGTCTCCTTTCCTGAAGACGCGAGGTCGGACCTTTTTGTCAAACGCCTTCTTCATTCTTTGCTGATACAACTGACCATGGCATAGTGTCATTAATCGCTTTACTTCAATCCGATTCAGTTCTTCGTGCCGACTTTGGCACCATTCAGCCTCTGTTAGCTTAGCTTCCATCAATACCCGGATTGATGGGATCTCAACTTTTATGGGAAGCACTGCCTCCATGCCATATACTAGAGAGAAAGGGGTTGCCCCTGTTGAAGTGCAGACATATGTGCGATAACCGTGAAGAGAAAAGGGTAGCATCTCGTGTCAGTCTTTATAGGTTACAACCATCTTTTAAACAATCTTCTTGATGTTCTTGTTAGCTGCTTCTACTGCTCCATTCATCTTAGGTCGGTAGGGAAACGAGTTATGGAGTTTGATCTTGAACTCAACGCACAACTCTTTCATCATCTTGTTGTTCAAGTTGGATCCATTATCAGTAATGATCTGGCTAGGAACACCATAACGACATATGAGATTGTTTTTGATAAATCGGACCACCACTTGTCGGGTTACAATGGTGTACGATGTTGCTTTGACCCACTTGGTGAAGTAGTCAATGGCTACTAGGATGAACCAATGTCCGTTCGAAGCCTTGGGTTCAATCATGCCAATCATGTCGATTCCCCATATGGAAAAGGCCATGGGGAAGAAAGAACTTTGAGATGCGTTAGCGGTACATGGATTTTGTCTGAGTATATCTGACACTTGTGATACTTCCTCATGTACTTGTAGCAATCGGATTCCATGATCAACCAGTAGTACCCTGCTCTCAGAATTTTTCTCGCCATTGTGTATCCGTTGGCATTAGTGCCAAAGGATCCTTCATGAATTTCTTTTATCAGTATGTTTGCTTCTGGTCTGTCTATGCATCGGAGCAAGATCATGTCAAAGTTTCTCTTATAGAGTGTATCACTGCCAGAAAGAAATTGCATGTGAATCTCTTGAGGGTTTTTCTGTCTTTTCGCAATGCCCCAGGTGGGTACTCTTGTTTTTGAAGGAATCATTTGATATCATGATACCAGGGTTTGTCGTCTATGAATGCTTCGATCGTGAAGATGTAAGTGAGCCGTTCAAGGCGCATTATGTCAATCTTAGGTATGTCGTTCCATTGACCTACACTAATCATGGAAGAGAGAGTGGCTAGTGCATCAGCCATGTGATTCTCTTCACGAGGGATGTGATGAAACTCGATTCTGTTGAAGAATGACAACAACCTTCTCACGTAATCTTTGTAAGGAATCAGTCCTGATTGGTATATGTTCTAATCTCCTTTGATTTGATTGATAAACAGGACTGAGTCGCCATATACATCCAAGTTTTTGATCCTTAAATCGATCGCTTCTTCGAGACCCATTATACAAGCTTCGTATTCGACCTCGTTGTTTGTACATTTGAATGTTAATCGGGCGGTGAAAGGAATATGGGTACCCTGAGGTGTTATGATGATTGCCCTAATTCTGTTTCCATAATGATTGACAGCTCCGTCAAAGATAAGTCCCCACTGGGAACCTAGTTCCGGCCCTTCACTGGGTAGCAGTTCATCGCAATCTTTCACTTTTAAATACATGACATCTTTGTCTGGGAAGTCAAATCCAATTGATTCTTGATCGTCAAATCCAATACTCCCTTTTATAGCTTTCTGAGCATGGTACTCGATGTCATATTCTGACAACAACATCTGCCAACGGGCTATCCTTCCCGTGAGAGCAGGTTTTTCAAAGACATACTTGATTGGATCCATTTCGGAGATTAACCAAGTAGTGTGACAAATCATATACTGGCGAAGACGCTTGGCTGCCCAAGCCAGAGCACAGCAAGTTTTCTCAAGCATAGTGTACCGAGTTTCACAGTCGGTGAATTTCTTGCTTAAATAGTAAATGGCAAACTCTTTCCTTTTGGTTTCGTCTTGTTGGCCAAGTACACAGCCCATAGAGTCTTCCAAGACTGTTAAGTAAATGATCAGCGGTCTTTCTTCCACTGGAGGTGATAGAATCAGTGGGTTCAATAGGTATTCCTTGATACTGTCGAAGGAAGTTTGACTATCTTCTGTCCAAACACAGTCCTGATTCTATTTTAGTAATTTGAAAATTGGCGCGCATGTCGCGGTCATGAGGAATATAAATATGGAAATGAAATTCAAACGTCCCAGGAATCCCCTGACTTGTTTTTCAGTCTTTGGAGAAGGCATCTCTTGAATGTCCTTGACCTTGTCAGGATCAACCTCAATTCCTTTCTGGTTGTTGATGAACCCTAGAAGTTTTCCTGAGCAGACACCGAATGTGCACTTATTGGGATTCAAGCGAAATTTGTATTTCCTCAGACGCTCGAATAGTTTTGATAGATGGGTCACATGCTCCTCTTATGTTTTAGATTTGGCAATCATATCATCGACATACACTTATATTTCTTTGTGTATCATGTCATGAAATAGAGTAGTCATGGCCCTTTGATAGGTTTCCCCGACGTTCTTCAAACCGAACGACGTTACCTTGTAACAAAAGGTGCCCCATGGGGTGATGAACGAAGTTTTCTCCATGTCTTTCGGCGCCATTTTGATTTGATTATAGCCCGAGAATCCATCCATAAAGGAGAACACTTTGAACTTTGTTGTACTGTTTACCAGCATGTCTATGTGCAGGAAAGGAAAGTCATCCTTTGGACTTTCTTTGTTCAAATCCCTGTAGTCTACACACATTCTGACCTTTCCGTCCTTTTTAGGAACTGGTACTATGTTGGCTAACCATTGAGGATATTCTGATGTGGCGAGGAAACCCGCGTTAATCTGTTTTTGTACCTCCTCTTTGATTTTGATGGCCATGTCCGGATGAGTCCGTCTCAACCTTTGTTTTACTGGAATACATTCTGATCTTAACGGTAGATGATGTTCCACGATGTTGGTATCCAACCCTAACATATCCTGATAGGACCAAGCAAATACATCGGGAAACTCTTTGAGAAGCTTTATCAAGCTTTCTTTGACAGTCGGACTAAGTAGTGCCCCAATCTTGACTTATTTCCTCTCTTCCTCTGAACCCAAGTTGACTGTTTCCAACGGATCTTTGTGAGGTTTAATGGACCTTTCCTCTTGTCTGAGTAATCGGGAGATCTCGTATGGAATTTCTTCGTCATTTTCTTCTTCAGCCTCAAATACCGAGAATTCAAAGTTGGGAGAAGGCATTGGAACGTATGTTTCAATGGGGTTTAAAATAAGCAATTTGCATGACGTGGTGATTGTTTTTAGAAGAGATAGAGAGAAATGCAAGAGTGTGTGCAATGTATTTTCAGATAACTCCTTGTTTTTATTATTTGAGTTATTTTTTAGGATTACCATTTTCTGAAAATGTTAAAAGAGAAAACATCAATAAATGTGGAAATTACCGAACGACGTTACTTTATTTATGATCTTGTCGATTCTTGAAATTACAGCCCTATAAAACAAAACTCAGCCGCTTTGGGCAAAGCAAAGAGATACATTTACATAAAGTGATCCCTATCAAAACATCTGTTTCACCTAGGTAGGGTGAAAGGTTAAAGTAATAACGGCAATTACTTCGACTTATAAACAACTTTCGGAACGTTGACAACAACCCATTGGCGGCGAACTCCTCGATGAATCACAAAGTCTGGTACTTTCCTTCTTGATTTGTCTTCAGAAATAACGTTGATTTCTGGTGGAGCAGGATCATTGGAATCTGTCTCCCAGGCAGAGTTGTCGTAGGAGGATTCTTCAGTTGTACTTTGCACAGTGTTTGCACTCTCAGGTATATCTCCCCATCCAGTTGGCTGGATGTCTTCGAACTTGATACGAGAGCTTTCAGGAGCGGTGTACTTGACTAAAAAGTCGAACTTGCCACTTGGTTTTCCCAAGGTATTCCACACTTCTTTGGAATTGGAGGTGTCATCCCTTTTGATGACGTTGACCTCAGGAAAAGAGAAGTTGATGAACTGTCGTCTTGCAATCTTTGCAAATTCATCGTCGTATTGGATATTTTCTGAATGCCCTGAGTAATGATCCTATGATTCTATGGGGACGCATGTATTCTTTTATATGATGCTCAGTTGGTAAGCATCGTTGGGCTGACTCATTTGCCCTGAGCCTCCTGGGTATGTCGGCCTGATAGGCAAGCCATCCATTGGGCCATAATAGTCGTGGTCAAAGTTGTCTTTCATCATAGAGTCCTCCTCTAATGAGTTTGGCGGAGCACGACATCCTTCCGGATCACAATCTCTATATATCATCTTGACGTCTGATCTTGGTATATATCTCGGACTCTGTGCCGGAAAGCAAAATGGTGTAGGCACCTCTTCCTGAGACATATAATCGTCCTCGTTAAGATAGGACTTCCACTCTTCATCCATGTCGGAGGAATTACCCTCGTTGATGGTATGTACTTCTTGAGACACTAGGTGCAGGAAACCTCCACTATGGAAAAAGTTTTGCAAGGGATGAAGACTTTCATCCTTAATAGTAGTCTGGGCACAGTTTAAAGAAAAACCAAGACCTTTCTTTTTCTTATTGTCAGTAGGAATGAGAAGCTCTCCCCATCCTTTGGTATTGTTACTTCTGATTACTTTGAGAGCATCTTTGTACGAGGAAATCGACGTTCCTCTTTCTGACTGGTGGTTATGGCTCACCGAAAGTGCTTGGAATTGAGTTCCTACAACTTCCTCTGGTTATACACACGTGGACGATGATAAGTTACTCACGATCAAGGCTTGCTCTCCGCAGACTGTGACTAGTCGGTCGTCCTTGACAAACTTCAATTTCTGGTGAAGCGTCGAAGTGACTGCCCCAACCTCGTGTATCCAAGGTCTTCCTAACAAACAGTTGTATGCTGCTCGGATGTCCATAACCCGAAAAGTGACTAGGAAAGTGTGAGGACCGATAGTTATGGAAAGGTCGACTTCGGCGATAACTATTTTTCGGGATCCGTCAAATGCTTTGACGATGACCTCACTGCCTCTCATCGGGGATCCTTTGAATGATAGTCGCATTAAAGTGGACTTTGGCATCACGTTTAGAGCTGATCCGGTGTCTACTAGTACGCTGGCTAAAGCATCGTCCTGGCAATTGACTGTAATATTGAGTGCCATGTTATGATTTGGGCCCTCTTCCGGCAGTTCCTCATCACTAAATCCTAAGTTGTTGTAGGAAGTGATGTTGGAGATGATGTTGTCGAATTGTCTTATTGTTACATCTTGTTCCACAAAGGCTTGCTCTAAGACTTTCTGTAGAGCTTCCCGGTGAGCTTCGGAACTGAGTAAAAGAGATAGCACAAATATCTTTGAAGGAGTTTGCAACATTTGATCAACAATGTTGTATTCACTCTTTTGGATGAGCTTCAGCATCTCATCATTGTTATTTGAAAGGTCGGGATCACAGGATTGACCGACTGGTAGATAGGAACTTCTATTCAGGGTTCCTTTTCTTTGTTGGGTTCTCCAACTCCTCGGTTGAAGATTCGACTGCTCCGTGTTACTCGACTGATGTCTGCAATATTCACAACGGAGGGTAATGGAATTTCCTTTCCATTCTCAATTGTTATTGCACCGTACTTGTAAGGGATAGCCTTATCGGATTTGTACGGTACTAGTCCTTGCAGATAGATAACTACAGGATCCTTCTAATTTTTCAGACCATCATAGTCGGTCTCAATTGGTTCGAGGTTGAGAATCTTTCCACCATCGGGAGGAACCCTTGATTCATGGAGCAAAAGGATTATGGCGCATACATCTTTGGCCACTTCTCGCTTAGGGATCAAGGAAACTTCTTTGCCTTGATTAGAATGATAATCTGACATTGAACCAGAGCTTGACCATGGTTGAATCTCCTTGTGGTCCAACTGACTTTGAAGGGCTGCTCACACGAGGTAGCATTCTTGGTTATCCTCTGAGAAAACTCTACAGCACTCATATTTGTGTGGTGGCACCCGGCCACGTCCGCTCTGTATGCAGTGTAACCTCACTAGGTATGTTTCCATTGATTGAACATCCTGACTCTGATGCCTAGTAGGGTTCTTGTTAGTCATACTGACTTGTTGTGTGTCTTCATCTAGATAGATCGGAAGCCACCAATGGTTTAAAAAATGTTGCAGAGTCCTTTGAACGAGTGCACATCCTTGGTCACTCTCCCGACATCCCTTATAGTTCTGATAATTATGCGAAGTCAGAAAATCGAGTTGGACTTGCTTAGCGTGTAATTCCACCAAGCTGGTATTCATCAAGCGAATATCAAAAATTTGAATCATATTAACTTGATACTGCCATCTATCGCGGTAATCCTGAATCCATCCAAGATCCATCTGACGTTGGAGGGTCTCTTGTATAAAAGAGCATCCTTGATTGTTTACCTAGCAAATCAGATAGGAATCGTAATTGTGCCGTGGCAGATTATGATATTGGCTTTGCCTTGAGTGCATTGCCACCAAGTTAACATTCATCGCACGGATGTTGTGGTTCTGAATCTAGTTGGAATTCGTATAAGTCATGTTGACTTCACAAATTCGGTGATCTTGGATCCACCTGAGATCCATCTGTTCCTGTAGAGCGGATTGCACCACAGAACATCCTTGATTGTTTTTAGAGCAGATATCACACTGGTGATAGTTATGAGACGGTACGTGACCGTACCTGCTCTGTCTGCAATGCATTTTGACCAGGTTGGTTCCCAATAAGAGTACATTGTGAATTTGATAGTTGTGCTTAGACTCTTCTTCTATCAAATTTACCGTAGCTTTCTCGTGTTGAGGCAACGGGTTGGTTAGAACATTAGGATTCGTATCCTTGAAGGATAAGACCCCGTTCCTGACAAGCTTTTGTACATCGGATTTGAAACTGAGACAGTTTTCTATGTTATGCTCTGGTCCTCCTTGATGATAAGGGCAAGTCTGATCTACTTTGAACTAAAAAGATGGATTCTCTGGTATTGTAAGAAGAGACCTGGTTTGGATGTGCCCTTTGGCCCATAGTAGCAGAAACAGTTCTGCGTACAACATTTGGATAGGGTTGAACCCTGGTGGTTGCATTGTACGGTTATTGTTGTACTAAGGACGAGCCTGCTGAATAGGCTCTTGTGTCCGTTGCTGATATTGTTGTTGATTTGGTTGGCTCTGAGCAACCTGAGGTTGATATGTAGGAACAGGCGCAGGGTTAATAGCAGGAGTTACAGTTGCTACTGGTTGGTACCGTCGCCTTTGCTTTCCGAGAGAGATATTACCAATATCTTGCTCTTTTTTCTTAGGGAGAGCATTACTGTATCTTTTGGTACTGCTTGATGGTCCAGCGTCTTTTACTAAACGTCCTTCTCGGACTGCTTCCTCAAGACGAACTCCCATGCCTACCATCTTAGTAAAATCACTAGGCGCACTGGCGACCATTTTGTCGTAGTAAAATGAGCTCAAGGTTTTCAAGAAGATGTTTGTCATCTCTTTTTCCTCAAGAGGTGGACAAATCTGGGTGAAAATTTCATGCCATCTCTGAGCATATTCCTTAAAGGTTTCCTTGTCCTTCTGCGACATTGCTCTGAGTTGATCTCTATCTGGTGCCATGTCTAAGTTATACTTATACTGCTGAACGAAGGCAGCGCCAAGATCTCTGAAAGTGACAATCTTAGTGCGGTTCAAACCCATGTACCATTTGAGTGCGACACCGGTTAAACTATCTTGAAAATAGTGGATCAGTAGCTGTTGGTTCTCTATTTGAGTTGACATCCTCCGAGCGTACATCACCAAATGGCTTTGAGGGCAAGAGTTACCCTTGTACTTTTCAAATTCGGGCACCTTGAATTTGTGCGAAACTTTCACATTTGGGACCAAACAAAGGTCTGCGGCATCCTTTCCAAACAGATCCTGACCACGAATGGCTTGCAGCTCCTTCTGCATCTCCAGGAATTGTTCCTGGAACTCATTCATTCTGCCGAACATACTTTCGTTTCCACAAGACGGTATCTGAGGAATCTGTCCTTCCAGAACAGTGTGGACCACGGGTGGTGGTATAGTCATCATGGATGTGACTCTTGGTGCTTCCCTCTCCCAAAGTTTGTAACCTTCAGGAGTTATTGTCATGCCCCTTGCATCTTCGCTTTCCCGAAGTTTGTAACCTTCAAGCCCAGCGGTTCCTGCTGTGGTTTCTGGATCTTCCGTGATCGATGGAATATATCCTTCCTGGTTATAGTTAATAGGCATACCCCAGGGACGATCTTTAGGCATGTTATACCGAGGATCAATCTTTTCCACTATGGGCGTCAATGTGATCTCTGAGATCACAGTCCTTTGTTGTTGTATCTGAGCTGCTGCCAGAGCTTGCATGTCATTATGAAGTTTCCTCAAATCTTCTTTCAGAGCGTCAAGTTCTTCTCTCAACTCTCGGTTCTCTTCCTCGAGATTATCCATTTTCTTTTGTTGACTGGCCCGAGTATTGTACGAAAGAGACAGTTTGACTCTAGAATCGAGACACAAACGTGAGATTCGTAGGTAAGAAGAATGCATTATATGAGAATGATGAATGATATGCAATGATTATATATATATATATATATATATATATATATATATATACATATATATATATATATATATATATATATATATATTTTGTTTAATCAAAATAAACTTCAACAATTAGATTGCAAATATCAAACAGTGGGGAGACCCCGTTTTATTGAATTCAAAGATTGCGGAAATGAAAATACAGTAATTTACAAAGTGCTGCAAAACGAAATGTCAAAACTTATGAATCTTGAGTCCTCTCTGAGCAGGGCTTAGGTGCTGGTTCCAGTATTTTCCTTTTCTTTGACCGGGGCTTTTGAGCCGTTGTCAGGTTGTCATTCCTTTGCCAAGTGAAAGGAGGGAGCAAATTCCTTTGATCTTCTTGATTCTCTACAGCATGTTGCTCTAAAATCTAGAGCAGAGCATCTTTTTCTTTTAATAGTTGATGTATTTTGTTAAACTCCACATTGAGAATACGATACTTGTTCTTCCAAGACCTCTTCTCCTGTTGAACCTTGTTGAGAGTAACTTGAAGCTTTCCCGTATCAGACATAAAGTAAAGGACAGACTCCTTTAACGGAAGAACTTCTTGACGAGGATAAGGCATCCTCAGCTTGAGAGCTCTATTTTGTACCCAATGGAGATAAGGTTCCACAAAGACACAGTCCGGTTTTCCTAGAGACTCCCTTCCTTTCCTGTGAACATGTTTCCAGGCATGCACTATTTCTGTCTTTAGTGCCCTGTCATTTTCTCCTTCCTTGAAGAAATGACCTTCCATATGAGCATTACGCGGGAATGCCTCATCGGGTATCCAAATTGACGACGAACTAAAACTGGATGATAATTGATTCCTCCTTTAGTTCCTATGAGGGGTACATTAGGGAAGTTTCCACAACGGTCAATGATTTTGATCCCGTCATAGATCCGATTGTACCAATCGATGTCAGAGTTGGTAAGAGACTTAATTCTCCGCGACCAACGCAAAGTACTCTTATGATCCTAAAATGCAGCAGACTTGGGTAAATGGGAAGTAAACCATTTGTATAGCAGGGGTACACAGCACGTGATTATTCCTCCGCTATACAAATTCCTTAAGTGTATAGAATGATAAGCATCTGCGAGCAAGGTTGGTACCGGGTTTCCAATCAGAAAAATCTTAATGGAATTGATATCAATAGAGTCATCAATGTTGGGAAACAAAAATAACCCGTAGGTGAGTAAGACAAAGACACTCTCGAAAGCAGTCACGTTCCCTATACTAGCAAAGTACAAAACCTTCTTTATCAAAAACGTGGCTGGCAAACCCTGGATTCCACCCTTAGTGGTCATGTGAGTCCTGACTTCTGACTCGTCCAAATAGATTGCTCTTGCAATGGTTTGATCCTTTGGAATTTCTTCCAGTCCAGAAAAGAGAGCTTGATCAGTAATGGGTAAATCAGTCAAATGAGAGTACTCCTCCAGTGTTGGTGCTAGTTGATAATCTGGGAATATGAAACAGTGATAGACCAGATCGTAAATCTGAATGAGCATTGCCAGGATTCCCTCAATTACATAGACCCTTAACAGAGACAGCAGTCCTCCGTACTTAGCTCTAAAAGCATCAGAGTTAGTGATCATCCTTGCCTACCCTCTCGAATCCCCTAGTTTTGGAACCTTGAAGGTGTACTTGTGAGTCTTCCTTCTACCGAAATCCATAACACAATCTTTCTCTCTGATATTTGCAATCATTGTCTTAGTTTAATTTGTAAAAGAGAGACTAGGAGAGAAAATTTTCTTTATTTAATGTTTTTTAATGAAATGAATGCATGAATGCAACACACAAAAACATAGAAAAGACATGGGGTCAAAGGTTCGGTGTCATGAAGTCATGGCTCTACCCATCCCCAAAGGTTGTACTGGTGATTTTTTGTACCTGTCCTCAAAATCATTGACCCCTCTTGGGATAACAATAGCAGGCTGGTTCACCCAAGCGAGCTGTAGTATCTTAGAGAAATCTCAAATGAGGATAGTATCACGTGACAACTATTTCTGATAGCTTGCGAACTACAAAATAGTAACATGGTCTTAGCCTACTAAATCCTCAGTTTCACGGACACCATAATCGAACAATCTGCTTTCAACAATCGAAGTCGTATAGGCATTGAATCCGCAAAGGGCATCTCCACTGATTCGATGGTCGACCGGGGTCTCTTATTTGGGAGTCACTCCCTGTAAGATTACCCATCTAGTGCCATCACTTATCTTAGGCGTCACTCAAACTTTCCATATGTGGCATCACCCGCCGTCCCATTAGCAGAAAAATAAACACGGATATCAATTAGGAAAATCGATATATATATATATATATATATATATATATATATATATATATATATATATATATATATATATATATATATATATATATATATTTATTCCTAAAACTAACATCCTAGACCACTTAAGAGCTATAATCCTAGTCCTATACAGTTAATGACTCCCCAGCAGAGTCACCATTTCTCTATTGGAAAATGGGGATGATGCCCCAAAGATCATTCTAAGGACTCCCCAGCAGAGTCACCATTTTTCTGTAGCGAGCGATTTTTGTTGGTGACGCGACCACCTTATCGCTGAAGTTTGGGTTTTCCTCCTCGATGAGGAAAGGGTGCCACTTTCTGATTTCTTATTTATCCCATGAAGCTGGAAGGGAAAGGGAAGCTATCTAAAACTAACCTTGCACACGATTGTTTAACTGAACAAATGCTTAAAAGAGATTGGGGGGTCCGGGGCCAGGTTATACAATGAGGAGTTGTCAATTACCCATCCTATATATGGTTATCCACAGGATATTAGCTTTAGGTTTTGCTTTGTAATTGATAGTGTTTATCCATTAATGGGTTGGGAAAGTTTCTTGGGAAGTATGAGTGAGTGAGTGAGTTTTGTTTTTTTGTGGAAAATGATGATGATGGCTAAGGTATGAAACCTAAAGTCTTTGATTGATGTATGAAGGTACTGGACCTAGAATTTTTGATTGGTATGCTCGCTAAGATTTCGCAATCTTATGCCTACGTATTCCCGTTTAAACGAAACAGGGAAATCAGAGCAATCGTAGATCCTCCTATTCTATGGGAGGAAAAAGGTATTAGGTGTCTTGTTCAAAACCCAAAATTGAAGCTAAAGGTTATTTGTGTCTTGTTCAAAGCCCAAGATTGAAGCTAAAAGGTTTGACCGAGAGAGAATTTGTCATCTCTAAAGAGGGATTTTTGATTTTTGTGTGCCTTGATCGAAGCCCAAGGTTGAAGCTAAGAGGTTGATTGACTCCACTGGGGAAGTCCTTATACAAAGCCTAAGAGGAGGCTAGAAGAGGCTGACTCAACAAGAGAGTTTATATATGTGTCTTGTAGAAAGCCCAAGATTGACGCTGACTCTTTGGGGATATCTTTAGACGAAGCCTAAAATGACGCTTTGACTTTTCCAGGGGAAATGTTCTTTCTGTCTTGTACAAAGCCCAAGATTGAGGTTAAAAAGGGATTTTACTCTACTGGAGAGTATTATCTATCTTGTACAAAGCCCAAGATTGAGGCTAAAATAAGTTTAACTCTGCTTGGGAAAGATGTTGGTCCCAAGCTTAAAAGAAGGTTATGAAATTTTATGTCTTGTACAAAGCCCAAGATAAAGGCTAAAAAGGGTTTGAGTCAACAAGAGAGTGTTTTTATCTGTCCTGTACAAAGCCCAGGATTGAGGCTCAATAAGCTGGAGAAGTCATCATACACAGCTTGAGAGAAGGATAACTCCTGCTAGGGGAAATCATTATACAAAGCCTAAGAGGAGGCTATTGACTCAACAAGAGAGAGTTTTTTATCTGTCTCGTACAAAGCACGAGATTGAGGCTAAAGGGTTGACTCAACAAGAGAGTACTGAAAGGTGATCGACTCAACAAGAGAGTCTCAGACGATGATTGACTCAACAAGAGAGTCTGAGACGGTGATTGACTCAACAAGAGAGTCTAAAAATGTGATTGACTCAACAAGAGAGTCTGAAAAGGTGATTGACTCAACATGAGAGTCTGAAAAGGTTAGCCCTACAGGGGACAATCATTTGTACAAAGCCCAAGAGGAGGCTATCAATGCTGAGGAAAGATCATTATACAAAGCATAAGAGGAGGCTAACTTCTGGTAGGGATTATTGAGATCCCGAGGCAGGTCCAAGTGGGGATTCAACTCTTGCAAGGGATTGCAGAAGAGTTGACGTATCAGATGCCTTGAGGTTCTTATTTGAGATAATGTTATCCTGATAATTAACTAACCCTGGTTGGGGAATTTTTAGGATAGAGACTGGATTTTAACTTAGTTGGGGATTTATCCAGAATGACCGGGGTTTCTTCCTATGTTTGTAAGGAACATGAAAATGTCTTTGAGACTCAAGAGGGGATCTAGACTGTACAAGTCTACTGGTGTGGAAGAGTTTTATCTTTTGTATGATGTCTCTAGAGGAGGCAGATGTATTAAGGGATGAGAAACAACCTTACACTGGTCTGAGATTTGACACTGGAAATACTGCTTTAGCAAAGGAAGACTAAGTTCTGTCTTATACCTTGAAGAGGTCGTCAGGGTCCTTGTATTAAGCCCAAGAGAAGGCATGAAAACTTCTAAGAAGCCGGAGGGTCCTTGTACAAAGCGCAAAAGGAGGCGGGGATGCTTTTTAGAAGCCCGTGGGTCTCAAACCAAGAAAAGTTTAAGAAATGCTATTCACCGAGAATAGATCATTTAGTGAAAGTTCTACGGTTTGAAGAAATTCAAGAGATGCTATTCACCGAGAATAGATCAACTCTGGGGAGTAGAATTTCTTTGACAATTTCTAATAGTGATAGCCTAAGAAAAGGTTCATGAAGAATACTGCCTTTCTCTTTGTTCCATATTGTTTAAGCCCAAGAGAAGGCAAGACTGTATCTGGAAATCCTACGGGGATCTAGTTTTGTCTATAGTTAAGAGTGACCAACATGGCTTTACCTAGTTCTAGACCTAGTTGTCGGGGAAAACTCTAAATAACTATATTAGTATATATACTATTGATATATGACAAGTATTTAAAAGGATATGAAAGAAGACTAACCATGCACAGCTTCCTACAATACAATTATATATATGAAAGCGAGTAAATAAAAGCTGTTAAAACTTACAGGTGTGCAAGCTTCCATGTTGTATTGTAAGTTGTTCAAAGAAATTAAAGAAAGTTTTAATAACAACTATATATTGAATCTAAATAAAAAAGGAGTCTGCTTGAAAATATTGTTGGGGCTTATACTAAAAGAGAGGCCCAAGGTTTAACAGTGATCGCACCGTTGTTTTGAATATCGTATCGGGACTTATACAACGACTGAGGCCCAAAGAGGTTTATTTACAAAAGGATTGGGTTTTACACTCTGATAGAGGTCCAAAGAGTATTTAAAGAAAAGAAATGTGGGACTTACAACACGAGGGTAGGCCCAGATGATTTTGTTTTTAAAAGGCGACGACCGTGCCGTGGTTTTGAAAATACAGTGGGACTTATACAATGTGAAAAATGAGTGGTGATCTTGGATCAATGTTTCAAAAATCATGTTTTTATCCACAAAATAATTGAAAATCATTTAAGTTTGGAAAATCAAGAAGGAAAAAATATTTTAAATGCTAAAAAACAAATAAAAATTAATTCTTTACAAAAATATCAAGTATATGAAATAAATAATATTTTTGGGAAATTTTTGTAAAATAAAATATTTTATCATTTTTGTGAATTATTAAAAAAAGATTCAACTCAAAATCATTAAAATTCAGAGATAAATTAATTTTTGAATCACTTAAATAAAATCACAAAATTCAAATATTTGAATATTTGAAAAAGGGCGCCAAGAACATCTTGTTCTTGCCCACGTGCCTTGTTTTGTCCAGATTTGTGTTTTCTCATCAATCTCATTGAATACTTGATGAAATCACACAATCCACATATCAATCTGCTCGTTTTCAACTCACGATCTTGTCTATGATTTTTAATTTCATTTATTTTAAGCATGGAATGAGAAATCAAAACAAAAGCTCAAGAACCCTAATTTCTGCATGAAGGCTGAGAAATTTGATATACGATTCATATAAAGTAATCAATAGAGGGGAAACATGATTATGAACATTTGGCAAAAATTTTGTGCGAGAAAATATGCATAAATTATGAGATGAACAAGTTTAGGCTTACTTGGAGGTCGTGGCAGCAAGAGAAAAATTGATTTTTGAGTTAGAGGAGTTACAGATAAGTTGTGATGATATGAACAGCTTCCCTACACCATATGGAGTGTGTTTGAAAGCTTGGATTGATTTGAAATGAACTGGAACAGATTATGGCACCTCAACTGTAACTTTGTTGAAAACTTGAGCAAATGGATGATGATTTCATGAATTTTGTGTTCCAGTTGTTGGTTTAGTGTTTGATCAGCTCACATATGATGTTTATGAGGTGTGTGTGTGTGTGTGTGTGATTGGTTTGGTTGGAAACATTCTAATTCAAAACCCGATAGTAGCTTGCATTAGAAGGCATTTTTGGAAGTGAGAGTGTGATTTTGAGAAAGGCAAGTGTTATAGGCCTTTGGTGTACTCAAACTGATCAGAAATGAGGTCTATTTATAGTGTGTCAAGTTTGTTTTGGCATCAATACGGAATGGCAACTGCAGCAGGCCTTTGGCCAATGTGGATCAAATGGAATCTCAAGTCTCCTCTAGCCATTGACTTAAGATTAGGGCACATGCCTATGGTTCTTTGATTCAGAGCTTATCCTTGACTCATTCAGTTGGAATAGGCTCAGTTTATGCTACCTTGGTGCATCAATTGAATGCTTGGAAACAAAATTGGAGTCTTGACCTATTTTAGGCTCTTTAGGTTTGGCATGCTACTTGTAGATTTTGGGACTTTGGAGGCTGATAGATCAGTGCTTGTCCCTTGTTTGTTCCCCCTTGAGGTGTGCAGATAGATAACCAAGCTTGTTGTTGCACAATTTGATCAAATCGAGCCTTTATGCACAAATCTGCCTTGCCAAACAGTTTGCAGCAAGGCATGTTGCAGCTGTCATAACTCCTAGCTCAGATAGAGTTAAAGGGAGTTCTTGGTCACTTTGGAAAGCTGACATATCCTATTTCAACATGATGTCCAACTTTGGTTTTGGGTCAACCTGAATTACAATGAAAAATGCCTCTACATTTGGGAAAAAATAAGGCAGATTCTGACTTAGTGAAAATTTCACTGTGTTGGAAAAATGTCACTTTCATGTTTTTTGCCATTTTGATCACTCCATAACTAAAAATCCATGGAGAATTGTAATGAGATGTACTTGACACTTTTGAAGTATGCCATGAGAGCTACAAATCCATATTTGGACCATCCAAAATAGTTGCTTGGATCTCAAGTTATGGTCCTTGGAAGTTGGTACCCTAGCCACTTTGTTCCATAACTTGGAAAAATCCTAAGTTTTTTTATGGTTACCCCTTTTACAAGTTAACTCACTTTCTTTGATTTTTCTTGATGAATGATGATTCAAATCACATATTAACATTATTTTAGGGTTAAAGAACCATAATTGTGAAAAATTCCAAAAAGTCAAACTTGATTTTATGCACAATTGACTTTTTATCGAATGAAATCCAAACTGTGCGATCCTTTGTGAAATCAAGTCCTTGACCTAAATCAAAACTAATGGATACATTCCATAGGTTTTATAGGATGGATTGAACCATGTCCCAAGGTTTGGTAGCATGTCTTGTCTAAATTCTCGGAGAGGGCTCAAAACCCTAATCTTTGATTATTGTGAATGCTCAACCATATTCGATGAGATTGATGAGGCATGAGGGTTCATCCATATTGTGGTAATGCTTTTGACAATGATGGGAAATATTAGTGGTCAAAATTTGGGGTATGACACAAGATTTATCTCCAACATGACTCCCACTTGTGAACCGATCTTCAAGTAGCTTCGCAAAGACCAGACTGTAAAGTGGAATTCTGCCTGCCAGCAGGCCTTTGACAAACTCAAGAGTTACTTGCAAGAACCACCGATCTTGGTCCCACCTGTGCCAGGGAGACCTCTCTTCATGTATATGACTATATTGGAAGGATCAATGGGTTGTGTTTTGGGCCAACATGATGAATCTGGGCGCAAAGAGCATGCCATCTATTACTTGAGAAAAAAGTTTACTGATTGTGAAAGTCGTTATTCATTGCTGGAAAAGACTTGCTGTGCTTTAGCATGGGCCGCTAGACGTTTGAGGCAGTACATGATATGTCATACTACTTTATTGATCTTAAAAATGGATCCAATAAAGTATATCTTTGAAAAGCCTGCTCAAACAGGAAGACTTGTCCGTTGGCACATGCTCTTATCAGAGTACGATATTCAGTATGTCACTCAGAAGTCCATCAAGGGAAGTGTCTTAGCAGATTACCTCGCAGATCAGCCTGTAGAAGACTATGAGCCTCTTAAGTTTGATTTCCCAGATGAAGACATCATGGTTGTTAAAGACTGTGAAGAGTCAGGCCCTGATGAAGGTCCTGAACCTGGTTCTCGTTGGAAAATGATGTTTGATGGTTCTTCTAACTACAGTGGACATGGTGTAGGTGTTGTATTGATAAACCCTGATGGTGGTTATACCCCGTTCACGACCAAACTCTGTTTTGAATGCACAAACAACATTGCTAAATATGAAGCATGCATTCTAGGGTTGGAAGCAGCCATTGACCTCAGAATTAAGATTTTGGAAGTCAGTAGAGATTCTGCCCTGGTTATCTACCAAGTCAAAAGTGAATGGGAGACTAGAGACGAGAAGTTGATTCCATAATGTGCTTATATTATGGAGATGATCCAATACTTTGATGAAATCACTTTCCGTCATGTTCCGCGTTCAGAAAACCACATAGCTGACGCTTTAGCCATGTTAGCTTCAATGTGGAAGGTTAATTTTGTTAATGAGGCGCCACTCATCAGTATCCAGCTCAAGACTGAACCAACCTACTGCCTATTGGTTGAAAAAGATGAGGATGGGAAACCATGGTTTCATGACATCAGAAATTATTTGAAGAACCAAGAGTATCCTAGTAATGCTTCTACTCTGGACAAGAAAACTTCGAGAAGACTATCGTCCAAGTTTTTCCTCAGCAACGATGTACTCTATAAAAGGAATCATGACATGGTTTTGCTAAGATGCGTTGATAAACGAGAAGTAGACCTGTTGATTCACGACATTCACGAAGGAGCCTTTGGTACCTACGCCAATGAGCATGCCATGGTTAAGAAGATCTTGAGGGCTGGGTATTATTGGTTGACTATGGAGACCGACTACATCTAATACACCAAAAAATGTCATAAATGCCAGATCTATGCTGACAAGGTGCATGTACCTCCAATATTGTTGAATGTTTTGTCATCACCTTGGTCGTTCTCTATGTGGGGCATTGATATGATTGGGGCTATTAAGCTAAAAGCTTCAAACAGTCATCGATTCATCTTAGTGGCTATTGACTATTTCACAAAATGGATTGAAGCTGCTTCCTACACCAACGTGACCAAGCAAGTGGTTGCTCATTTTATCAAGAATTAGATCATTTGTTGCTATGGAATTCCGAACAGGATCATAACGGACAATGGAACCGATCTGAGCAACAAAGCAATGAAGAAGTTATGTGACAATTTCAAGATTGAACATCATAATTCTTCACCTTACCGACCAAATATGAATGGAGCTGTCGAAGCTTCCAACAAAAACATCATAAAGATCCTGCAGAAAATGGTCAAGACTTATAAGGATTGGCATGAGATGTTACAATTTTCCTTGCATGGATACAGAACTTCGGTTCAGACTTCGACAGGGGCAACTCCCTTTTCTCTAGTGTATGGGATGGATGTTGTTCTCCCCATTGAAGTGGTGATATCGTCTTTGAGAATTCTGATGGAAACTAAGCTTGATGAACCAGAGTGGGTCCAAGAAAGATATGATCAACTGAACCTCAATGATGAGAAACGACTGACTACCATGTGTCATGGTCACTTGGATCAGAAAAGGACGAAGATAGCATTTGATAAGAAAATCCGTGTTCGTGAATTCTGTGAAGGAGTACTCGTACTCAGAAAGATCTTGCCATCTCAAAGGGATGTACGTGGCACCCAACTATGAAGGCCTATTTGTCGTGAAAACAGTGTTCTCAGGAGGTTCCCTAATTCTTACAACGATAGATGTGTCATACCCCAAATTTTGACCACAAAGATTTCCCATCATTGTGAGAATCATTACCACAATATGGATGTGCCATCATGCCTCATCAAATTCCTCAAGGATTGTCGATTATCCACTACAACCAAAAATTAGGGTTCTCAACCCTCTCAGAGCACTTAGACAAAGGATCAATCAAGAAATGATGTGATCTTATACTTGCCTAACCTCTTAAACACCCACAAAGTTTAAGAGGACTCCCACATCAAGAATCAGGCACAGGAGTGCAACATTCCAAGTGGATCAAGCCTCGAGATCGCCAATGTCACCAAATTAGGGTTTTGGTCAACCAAGGCCTCTAGATGAAAATTTTCTTCTGGACATGAGCCAATGCTTCAAAGCACAACCTAAGATACTCCAAGGGACCTCATGGACCCAATGAACAAGTCGATTTAACCTCAGGGGATGCATTTACCAAAAATCAAGAATTAGGGTTTCTTGACCTAATTCACCCCTAAGTTGACTTTTGGAGCAAAGTATGAGCCAAGACCTCAAGACATGATTTGAGGGCCTCAAATACACCACATTGATCCATTTGCAACAATGCATTGATCCAAGAAGCTTGATTCAAAAGTTTCAATTTCATCTGGACCACAATTAGGGTTTTGAAGAAAAAGTCAACAATACCTTTGACTTTGTACCAAGACATGCTCCCAAACCTTGGGACATGATTCAAGACACACTAAAACACCTATGGAATACATCCATAAGGTTTGAATTAGGTCCAGAACTTGATTGCACAAAGGATCGCACAGTTTGGATTTCATCAGACAAAAAGTCAACTGTGCACAAAATCAAGTTTGACTTTTTGGAATTTCTCACAAATATGGTTCCCCTAAGTCAAAAACAATGTTAATGTATGAAATTGATCATCATTCATTAAGAAAAATCAAGAAAAGTGAGGTTTCTTGCAAAAGGGGCAACCGTGAGAAACCAAAATTTTTCTAAGTTATGGAACAAAAGTGATTTTGTACCAACTTTGCAAGGTCATAACTCCTAAACCACAAGGCCTTTTTCTCCCATTCAAAGCTCAAATGAAAGTCCATCTGACATACTTCAAATATTTCAACTACAAAAGATTCCAAATCCTCATGGATTTTGAGTTATGCATTGATCAAAATCATAAAAACATGAAAATTACCATTTTTCCAACACTTAGTGAAATTTTCAATAAGTCAGAATCTGCCTTACTTTTTCCAAAATGTAGGGACATTTTTCACCTTGATCTAAGTTAAACCAGGTCCATTGGTGAATTTCAAAGTTGAAGTATGCCATGAGGGCTTTCCAACAAGTACCAGATCATCTTCAAATTCAATTTGAGTAGGGAGATATAACCCTTGAAACATGCCATCATGGACTGATTTTGTTCAAGGCAGATTATAGGACATTTGCTCGATTTGGCCAAATTAGATAATTCCAAGCCTTGTCATCCATTTGGACACCTCAAAGGATAAAATCAAAGAGGAATGATCAGATCCACAAGCCTCCCAAGTCCAAGGAACTACATGTAGCCATAAGTGCCCTAAAAAGGCTAAAAAGCTCAAAGACTCGAATTTTGTTTCCAAGCATTCAATGGATGCATCAAGGTGGCATGGACTGAGACATTGCTATAGGAGACTAAAGATGCCTTTATGCCACAATTGGCCAAGGGACTGTCCAAGTAGCCATTCACTATTGCTTGCAAAACAAACTTGCTCTACTATAAATAAAGCTCATTTGTGGTCAGTTTGGGTACACCAAACCACTACAACTGATGCTTTCCTCAAAATCTCTCTCATTAGGCCAAAATGCCTTCTTTTGCAAGTCATCCCTGAGTTTTTAAGTTAGAGAGCAATTCCACCATAGCTCATGATCCAAGCACATCCAATGTATCATATCTAAGCTGTTCAAACACTCACCCTTGATCTGAAACACCGAAATCAGAAAGTCAACTCCAAAACCTCAAATTTTGACTGTTTTGCATTTTGCAAGCCATGTCTTGATTCAGTCACTTTCCAAACCAAACAAGGCCTCAAACACACTCCAAATATCATCCTCAAACTGTCCCAATTGGTTTCCCTCATCTGGAACACCATTTGATAGAGTTACCATTTTGGTCACTTTTGCCACTTTTGCAAGAAAGAGCTAATACTTTTTCCTGAGGATTCCAACTGGTTTTGATCATCCTAAAAGATTCTAATGGATCAATCAAGAGTGTCTAAAGCATTGGATTACTTCTGGCACAAGGAACTTGACAGATAGCACAAGAAGCTTCAAGAGGTAAATGCATCACAACTTGAACTCTCTAAATCATGCATTGCTTTGATGTCCATTGATCATGAACATCTCATACATGTCATATATGTTGTGTTTGAACCAAATTGTCATGCTATTATTTCCTGTACAATGAGATAGCATAGAACATGCAAATCTAGGCCTATTTTGAAATCACTATCAGATTTTAAAATGGAAACATTTTCTGAAAATTCCAAAGGCACCATTGGATTCCTCATGAAATTCTAGATAGGATAAACCTAAATTTTGTCCAAATCCATGGAGAAATGAGGAAGTTAGAGCCTTCATGCAAGAGGCCTAAAATCAGGCCTTGCCCAGGCCAGGGTACCTTGGCCAGGCCTAAAAACAAGGCCCCCATATATGTTGATGGGGTGGTTTTGATACACGGATGTATCACCACCCCAGTGGTAGCGCGCATGTGTGTTTGAATGGAAGGTCGTGGGTTCAACACCCACCCAGACCATTTTGCCATTTTCTCTATTTTTGCTATTTTTCACATTTTTCATGGTTTTTGTTAATTATTTTTGCTATTTTTCACATTTTTTTATTGGTTCTTTTTTTGAAAATTCCCAAAAATGATAAAATATTTTATTCTACAAAAATTTCACAAAAATATTATTTATTTTATATATTTGGTATTTTTGTAAAGAAGTATGTTTTTATTTGTTTTTAAACATTTAAAAATATTTCTTTCTCTTGATTTTGCAAATTCAAATGATTTTCAAAGCATTCTATGAATGAAACATGATTTTTCAAACATTAATCCAAGATCACAACTTGTTCTTCCCACATGAATGATAATTTTGATCATTTTAATTGAATTTTATTCAATTAAAATGCATTTTTAAATCAAATTAGGGTTTTGCTTATTTTCACCCTCACAAATCTTTTTCAAAACACTTTGGGTCTCTAATAGAGTGTAAGACCCAACCCCCTTTGTACATAAATAATTTTGGGCCACAGTTATTGTATAAGTCCTAGTACAGTTTTCTAAATGACGGTGTGATCACTGTCTTTCCATGGTTCTCTCCTTGAGTTGTAAGCCTCGTCCCTTGTACAAAAAAAATAAACTTTTGGGCCTCTAATAGAGTGTAAGACCCATCTCTTGTAAATATAAAAACCTTTTTGGGCCTCAGTCATTGTATAAGTCCCACTGTGTCAAAGAAATTCATTTCCCTCCAGAGAGGATTAATTACCGGTGAAACCTCTCTTGAATTTCGTCAAACCCTAGAACTGTCCACTAAAAAAAAGATTATTCCCGATGAAACTTTTCTTGAACTTTTCTTAATTTTGGACCCACAGGCTTCCTAAAAACATCCCCGCCTCCCCTTGGGCTTTGTACAAGGACCCGCAGGCTTCTTAGAAGTTCGCATGCCTCCTTTTGGGCTTAGTGCAAGGACCTAAAGACCTCTTAAAGGTATAGGATAGAACTCAGTCATCCTTTGTTAGAGCAGTCTTTCTAAAGAGTCAAAACCTCAGACCAATTTTAGGGTTGATTCTCATCCCTTAAAACACCAGCCTCCTCTTGGGCATCATACAAAGATAAACATTTTCATACCAGTAGACTTGGACAGTCTTATCTCCTCTTGGATCTCAAGACATTCTCAAGTTCCCTAAAAATACAGGAAAAAATCCTGGTCATTTAATCAATCTCCAGTAGAGTTAAAACCCCATAGGTTCTAAAACTCAATCTTTATCCTAAATTTCCCCAGTTGGGGTCAAATAACTATCAATAAACCTTTATCAGAACCTCAAGGCATCTAATATTTCAACTCTTCTGTAAACCCTCAGCAAGAGTTGATTCCCCAACTTGGACCTGTCTCTAGATCTCAATAATCCTCAGCAGAAAATAACCTCCTCTTAGGCTTTGTATAAAGATCTTTCCTTACTCTCTTGTTGAGTCAATCACTTTTAGCCTCCTCTTAGGCTTTGTATAAAGATATTTTAGCACTCTCTTGTTGAGTCAATCACCTTTCAGCACTCTCTTGCTGAGTCAATCACCTATAAAAACCCTCTTGTTGAGTCAATCTTCTTCCTTAAAGCACTCTCTTGTTAAGTCAACCTTTTTCAGCCTCCTCTTAGGCTTTGTATAATGATCCTTCTTTTCCTTAGCAAAAGTCAGCCTCAATCTTGGGCTTTGTACAAGACACCCATAAATATCTTCAGCTGAGTCAGTCAAATATCTTTCAGCCTCAATCTTGGGCTTTGTACAAGACAGATAAAAACACTCTCTTGTTGAGTCAATCATCTTTTTAGCCTCAATCTTGGGCATTGTACAAAACACCATATAAAATCTCCCTAAGTAGAGTCAATTCTCTTTTCAACCTCCTCTTAGGCTTTGTATAATGATTTTCTTCAGTAGAGTTAGCCTCAATCTTGGGCTTTATACAAAACAAATCATACTCTCCAGCTGAGTCAAAACTCCTTTTAGCCTCAATCTTGGGCTTTGTCCAAAATCACATTCAAATATTCCCTAGTGGAGTCAAAAAATCCTTTTAGCCTCAATCTTGGGCTTTGTACAAGACAGACAAAATATTTCCCCAGAAAATTTAACTTTCAGCCTCCTTTTAGGCTTCACATAATGATATCCCCCAAAAAGTCAGTCTCTTTTTTGCCTCAATCTTGGGCTTTGTACAAGACAGATAATACACTCCCTAGTGGAGTCAATCAATCTCTTAGCTTCAACCTTGGGCTTTGATCAAGGCACACAAAAATTAGTATCTCCTCAGAGGAAATCAAAATCTCTCTGTAGGAAGACATTTCTCTGTACATCACACAGACATTCAAAACAAACCCTAATCCCAGATAACTGCTATAAGTGGCACACTTGTTGATTCAAAAATCCAAGCTGTAGTCCATCTCTTATCCTTGTAAACTTCCTCTTTTATCTAACAACTTTAAGTGGCAAGCCTCTGGATTATTTACATCCACGCCACTATCCCTCTCTTAGCATGAAAAAATCCTAAGGAAAAATGGCATTGCTCTACACTGAGTTAAAGTTTTCTCCTTCAGGATAAATCCCCTATAAAGGAAATTATGGTATTGTTGGATTCTTATATCCCAGTTAAAGTAATCCTCCTTTATAATCAGTCACCCAACAGTTGTGATAAACAGACGAGATGTCTCCCTTTAGAGATGACAAATTCTCTCTTAGTCAAACCTTTAGCTTCAATCTTGGGCTTTGAACAAGACACAAATAGTCAACCTTTTAGCTTCAATCTTGGGCTTTGAACAAGACACCAAATATCTTTTCCTCCCATAGAATATGAGGAACTACGATTGCTCTGATTTCCCTATTTTCTTTTACGGGAATACATAGGCATAAGATTGTGAAATCTTAGCGAGCACACCAATTAAAAACTTTAGGTCCAGTACCTTTACTCATCAAAAACCTCGGAAAACCCGAAATCAAACAAAAACTCTTTCTCTCAAACACTCCCAAAGGAGAAAATTTCCCAACCCACAACAGACAAACACCAGTAAGTAGAAAGTTGTAAGGAAAATTGCTAACAATTTGTGGATAACCATATATAGGATGGGTAATTGACAACTCCGCATTGTATAACCTGAACCCAAACTCCTCGAATCTCTTTAGGCATTTATTCAGTTAAACATTTCCGTGCAAGGTTAGTTTTAGATAGCTTCCCTTTCCTTTCCAGCTTCATAGGATAAATAAGAAATCAGAAAGTAGCACCCCACTCCTACCATTGCGGTGAGGAGAAAGCCACGGTGATAAGGTGGTCGCGTCACCGACAAAAATCGCACGCTACAGGAAAATGGCGACTCTGCTGGGGATTCTTAGGCCTTAATCGACATTAATCCCCATTTTCCCAACAGGAAAATGGCGACTCTGCTGGGGACACATTTTATCTATCTAGGACTAGGATTAGAATTCCTAAGAGGTCTAGGTTGTCAGAAATTTTCTACATACTATATTATATATATTGCTTTTCCTACTTGATACCAGTGTTTATTTTTCTGTCAATGGGGATGCGATTGATACGCATGTGGAAAGTTTGAGAGAACTCTAAGATAAGTAATAGGATAGACTGGTGGACTTACAGGGAGTAATTCCCGAATAAGCGATCCTGGTAGACCATCAAATCAGGCGAGGGCCCATGTGGATACTATGTTGAACTACCGATCGTCGTAAAAATAGACGTTATCCCAGTGCGGCACCCGTGACCCTGACGATTTAGTAGACATTAACCATATGACCACTTGTTAGTGCGGTAACTATCGGGAATAGTTGATACGCGATACTACACCCAAATTGAGATTACCCTAGGATGCTACAGCTCGCTCGGGTGAACCAGCTTGCTGTTGACATCCCTAGGGGGTCAATGATTTTGGGAACCTTTAACCTGTTCTACAGGTACAAAAATTGACCAGAATATAACCTTTGGGGATGGGTAGAGCCATGACTCCATGCTCGTGATGTTGAACCCTTGAACCCATGTTTTTTCAATTTTTTTGTGTGCTGCATTCATTTAAAAAACTCTTAAACAAATAAAAAATCTCCTTCTTCTTCCTCTCTTCTTTTTCAAAATAAACTAAAACAATAATTGCAAATATCAGAGAGAAAGATTGCGTTATGGATTTCGATAGAAGAAATACGCACAAGTACACCTTCCCAAGGATCAAACCATTGCAAGAGCAATCTATTTGGACGAGTTAGAAGTCAGGACTCACATGACCACTAAGTGTCGTACCTCGAAAAATACGATCCTCGCGATGGACGCGGAAAAAACTGTTCGAAATAGAGTCGCCACCGAACTTTATTCATTCCAAGGAAGGAATAGGAAAATATCAATAAAACCTTTGAAAGGGATAAGAAAATGGTTATCGCAACCAAATTCGGGTTCGGGAGTCGATTACGCAAAGGAAAGGTATTAGCACCCTCTACGTCAGTTTTACTCAACGGGAACCTCTTGATTCGATTCGTGAGAAAGTTAGCTAGGTTTATTTGTTATCTTCTAAAGGATTATTGCTTTCTAAGGGGAAAATGGGTGGTTTTTTATTAGGGTGCTCGGCAAGGATTAGAACCCTTGTGCCAACATATTCCCTCGTGCAATGGGAAAGTCAGAGCATTCGTAGTTCGTGAGACTACGGTTGTTTGGTTAGTGTTTTTTATGTAGGCGCCAATTGTCCACACACGAGTAAGAGAACTCACACCCAAATAATTGGGGAGAAAGGTCAAAGACTTGGCCCCCCCTCACATCACCTTTTAGGAAGTTGTATTTGAATATATGATTAAGTGTATTAAAGAGTTTGATTAAGAAAATAGGATTTGATTTGTATGTGTTTTAGGGTTTCGGTCGCACGTGGGCGAGGAAAGGAGTTTTATTCGTATTGGATGTTTTAGAGGTGACAATTGCCAACACACGAGTAAGAAAACTCGCACCCAAACAATTGAGGAGAAGGGTCAAAGACTCGACCACCCTCACTTCACCTTTAGTAAAATGTGTTTAGATAGAGATTAAGTGTATTAATGATTACTTGGAAAAAGGTTTAAATGTTGTCGAGTTTCGCGTGTTTTAGAGGCGTCAATTGTCCACACACGAGTAAGAGAACTCGCACCTGAACAATTGAAGAGAAAGACCAAAGACTTGATCCCCCTCTTTTTCACCTTTTAAAAAATGATATTTAGTATAATTAAATGTATTAATTTGATTTAAGAAAAATACTCGACGTTGGATTGAGGTTTGGATTTGCGTGCGAAATGGTTTGAGAACTAATGGAAATGAGGTCCTATGGTTTAAGGTAAGGTCGATTGCGAGGCAAAAGCGCTCGACTTACAAGAGGTAAAGGGACTTGATATGTGGATCAAGTGAATGCTTGGAGATGAATTGATTAATTGAATTTGATTTGGAAAATGCTTGACGTTGGATCAAGCTTGTTTATTTTTTTTGAAAAAAGGTTGATTTTAATCTTATGGGAGAGGGATATAACTACTCAAGTGGAGAATAATTAAGCTAAAATTAAATTGAGTCAATCACGCATACACATACAAACCAAAGTGAAATGTGCAACAAGTATCGTTGTATAAAGCCCAAGAGGAGGCTATGTGAGGTTGATTGCGATCGTGAAAACAATCGACTTACGAGGTATTAAAAGGGCTTGGCATTAAGTCAAGATATTAGTTGGAAAATGATTTTTGGTTTGGACAAGCATATTATGAAAGACAAATATAATAGAGGCAAGACAATAATCCATATGAGAAAAGAATGAATACCACACAAGGATCAAAAATCAAACAAAGTGGGGGAGAAATATAATCAAGCATGTTAGTTAGTTAGTATCCTAAATTCCTAAGATTAGCTTAAAGGAGAAAATTCTAAACTTAATTAATATGTTTTTTAGATTTTTAGAGAAAAGGTAAAAATCAAATAATTAATCAAATTAAACTAAAATATTTAATAGAATTAACTGTTAAAGTTAATTAGTATTAAATAAAGTGGTTTAATAAAATTAATCTTGAATTTAATTTATTAGCAAGAGTTAAAAGTATTGAATTTTTAGGGTTAAAGAAATTGGACTAATAGAATTAATTAAGTTAAAATCAAATATTTAATAAAACTAATTATGAAAATAATTAGTTAGTATTAAATAAATAATTTTAATGAAATTAATTAATTAGCAAACAAATCTCTAGTTTTTTTTCCTAAAATTATTATTTTGGTTTTTTAATAAAAGTTAATAAAATGATTTTTTGGATTTTTTTAATAATAAAAAGTGATATTAAAAATTAAAACTAAAAAAAAAAAAGGGCCAGAATTGTTCAGAATGGGGGGGTGCGTTTAGAAATTGTTTTCCAGGCCCATTATCAAAAGCCCAGTGCAGATGGGAGGGGAGTCCACGGTGGACTCCGGTCAACCTTGTTGATCGTCGGATACATCACGGACGTCTGATTCCCTCAGAGTCAACCTTGACTCTTAATCAGAGGGCTGCTATTGTATGCGCATGGTAAGGGGTACACATGGGAATGGTATGGAGGTCATCAACTCTTAAAAAAACAGAACACGAGGGATATCAGAATCATTTTCCAAAATCTTCCTCTCTCAACACTCTCACTCTCTGCAAATGTCTTGCCGGAAACCTAATTTTCTACCGGAGAAGGAGGTGGTTGGCGGCGGCGCCGCCCCTCCTCTCCGGCCATCTATCACCAAACAAACCCTAACCTACATAAAAAAGGCCCCTGAGTATGAATCCAGGCCTAATTCCCCTCAAAACACACTCCAAACTCTCTAATCGAACGTGCAACTGAAACCCTAGAACTATCGGAAAAGGATTAAATCAAGCAATTTCAAAAGGGGTTTTAATCAACAAAGCATGGAGAGCAAGGATATGAGGTCAAAAGCATCAAAGATGAAGGCTCTTACCTAAACCGGAGCAAGTCCAAGTTCAACAAGTCCGGCGAAGGTAGGATTTCGTAGTCCTCGCTTTTTTTCTCCTTATGCTGGTCTTTCTCTACTCTTTTCCGTCTCCTGCCTCTTCTTCTTCTCTTTATCTTTTATCTTCTCTCTATTGTTGTAATATTGAAGCCCGTTGGGAAATTCTGATGAGGTTAAGCTCTGACCTCAAATTAGAGCTTCGATTTGAAGCTCTAATGGTCACTGGAAATGAGCTATGAGTGATGGTTCGGAGTTTTTTTTTGTGTGCTTTTCTTATGGTTTTTCTCAGGTGTTCATGGAGTTTATCAAGAAGCAAGTTAGAAATTCCTCCCCCCCTTTTATTCAACAAAACTTCTTTTCTAAGTTCAAAATGGTACGAATTGTTTTGTCTCAATATGTTGATATGTCCCTTTTGTAACACCCCTTTCTATACCCCCAAATAATTAATTAAATCATTTAGGCACGTATTGAAAATTTCATCAGAGTATAATTGCAAACACGGCATAAAAAGGTATGTCACATTATGCTTGAAATTAAAACACATACAACACCTGCTCAAAATGATATGCAACAGTGGGGTAACTTTCAACAATCAAGGATCTCAGTCCTTATACCCACATGTCAACATTTAGAATAAAAGCGGAAACATCTAAACATTGATTCAAAAACATATATACATATATATATATATATATATATATATATATATATATATATATATATATATATCATACTCCAATAGTAGTCACCAATATCATTCATGTTTACATAAACATTCATCAGCTAGATACATGTACAAAAGTATCACAAAAGCTCATAAACACATCCTAGCTACCTGGTGCTACATATCAGAGCCAGACGACCAAAAGGAAATGAAGCCACGCTTCACAAAAGACCACCAGATACCTAATCTGCAATGCCTCATAGAGCATCATAAAACAGCAGAAGGGTGAGAAATATTATCATAATAACGTTGCATATAATTATATATCTCAACATATAATACACATATACCACATTCTCACCACAACTCGTCACTATGCATAAATATATACATATAACACCAAGCATATACCATAAATCAAATACACGGCATAACAATCCGTAATTAACGCATCCTTCACATAGGCATAATCATTCATGCTCAAATACATGTATCCCCAATACATCTCAATTCATCACCATTCATTCAACACAACACACATACATGTTTATTCACCAATGTATCATTACAAAGATACAACTCTTATCGTCATTCATCACATCTTACTCAATATACATCGCAAGGCATATATATATATATACAAAACCAAGCATATTCATCACAATGCTTATCATTAAACATAAATACATATATTCATGTTTATTCATCAATGCACATATACAAAGATGACCAATGCAAATCATAGAGACCGACTCACGACTCTATGCAAATGCAATGCGGTATCGACTCAATCATCACTAGTTCACTCAGGAACTCTGCTGGAACCATCGCTCGTTACCGAAGTAACTCCCCGTCGGGCCTACGATGTTCACCCATTGCTCACACCCCACATGGGCACACAATGTTTATGGATCGCTCACACCCCACATGGGCACACGACCCGATCGCTCACACCCCACACGGGCACACGATCCGATTGCTCACACCCCACATGGGCACACAATCATTTGTAATCATCGCTCACACCTCACATAGGCACACGACGTTACAACGGATTCTCATTAGAATCGCACAACACAAGAATGCACATCATGATGTTTCACATACAACATGACTCATGATACTCTTGAAATGCATACATATTCACAATATAGTCATGCATTCATCACATACATATCACATGCATCAATTGTATAACAACATATACAATTCTTCAAATACAACCATGTGATCCATATAGTCATTTTCATGCATTGTAATTCAATTTACATCAATGCAATTATTTGCCCTAAGGCCACAAACCATCACTACAACATCTCATCACATATTCACATTTAACATGCATTATCACTTAATTCAAACAATGCATACATTCACTAAAGATCCACAATTCACAAAGCATTCTCAAATCAAGGGTTCACTCTACAAACATATCCACAACACATTCATATCATTCATAATTAACATACTTAACATTTTCTACAAAATCACTATTCACAAACAGTCAGAAAAGTTGGCTAAAAATATAATTTCTTATCACCATCAAATAGTACTCCTCAACACCTTCGATTCGATATAAAGAACGTTTAAATCCGATAATCAACGAAGAAGATATGTATATTTCAAAATAACGCAAAAACAATAACCGGAGGCCCGACACTACGAAACGGTTCGAAAATACTGTTCCAATTGGACCAGGTTTAGACCTCAAAACCATTTTTCCTAGAAAGAACATCTCATTAGCTTCCCAACGCTTCGAACGGGGGTCAAAACCGACTTACGGTTCAAGAGTTATGAATTTCCGAAGTTTCCCCGACAAACCAGAATTTTCTGGTTCAGCACAGTATGTATCGATACATAGGCTTATGTATCGACGCATAGAGGCCACATGTATCGATACATAGCACGCATGTGTCGACGCATGCTGTAGTGAAAATGCTGTTTTCTCAAATTTCTTCAGCATGTATCGATGCATAAGGGTTATGTATCGATACATAAACCATTTCGTATCGATACATAGCTGTTATGTATCGATTCATAGCCCTGTTTTTCTCAAAAATAAGATTTCTCAAATTACACCCTTGCTGTAACTTTTCCAAATGCCCGAAAACTCGACTAAATCGAACATTTTCACCGAAACAAACATATACGCGCAACCACCAAATACATAAGAACAATTTAGAACACATAAACGAAATTTCTACGACGTTCGATTTTTCGATTAAATTTCAACCTTTCAAAAACCAGAATTTTCAAACATCGCCAAATCTAATAAAAAGCACGATATACGACAACCTAACCTTCCTCGATACAACTACGTAATTTATTTCGAAATTCATCCGTGAAAACATCGATTTCTATCGATTTCCTACAATTCGACCTAAACGGAAACAACAACGGAAACATACCGAAAACTAACCGAAACATAACCAAACTTCATGAAACTTTAAACAGCAGCTCACAAACATATAACCAACCAACACATGTATTTATACGACTTTTCGACCGTAAAAACGTCGGTTTCTATCGATTTCGTCAAATACGGCATAAACGGAAACATATGGCAAACCAACCAAAACATCCACACAAAACACATACATAATCATACACAAAGTTAGGATAACAATATTTCACACCCTTACCCGATTAAATCGACTCCGAAAGATTGATCTTGGTGATTTTCCACACTTTTCTCTTTGCTCTTCTCTTTTCTCCTCTCTTTTCCTTCTTCTTCTCTTTTTCTCTCAAAATTCTGTTTTTCTCTCTTTCTCACCTCTAACTTTCTATTTTAATAAAACAAATATCTATCCCCACAAAAAGACCAAAATACCCCTACACTCAATTATCTCGCAAACGCTCTCAAAACGCGACAAAATATAATCACGATGAAAAATAACATTTTTCTAAATAAAAGTCGAAAATAAAATAATATAATAATAAAATAATCAAAACGACTCGATTAATTAAATAAGACAAAACCGGGGCGTTACAACTCTCCCCCACTTAGAAATTTTCGTCCTCGAAAATATACTGAGACGAACAACTCCGGACATGACTCTCGCATCCGACAAACAAACCAACATGCCAACAAAAGGCACACCACAAATAACACAACTGACAAACCACCGTGCTAATAGCAGATACAACAACGGCAAGATGCAAAGCCCATACAATGCACTTGACGACCAACTCACAACTCAAGGAAAACCACGATACCAACACACAGGTTCACTCTAGAACCGAAACACAACAAGATCGTTACCATCACGATGGAAACGAGGCAACAACACAAACAAGAACACAAGTTCCACGACACAACATCGATTCCACAACCTCTACAAAACCAGAATACCAACATCCTTATCACACAACCTTATTACAACAATGCTACGATTCCCAATCGAACATATAACCAAAACATCCATCTACATAGTAGCCCATGAATAATATTTAAACCTTTCACCTAACACTTCCATTCTGAAACGTCCAATGGTCTAATCATTCCTACATGTTCTCAATGTTCAACCTATGAACTCTTACAAGTCCCACACGTAAATACAAAATGTGCCACTTCACGCTTCCGCTGAGCACTCTGATTACTCGCAACCATCAAAACTATCAATTTCACGTCCAAAGTCTAACTCTTTCTCATATTCGCCAAAAATCACTGTTCACTTTAATATTACCAACCTCACACTCTCCTGTGTTATCTCATACATCATACACAAGTCTCGGAATTGCTCAAATAATTCTAACTCCCTGACCATCAAAACAGACATGCATAGAAACTTCCAACTTAACTTTTCAGGCACAACAACAGCTTTTCCCCGAAGGATAATCCAAGCCAAATTCATAACTCATCACGAACTCTAACCATCCTTGTTGTCTCATACTCTATTCCTTTAGACCAAACGAGTACTCAATATTCTTGCGATTACCAAACACTTCGAACCTAGAACCATAAAGATAATACCTCCAAATATTCCAACACAATACCACCGCAACCAATTTCCAAATCCATAATAATACAGATCCTTTTATAAATCCTCAATTGCCGTAAAGCATAAGCCACGACTTTACCCTCTTACATTACCATGTTGACTAAACTCATCAAAGACACATCACAATACCCCAAAACCGGTTTATTAGGATCACACAAAATCAAAGCTAAAACCGTAGACAACTTCTACTCCAGCTCACCAAAACTTACTCACAACGAACATCCAAACAAACGACTCACCCTTTGTAAGTCAACTGAGATACCGGAAGTACGAACTTAACAAAGTCTTCCATAACCTGTAATAACAACCAACTGAGTCCAAAAGTTTCTAATCTCCTTTACTAACTTCGGAACCTCTCATGTAGAACTACATCTACTTCCGATGGATCCATTAACCATACTCTCATCTGAAATAACATTTCCAATAAACTAACCCTTTTCAACCAAAATTCTCACTCGAATAACTTAGCATAAAACTTCGTCTCTTTTCAACACTTGTAATTCAAATCTCAAACACTTTACTCATTCTTCCTCTTAGTTTATAACAAATCCAAATATCCTCAATCGAAACCACTACGAACTTATCCAATTAAATATGGGAGATACGATTCCTCTACTCCATAAACATTAGAGACGCGTTACTAACACCAAATACCATCACTGTATGTTGCAATTCCCAACCAAAATCCAAAAGATATAAATCCTTAAAGCTTTTGCAAAATTTTTCACTGAGTAACTGGTTACTCACAAACAAGCTTAACCGAGTAAATAACAACCTATTCTGAGGATAACAATCCTAACCAGTCACATTAAATCGATCAAAGCCTCAACTCACACAATTCACCATTCTTATCAAATATTCCAAACAAATGTAATTCACTCAAACTCAACCAAACCATTCTAGTCATCTGTTCATGAAAGTGGACACTTATTCTCAATCATTACCTCATTCAACGGTTAGTAATCCATACCCAATTTCTTCTCCTGACCGTCCAATTCCGCAATTCTAACATGTATCAACAACCAACCAAAAAGAATTCTCAAACACAATGTTTCATCTACCCACAAGGGTTTCCTCGCAATTTCCATTAATGCCTTAAAACTCCAAAGACTCCAAACCCACCAGAACTCTAAGTTTGCTGTCCTTAGTCTCAATACCATTATACTTGTTATTCCATTCCATCATCCTTCCTTTTGTTACCAACAATACTGGAGCTCTCTAAGACAACACCTTAATGTTCCATCCAAAAACACATCTGAAAACTATGCCCAACTGACGGCCCATCACTGCGACTTCCTGCCAATCCCCAGAACACTACTATCACAGACAAAACAAACATCTTATTCCCATCTACTAAGAGTTTCCTACTTACTTAGCAGATATAAACCTCAACTATTCACCTTCGTCCAATTAAGTTCAATCTCTACTCTCTGTGAAGCAGTCCTTAAATAAAACCCAATCATTCTCTCTCAATGACTTCCCAACTGGACTAACATACCAAAACCTCTAATCCATTTCATCTTCCGATATTAGCATCTTCATCGACTCATCAAAACAATCTGTAATCATCTACTTAAATTCCAAACAATTCATTTCACACACTATCAAAGCCGGAAAGACCCGCCTATCAACAAGAGATTAAGGGTGATCAGTTCCTCAATTTGCCAATAGACAGTCGAAAATCATGATGGGGCATAAACCATCTTTACCAAACTATAATAGCCTTTCTTGCATCCCATACACAAAACTATCCAAGACACAAATCCTTAGTTGACATAAACCTTACCTCCGCATTTCTTACGGAACCGGGAACAACGTTGTCCAAACAACACTTACAATCTTGCAATTCACAACACACTGAGCCAGCGCTCCACACCTGAAGCAACATGGGGAAGTACCAGCTTCTCCCCCACCTATCTCATTCTAACTCCTGAAAACAAAGGATTAGAAAACCAAAAAGCACTGACAGTGTTTCACACACATATTACGTACTAAGGGACAAACAACAACGACAGTATTCAACTGTCACACCAACAAACTCAACAACTGACTCAACACTGGCTCTGATACCACTTAATGTAACACCCCTTTCTATACCCCCAAATAATTAATTAAATCATTTAGGCACGTATTGAAAATTTCATCAGAGTATAATTGCAAACACGGCATAAAAAGGTATGTCACATTATGCTTGAAATTAAAACACATACAACACCTGCTCAAAATGATATGCAACAGTGGGGTAACTTTCAACAATCAAGGATCTCAGTCCTTATACCCACATGTCAACATTTAGAATAAAAGCGGAAACATCTAAACATTGATTCAAAAACATATATACATATATATATATATATATATATATATATATATATATATATATATATATATATATATATATCATACTCCAATAGTAGTCACCAATATCATTCATGTTTACATAAACATTCATCAGCTAGATACATGTACAAAAGTATCACAAAAGCTCATAAACACATCCTAGCTACCCGGTGCTACATATCAGAGCCAGACGACCAAAAGGAAATGAAGCCACGCTTCACAAAAGACCACCAGATACCTAATCTGCAATGCCTCATAGAGCATCATAAAACAGCAGAAGGGTGAGAAATATTATCATAATAACGTTGCATATAATTATATATCTCAACATATAATACACATATACCACATTCTCACCACAACTCGTCACTATGCATAAATATATACATATAACACCAAGCATATACCATAAATCAAATACACGGCATAACAATCCGTAATTAACGCATCCTTCACATAGGCATAATCATTCATGCTCAAATACATGTATCCCCAATACATCTCAATTCATCACCATTCATTCAACACAACACACATACATGTTTATTCACCAATGTATCATTACAAAGATACAACTCTTATCGCCATTCATCACATCTTACTCAATATACATCGCAAGGCATATATATATATATACAAAACCAAGCATATTCATCACAATGCTTATCATTAAACATAAATACATATATTCATGTTTATTCATCAATGCACATATACAAAGATGACCAATGCAAATCATAGAGACCGACTCACGACTCTATGCAAATGCAATGCGGTACCACTACAAGAAAATTGGCAAATTACGACGGTTAGTTTGGGAAGATTACGGCGGTTACAACCGACGCAAATTGCAAGTCACGACGGTTCCTCTTCTGTCGTAGAAACATGTGTCGCGAGGCTGTTTTACGACGGTTAGTAAAACTGTCGCTCCAACAGCCGTAACATTTCGCGACGGTTTTGAAACGGCCTCCAATATATTATTACGACGGTTGTAACCGCCATAATTTTATAATATATATTTAATTGCAAATAACGACGGTTGTAACCGCCACAATTATATATTATATATTTCATTTAAAATAGTGACGGTTTAGAACCGCCGTAATTTTATTTTATTTTTTAAAAATTTTTTTAAAAATTGCTTTGTTATCTCCTTTATTCATGTTTAGTATAATACCAATAGTGTTACAATATTCAATTCAATCAATACAAAATATCATGAAAATTGTAATTTTATTAAACAAAAAAATTATCAATATCCACAATTTTGGGAAAGACGTTTGATGTCAAATGTTTTGATTACAAAACACCATAGTCAGATAAGGGGGATACTTTAATCTACTGGATCTATATGGCAGTAATAACTAGTGATACTTATTCTTATGGCTGCTACTTATTCTGATGTCAAGACCCCTGGCCGCTACATTGGTGGCCACCAATGTCATGAATTTCCCAGACCTAAAACCTTCAATGTAATCTGCAACTAAAATGACACAGTTCAGATAGAACAACAGTAACAATGACGAATATACACAATCTATATTGCTTTATCTACAAAACAGAATTAAAAAGTGAACATATTAGCCAATAACAATTTTAACATTATTTTATCGATTCTTATAAAGGAAGCGTGTTTGGCTCAAAAGAAAATAGATACGAAAAATGCAAACACGGAACACACGAAATTTGATCAGTGTTTGGCCAATTGTACTTAGGCTTCTAATTGAAATACAACTGCAGTACCTTTCTATTATTCAAACTTAGAATTCAAAATTTACAAGTTGTGTTTAAAAATACTATGGTCGAGTTTTCACCGGTACTAGCACTGAATATCATTAAGTTCATCATGATTGAAACCAAAACCAAACCACATTAGAGGGAAAAGACAGAAAGAAAGAAAAAAAAGATGAAGTTTATGTTTAAAAGTTATATCATTAAAGCTTGTTAAACTCACATGGTATGAAAGTGAAGCTTTGGAACATAGGGAACAAAATCTTTACCTCACATAAGAGCATATCTTCATCTGGTGACCAACCTCCTTTCTTGAAAATAGAATTCAAATAAGTGTACCATCTGATTGATGATAAATAATATCAGTTTCTTATTCATCAGATAGCGAATCACAATGAAACAAAAGCAATCAAAATAAAAATATCTTGAATGAATCATGATCAAAAAATTCTAAAACTTCACCTTCTTCTGCACTGTCTAGTTGTTTTATCCTTGAACTTAGAAGCAATTATTGCCCAACTGCATTAAGTTATTGAAATCAAAATCACTTTTAGTCTTGCACCATAATGAAAACTAGTAGGAACTAAATAGTGAGAACTCAAAAAGAAGAATAACCAAAAGGGTATTTGTATTTTTAAGTACTTTTCAGTTCCATGGATTCCAATTTGATCTCTCAATGTATCATCCTCCTGCAGAGAAGGGTAAAATAAATTCAACAGAAGAATCTATATAAATAGATTATCAATTTATAGTATATGGTAAGAGAAGAAGAACCTCTTGAGTCCACGTGACAATGTGACGCTCCTTCTTCTTAGATTCTTCATTCACAAGCTGCTTCTGCTTCTGATGCTGCTTCTGATTCTGCAGCTTCTTCATATCTTGCATGATTTTCTTAATGTTATTATTCTTCTCTCTTAAACGCTCCTTCCTTTTTTACAAGGAGCCAAGTTGCATGCTAAAGCCAAACACTCTTCCTTTATAATAATACTTTGACAATAAGAATTATATCGATTCTTGCCAAGGCAGTTGTGAGTAAAATGTCCTACCTGTAATGTAAAACTACCTGTAAATTGTTATCATGTCTGTTCTACTAGCTCCAGGCTGACTGAATTCTATAAGGTTAGTTTGATCATCTATGAAACTGTCAACAGAAATGCCATCCTCAGCATCTTCATCATTAGATGTGGAGACATCTGAAGATACCCTGATGAAGTTAAACAGATCATGAGATTGGATATTTTCAGCAAAATATCCATGATAAACAGATTATGTATTCGACATGTAATATCTTTTGAATTATCAAACAAACCTATTTCTTGACTTCCCTGAAAAATTCAATTTGCTTCAGAACAAATTATTTAAACACAACCACAACCAACATAGTTATCACTTTCATAAATTGGACACACAGTCACAGTTTGACATTGAAGACACCTACCTCTGTCCTCAATGGGAGACTCGGAAACAACAACACTTATAATCAAATTAGTTAAACGAGGGCTAAGCTCTTCATCTTTCATGCCATTATCGCATGCATCTGAAGCCAAAGAAGAAGTCTGCTTCTCAACAGGATTTGCTATTTCAGTGGCATTAGCTCATTCATTTGACAAATTCCTCTTATAACCAATGAATGTTGTCGTTGCTGCTGTATGAATCTTCAGATTCTGATGCCATTGCGGTTAATTGTTTCTTTTTCTTCTGAAAATTCCTAGATGTTCCTACAATATGTAATTTACATTCACATTGACTGATCAATCAATTGACCAAAAGAAATCAAAATTGAATAGAATTAACATAAGTTTGTTGAATAGTAGTTTTTATTTTTTTGTAAATTAAGGATTAAAAGTCAATATTCAAATCCCAATATTCATGTTTGTTTAATGCTTTTGAAGAAATTAAGGGAAAAGATTAAATTGATGATGCAAGAGTCTCCTGAATCAAAGAGTACACATTATGAAAAAGTCAACTTAAGTCATTTTAACACACAGAGTTTTCTTTTAGCTTGAAAAGAAAGCTAATCAAAATCAAATTCCAATTTTTGAAAGTTGCATACTTCTTAAAAATCTTTGATGAGAAGACATTGATCTCGAGCTATGAAGCTGACACAGACACCAGTGCTGAACAAGAATACCGGACACAATCCTCACAATGGCGCATATAGTACTTTGAAATTTGATTAATTGAATGCAAAGTAAAGTACCTTGCAACCGAGAGAGCAGAACCGGAAGGAATCGAGAAGACTACGCTCGCAAACTTCACAAGTGTTAGTGACACCTTTCCCCGGCCTTGGCTGAGGCCTTTCATTTAAGAAGACAACTCCTGCACTGTTGATAACGTAGGTTTGAACACCGGTGATGTCTAATACCTTCAGAATCTCATTCACTCTAATCACATCATGGTAGGAAGATCTTCTAATCTGTTCAAAAAACACTTACAAAAACACTTAGTACATTCAATAGACATAAACCATAGTACATTAAATATACATTAGACCATAATAGTTAAACTTCCTTCCCACCTAAAACACTGATTCAAAATAGCTTAAAATTAGCTGAAAATAATTTCTTCTTGAAAAAATTCAAAAAATAGAGAGTACAATGTGAAAAATAAAATCCTTAAAAACACAACATATTTGAGCAAACTATGCACCTGCAATGCATACTTAGTAACTCATTCCACAGTAGTTTAAATTAGCCACAAGAACATGTCAAATCATTTTTAGCTAACTTCTCTTAAGTGTCAAGCTTATGTCTGTTGCATACAATTAAGGTCTTAGCCATTCAACTTTGAGTTTAACTAACTAACATTCTGAATCAGTTAGGCTTCGTAAGATAGAACCATTCTGCAGAAGAAAAAGTTTAACAAAGAGAAAATAAATGAAGTTACATAAAAAGATTGTGATAACAAAGGAAGCTCGGTGAATGGTTACAACTGAGTCAAACATCTGTGTAACTCACTCATTACAACAATTGGCAAACATGTATGAGGTCATAGTTAGAGAAAAAGAAAACTTGCTAGTTCAAAGGAGTTGCCTGTCGCATGCGTCTTCTACGAACTGTGTTGTTCTTAAAATTCCATTGAATGATGGGGTTGTTGCCAATTTTTATGTTGGTAGTTGGTTGGTTTCTGCGGTTAGCTGTGATGGCTCTTCTTTTGGACCGAATATAGTTGCAATATATGCTGCAATTGTTATGTGTACCCGAGGTCTTTGACGTGGCGTATTTCACATCATTCTACTAAGGAATCAACTCGGCAGTTTTTAGTGTTGACAGACTGTGAGATACATTGGTTCAAAGTAGAGTTCATTTCTAGTAAGCATGTTTTCTAGACTTTGGCCTCAGAATATGTTGAGTCAGATGCTGAGCTCGGGTAGATCATGGTAAAGTAATTACCATTCTCGTTTGCAACCTTCTCTCTGAGAACTTCTTTTCATGCAAAATGCAAAATGTTCATTCTTTACAAAGGTTATAGAAAGGGGCAAGCTTTAAAAATTTAAATTTATTAAGGGCATGATCTAATAGATTTTCATATATTAAGTTTCTTAAATATATATTATAATGAAAGTATTAGATAGTTTCATAAATAAGGAGATTTCAGCATGATGAAAATAAATATGCAATTTCGTTGTCTAATCAAATACAAATAAGGATGATGATACAAAGATGCTTCGAAAATAAAACCAGGAACTTAGAGATCTTTGGGTTGTGAGATGCATGGTTTCAACTATTCTTGATAACAATCCTAATTCCCTTATGTACTAACAAATGTTCCTTTTATCATGTTCTTTAGAGTCGAATAAATCATTCAATCCTTCTAGAAAATTTAATTGCTTACCAAAAGTATTTGAAACCTTCAAGAAAATCTGATGGGACAACATCAACACTGCATTATATAAATATGGAGCTCTAGTTCACAAACTTCAAACCTTGATTCAATCTCTAATGCGCATTTCCAGAATATTCAAAGTCAACCTCTATGGCACATATCTCACTCATTTCCATAGGAAGGACCCTTAGTCCAATTTACAGAATATCCCATGTTGATGTCCATGCAGAATATTTCACCTACATACATAACCGGAAGTTCTCACACGTTCACAGTAAAAAACAAAGTAGGGAAGAGCAATTCTTAAATCATATAATCCATAACAAAATAAATTTTTACTGATGGTGTATTCTATGTATAAGAAAATATCAAGATTATCTCATCACAACCATAGAGGGAATGAAGTTTGCTGCACAAAAAAGGGTTGCCCGACGTGTAAAACCTTAACATTTTACGATTTTCTATCATTTTAGCCGGTGATTGAAACTGATTTCGTGGTGTCTAGAATCTAGGATCGCCAGAATCTTGCCTCTATCTGCCGTGATAGCGGTTGCAGATAAGGAATTAGGGCTGTTTTTGGGTAGCTGTCGCAACCCATGTGTCGTAAATTCCATTTTTTCTTGTAGTGTATCTAAAACCCTATGATGCAATGTACATGTATGTCGATAAATAAATGAGATTTTATAACATGAGAGCTAAACTCTCCAATTCAAAAACATGAACCCATGAGCACACATTAACAATTCAATCAAAACAACTCCAATGGTTATCATGCAAACTTTAATTAAATCAGAACATAATGAAAAATATCAAAATGAGGTTTGTTATGGAGCAGTGACAGCGGAAGTATAGAACAAATTCGCTCAAAATATAGAAACAAAAATTGAACACAAAATGACTATGAATTGAATTCGAGTGGTATAAACATCCATAGAAGAAAAAGAGCAGAAAACATTTCGATTAAATTGAAAGAGAGGGCAAAATAGAATTGAAAACACAGGTCATGAATATACCTCGCCGATTGTGTTGCGAGCTGAGATATAAGACAATAAAGACATAGATTTGTAAATCGGCCGGTGATTGTGGTCGAAACTCGGAAGACGGTGGTTATGCAGAGGGCGGCGAACCAAATACGCAGAAGTAGGTATAGTCTTCAACTTTTTTTTTTTAGGAAATTACCTTGCAAACCTCCAAACTCTTTTTTCACAAGTGACATCCCAAACTTTCAATATTCTCACACATAATTTGTGTTTATCAATTTTATTAGTTTTTCTAAATTTTTACCTTTTTCAACTTTTAAAAACAAAAATTTTGAAAGTTATTTTGAAATTTTTAGTACATTATTTTTTGCATTTTTGAAAATTCGTGCGTATATATAAAAAATTTAGAATTATCTGTTATAAAATATTTAAAATTTTAGAAAATTCAGTATTCAATATCACACCAATTTTTAATAAAATTAGGTATACATTTATATTTACAAATTTGCGTTTTATAATAAAAAAAAAGGCTTTTAGAACTCTCGCATATGTTTTGTGTTTTAACCTGTACACTCATTTTATAATTATTGGTTTGAAATTATTATAGGTTAATATTTAAATTTACATTTTATAAAAAACAATTAAACAAATAAGAATGTATGAAACTGTTATTGGGGCATAATTTTTTTTCTTTTAAAATTTACACCGTTTTTTAATTTTCTGTTGAGGGGTTTTTTATTATTTGAAAGGGAATGAATTTCCTATTGAGGAGTCGATAAGGATTTTTTATGAATTGAGGGGAACAAATTTTCCCTTTTCACTTAGCGCTCAATCAAAAAAATTATTTTATAAAATAAAAAGTTAAGTAAAAAATATAATAAGGACGGTTTTGTGAAAACTGTCGCAATCCAGTCCCTAACTGTCGTGACAACCGTCGCAATCCAGGAATTAGGACGGTTTTGTGATAACTGTCGCAAAAAATCTGCGACAGTTGACCCTAACTGTCGTGACAACCGTCGCAGTCCAGGAATAAGGACGGTTTTGTGATAACTGTCGCAACTCAAGTGTCGTAAATCTCCTTTTTTCTTGTAGTGTACCGACTCAATCATCACTAGTTCACTCAGGAACTCTGCTGGAACCATCGCTCGTTACCGAAGTAACTCCCCGTCGGGCCTACGATGTTCACCCATTGCTCACACCCCACATGGGCACACAATGTTTATGGATCGCTCACACCCCACATGGGCACACGACCCGATCGCTCACACCCCACACGGGCACACGATCCGATTGCTCACACCCCACATGGGCACACAATCATTTGTAATCATCGCTCACACCTCACATAGGCACACGACGTTACAACGGATTCTCATTAGAATCGCACAACACAAGAATGCACATCATGATGTTTCACATACAACATGACTCATGATACTCTTGAAATGCATACATATTCACAATATAGTCATGCATTCATCACATACATATCACATGCATCAATTGTATAACAACATATACAATTCTTCAAATACAACCATGTGATCCATATAGTCATTTTCATGCATTGTAATTCAATTTACATCAATGCAATTATTTGCCCTAAGGCCACAAACCATCACTACAACATCTCATCACATATTCACATTTAACATGCATTATCACTTAATTCAAACAATGCATACATTCACTAAAGATCCACAATTCACAAAGCATTCTCAAATCAAGGGTTCACTCTACAAACATATCCACAACACATTCATATCATTCATAATTAACATACTTAACATTTTCTACAAAATCACTATTCACAAACAGTCGGAAAAGTCGGCTAAAAATATAATTTCTTATCACCATCAAATAGTACTCCTCAACACCTTCGATTCGATATAAAGAACGTTTAAATCCGATAATCAACGAAGAAGATATGTATATTTCAAAATAACGCAAAAACAATAACCGGAGGCCCGACACTACGAAACGGTTCGAAAATACTGTTCCAATTGGACCAGGTTTAGACCTCAAAACCATTTTTCCTAGAAAGAACATCTCATTAGCTTCCCAACGCTTCGAACGGGGGTCAAAACCGACTTACGGTTCAAGAGTTATGAATTTCCGAAGTTTCCCCGACAAACCAGAATTTTCTGGTTCAGCACAGTATGTATCGATACATAGGCTTATGTATCGACGCATAGAGGCCACATGTATCGATACATAGCACGCATGTGTCGACGCATGCTGTAGTGAAAATGTTGTTTTCTCAAATTTCTTCAGCATGTATCGATGCATAAGGGTTATGTATCGATACATAAACCATTTCGTATCGATACATAGCTGTTATGTATCGATTCATAGCCCTGTTTTTCTCAAAAATCAGATTTCTCAAATTACACCCTTGCTGTAACTTTTCCAAATGCCCGAAAACTCGACTAAATCGAACATTTTCACCGAAACAAACATATACGCGCAACCACCAAATACATAAGAACAATTTAGAACACATAAACGAAATTTCTACGACGTTCGATTTTTCGATTAAATTTCAACCTTTCAAAAACCAGAATTTTCAAACATCGCCAAATCTAATAAAAAGCACGATATACGACGACCTAACCTTCCTCGATACAACTACGTAATTTATTTCGAAATTCATCCGTGAAAACATCGATTTCTATCGATTTCCTACAATTCGACCTAAACGGAAACAACAACGGAAACATACCGAAAACTAACCGAAACATAACCAAACTTCATGAAACTTTAAACAGCAGCTCACAAACATATAACCAACCAACACATGTATTTATACGACTTTTCGACCGTAAAAACGTCGGTTTCTATCGATTTCGTCAAATACGGCATAAACGGAAACATATGGCAAACCAACCAAAACATCCACACAAAACACATACATAATCATACACAAAGTTAGGATAACAATATTTCACACCCTTACCCGATTAAATCGACTCCGAAAGATTGATCTTGGTGATTTTCCACACTTTTCTCTTTGCTCTTCTCTTTTCTCCTCTCTTTTCCTTCTTCTTCTCTTTTTCTCTCAAAATTCTGTTTTTCTCTCTTTCTCACCTCTAACTTTCTATTTTAATAAAACAAATATCTATCCCCACAAAAAGACCAAAATACCCCTACACTCAATTATCTCGCAAACGCTCTCAAAACGCGACAAAATATAATCACGATGAAAAATAACATTTTTCTAAATAAAAGTCGAAAATAAAATAATATAATAATAAAATAATCAAAACGACTCGATTAATTAAATAAGACAAAACCAGGGCGTTACACCTTTCATCTTGCAGGTTCTGATGCGGTTTGTTGTTGGTGGAGTATTGTCGCTGTTGCAGGTTTGAAGCAGTATGTTGTTGTTGTTTCACGTTGGCTTATAGCACAGGCGGTTGGTGTGATAGCATAGTCAGAACTACGGTTTCATTTTGGAGGCTTGTGTGTGTAGTGATGTTGTATGTGATACGTTGGTATTGATGGCGGGGTAGCAGGTTGATGGTACAAAGTGCAGCAGTTCTTGTTGTCGGTAGCAGACTCGGTTTTGACTGAGACGTTACTTGTTGCAGTTGTTGTTCTGTGAATTGTTGTCTACAATGCCTTGGAGGTTTGTGTGTATGTCGTACAGATTTGGGGCGAGGAACTTGTTACAGCTGGCAGGATGTAAGCTGTTACTTTGTTGACTTTTCCTTTTGTTTGTGTAATGATTCAATTTTTTTGTATAATGGTCTTATAACTTGATGTAAATGGGTTAATTAGGGCTGAATTGTAACACGGACTTAGGAGTTTTGTAACAACAAAGTGATGTAATGAGATGGGTTTATGGAATATCGAGAAATGGATTTTGAAAATTAGATAAAGGAGTTAAAAATGGGTTTAAAGAAAAAGAAATGGATAAATGACACAAAATCAAATAAAACAAATAAAAAGGTTTTTAATAAAACTATTAAAGTATGAAATTAGTATGAAAATAAAAAGGTAAAAATTGATTTTAAATCAAATAAAAATGGGAATGTCAATAGAATTGCAAGATTAATAAATAAACGCAAATAGTGGAAAAATGATTATTAAAACAAAATTAAACTCCGAGCACAAATTCAAATAAATCTCGATTAAATGGATACAAAATGAAATAATGCATGATGAAAGGCATGTTAGGCTATGCAGATGATGCGATGCGAGAAAAAAGGCTGATGAATGCAAGTTTTGACTTAATGGAATGTATAGGTGATAAAAATGATATGATATGCGCGACTAGGGTGAAAATGAGGGTGTGACAGATGAAAATTAAATACAGGTAGGACAAATTTGGGGTATGACAGATGCCCCTATCTAATTGGCTTGAACCGAGAAAATGAACAGTTGCAGAGCGTTTATTTTATGGTTGTAAGTCAATTAGATACAAGAAGACCCCAAAATTTGTCTGACAGAAGGTAAAATGCTATAGAGTAAGCTGACAGAATGAGGTAGCGGGGTATAATACCAAACAAAATAACTTGAGATCCTTTGGGTGGTCGAAGCAGTCCCTTATCCATTAAGGTTCCTCGATGATACCAAAGCAGTATCTCTGAAGGCAGACGATTCTCTGGGTCGTCGAAGCAGTCCCTTATCCATTAAGGTTCCTCGATGATACCAAAGCAGTATCTCTGAAGGCAGGCGATTCTCTGGGTCGTCGAAGCAGTCCCTTATCCATTAAGGTTCCTCGATGATACCAAAGCAGTATATCTGAAGGCAGATGATTCTCTAGGTCGTCGAAGCAGTCCCTTATCCACTAAGGTTCCTCTATGATACCAAAGCAGTATCTCTGTGGTAAATTTGATGAGGGAATAGTTGAGTAATATTCTCGTCGGAGGAAATGTGCTAGCTTTGCAGGGGAAAGCTCACAAGAAACTTTCTATGGTATCCTCTGCTTGGGGAGTAAGAATAGCAACAGCTGATGGGGATTGTCAATATCAACTACATGGATGAAGCATGACTTGCTGGGGAATAGAGTTCCTTGAGCATGTGCGGGGTATCAACTCTTTTTAGAAGAATACTGCCGACTTTGAAGGAGGACTAGCCAAGATGTCTGTGAACTAATCCTGGATCCTGTTATGCTATGTTGATGGGGATGGGTATGCCATGCATTACAAAATGCACTGAAACACATGCTAAGATGCAACTGCTGGAGAATCTAATGCACGTATGAATGCACAAGATATGATAGATATGATTATGATGTTATGCTTGGATGTTATGCACATGACGATGCAAATGATCGGGCGCGCTGGGGATAAGTTTCCTTGTCGAGGGTATCACCAGGGACTAGATTCAGGAATTGCCAAGTGAAATTGGACTTTGGTTATGGGCCAAATGAAATTGGACTCCAGGTTAAACTTCCAGACTAAAACTGGATTGGAGGATAGATCAACAGACGAGAACTGATGAGAAAAGGGTATTTGCCAGACGAGAACTGAGCTTTTAAATTAATTTGCCAGACGAGAACTAGGCCTTAAAGGATTTTCCAGACGAGAACTGGGCCTTAAAATGTTTGTCAGACGAGAACTGGACCTTAAAAGATTTACCAGACGAGAACTGGAGTTTAAAGTGATTTGCCAGACGAGAACTGGGCCTTAAAATGTTTGCCAGACGAGAACTGGACCTTAAAAGATTTGCCAGACGAGAACTGGACCTTAAAAGATTTACCAGACGAGAAGTGGACTTTAAAGTGATTTGCCAGACGAGAACTGGGCCTTAAAATGTTAGTCAGACGAGAACTGGACCTTAAAAGATTTGCCAGACGGGAACTGGACTTTGGATTGCCAAGCTTAGTTGGACTTTGGTGTCAAGTCTTGCGATACCAGGCTTTGAGACGTCAAACCTTGTTGGAAGGTTAGACTTGAGCAGGTTGAAAGCAACAGAGAGATTTGCCCCTGAGTAGCTCATCTTTCCCCAGTTTGGGCCTATGAGGAATTTCTCCTTGACAGGAGATTGGAAGCAGTTGTACCATGAGATGATCTCGAGATGGCTTGCCCCAGAATTCCAAGTCGTGAAAGGCTTTGTCCCTGAAAGGAAGTTGGAAGCGGATGTACCATGAGATGAACTCGAGATCTCTTGCCCCAGAATTCCAAGTCATGAAAGGATTTATCCTCGAAAGGAAAATTCAGAAGCAGATGTACCATGAGATGAACTCGAGATGGCTTACCCCAGAATTCCAAGTCATGAAAGGATTCTTCCTTCATTGAATGACTCTTGAAGTAATTGGCTTCGAAGTACCCTTGAAGTAGCTTGCCCCAGAATGAGCGTTGGAGCGACTTAACTTGTGTTGATTGAACATTGGAGGGGTTTTCCTTTAATCAAAAGAACCTCTAGGTGGCCTGCCCCTGGTTGGTAGAGTCTTGAGATGATTCACCATGTTCAACCTGACTCCTGAATGATTGGCCCCATAATCAACTAATGCTTCGAGGACTTGCTTTAAACTGACTGATTCCATAATCGTTGGATGTCAATGCCCCTGTTCCTTAGGGTTATGAGGTGTTGTTAGTTCAAACCAACTTTGTTGAATGATTTAGCTCTCTTTGATTGCTCCTTGTTGGAATTTCCTTCACTACGCCAAAAATATGTTTAGACAGCACCTAAAAGACAGCGCTTTTATACAAAAGCGCTGCTAAAAAGAATAAAAAAATTTCGCTAAAAAAAAGCGCCTTAAAAGAAAGGCTTTAGAAAGTGCTTTTCAAAAGCGCTGTAAAAGACTGCCACCTTAGACCACCTTAGAAAGCGCTTTCCAAAAAGCGCTGCTATAGGTATTACTTTAGAGAGCGCTTTTAAAAAGCGCTGTCTAAAGGCCACCTTAGAAAGCACTCTTATAGGTCTCTAATTATTTTCACTTTAGAAAGCGCTTTCTAAGGAAAAGCGCCCTCTAAAGTCCTTTACTAATTAAAATATAAAACAATTCTAAACATTTTCAGAGACACTTCTATTCATTTTCTCTCTCGATCGTTTCTCTAAACCCTTGCCATCGTTCTTGCATGCCATTATTGTCGTCGTTCTTTGCCGTTGTCGTTGCCGTTACCGTCACTGTTGCCATTATCGTCGTTCTTGCATTCAATTCCCGTTCAAAACTCTCCTTTGTTCTTCAGTTCAGGTATTCTTCAGTTCCCATTATCGTTCTTCGTTCTTCTTTGTGACCAATATTTAACAACTCTAGCTTATTGAATATCATTGTTAGAAAAATAATAATAATATTGTCGAAAAAATGTTCTGTTTGTTTTCAATAATCAGTTTGCATTACTTCCTTCATAGAAAAATGTTCAAGATACAATATAATATATATAATATTTCATGTCAATCATTGTTTTGTTATAAAATAATATATATACATTTATTCTTTCATCTTAGTTTCATGAACTCATTCTGTTTATCTTTTTTACAGTGTGTAGTTTAGAAGAAGAAGAGTCAAACATTAAACAGTCACGTGTTTCTTCTGTTGTTCTTGTTTGGTATATATAATAGAATATGACCCTGCAGTGAAAGCTAGAGTTTCTGTGTAGAATGATGATAAAATTATAATCTTTTCTAGGATTACTATTGACCTCTCCTTTTGGTACCTGTTACTAACAAGTATCAATTTCTTGTTAGAATTAGAAACTCAGAATCTTATCATTCTTTTATAAGGGTGTTAGTTTATTTACTCGGTTTCAGTGTTTATTAATTATTTTTCTTTTCCTTTTCAATTTTCACTTTAACTTGCTTAGGCTTTGTAAGTTGTAAGTATTCATTAACAGTGGAGTGAGGGATACCAAGATGTGGCTGAAATGGTGGGAGAAGATTTCAGGGAATGGTTACAAAATCAATCAACGGTATTATCCGTATATTGGGTCAAATAGAGTGAAGAGAGAGTTATGGAGAGAGTATATTGGGTTGGACTGTGGTGTCTTTGTGGATCTTTTGCTTTATGAGTTTACAAGCTAGTGTTAAGAGGAAAGAAACTCTTGGTAGTATGTGTGATGAAAGGGCTAGGAAAAAAACTCTTTGGCTTTATGAGTTTATATTTGTCATTTAATTTTTGTTTTCTTCTTTCTTACAGGTAAAATGTCTAATAACCAGGAAGACACCCACGAGAAACATGATACACAGGAAGCTCAGAATGAAGCTTCGAATGTAGAACATGAAATAAAAAGAGGAAAAACCATTATGAAGATAATCATCCGTGCTAGAGATAAAGGGATGAGATTTGACGTACATTGGAGTGACCAGAACCAACTAGTTGAGCCTAACGGTTCAATGTTATCTTCATACATTGGTTCACTTGTCCGTCAGCACATTCCAATCACTAGTGATAATTGGAGGAGTAACTCGTTGGATGCCGGTAAAGAAAAGATATGGACTGAGATACAGGTACTTACCAAATATGATTGATGTTATTAGATTTTTGTTGATGATTAAGTCTTTAATTTACTTATACTAACACACTTTATGTTTATATGTGTATGTTTTTTCGTAGAGGTCCTTTAATATTGAAGAAAGCCGGAAAAAGTATTGTCTTCAATTGGCCGGAAAGAGACACAGAGGGTTTAGAGCCTTATTATCAAACAAATATCTTAGGGATGAGGACAAAAATTTTGTTGAAGCAGAACTTCCACCGTTGTATGCGAATGTGATTACACCGATAGAATGGGGCATTTTTGTAGACAAACGAAAAACCGAAGAATTCAATGTAATGTTATCTTGTCATGTCTATTGATTGTATTATATATTTGTTTCATTAGTTTGCTTTGATATGACTTAAAAATTTTTATCCAGAAATTGAGTGCCATTAATCGCGAAAGAGCATCAAAACCCGCGTATCCATACAGAAAAGGGCGTTTGGGATATGCACGGTTACAACAAAAATTGGTAAGTATATATTAATGCTATGATTTTATTAATTATATTATTGTGTTATAATTGATGAACTTATTATCTAACTAAATGTGTAGTTAGAAGAGTCTAAAAGTGAAGAATCATCACTTTCGAACCATGTTTTGTGGAAGGAAGCTCGCGTGGGTAAGGGTGGAGCTGTTACAGAAGATGTTCAGCATGTTTATGAAGAATGTGTAAGTATAACATTATGTATCAAAGTTAATTGAAATTTTATTAAATTATAATTAATTTTTAATCCCCACTAATAATTTTCGATATGTCAATGAATTTTGGGAGAATCTATCTAAATCCATACCCGCAGGTGAGGATGATTGCAGGAGCATTCTTAGTCGAGTACTAAATGTTCCTGAGTATCCCGGTCGGGTGAGAGGTAAAGGATTTGGTGTTACTCCATCATCCTTGTATAAGCAATCAAAGAAAAAAAATCCCACCACCCAAGAAATCATGCAAACTGTGATGGCACTACAAGCGTAAGTCCAAGCATTGCAGCAGGATAAAGAGAGATATGAGGCGGAAAGGCGCGGTTCCGGTTTGAAAGATGCTAGTGACAAAGCTAGTATCAATTCTCCAAATAAAATTCCCGAGGTAATTAGCACATATTTATTTTAATTAAATTAACACATTTATTTTATTTGACCTTTATACATATTAACAGTTACATATTTATTATTGCTTCAAGGCATTTCATCTTGCCAACTGTATTTGTCGTTTCCGACTTATCGCATGGTTGGCAAGGGAAAAGTGCATAACTTTGTGGGACCGTTACTTCACCATCATCCGCTTCCACAAGGTTATCTGAAAGTGTCGGTTGATATCGCTTTAGATACGGATACGTTACTACCGATACCAGTCTCGGTTTCATAGGTTACATTGTTGCGGGATGCAATAGGTTCGTTTGTTGCATGGCCGTTAGACCTCATTTCCATAGGTGATGAGGTATGTTGAAAACCATTACGAATCTCTTAGTATTCAAATGTCAATTCTGAACGATTATGAAAATCATTCTGAACCATTACTTAAATTTTTTTTACATGGTAATGTTAGACTCCTACAAAACCCGCAGCAAAGAATAAAGGGGTTTTGCTGCAAAACGAGTCTATTGAATCACACAGAGAGGTAGCTTTTAAGTGTTATTCTATTATCCGAATTCATAATTTTCTACTTTACCTAACTTATATGATTGTTAGGTTTCTGCTCAACCCTCACAACAGACCGGCAAGAAAAAAGCTCCTACAAGGACCGTGAAGGAAAAAAGACCTCACTTTCAGACGTGTCTAGAAACACTTTTGTCAATGTCAGATTTGATGCAAGGTGTTATTCGTCAAATCAACATGGACGAAGGTGTTTTTGGTTTTCCTCATTCCGAGATAATCGGGAAAGAAGACATGGAGCAGGTTTTCAATCATACTGAATTAGGCATCGGTGCTATGCATTCATACATCTGGTACTCCAATCAATCTATTATTTATTTAGTTGAACAATTTATTTACACATTTCAATGATAATAGTCTAATGTTTATTATGTTTTTATTTAAGGTGCATGTATGAAAAATTCATGCGGGGGACGGATTTGTCAAACAAATTCCGTTTCTTCTCTTGCAGCCTTGTTAATGCACCGAGAATTGGTATGAATGCAATTAAAGTAAGAGACCACATACTTGAGCGATTTATGGCCAGCAACACAGAAAGTCTGTTTCTTTTACCGTATAATACTGGAAACGGGTAAGATTTTCATTATAATTTCATTCTAATCTTTAATTTGTATCTTTTGCTTAGAAATTATCCATCTAAACTTTTGTTATATTTTACAGTGGACATTGGTTGTTGGTTGCCATTAATTCTATAACAGAAGTGGTCTATTATCTTAATTCATTGGATACTGATTGGTCCACATATCAGAATATGAAGGATGTGGTTGACACGTAAGTGAGATTGTTCAAAATATTCATGTGTATTTGTATATTTAATTATTTCTGTGACATTGTTCTAAGTTTACGTTTTTCTTTTATAGAGCTATACTACTATACCGTGCACAAAGAAAGACTCGAGTAGTACGGGCCAGATCAACCAATATTACATGGGTCAAAGTGGAGGTATATTAATTTTCACAATATTGCTTATTAGTGATGCTACTTAATAACACAAAACATCTATATATTATTACTTATTTGTTTGTCTATGTGTAGTGCCCTCGTCAGCGTAATGGTATAGACTGCGCGTACTTCGTTTTGAGGTTCATGAGAGAAATCCTTCAAATGGGACAATTGGAGATTCCTATTAGGGTATGCATGGTTTTATAACTTAGGATTTATTTTAATATTTATCGGATATGTCATATAATTTATTATTTTTAACTAAATAATGCGTATTTTGTTTTGTTATGTAGTATTTCGAAGATATGGCGTGTTCTTGTTACACAAGGAAACAATTGAATTATATTACGGAAGAATTGGGCGAATTCTTTCTTCTAAAAAGAATTCTTTGAATGTATAGTTTTGTGAATGTAAATTTTAGTTTTGTGAATATAAGGAAATTCTGTTGCAAGAAGAATTCTGTTGTAAATTTTGTGAATTCTGTTAATGTATATGAATTTTGTTGTTGCAAGAATTTTGTGAATTTTGTAAATTTTGTGAATTCTATTGTAAGTTTTGTGAATGTTAATTTTATTGAAATGTATATGAATTCTGTTGTTGCAAGAATTCTATTTCTTGATATGTATAAGAATTATGTTGTTGCAAGAAATTCTATAAGAAATGCAGGTTTGAAACTATGCAGGTTTCTGCATAAAAAAATGGCTAAAATGGGATTTTTTATACGTAGAAAAAATCAATAAAATTATAGGTATACTTTAGAGAGCGCTTTTAAAGAAAAAGCGCTCTCTAAAGTCCCCTTTAGAGAGCACTTTTAGGGAAAAGCGCTCTCCAAATGTATATAAAAAAATCATTTTCCCTATACATTAGACAGCGCTTTCAAAAGCACTGTCTAAAAGCACCTTTAGAGAGCGCCTTTGAAGGAAAAAGCGCTTTCTAAAGTTTATAAAAAAAAAATTTAAATTTTAAACGTGTACTTTAGACAGTGCTTTTAAAAGCGCTGTCTAAAGTTCCCTTTTAGAGAGCATTTTTTCATAAATAAAAAAGCGTCGTCTTTACCTACGACAGCGCAGGCTTAGATAGCGCTTTTATAGGGCAAAAAAAGTGCCCTCTTTTCCCGTAGTGCTTGATGTCAAACACTGACTTGCAGTCAAAATTGTTCATTCGCAAATAGTAATTTTAATGCGATGCTCATGCAAGTTTTGAAAAATCAATCATTGTTGGAATGATGTGACAATGTTGATTTAGCTGATGTATGAAAGATATAGCAAGAATATGACACCAAAACAAGTGATTAGCAAATTTGTAGGAGTCAGTTTATGCAACCTTGCTGTAGTATGCTTTCAGAATAAACCCCGCCTCAATTAGGTCTTTTGAGGGTTATAACGTGGTCTGGTTCACGGCTATAGAAACAAAGGATATAAGGCCCAAGATCTGTTTTGTACCCCACCCTTTCTTCGTGATGATCTTCAGTCCTACGTTCAGTTAATTCTGCACATGTTCATCTTCAAAGAGAGTTCGATAGTGTAAGAGTGAAGATGAGGATTCAAGATATCCTTGAAATGGCAGTCACCTTATTTTGCTTTTGTTAAGGATGTCAGTAACTCTTTATATTTGATACGGTGGTCACTGCATCTTATTTTGCTTCGCCCGAGGATTTGAAGACCTCTTTTGCCTTTTTTATTTTTATTTTATTCCCTAACTTTTTCCTGGACTGATTTTGTTGTTTCAAGTCCACCGGGATTGCCTTGATTTTTGCCTAAGTCTCTTTTGAGGTGCTTGACTTAGCAGGCTTTTGTTTTTTTTTTTTTTTTTTTTTTACTTTGTCAGAGAATTGTGACTGCCAAGTCATGGGTAATTGATGAACAACCATTATGTTTTTGGATTTCGCTTTTGTGAACTAAGTGCGTAATCAGGTTAACTGAACACTACCCTGCCCCAGGTTGAGTGTAAGGGCTTGAATATCCAAAGGAAACTGCTACTTCTAGGCTCGAAGTGGTTTACTAGGGATTAACACCTTGTCTCTCCAGTGTTTGGGGATTTGAAACAATGCCTGTACATCCTTGGCAGGATTCCATTCGAAAGCATACCATCAGCAATTATGGGTATTTCATTTTCGTCATCCTCCCTCCAATCTTTGCTAAAATGCCAATTTGGTGAAGAAAGTGGACAAGAGTAATTTATATGAATTTTTTGTTTTATATATATGAAGAAAAATGAGCGAATGCGACGTGATTAGTTCAAAAATGCATGATCACTTCATTAATATTACCATTCAAAATAAACAATGTTCAAAACAAGTAGCATTTAATCATAAAGAAATTACAAATGTGAATGATAAAAACAATGGTTGCCAGTATCTGAGGAAATCTTCCTGTCTGAACCACTGGCTTTTGGGGATGCCTCTTGAATTATTGGAACTCACTTGGGCAAGAATCTGGCGTGCACAACCAAGTTCCCTTCTGGAAATGATATGTATTTTTTGTAAATCAACTGTTGCACCTTGGCTTGAAAAGCTTTGCAATCTTCAGTCGAATGCCCCATTGATCCAGCATGATATTCACAATGAGTATTGGGATCGTACCCCGGCGGGTATGGTTTTGGCAATGGCTTGATAGCTTTGGGCTCTACCAGTGAGTTTCGGACCAGATGCGGCAAAAGCTGACTGTACGACATAGGAACTAGGTGAAGAGGATCAGTCCTTCTTTCCGAGTTATTTTGAAGCCTGTGTTAATTCTGATGATGATTCTGATATCCTCAACCACGGGCTCGTTGATTTGCACGAGGAGAAATCATGGGTTTCTGGTACGACGCCCTAGGATTGACAGGTCGCCCAAAAGGATGATATAGCGCTGACAATGATAACTGCCGAGAAGCTGAAGGGCCATAAAGTCTTGCTGGTGTACCCTGAGAATACTCAACATTCGCTTGGACTTCATCAATTCCATTATCCTCTTCCTCTTGGGGATTTCTGAAGGATTCAGTCTCACCAGCTTGATTACCCAGCAAAGTCGCCATCTGTCGTACCTCGAATAATACGATCCTCGCGATGGACGCAGAAAAAACTGTTCGAAACAGAGTCGCCACCGAACTTTATTCATTCCAAGGAAGGAATAAGAAAATATCGATAAAACCTTTGAAAGGGATAAGAAAATGGTCATCGCAACCAAATTCGGGTTCGGGAGTCGATTACGCAAAGGGAAGGTATTATCACCTCTACGTCCGTTATACTCAACGGGAACCTCTTGATTTGATTCGTGAGAAAGTTAGCTAGGTTTGTTTGTTATCTTCTAAAGGATTATTGCTTTCTAAGGGGAAAATGGGTGGTTTTTTATTAGGGTGCTCGGCAAGGATTAGAACCCTTGTGCCTACGTATTCCCTCGTGCAATGGGAAAGTCAGAGCATTCATAGTTCGCGGGACTACGGTTGTTTGGTTAGTGTTTTTTATGTAGGCGCCAATTGTCCACACACGAGTAAGAGAACTCGCACCCAAACAATTGGGGAGAAAGGTCAAAGACTTGGCCCCCCCTCACATCACCTTTTAGGAAGTTGTATTTGAATATATGATTAAGTGTATTAAAGAGTTTGATTAAGAAAAGAGGATTTGATTTGTATGTGTTTTAGGGTTTCAGTCGCACGTGGGCGAGGAAAGGAGTTTTATTCGTATTGGATGTTTTAGAGGTGACAATTGCCCACACACGAGTACGAAAACTCGCACCCAAACAATTGAGGAGAAGGGTCAAAGACTCGACCACCCTCACTCCACCTTTAGTAAAATGTGTTTAGATAGAGATTAAGTGTATTAATGGTTACTTGGAAAAAGGTTTGAATGTTGTCGAGTTTCGCGTGTTTCAGAGGCGTCAATTGTCCACACACGAGTAAGAGAACTCGCACCCGGACAATTGAAGAGAAAGACCAAAGACTTGATACCCCTCTTTTTCACCTTTTAAAAAAGGATATTTAGTATAATTAAATGTATGAATTTGATTTAAGAAAAATACTCGACGTTGGATCGAGGTTTGGATTTGCGTGCGAAATGGTTTGAGAACTAATGGAAATGAGGTCCTATGGTTTAAGGTAAGGTCGATTGCGAGGCAAAAGCGCTCGACTTACAAGAGGTAAAGGGACTTGATATGTGGATCAAGTGAATGCTTGGAGATGAATTGATTAATTGAATTTGATTTGGAAAATGCTTGACGTTGGATCAAGCTTGTTTATTTTTTTTGAAAAAATGTTGATTTTAATCTTAAGGGAGAGGGATATAACTACTCAAGTGAAGAATAATCAAGCTAAAATTAAAGTGAGTCAATCATGCATACACATACAAACCAAAGTGAAATGTGCAACAAGTATCGTTGTATAAAGCCCAAGAGGAGGCTATGTGAGGTTGATTGCGATCGTGAAAACAATCGACTTACGAGGTATTAAAAGGGCTTGACATTAAGTCAAGATATTAGTTGGAAAAAGATTTTTGGTTTGGACAAGCATATTATGAAAGACAAATATAATAGAGGCAAGACAATAATCCATATGAGAAAAGAATGAATACCACACAAGGATCAAAAATCAAACAAAGTGGGAGAGAAATATAATCAAGCATGTTAGTTAGTTAGTATCCTAAATTCCTAAGATTAGCTTAAAGGAGAAAATTCAAAACTTAATTAATATGTTTTTCAGATTTTTAGAGAAAAGGTAAAAATCAAATTAAACTAAAATATTTAATAGAATTAACTATTAAAGTTAATTAGTATTAAATAAAATGGTTTAATAAAATTAATCATCAATTTAATTTATTAGCAAGTGTTAAAAGTATTGAATTTTTAGGGTTAAAGAAATTGGACTAATATAATTAATTAAGTTAAAATCAAATATTTAATAAAACTAATTATGAAAATAATTACTTAGTATTAAATTAATAATTTTAATGAAATTAATTAATTAGCAAACAAAACTCTAGTTTTTTTCCTAAAATTATTATTTTGGTTTTTTAATAAAAGTTAATCAAAATGTTTTTTTTTGGATTTTTTATAATAAAAAGTGATATTAAAAATTAAAACTAAAAAAAAAAAGGGCCAGAATTGTTCAGAATGGGGGGGGGGGGGGGGGGGGGGTGCGTTCAGAAATTGTTTTCCAAGGCCGTTATCAGAAGCCCAGTGCAGATGGGAGGGGAGTCCCGGTGGACTCCGGTCAACCTTGCTGATCGTCGGATGCATCACGGACGTCCGATACCCTCAGAGTCAACCTTGACTCTTAATCAGAGGGCTGCTATTGTATGTGCATGGTAAGGGGTACACATGGGAATGGTATGGAGGTCATCAACTCTTAAAAAAAATAGAACACGGGGGATATCAGAATCATTTTCCAAAATCTTCCTCTCTCTCCAAAACCTCTCTCAACACTCTCACTCTCTACAAATGTCTTGTCGGAAACCTAATTTTCTACAGGAGAAGGAGGTGGTTGGCGGCGGCGCCGCCCCTCCTCTCCGACCATCTATCACCAAACAAACCCTAACCTACATAAAAAAGGCCCCTGAGTATGAATCCAGGCCTAATTCCCCCCCCCCCCCCAAAACACACTCCAAACTCTCTAATCGAACATGCAACTGAAACCCTAGATCTATCGAAAAAGGATTAAATAAGGCAATTTCAAAAGGGGTTTTAATCAACAAAGCATGGAGAGCAAGGATATGAGGTCAAAAGCATCAAAGATGAAGGCTCTTACCCAAACCGGAGCAACTCCAAGTTCAACAAGTCCGGCGAAGGTAGGATTTCGTAGTCCTCGCTCTTTTTCTCCTTATGCTTGTCTTTCTCTACTCTTTTCTGTCTCCTACCTCTTCTTCTTCTCTTTATCTTTTATCGTCTCTGTATTGTTGTAATATTGAAGCTCGTTGGGAAATTCTGATGAGGTTAAGCTCTGCCCTCAAATTAGAGCTCGATTTGAAGCTCTAATGGTCACTGGAAATGAGCTATGAGTGATGGTTCAGAGTTTTTTTTTGTACTTTTCTTATGGTTTTTCTCAGGTGTTCATGGAGTTTGTCAAGAAGCAAGTTAGAAATTTCTTTTTAGTTCCCCCCCTCCGTTCTGATTTCCCTCTCCCCTTTTATTCAACAAAACTTCTTTTCTAAGTTCAAAATGGTACGAATTATTTTGTCTCTATGTGTTGATATGTCCCTTTCATCTTGCAAGTTCTGATGCGGATTGTGGTTGGTGGAGTATTGTCGCTATTGTAGGTTTGAAGTAGTATGTTGTTGTTGTTTCACATTGGCTTATAGCACAGGCGGTTGGTGTGATAGCAGAGTCAGAATTACTGATTCATTTTGGAGGCTTGTGTGTGTAGTGATGTTGTATGTTATACGTTGGTATTGATGGTGGGGTAGCAGGTTGATGGTACAAAGTGCAGCAGTTCTTGTTGTCGGTAGCAGACTCGGTTTTGGCTGAGATGTTACTTGTTGCAGTTGTTGTTCTGTGAATTGTTGTCTGCAATGCCTTGGAGGTTTGTGTGTATATCGTACAACTTTGGGGCGAGGAACTTGTTACAATAGGCAGGATGTAGGTTGTAACTTTGTTGATTTTTCCTTTTGTTTGTGTAATGATTCAATTTTTTTGTATAATGGGCTTATAACTTGATGTAAATGGGTTAATTAGGGATGAATTGTAACACGGACTTAGGAGTTTTGTAACAACAAAGTGATGTAATGAGATGGGTTTATGGAATATGGAGAAATGATTTTGTAAATTAGATAAAGGAGTTAAAAATGAGTTTAATGAAAAAGAAATGGATAAATGACACAAAATCAAATAAAACAAATAAAAAGGTTTTTAATAAAACTATTAAAGTATGAAATTAGTATGAAAATAAAAAGGCAAAAATTGATTTTAAATCAAATAAAAATTGGAATGTCAATAGAATTGCAAGATTAATAAATAAACGCAAATAGTGGAAAAATGATTATTAAAACAAAATTAAACTCCAAGCACAAATTCAAATAAAACTCGATTAAATGGATACAAAATGAAATAATGCATGATGAAAGGCATGTTATGCTATGCAGATGATGCGATGCGAGAAAAAAGGCTGATGAATGCAAGTTTTGACTTAATGGAATGTATAGGTGATAAAAATGATATGATATGCCGACTAGGGTGAAAATGAGGGTGTGACAGATGAAAATTAAATACAGGTAGGACAAATTTGGGGTATGGCACTAAGGAAGGAATCCAGGGTTTACCAGGTAAATTCCTGACGGAGAAAGTTCTATACTTTGCCAGTATAGGAAACATAACTGCTTTCGAAGATATCTTTGCTCTGCTCACATATGGGTCATTCCTTTTTCCCAACATCGATAACATTGTCGATACCAACACTATTAAGATATTTCTGATTGGGAACCCCGTACCAACCTTGCTCGCAGATGCTTATCATTCTGTACACTTAAGGAATTTGTACAGTGGAGGAATGATCACATGCTGTGTACCCCTGCTTTACAAATGGTTCACTTCCCATTTACCCAAGTCTGCTGCTTTTTTGGACCGTAGGAGTACTCTACGTTGGTCACAGAGAATCATGTCTCTTACCAACTCTGACATAGATTGGTATAATAGGATTTAAGAAGGGATTAGGATCATCGACAGATGTGGAAACTTCCCTAATGTACCCCTTATAGGAACTAAAGGAGGAATCAACTATCATCCAATTTTAGTTCGCCGTCAACTCGGATACCCGATGAGGCATATCATGCATAATGTTCATCTGGAAGGTCTTTTCTTCAAGGAAGGAGAAAATGACAAGGTACTAAAGAAAGAAATAGTGCATTCCTGGTAACATGTTCACAAGAAAGGAAGAGAGTCTCTAGGAAGACCAGACTGTACCTCCATGGAACCTTATCTCCACTGGGTACAAACTGGAGCCCTCAAGCTGAGGATGCCTTACCCTCGTCAAGAAGTTCTTCCGTTAAAGGAATTTGTCCTTTATTTTATGTCTGATACAGAAAAACTCCAGGTCGCTCTCAACAAAGTTCAACAGGAGAAAAGCTCTTTGAAAAACAAGTACCGAATCATCAATGTGGAGTGTACCAAAATTCAGGAACTGTTAAAGGAAAAGGACACTCTGATTGAGATTCTAGAACAACATTCTATAGAAGGTCAAAGGAATTTTCCCGCTCCTTTCTCTTGGAAAAGGACTGACAATTCGACAACGGCTGAGGAACCCCAATCAAAGAAAAGAAAAATACCAGAACCAGCATCTGAGTTCTCTTCAGAGAAGACTCAGGATCCATAAACCTAGACATTTCCTTTTACAGCACTTTGTAAAACACTGTATTTTCCCTTTCTGCAATCTTTCAAATTCAATAAAAAGGGGTCTCCCCATTGTATGATATTTGTAATCTATTTGTCGAAGTTTATTTTTGATTAAAGCAAAAACTAAAAAATATATATATATCATCACATATCATTCATCATTCTCACGTAACGCATTCTTCTTATCTTCGAGTCTCACGTATGTGTGACGATTCTAGAGTTAAACTGTCTCACTCATACAATACTTGGTCCAATCGAGAAAGAAAATGGACGATCTCGAGGAAGAGAACAGAGAGCTAAGAGAAGAAATCAACGCTCTGAAGGAAGATTTGAAAAAACTTCACAGTAACATGCAATCCCTGGCAGCAGCTCAGAGGCAACAATAAAGGACTGTGATCTCAGATATCACATCTACGCCCATAGTAGAGACATATGATCCTCGTTACAACATGCCTAAGGATCGCCCCTGGGGCATGCCTATCAACTTTGTCCCTGAAGGATACATCCTGCCGGGCACTGAAGACCCAGAAACTGCAGCAGAAACCGCTGGGCCTGAAGGTTACAAACTTCGGGAAAGCAAAGACAAAATAGTTATGATGGCAACTCCTGAAGGTTACAAACTTCGGGGAAGGGAAGCACCAAGGGTCACCGCCGTAATGACTATGTCACAACCAGTGGTACACGCTGTCCCGGAAGGATAGATTCCACCAGTAATTTCTGGTGGAAACGAAGATATGTACGAAAGAATGAATGAGTTCCAGGATTAATTCATGGAAATGCAGAAGAAACTGCATGCCATTCGCGGTCAGGATTTATTTGGGATGGACGCCGCAGACCTCTGTCTGGTCCCTAGCGTGAAAATACCGTACAAATTCAAGGTGCCTGACTTTGAAAAATACAAGGGTAACTATTACCCTCAAAGTCATTTGCTGATGTAAGCTCGAAAGATGTCAACTCAGACAGAGAATCAACAGCTACTGATCCATTACTTCCAAGACAGTTTAACTGGTGTCGTACTCAAATGGTACATGGGTTTAAACTGCACCAAGATCAACACTTTCAGAGATCTTGGTGTTGTCTTCGTTCAGCAGTATAAGTATAACCTGGACATGGCACCAAACAGAGATCAACTCAGAGCAATGTCATAAAAAGACAAGGAAATTTCTAAGGGATATGCTCAAAGATGGCGTGAAATTGCCGCTCAGATTTGTCCCTCTTTTGAGGAAAAAGAGATGACCAAAATCTTTTTAAAAACCTTGAGCTCATTCTATTACCACCGAATGGTCGCCAATGCGCCCATTGACTTCACTAAAATGTTGAACATGGGGGTACGCCTTGAAGAGGCAGTCCTAGAAGGACGATTGGTCAAAGATGTAGAGCCATCAAGCAGTTCCAAAAGATATGGTGGTGCTCTCCAAAAGAAAAAGGAGCAAGATATTGGTAATATTTCTCTCGGAAAACAAAGGAGAAGGTGTCAACCAGTAGCAGCGCTAACTCCCGCTATCAACCCTACGCCGGCTCCAATGTATCAACCTCGGGTTGCTCAGAGCAAAATAAATCAACAACAGTATCAGCAAAGGACACAACAGCCTTTTCAGCAGGCTCGTCCTCAGTACAACAACAACAATCGTACGACACGATCATCAGGGTTCGACCCTATATAGATGTTGTACGCAGAACTATTTCCACTCTTACTGGTCAAGGGGCACGTCCAAACCAGGTCTCCTCTTACAGTACCGGAAAATCTGCCTTTTTTTTTCAAAGCGGAACAAACTTGCCCTTACCATCAAGGAGGACCGGGGCACAACATTGAGAATTGTCTCAGCTTCAAGTCTGATTAGCAGAAGCTTGTCAGGAACGGGGTCTTATCTTTCAAAGATACTAATCCAAATGTTCAGACGAACCCATTGCCTCAACATGAGAAGACTGTCGTAAATTTAATAGAGGAGGATAGCCGCTGTTATCAAATTCATGATGTACTCCTATTAGGAACCAATCTGGTCAGGATGAATTGTAGACAGAGCGGGTACGACCATGTACCACCTCACAATTATCACCAGTGTGATATATGTTCAAAAAATAATTAGGGGTGTTCTGTAGTGTAATCCGCTCTACAAGAACAAGTGGATCTTGGATGGATCCAAGATCACCGAATCCGTGAAGTCAATATGGCTCACGCAAATCCCAACATTATTTAGAACCACAACATTCTAACGATGAACGTCAACTTGGTGGAAATGCACTCAAGGCAAAGTCAATACCATGATCTGCCATGGCACGATTACAATTCCTGTCTGATCTGCTCAATAAGCAACCATGGATGCTCTTTTGTACAAGAGGCCCTCCAGCGTCAAATGGATCTTGGATGGATTCAGGACTATCAGGAGAGAAATAACCATCAAGTCAATATGATTCAGATCTTTGATATTTGCTTGATGAATACCAGTCTGGTAGAATTACATGCTAAGCAAGTCAGGCTCGGTTTTCTGGCTTCACATGATTATCAAAACTGTGAACAATGCCTTGAAGACGACCAAGGATGTGCACTTGTCCAAAGAACACTTCAACACTTGTTGGACCACTGGTTGCTTCCAATCTACTTGGACGAAGCTACACAATAGATCAGTATGACTAACAAGAATCCTGATAAGTATCAAAGTCAGGATGTCCGCTCAATGGAAACTGATCTAGTAAAGTTGCACTGCATACAAACCGGACGTGGTCGGTTGCCACCACATAATTTTGAGCGTTGTAGAGTTTGCTCATAGAACAACCAAGGATGCTACCACGTACGAGCGGCTCTTCAAAATCAGTTGGACCACAAAGAGATCCGACCATGTTCAGGTTCTGGGTCAACCAATGTGATACAAGACTATCTCCCTGATCAAAGCAAAGACGTTGTCATAATCTTTAATCACGAAATTGCCAAGGACGTATGCGCCATAATCCCTCAGCTCCATTAATCAAGAGTTCTTCTTGATAGTAGAAATATTCTCAACCTCGAACCAAATGAGGCCGGCTACGATGGTCAGAAAAATCAAAAGGCTCCTGTGGTTATCTATCTGCCAGGACCAATACCATACAAATCCGATAAGGCTATCCCTTACAAGTACAGTGCAACAACAATCGAAAATAGAAAGGAAACTCCATTACCCTCCGTCCTAAACATTACCGACATTAGTCGAGTGACACGGAGTGGTCGAATCTTCAACTGAGGAGTTGGGGAACCCACCAAGGAAAAGGAACCTCAATAGAAGTTCCCAATCAACCAATCGGACAATCCAATAATCCAGAACTGGTAAAAAACAACGATGAGATGCTGAAGCTCATCCAGAAGTGCGAGTACAACATTGTAGACCAACTACTGCAAACTCCGTCTCGAATCTATGTGCTATCACTCTTGCTCAGTTCAAAAGCTCACAGAGAAGCTGTACAGAAAGTCTTAGAGCAAGCCTTTGTGGAACAAGATGTGATGATAAAACGGTTTGACATCATCATTTCCAACATCACTTCCTACAACAATCTAGGATTCAGTGATGAAGAACTGCCGGAAGAAGGCAAGAATCACAACATGGCACTTAACATTACAGTCAACTGCAATGACGATGCTTTAGCCAGTGTACTGGTAGATACAGGGTCAGCTCTAAATGTGATGTCAAAATCAACTCTGATGCAACTATCATTTCAAGGATATCCGATGAGAGGCAGTGAGGTCATCGTCAAAGCCTTTGACGAATCCAGAAAAACAGTTATCGGCAAAGTTGACCTTTCCATAACTATCGGTCCTCACACTTTCCAAGTCACTTTTCAGGTCATGGACATTCGGGTAGCCTACAGCTGTTTATTAGGAAGACCTTGGATACACGAAGCTGGGGCAGTCACTTCGACACTTCACCAGAACCTGAAGTTCGTCAAAAGTGACAAGTTAGTCACAGTATGCGGAGAGTTGGCCTTAATAGTGAGCAACGTATCATCATTTTCCTGTGTGGAACCGGAAGAGGTTGTTGGAACCCAGTTCCAAGCACTCTCGGTGAGAAATGAGAATCGACCAAAAAAAGGGACATCGATTTCCTCATACAAAGATGCTCTCGAAATGATCAAGGGTAACGACGTAAAGGGATAGGGACATCTCGTAATTCCTACTGATAACAAGACAAAGAAAGGTCTTGGTTTCTCTTCAACCTGTACCCAGACTACTAAAGATGAAAGTTTTCATCCCATTCAAAAATTAATCCACAGTGGAGGCTTCCTCAACCCAGTGTCTCAAGAAGTACACACCATCAATGAGGATGACTTCTTCGATACATATGAAGAGTGGAAGTCTTATCTCAACGAGGACGGTTATATGTCTCAGGGAGAGGCACATACGCCATTTTACTTTTCCACGCAGATTCCGAGATATATACCAAGATCAAACGTCAAGATGATATACGGAGATTGTGATCTGGAAGGATACCGTGCTCCGCCCAACTCATTAGAGGAGGACACTCTCATGAAAGACAACTTCGACTATGACTATTATGGCCCATTGGATGACTTTCCTATCTGGCAGTCGTACCCAGAAGACTTGGGGTAAAAGAGTCAGCCAAACGACGCATATCACTTGAGCATCATTAAAAAGAATACCTGTGTCCCTACTGAGTCATAGGATCATTACTCGGACATTCTAAATATATCCAGCACAACGATGAATCTGCAAAGATTGCAGGACTAGAGTTCATCTGCTATGCTTTTCCTGAGGTCAACGTCATTGAGAAAGATGACTCCTCCAGCCCCACAGAAGTATGGGACACCTTAGGACACCCGAGTGGCAAGTACGACTTCCTGGTCAAGTACACCGCTCCTGAAAGCTCTCACATCAGGCTCAAAGACATCCAGCCAACTGGGTGGGGAGATCTGCCTGAGAGTGAAAACACTGTGCAAAACACAACAGAAGAGTTCGTTTATGACAACTCTGCCTGGGAGGAAGACTCCAATGATCCTGTCCCGCCATAAATTAGCGTCATTTCTGAGAACAAACCAAGAAATAAGGTACCAGACTTTGTGATTCACCGAGGAGTTCGTCGCCAATGGGTTGTTGTAGATGTCCCGAAAGTCGTCCTTATGTCTAAGTAATTGTTGTTTTTGTTTTAACCTTTCACCCTGCCCAGGTGAAACAAATGTTTTTATAGGGCTCACTTTTTCGTAAATGTCCCTCTTCGCTTTGCCCGAAGAGACCGAGTTTTGTTTTATAGGGCTGTAATTTCAAGAATCGACAAATCATAAATAAATAAACGTCGTTCTGTAATTTCCGCAGTTACTGCTGTTTTCACTTTTCGTTTTTCAGAAAATGGTAATCCTAAAACAACCTAAAAAGAAAATAAAAACAAGCATTTTTCAGAAAAATACACTACACAAACTCTCGCATTCTCTCTATCTCTTCTAAAAAACAATCATCTTGTCATACAGATTGCTTATTTTAAACCTCGTTGAAGCATACGATCCAATGCCTTCTCACAACTTTGAATTCACGGTATTTGAAGCTGAAGAAGAAGAGGACGAGGAAATTCCATAAGAGATCTCCCGATTACTCAGACAAGAGGAAAGGTCTATTGAGCCTCACAAAGACCCGTTGGAAACTGTCAACTTGGGTTCAGAAGAAGAGAGGAAAGAAGTCAAGATTGGGGCACTGCTTAGTCCGACTGTCAAAGAAAACTTGATAAAACTTCTCAAAGAGTCTCCCGATGTATTTTCTTGGTCCTATCAGGACATTCCAGGGTTGGATACCAGCATCGTGGAACATCATCTACCGTTAAGATCAGAATGTCCGCCGGTGAAACAAATGCTGAGACGGACTCATCCTGACATGGCCATCAAAATCAAAGAGGAAGTGCAGAAACAAATTGACGTAGGTTTCCTTGCCACCTCAGAATTTCCTCAATGGCTAGCCAACATAGTGTCAGTTCCAAAAAAGGACAGAAAAGTCAGAATGTGTGTAGACTACAGGGATCTGAATAAAGCCAGTCCAAAGGATGACTTTCCCTTACCACACATAGACATGCTGGTAGACAGTACTGCAAAATTTAAAGTCTTCTCATTCATGGATGGATTCTCGGGCTATAATCAAATCAAACTGGCGCCGAAAGATATGGATAAAACTTCATTCATCACCCCATGGGGCACCTTTTGTTACAAGGTAATGTCGTTCGGCTTGAAGAACGTCGGGGCAACCTATCAAAGGGCCATGACTACTTTGTTTCATGACATGATGCACAAAGAAATCGAAGTGTGTGTCGATGATATGATTTCCAAATCTAGAACAGTGGAGGAGCATGTGACCCACTTGTCAAAGTTATTCGAGCGTCTGAGAAAATACAAACTCCGTTTGAACCCCAACAAATGCACGTTCGGTGTCGCTCAGGAAAACTTTTAGGGTTCATCGTCAGCCAGAAAGGAATTAAGGTTGATCCTGACAAGGTCAAGGCCATTTAAGAAATGCCTTCTCCAAAGACGGAGAAACAAGTCAGAGAATTTTTTGGACGTCTGAATTACATCTCTAGATTCATATCCCTTATGACCGCGACATGCGCGCCAATCATCAAACTACTCAGAAAGAATCAAAGCTGCATATGGACGGAAGATTGCCAAAAAGCATTGAATAATATCAAAGAATATCTATTGAATTCACCAATCCTGTCACCTCCAGTGGAGGGAAGACCACTGATCATCTTCTTAATAGTCTTGGAAGACTCCATGGGTTGTGTACTTGGCCAACAAGGCGAGACCAAAAGAAAAGAGTCTGCCATCTACTATTTGAGCAAGAAATTTACCGACTGTGAAACTCGGTACACTATGCTCGAGAAAACTTGTTGCGCTCTGGCTTGGGCAGCCAAACATCTTCGCCGGTACATGATTTGTCACACTACTTGGTTAATCTCCGAATTGGACCCAATCAAGTAGTCTTTGAAAAGCCCGCTCTCATAGGAAGGATCGCCCATTGGCAGATGTTGTTATCAGAATATGACATAGAATACCATGCTCATAAAGTCGTCAAAGGAAGTATTTTAGCCAATCATTTGGCTCATCAACCGATTGACGATCAAGAATCAGTCGAATTTGACTTCCCAGACGAAGATGTCATGTACTTAGAAATGAAAGATTGCGATGAACCGCTACCCAGTGAAGGGCCAGAACCAGGTTACCAATAGGGACTAATCTTTGACGGAGCTGTTAACAATTATGGAAACGAAATTGGGGCGATCATCGTAACACCTCAGGGTACCCACATTCCTTTCACCGCCGATTGACATTCAAGTGCACAAACAACGAGGCCGGATACGTAGCTTGTATCATGGGTCTCGAAGAAGCAATTGATTTGAGGATTAAGAACTTGGATGTGTATGGAGACTCAGCCCTGGTTATCAATCAGATCAAAGGAGAGTGGAACACATACCAATCAGGACTGATTCCTCACAAAGATTATGCGAGAAGGTTGTTACCATTCTTCAACAGAATCGAGTTTCATCATATCCCTCGTGAAGAGAATCACATGGCTGATGTACTAGCCACTCTCTCTTCCATGATTAGCGTAGGTCAATGGAACGACGTACCTAAGATCGACATAAAGCGCCTTGAAAGGCCTGATTACATCTTCACAATTGAAGCAGTCATAGATGACAAACCATGGTATCATGATATCATGTGCTTCCTTCAGAAACAAGAGTACCCACCTGGGGCATCAAGAAAAGACAGGAAGACCCTCAGAAGGATGGCAGGAAACTTCTTCCTGAGCGGTGATACACTCAATAAGAGAAACTTTGACATGGTCTTGCTCCGATGCGTAGACAGACTAGAAGCAGACACGCTGATGAAAGAAATTCACGAAGGATCCTTTGGCACTCATGCCAACGAACCCACAATGGCGAGAAAAATTCTGAGAGCATGATACTATTGGTTGACCATGGAATCCAATTGCTACAAGTACATGAGGAAATGTCACAAGTGTCAGATATACTCAGACAAAATCCATGCGTCGCCAACACATCTCAATGTTCTCTCTTCCCCATGGCCTTTTTCCATATGGGAAATCGACATGATTGGCATGATCGAACCCAAGGCTTCAAACAGACATCGGTTCATCCTGGTAGCCATTGACTACTTCACCAAATGGGTCGAAGCAGCATCATACACCAATGTAACCCGACAAGTCATGGTCCGATTTATCAAAAACAATCTCATCTTCCGTTATGGTGTTCCAAACCATATCATTACTGATAATGGATCTAACTTAAACAACAAGATGGTGAAAGAGTTGTGTGTTGAGTTCAAGATCGAACACCATAACTCGTCTCCCTACCGACATAAGATGAACGGGGCGGTAGAAGCGGCTAACAAGAACATCAAGAAGATTGTTCAAAAGATGGTTGTAACCTACAAAGACTATCATGAAACGCTACCCTTTTCTCTTCACGGTTGTCGCACATCTGTCCGCACTTCAATAGGGGCAACCCCTTTCTCTCTAATATATGGCATAGAAGCAGTGCTCCCCATAGAAGTAGAGATCCCATCAATCCGAGTATTGATGGAAACTAAGTTAACAGAGGCTGAATGGTGTCAAAGTCGACACGATGAACTGAACCTGATCGAAGAAAATTGAATAATGGCTCTGTTCCACGGTCAGTTGTATCAGCAAAGAATGAAGAAAGCGTTTGACAAAAAGGTCTGACCCCGTGTCTTCCGAAAAGGGGACCTTGTGCTCAAGATGATACAATCATTCCTCACTGATTCCTGGGGCAAATGGACTCCGAATTACAATGGCCCCTATGTGGTCAAGAAAGTCTTCTCAGACGATGCCTTGAGACTCGCAACCATGGATGGAGAGGAATTTACCTACCCCATAAATGTTGATGTAGTCAAGAAATACTTCGCCTAAATAAATAAATAAAAACGTCTCAGTGGATTAAAAACCCGAAAGGGAGGTCCAGGAAAAAATTAGAGACACAAAAAAAAATCATCCCGATGGATTGGAAATCTCAAAGTGTAATCCAGGAAAAAGTTAGGGATGCATGGCAGTAACTACGGCCGACAAGGTTAAATCCCCAGCGGTGACAGCATCCGTCGAAAGACTCCAATCAAGGTCATCTTCGACAGTAGCTCAAGATGTCCAGAATTCAAAGTTGGTAGAAGGATAATGGTCGTTATGTTTCAATGTAGCCCATTTCCCTGTAAATTACCATTCTATCAATAAAATTTGAGCCCTAGTGCTTTTATTTGCAACTCTCATTCATTTTTGCTTTTCAAAATGACATTTTTAACATGATCAACGATTCTTGAAATAAAACAAAAATGAATTTACTTGTCAAAATTTTTCTGCTTTTAAAATAAACATGCCAATTCCTTTTGACTTTGAACATCAAAAAGAAAATCGATAGCTTCTCCGGAAGTGATTAAACCTCAGAGTGCAGAATCAAAGCACTCCTTCTAAACCAGTGCACCTGAATGAAGGATCAACTGTTTCAGATGCCATGTTTCATCTGACATCCCCGGCAGAGTTCTTACCTCTTAAAACCAATTGTGCAATTCTTTTTCCCTATGAGGACCGCCTCTTCTAAACAAGGCAGGATTTCTATCTTGAACCAATGATAATTTTCATCCCCCGCAGTGGCCGAGTATCTAGTCGTGTTCATCTATTAGTCCGTATGTCGCGTCAGTTTTGTCAGCATAAACATACGTACATCATGCATTATTGATTCTCATTCATAATCATATTGCATTAATATCGCTCTGGTCTTACTCATTTCCCAAGTGATAAAAGTCCTCTTATCAATCGAGTTGTCAGTTCTTTCCTCGTAAGGAAATGTTTTGTCTGAATTGGAGAGGGTACTCGACAACTTTGATAACTTGTACCTTTGGAAGGCAAGGAGACATTCGACAAATGTCACTCTTCACCATCGAAGATGATATCTTCGTTTTCCCAGATTAAGGAAAGTCCCCAGAGAAAGCCTCTCAACCGAAGACTCTTAGCAACACATTGGTTTTTCTCCCAAGAAAGTCGATGTTAATGAGGTCATTAGCACCTCAAAATTGGATTACATCACATGGCATTTCTCTGAAAAGATCTCGAAGAAAAGTATGATGTAGTATCCCCAAGGGAAAAGCAGTCTCTCAAGAGACTCGTTTTCCCCAGTAGAGTAAAAATTTTGGGTATTCCGATATTTAATCCTCTTACACCCTGAATGTCCGAATATCTTCGCCATTCACACCTTCGGGTCCAAGAAGATTAAATAGGGGCATCTGTCATACCCCAAATTTTGACCACCAAGATTTCCCATCATTATGAGAATCATTACCACAATATGGATGTGCCATCATGCCTCATCAAATTCCTCAAGGATTGTCGATTGTCCACTGCAACCAAGAATTAGGGTTCTCAACCCTCTTAGAGCACTTAGACAAAGGATCAATCAAGAAATGACATGATCTTATACTTGTCTAACCTCTTAAACACCCACAAAGGATCAAGAGGACTCCCACATCAAGAATCAGGCACAGGAGTGCAACATTCCAAGTGGATCAAGCCTCGAGATCGCCAGTGTCACCAAATTAGGGTTTTGGTCAACCAAGGCCTCCAGATGAAAATTTTATTCTAGACATGAGCCAATGCTTCAGAGCACAACCCAAGATACTCCAAGGGACCTCATGGACCCAATGATCAAGTCAATTTAACCTCAGGGGATGCATTTACCAAAAATCAGGAATTAGGGTTTCTTGACCTAATTCACCCCTAAGTTGACTTTTGGAGCAAAGTATGAGCCAAGATCTCAAGACATGATTTGAGGGCCTCAAATACACCACATTGATCCATTTGAAACAATGTATTGATCCAAGAAGCTTGATTCACAAGTTTCAATTTCATCTGGACCACAATTAGGGTTTTGAAGAAAAAGTCAACAGTACCTTTGACTTTATACCAAGACATGCTCCCAAACCTTGGGACATGATTCAAGACACACTAAAACACCTATGGAATACATCCATAAGGTTTGAATTAGGTCAAGAACTTGATTGCACAAAGGATCGCACAGTTCGGATTTCATCTGACAAAAAGTCAACTGTGCACAAAATCAAGTTTGACTTTTTGGAATTTCTCACAAATATGGTTCCCCTAAGTCAAAAACAATGTTAATGTATGATATTGATCATCATTCATTAAGAAAAATCAAGAAAAGTGAGGTTTCTTGCAAAAGGGGCAACCATGAGAAACCAAAATTTTTCTAAGTTATGGAACAAAAGTGATTTTGTACCAACTTTGCAAGGTCATAACTCCTAAACCACAAGGCCTTTTTCTCCCATTCAAAGCTCAAATGAAAGACCATCTGACATACTTCAAATATTTCAACTACAAAAGATTCCAAATCCTCATGGATTTTGAGTTATGCATTGATCAAAATCATAAAAACATGAAAATGACCATTTTTCCAACACTTAGTGAAATTTTCAATAAGTCAGAATCTGCCTTACTTTTTCCAAAATGTAGGGACATTTTTCACCTTGATCCAAGTTAAACCAGGTCCATTGGTGAATATCAAAGTTGAAGTATGCCATGAGGGCTTTCCAACAAGTACCAGATCATCTTCAAATTCAATTTGAGTAGGGAGATATAACCCTTGAAACATGCCATCATGGACTGATTTTATTCAAGGCAGATTATAAGACATTTGCTCGATTTGGCCAAATTAGATAATTCCAAGCCTTGTTATCCATTTGGACACCTCAAAGGATAAAATCAAAGAGGAATGATCAGATCCACAAGCCTCCCAAGTCCAAGGAACTACAAGTAGCCATAAGTGCCCTAAAAAGGCTAAAAAGCTCAAAGACTCCAATTTTGTTTCCAAGCATTCAATGGATGCATCAAGGTGGCATGGAATGAGAAATTACAAACTGAATGAGTCAAGATTCTGCTCTGAACCAAAATCTCTCTCATTAGGCCAAAATGCCTTCTTTGGCAAGTCATCTCTGAGTTTTTAAGTTAGAGAGCAATTCCACCACAGTTCATGATCCAAACACATCCAATGTATCATATCTAAGCTGTTCAAACACTCACCCTTGATTTGAAACACCAAATCAGAAAGTCAACTCCAAAACCTCAAATTTTGACTGTTTTGCATTTTGCAAGCCATGTCTTGATTCAGTCACTTTCCAAACCCAACAAGGCCTCAAACACACTCCAAATATCATCCTCAAACTGTCCCAATTGGTTTCCCTCATCTGGAACACCATTTGATAGAGTTACCATTTTGGTCACTTTTGGCACTTTTGCAAGAAAGAGCTAATACTTTTTCCTGAGGATTCCAGCTGGTTTTGATCATCCTAAAAGCTTCTAATGGATCAGTCAAGAGTGTCTAAAGCATTGGATTACTTCTGGCACAAGGAACTTGACAGATAGCACAAGAAGCTTCAAGAGGTAAGTGCATCACAACTTGAACTCTCTAAATCATGCATTGCTTTGATGTCCATTGATCATGAACATCTCATACATGTCATATATGTTGTGTTTGAACCAATTTGTCATGCTATTATTGCCTGTACAATGAGATAGCATAGAACATGAAATCTAGGCCTATTTTGAAATCACTATCGGATTTTAAAATGGAAACATTTTTTGAAAATTCCAAAGGCACCTTTGGTTTCCTCATGAAATTCTGGGCAGGATACACCTAAATTTTGTCCAAATCCATGGAGAAATGAGGAAGTTAGAGCCTTCATGCAAGAGGCCTAAAATCAGGCCTTGCCTTGGGCAAGGGCCAGGCCATGGCGCCTTGGCCAAACCTAAAAACAAGGGCCCCATATATGTTAATGGGGTGGTTTTGATACACGGATCTATCACCACCCCAGTGGTAGCACGCATGTGTGTTTGAATGGAAGGTCGTGGGTTCAACACCCACCCAGACCATTTTGCCATTTTCTCTATTTTTGCTATTTTTCACATTTTTCATGTTTTTTGTTAATTAATTCCAAAATTAATTTCTCTCTCAATTTTTATTATTTTTTATTGGTTCTTTTTTTGAAAATTCCCAAAAATTTTAAAATATTTTATTCTACAAAAATTTCACAAAAATATTATTTATTTTATATATTTGGTATTTTTGTAAAGAATTATGCTTTTATTTGTTTTTAAACATTTAAAAATATTTCTTTTTCTTCATTTTACAAATTCAAATGATTTTCAAATCATTCTATGAATGAAACATGATTTTTCAAACATTAATCCAAGATCACAACTTGTTCTTCACACATGTTTGATAATTTTGATCATTTTAATTGAATTTTATTCAATTAAATGCATTTATAAATCAAATTAGGGTTTTGCTTATTTTCACCCTCACAAATCTTTTTCAAAACACTTTGTGCCTCTAATAGAGTGTAAGACCCAACCCCCTTTGTACATAAATAATTTTGGACCTCAGTTATTGTATAAGTCCTAGTACAGTTTTCAAGACGACGGTGCGATCACTGTCTTTCCATAGGCCTTTCCTTGAGTTGTAAGCCCCATCCCTTGTACAAAAAAATAAACTTTTGGGCCTCTAATAGAGTGTAAGACCCATCCCTTGTAAATATAAAAACCTTTTTGGACCTCAGTCATTGTATAAGTCCCACTGTGTTTTCAAAACCTCGGCGTGATCGTCATTCTCAAACAAATCATCTGAGCCTCTCCTTGAGTATAAGCCTCAATCTTCTTTTGAAAACAACTTTCCCCTTTGATTTAGGGTAAAATTCATAGTTGTTACCAAAACTTTCTTTAATTTCTTGAACAACTAACCAAACAGTTGTTACAATGGAAGCTTGCTCACCAGTAAGTTTTAAACAGTTTTCTTTTACATACTTGCACATATACATATATCTGTTTGTGCTGGAAGCTTACTCACCTGTAAGTCCTCCTACCCTCTTTTACATACAGTATATATTTCGTCTGTATATATATGCCAGTATATCTGCATAGAGTTTTCCCCGACAATTAGATCTAGACCTAGTTAAAGCCAGTGGCCACTCATTCAACACAATCAAAACTAGTTCCCCATAGGAATTCTAGATACAGTCTTGCCTCCTCTTGGGCTTATGCAATGTGGAACAAAGAGAAAGGTATTATTCCCAATGAAACTTTTCTCAGACTGTCACTATTAGAAAATTGTCAAAGAAATTCATTTCCCCCAGAGAGGATTAATTCCGGGTGAAACCTCTCTTGAATTTCTTCAAACCCCAGAACTGTTCACTAAAGAAAAGATTATTCCCGGTGAAAATTTTCTTGAACTTTTCTTAAGTTTGGACCCACAGGCTTCCTAAAAGCATCCCTGCCTCCTCTTGGGCTTTGTATAAGGACCCTCAGGCTTCTTAGAAGTTCTCATGCCTCCTCTTGGGCTTAGTACAAGGACCCAAAGACATTTTAAAGGTATAGGACAGAACTTAGCCATCCTTTATTAGAGCAGTCTTTCTAAAGAGTCAAAACCTCAGACCAATTTTAGGGTTGATTCTCATTCCTTAAAACACCAGCCTCCTCTTAGGCATCATACAAAGATAAACATTTTCATACCAGTAGACTTGGACAATCTCATCTCCTCTTGGATCTCAAAGACATTCTCAGGTTCTCTACAAACACGGGAAAAAATCCTAGTCATTTAATTAATCTTCATTAGAGTTAAAACCCCCATAGGTTCTAAAACTGAATCTTTATCCTAAATTTCACCAACTAGGGTCAAATCACTATCAATAAACCTTTATCAGAACCTCAAGGCATCTGATATTTCAATTTTTCTGTAAACCCTCAGCAAGAGTTGATTCCCTAACTTGAACCTGTCTCTGGATCTCAATAATCCTCAGCAGAAAATAGCCTCCTCTTAGGCTTTGTATAAAGATCTTTCCTCACTCTCTTATTGAGTCAATCACTTTTAGCCTCCTCTTAGGCTTTGTATAAAGATCTTTTAGTACTCTCTTGTTGAGTCGATCACCTTTCTGCACTCTCTTGTTGAGTCAATCACCTAAAAATACTCTATTGTTGAGTCAATCTTCTTCCTTAAAGCACTCTCTTGTTGAGTCAACCTTTTTCAGCCTCCTCTTAGGCCTTGTATAATGATCCTTCTTTTCTTCAGCAAAAGTCAGCCTCAATCTTAGGCTTTGTACAAGACACCCATAAATATCTTCAGTTGAGTCAGTCAAATATCTTTCAGCCTCAATCTTGGGCTTTGCATAAGACAGATAAAAACACTCTCTTGTTGAGTCAATCATCTTTTTAGCCTCAATCTTGGGCTTTGTACAAGACACCATATAAATCTCCCTAAGCAGAGTCAATTCTCTTTTCATCCTCCTCTTAGGCTTTGTATAATGATTTTCCTCAGTAGAGTTAACCTCAATGTTGGGCTTTGTACAAAACAAATCATACTCTCCAGCTGAGTCAAAACTCCTTTTAGTCTCAATCTTGGGCTTTGTACAAAAACACATACAAATATTCCCCAATGGAGTCAAAAAATCCTTTTAGCCTCAATCTTAGGCTTTGTACAAGACAGAAAAAATATTTCCCCCGAAAAGTCAACTTTCAGCCTCCTTTTAGGCTTTGTACAATGATATCCCCTAAAGAGTCAGTCTCTTTTTTGCCTCAATCTTGGGCTTTTTCCAAGATAGATTATACACTCCCTAGTGGAGTTAATCAATCTCTTAGCTTCAACCTTGGGCTTTGATCAAGGCACACAAAAATCAATATCCCCTCAGAGGAAATCAACATCTCTCTGTAGGAAGACATTTCTCTGTACATCACACAGACATTCACAACAAACCCTAATCCCAGATAACTGCTATAAGTGGCATACTTGTCGATTCAAAAATCCAAGTTGTAGTCCATCTCTTATCCTGGTAAACTTCCTCTTTCATCTAACAACTGTAAGTGGCAAGCCTCTGGATTATTTACATCCACGCCACTGTCCCTCTCTTAGCATGAAAAACTCCTAAGGAAAAATGGCATTACTCTACACTGAGTTAAAGTTTTCTCCTTCAGGATAAATCCCCTATAAAGGAAATTATGGCATTGCTGGATTCTTATATCCCAGTTAAAGTAATCCTCCTTTAAAATCATTCACCCAACAGTTGTGATAAATAGACAAGATGTCTCCCTTTAGAGATGACAAATTCTCTCTCAGTCAAACCTTTAAGCTTCAATCTTGGGCTTTGAACAAGACACCAAATATATTTTCCTCCCATAGAATAGGAGGAACTACGATTGCTCTGATTTCCCTGTTTTCTTTAACGGGAATACGTACGCATAAGATTGCGAAATCTTAGCGAGCACACCAATCAAAAACTTTAGGTCCAGTACCTTCACTCATCAAAAACCTCAAAAAACCCGAAATCAAACAAAAACTCTCTCTCTCAAACACTCCCAAAGGAGAAAATTTCCCAACCGACAACAGACAAACACCAGTATGTAGAAAGCAGTAAGGAAAATTGCTAACAACCTGTGGATAACCACATATAGGATGGGTAATTGACAAATCTCCATTGTATAACCTGACCCCAAACTCCCTGAATCTCTTTAAGCATATGTTCAGTTAAACATTTGTGTGCAAGGTTAGTTTTAGATAGCTTCCCTTTCCTTTCCAGCTTCCTAGGATAAATAAGAAATCAGAAAGTAGCACCCCACTCCTACCATTGCGGTGAGGATAAACCCATGGCGATAAGGTGGTCGCGTCACCGAAAAAAATCGCACGCTACTGGATGGTGAACAACTCTCACACCCTATAAATGCATGCTCAGTAAGAAAATATTACGCCTAAAAACCCGCTAAGTCGAAGACCAAAAATGGGGACTTAGGCAAAAAAGGGTATCCCGGTGGGTCATAACCTATTAAGGACACTCAGGAAAAAGTTAGGGATTAAATAGAAAGATAAACTCGCTAGGTTGAAAACCCGAAAGGGCTGCCTATGCAAAAATGAGCGTCTTGGTGGACTGAAAACCCGAAAGAGCGGTCCAGGCAAAAGTTAGGGGCAAAAGGTGTTTCACTGAGTCAGAAAGGGTTGTCACCCATACCAAGGAGTTCAAGACGAAGTTCAAACTTCATCGCTCTCATCGGCAGCAAAGTTTTGAAGGACTCTAAGTCATTAGGGATAGTGGTGGTCATTGAATATGATGTAACCTTTTTCCTTTTGCCATTTTTCCAGTTGTAATGATCCATGGAACTTTGCCTTTGGCAAGTTATCATTATAATGAAATCAGATTTTGGACCATTCTTTGTTTGATATTTGTCATTTGCTCTACTCTTTTCTTATTATGCGAAACTTCATTTATTTTTTTAATAATAGTTTTGAAAGTGGAAAATTTTGAAATAAAAACAAATCTTTTGAAAAAAAACACAATGGAAACATAATCTACTTTGGCTCTCGGGATGATTTAATGAAATCACTTGCCTTCCCCAGTGACTCTTGTTGTGACGAAAGCACTGTTAGACCATCCGGTGTATGTTTCCCCATTAAAGCAAATTTTCAAAATTGACATTGTTTCCTAGATTAGATGCTTCAGTAATGACTGACTACCACAATACCAAGGATTTCTCCCTAGCATTTTCCACAAATGTATGTTGAAAGTGGAAAGAATTACCTTCTCCAGTGATAGAAGATTGTTCCATATTTTGATCCCCAGAGTGGCTATCCTCTTCAGATTCGGCGTGACTCCTAGCAGTGGATGTGTTATCCATCTCCCCTCTTCCCTAGTTTGTCATCTCTCGTCAGAGTCGTCTCTTGCATATCATCGAGCATTCGCATCATACCATATCATCATTCATTTTTGCATTGGCGTGTCTTTCTTGTAGGTCTTTACCTCCTTTACCCTTAACTTGTTCAAGTTAAGTTTTCTTTTGAGTTCGTGGATCGTTATCCTTGTCCTGGTCATGTCCAATTTTCGCCTCCGTGCGTCAAATTTGATGATTATCCATATTCCCCAGGAAGTCTAGTCATCGCTATACAACCCCGGTGATGTCCTATTTATTGTTCAGATCAATCATTATTATGGATGCAAAAGTTCGATATTCACTGGCATGTTTTAATATCGATCATCATCGGTATCGTAAAGTCCAGTACTCACTAGCAATGCCTTTAAATCCAATCCTAATTGGTCAGTCTTAATTGTTAGTCAAAAGTCCAGTTTTCACTGCCATGTTTTAATATCGATCATCATCGGTATCGTGAAGTCCAGTATTCACTAGCATTGTTTAAATCCAATCATTATTGGTATTGTAAAGTCCAATGTTTACTGGCGACATATGTAGACTTTGTTTCTTTGCTACCCAAAGCCCAGTCATTACTAGCAATTGTCTAAAATCCAATCTTAATTGGTCAGTCATAACGGTATGCCCTTTGGCTTCTTAACTCCAATCTTAATTGGTCAGTTTTAACTGCACATCTCAAGTCCATTATTTACTGGCATTGTTTTAATATCGGTCTTCATCGATATCGTAAAGTCAAGTGTTTACTGGCATGCTTTTTATCCAATCATAATTGGTGTTAAAGTCCAGTATTCACTGGCATGTCTCTTTATATCAAGTCCAACATTCACTGGCATGTTATTATATTGGTCATTATCGGTATCGTAAAAGTCCAGTGTTTACTGGCATGTTATTTCCAAGTCCAATCATTATTGGCACTTTACTCTTCTCCCCGACAGAGGTTTTGGTCATCACCAATATCCTCGTAAAAGTCCAATATTCACTGGCATTTGTTGAAAGTCTGATCATTATCAGCATCCTAAGTCCAGTAATTACTGGCATGTTTTCTAAGTCCAATCATTATTGGCATCTCAGGTTGGTTATTACCAATTTCCTTTGAAAATCCTTTCGATTATCATCATTCGGCATACGCAGAGTTTGTGTTTGTCTCTGTCTTTCCTGGTTTTCCTTGAAGATCCCGTTCGAACTCTTCAGTATAAGAAGTTCCCAGGAAATCTGTTTTTGGGTGTCTTTCTTTTTATTCAAAATGATCCCCAGTGGAGATCATGCTTTCTTTCAGGTTTCATCTCCAGTAAAGAGTGTGTCTTCCCCTTTGTGGTCCTCATGTTGTCCGGTCATATTTGAACCTGTCATCCATCTCCTTGGATCTTTCCCCAATGGAGATTACCTCTTTGACTTCTATCTCCAGCGAGGATCTGTGGGGCTCCCCTCTTTTATTTTTTCTATCCCCAGGGTCTTCTTAGTCACTCTGTGACAGGTCTCTTCTGTTGGTTGTAACTTGCATCCCTTGTAAGTCTTGTTGTGGATACTAGACCTTAGTTCCTCCCCAGCAAGGCTCGGCCGTGGGTGTTTTCTCTTTGCCTTTGGTGTCTCGTTTTGTATGCACTTTTTGCACCATCGTGGCATCATAACATCATACTAGAAGTTCATGGCATGAGCATTTGCATGTCTGTTGCTTGTCCTTAGCACATGCATTCCATCTAAGGGCAAAATTTTCGGTTTGTTGTATTTAAATACCTTTCACCTTGATTTCCAGAGGATTATCATCTCTCGTGCTATCCGATAAATCTATTCAAATTGGGGAAACTGTTATGCCCCAAATTTTACCCCTTAGATGTCATAACATCTTGCACTTGCATTTAGGGTTCAATCATCTATGCATTCTTAACTAACCACCATATCCAAGAGTTTGTTTCTTTTGTGTAAAGCTAGGGTTTGCACAAGAAAGAGGGCAAGGTCTTCAAGCCAAATTCTCACATGTTTTCAAGTCTCCTAAGACACTCCTTGATTCCATACATCAATCACAAGTGTTCACTAGGTGATTGATATTGGTGTGTGAAGTCATCTGTTCAAGAAAACCAACTAAGGCTCCAAAGTTCAACCACTTGGTCTTAAAAGCTAATCATGAGGTTCTCAAATCATATTCCATTATCTCATACATATGGATCAAGAGAAATCAAGAAGAGGCCATCAGATAAAGATTTGTGGAATTAGGATTTTAACCTGAAGAATCACAAGGGACCTTGGTGTAATTAGTCAATGCCTTGATTGTTTCATCAACCAATTGAGCTTGCATACATCCAAGAGATCTTATTCAACAATAAATCAAGAGTGTTTGACCCCATCATAAGTACAATGAGCCTCAAAGTTCATCTGACCCCAAGATTAGGATTTTCTTCAGTGGAAAGTCTATTGTGCCCTAATTCATGATCAAGGCATGATCCCAAACCATGAGACATGATCCATTGTGCTCATATACATCCTTGGAGCCCACCTAAAGTATTGGAGAAGTGCAAAGTTACAAATTAATTGAGTATCGTACTGAGGAATTCATTTGACCTGATCTTCATATGACAAAGTCAAGCCTTTGGATTTTGATTTCTTGACCCAAGATGAAGCATTCAAGATATATTCCATCAAGACATGTTTGATTCTTGAGTTAGAGCATGAGAAATCACCATTTGAAAAGTTTCTTGCAAAAGGGGCAAGGTTTGGTTCTTAAATTTTTCTAAGTGTGGAAGAATTCACTCCTTGTGCAAATTTGGAAAGGTCATAACTTTCAAACCACACAACCAATTTTTGTGAATCAAAGTTCAAATTGAATCTCTTGTCATGAACTTCAAAACATATTAGAGGATCCTTCTCAAGATATGGCTTGGTTTTTGAGTAAGGAGGCTTGGAAGTTCAAGGCACTTAAAGACTTAGTGAAATTTCACTACATTTTGCCCTAAAAATCAGCCAACTTCATCTCCATTTTTCATCAAGATCCCTTTGGATCTAGAATTTCGAGTGAACATGAAAGTTATAGAGGACATTTGGGGCTTTCCAAAAAGTACTAGAACTCTCTAATCCATTGAGTGAATTGAGAGATTCAAAGAAGGGAAGTTTGGTGTCCGTTTCTTGAATTTCAAGGTACCAACATGTGCATGATTATGGAAAACCTCTCCTAATCACCAAAGTTCTCAAGTTTCTGAAGTTTAAAGACAAGATTAGAGTGTTTAAGACCTCTGTCACAAAAAATACAAGTTGCAACATTAAAATACATTAGTTTATGTCAAGTGGATGCAAGTTGAGGCAAGGAGAGAGAAACTTTTCACAAGACACATAGTCACTCCTTTTTCTTACAGCTTGGAGCCTTGTTCCAATCCCATCAGCACACCTCAACAGTGTTAAACCTATTCCTGACCATTTGCTAGAGTGTTGGAGTGCCCTTGACTCAGCATTACAGCTTGCGCGAAGGAAATTTGGAGAAAGGGCAAGTTTGGAAAAATGTGAAATATGTCCATACCTCAAGTCCCTCACTTCTCCTATAAATAGAGGATTAATCCTCATTGCAATAGACACCAGAATCACCTAAAAAGAAAGGCTGATACTCTCTGATATCTCCCACTCACTCTTTCTTGTAAATTTGCAAGAACCTTGCTCCAGTTCATTTTGTCCGTGCGTTTCTCAAATAAACTCCACAAACCACCTATATACATCCATTAGAACTCATTCCAACACCTGGAAAAGTTCTGTAACTCCTCAAACCTCATCTTCCATTTTCAACCTCCATTGTTGCAAGAAGGATCGGGTTCCCCTTTTGAGGTATTTTCCAAAGCTGCTGACCATCTGCATCTCCTCTCCTGGCATCAACAAAGCAAGGCAGGTCATTATTTCTATTCTATAAGCACCATAGAAGAAGCCTTGGACTTTCTCCAAGAGGTAAGGGTTCCAACCTTCGAAAGTGACATGTTCATGCACTTTTTTGTTTTCATTTGATCAGCAAAATGTAGTGTGTGTTGTATTTGTTGTTCTGAATGATTGCTGGCTTTATCTTGTTTGAATATATCATGTTATAACATGTTGAAATTTTTAGGAGTTGCACTGTTGTATGATGTTTTGTGAATCATGTGATTGTTGTTAGTTGAAAGTAATGTCATATTGTTATTCCTTGTGAAAAATGCTCCAACTTTGTGTTTTACAAATTTGATTTTGGTTGAGAAATGAATGAGATACATGAGATAGAAGTTCTAGCCATTGTTGTTATTGCTAGGGCACGGGTGAGAGAGAGGTTAGGAAGAAGATGATGACGATATGGCACCCAGTCAGCCCAACGTGGCGCCGAGGTGGCCATTTTGGTTGGTATTTAAAATAAAAACAAATGAAGGTGTTATATGTTTGGATGTAATAGCCACCCCAGTGGTAGAAACCTTGTCATGCTTTTCCCTTTCGCCTGCCTTGCCTGGGTTCGATCCTGCAGATCAACCCTTTTGTGCATTTTTCTGATTTTTCGCTTGCCTTGTTATTTCATTGTGTGTTTGCATCATTTGTTCACTACACGCACATGGTCCAGTTGGTGGATGTTTTGTGGCTGAGTACCCAGGGGCGTGGGTTCAACACCCATGTGAGACATTTCCTTTCATTTTTAGTACTTGTTTATTTTTAAATTTTATGGTTTGTACCTTTATTTGAATTGATCATATCTCACTCATCTTTTATCCTTTTTGACCCATTCTTTTTGAAAAGTGTTGCTTATAATGTCTATTTTCTGGTTGTAAAAATAAATTTTCCAAAATATTTATTCATGAGGAATTTGTGCATGTTGAAAGTGAGGGATCTTTTTAGGGTTTTTAGGAAACTTCTTTGTTCTTTTAGTTCTTTTGCCAGGTTTCCTTTGTTTGCCTTAATTGTTTGAAACCTAATGCATGTTGTTTGACCTTTGTATGATGTTATAGCATTGTATGTCATTGATTCACTTTGTTACCATGATGTTTAAATGTATTGTTTGCATATGAATGTCTTTGCAAGGTGCCTTGCTCATACTATGAGATCTTGTTAGATCACTTGCCTCTTTTACTTTAAAATTGTTTGACCAATTATATGCACATGTATGTCTTGAATATTTGATATCATGTTTGAGTTGTTCTTAAGTGCTTATATGTCTTGGATTGTAATATTTGAATACATGAACCTTATGATGTGGTCACCCTCTCAAATGTATGTTTAAACCCCAATACTCTTGTATGGTTGCTACCTACTTGCCCACATGTTCAAACTTGTTCACATGAAACCTTTGATACATGTTTGTTTATGTTTATATGATTCTTGTTACACATGTATACTTATGAGCTTGTTGTTTGTTACATCCTCCTTGTTGAACTTTATCTATGTTTGAATGTATACCATGAGAACTTAGTTCAGTGTTTGCTTAGATGTTGTAACATCTTTGTTTCATATATCTCTTGGTTGTCACCATAATATGTCCATCCCCATGTAAAGATTTTGGTTGTTACCTTAAAATCTTTTGAAATGGACCTTGATCTTGAGTGTTATTACATTCATATGCTTTGCTTTGGTTTTTACCATGCTCTTGTTCTCATCTTGTTTCATATGTTTGTTACCTTGAATTTCTTTAAGTTATTCCCCAACTGAAGCTAACTCTCTAGCTCTCCTCCTTAACCCTCTTTGTCCCCCTCCTTCCAAAGGAAAAACTCTCTATTAACCTCAAAGTCATAGATAACTCATTTATCATCTTGGCCTCATTAGAGCCTCTTCTCTCTTTAACCTAATTAGGTTCCCCTCTTGTGAGCACTATCATCATAGTTTCTCACCTTCCTCCTTGGCCTCATTAGAGCCACTTACCTTGACTTAAGTTTCACCTAGAGTTCTTCAACTCTATGTGAGCATCATCATTATGATGTTCCTTTCTCCTTTGGCCTTATGAGAGCAATTCACCTTTCAACTTAGAATTAGGACAGAGTTCTTAAACTCTATGTTATTCTATTCATCAGGAGTATTCACTTCCCTTTACAACATAGACTTAGAGAGTTCTTTAACTCTATATGAGTATCATGCTCATTCCCCTTGGAACTTTGGCCATAGTCAACGGTTCCCCACCCTTAGTTAAGTGAACTACGGTTGCTCTGATTCTTTAGTCAGGATACGTAGGCAAAAGATACGACGTCTTGGCGAGCATACTTAGTATATACCCCTAGGTCTTTACCTTTAGTACTTTGGTCTTTACCATAGGTCTTCATCCTTGCCCTTAGGTCTTTAACTTTACCCTTATCATATTTCCTTAGCAAGCAAACATAACATAACACAAATACAAACAAGAGGTTCCTGTAGAGTACTACAGATACTTAGGGTGCTAATACCTTCCCTTAGTATAACCAACCCCCGAACCCCCGATCTCTTAGTTGTGTTTTCACATAGCGCAATTAGGGTTTTCTTTGATCTTTACCCTTTCCTTTGGATAAATCAAAGCTCGGTGGTGAATTTCAAAGACGTGTGATTCAAGTTAATTAATAGCTTGATATCTGATTCTCACTGCAACACATACTACTTGAATGCTTTGAATGCATCACTTTTCTGCACTAAAAAGAATGTCCAAGTATATCTAGAGAAATCATCAACAATAACTAAAGCATATGCATTACCTCCAAAGCTTCTTGTTCTTGATGAACCAAATAAGTCCATATGCAATAATTGTAGTGGCCTTGAAGTAGACACCACATCCTTAGATTTGAAAGTTGACATGGTTTGTTTCCCTTTTTGACATGCATCACACAACTTATCTTTGACATATTTTATCTTTAGTAAGCCAATAACTAAATCATGTTTGATTAATTTATTCAAATGCTCCATATGAATGTGAGCAATCCTTTTGTGCCATAGCCAAGAATCATTATTGTTTGCCATAAGACATTTAACCTTCAAAAAACGTCATCAAGGGAAATTATAAAAATATTGTTAATTCTTTAACCTTTAAGAATTACCTCATTAGTGACTTCGTTTTCTATCAAGCATTCATCTTTGGTGAAATTGATTTTGAAGCCTTTGTCACAAAGTTGGCTTATGTTAAGAAGGTTATGCTGTAATCCTTCAACATAAGGTACATCTTCAATAGTTGTGAAAGGCGGTGCTCCAACTTTGCCTATGCCAAGAATCTTTCCTTTATTATTATCTCCATATGTAACAAAATCCTTGGCTTTAAGCACTAGATTTAAGAATTTGTTTATATCTCTGGTCATATGCTTCGAACAATCACTATCAAGATACCATAGATTTGAAGTGGTCTTCAAGCAAACCTACAAAACAAAATTACGTTTTGTTAGGTACCCAAATAGCCTTGGGTCCTTCATAATTAGTACCTTTCTTTACCCACACATAATGCCCACTTGCAACACTAAAGTTTCTTACATAGCAAGCGTTAGGTGTATGGCCAATAATACCACAATAAAAACAAGTAGGAACAAAATTGCTCTTATATCTAGGAACATATGATTTCTTTTTAGGAAATCTTTTCTTTTTAGGATAAGGATGCACATTCCTAGGTTTGTTCACTTTCTCTTTAGAAGTTTGGTCACTATCCTTAACAAAGATTGTTTTACTAGAACTTGGTTTAGAAAACTTTGAGTAACCAAGTCCACTTTTATCATTTGAATATCTTTGTTGATTAAGGACCACTTCTAATCCAATTTGTCATTTCTCGTATCTTTCAAGGACTCTTTTTAATTGAACAATTTGGAAAGAAAGTGATTCACAATTTTTACATATCAACTCTTGTTTTTCTTCACTAATTTTCTTTTGGTTTTCATCTTTTGATTCTTTTTCCATAACATCAACTTTTTCTTCTAAAGATGCTATTTGTTTCTTTTGTTAAGATATTGTTTTATACAAGACCTTACATTCATTTAAGATTTCATTAATGGCTTCTTGTGCATCATTATCATAAATAGAAAATTCATTACTAACCTCGTCATTTTCATCATCGGAGTTGTGTGTAGCCATTAGTGCCAAATTTGCGCTTTCATAGCTCTCCGAGTCGGAATATGAACTAATGTCATTGTCGTCCCATGCAATATATGCCTGTTTATTTTTTTATTCCTTCTTGCCTTTAAAACTTCCTTTCTTTGTGAGTTTTGGACAATCGGGCTTTATGTGACCTTGCTTTCTACATTCGTAACATGTAACATCTTGAGATGAAGTGGTTGCCTCCTTTTTCTTGAAGTGTTTCTTTCTTTTAGCATAATTAAAGGACTTGTCTTTATTACTAAAAAATTTACCGAGTCTTTTTACTAGTAGCATAAAATTTTTGTCTTCCTCCGATGAATCATCATTTTGTTTATCTTTTAAATCTACTTTCAATGCAATACTCTTGGATTTATTTTCTTGATGTTCATGTTTTTCAAGTCGTCCAAGTTCTAATTCATGTTCTTGGAGTTTTCCAAATAGTGATGTAGAAGTCATTGTAGAAAGACTTTTCTTTTCCGATATTGCCGTAACTTTTGGTTGCCATTCTCTAGTCAAGGATCTAAGAACTTTGAGATTTAATTCATCATTAGAAAATGTCTTACCAAGTGCGATTAAGTGATTAGTCAAATGAACGAATCTTTTCTGTAAAGCAACGATGGATTCTCCGGGCTGCATTCGAAATATCTCATATTCTTGACTTAATGTATTCAATCTAGATCTTTTAACTTTAGTGGTTCCTTCATGAGTTTCTACTAAAGTGTCCCAAATTTCTTTTGCGGATTTATATTGTGAAACGCGGAAAAATTCATCCATACACAAAGCATTTTATAATATATTAATGGCTTTCTTTTCATCAAGTACTTTCTTTTTATCATATTCATCATATGAACTTTTAATCTTAGGAGTGCCAACACCATTAACCACACTCATTGGTTGATGAGGACCATTTTCAACAGTTTCCCATATTCCATCTCCTTGTGCTTCTAAGTGTGCTCTCATTCGAATTTTCCAAAAGTCGAAATACTCTCCTGAAAATAGAGGGGGCTTGTTATTACTACCGCCATCTTTGAAAACCGGATTTGCGCTTGTGGAGGCCATATTGGATCTTGAAGAAACATGTTACATATAACATGCTCTGATGCCAATTGTAAGTAGGAAAACACCTAAGAGGGGGGGGGGGGGGGGTGAATTAGGTTTCTTGAAAAATTCTCTGGATTTTTGACGGCTTAAATTTTACTTTCCTAAAGTTACTAAGTGATGAAATGCGGTAAAGTTTGGAAAGTAAATGACACAGAGATATATTATGGTTCCCCTCACAGTCCGAGAGTACTCCAGTCCCCTTTCAACATGAAAGAGATTTTTAAAAGTGTTAGATCCTAAGACAAGACTATCCTAGCCTTTCTATATAGATTGTAACAATCACACCAAGAACAACCTCTTGGATTTTACAATTTAGTTGAAATGAGAACAATCCTCTCAAGATCAACCTCTTGTTTCCAACAAACCTGGACAACAAGGAATATAACAACCCTATAAGAGAAACAATCATTCTCCTTATAGTTAACACCTAAATCCAAATAATCCTTGGAACTTAGAATTTTTACAATAAATCTGAATTTTTGTATGAATATAAAAGATGGAAATTTTGAGTCTTTATCAATCACAAGATTGATTTTCTCCTTGAAACAATCAACTCTCACACTAATTATACAAGTGTTATGTGAATAAGGTGAAACTATGATGCTTTATTTGAAAGTTTATGCAAGGTTTCTCTCAAAGAAAATTCTGAATATGAACACATAGAATGATTTTGAAAGTTAGAATGAATGAGTGATTGATTTTGAAATTTGTAAGGAGGTGAGGATGAAATCTGAAATAATGATGTTTAAATAACCCCTAGGCACCTCTACAAAAGGATGCAATTCACCAATGGATGCCATGGTTCATAAGAAGGAAATTTAAAACAAGAGGCATGCAAAAAATAAAGTATTTTTGTCACTGGTTCTGTGGTAATCGATTATACCATTTGGACAATCGGTTACCCAGTCCCAACGTGCAAAAATATTTGAAAATTAACACAGTGTAATCAATTACTCCATATGGATAATCGATTACTAGAGTCCAGTTTTGAAAATTTTGTTAAAAATAAAGTGTTTGAAAAATCTTTGATGCACAAATTTGTTTCCAATAAATATGACATGAAAGAGATATGCTTTTGAACACTTATATAATCATATAGAGGTTAAGTGTTTATACCTAAATCCTTTGCAATCCAATCTTCATTAAAACATCAAGACTTGATTAATTTGTTGAAACTTCATTGAGCTTGATGCCTTTGATCAATCCTTTTTGCAATTCCATCTTTAGACTTGAGAAAGTGTGTCGTCATCAAAACATTTGAGAAGCTATGTCTTCACATTGTTACACCTCTGACTGCATATCAAGTGTAAGTATCGAACAATCTTTTATTTGTAAGTTAGATTGTTAGAAGTCTCTTGCTTATGTGCTTGGGCTTCTAAAGTCTTTTTCTTGTGTGCTTGAGCATTATAAGTATTTTGCTTGTGTGCTTGAGCATATGAAGTTTTTTGCTTGTGTGCTTGGGCATTAGAAGTCTCTTAATTGTGTGTTTGAGCATTGGAAGTATCTTACTTATGTGCTTGAGCAATTGTAATCAGTAGTGATTATAGTGAAATCCCTTAGAAGTGCATGGGGATTGGAATACTCTCGTTTTCTTGGAGGAACCAATATAAACTTGTTATGTTCCTCTCTTTCTTTCATTATCTACCTCTGAACTTGTTTTCATCCGCTTGTAACACTTGAATCTATATAAAATTATAGACTTTGAGTTTAGAATCTGATAAGAGATTTTTAGAAAAGAAAGAAATCGCTAACACAATTCAACCCCCATTGTGTTTTTCTCACCTTCAGTTGCCATCAGAGTGAGGTTTGTGACCTAAAAACATAACAGTGGTACAGAAAATATCTTGAGAGAAAAACTTGTTTGTTGTGTCTGATAACTCTGGGGGTATTGGTGGTACTGGTAGTAATGGTGGTAACAATGTTGTGAACTATGATTGTAGTGCTTATGAGAAAAACACCTATACTACAAAACTTCCAACCTTCAATGGAGAATCCACAGAGTTTGAATGGTGGAAAAATAAGATGAACACTGACATAGTAAGCATTGATGATGAGTTGTGGGATATTATAGAAGATGGTATTGATATTCCAATTGATGGAGTAGGAATGTTTGCTAATAGAAAAAGCCTCACACCTCCTCAAAAGAAGATTTATAGGAAAAATCACAGAGTTTGTGGCATTTTGGTAGATGATTTACCTTATTCTAAGTACCTAAAGATAATCAACAAGTCTACTGAGAAAACCATTTTTGAATCCTTGTGTTCTACCTATGAAGGTAATCCGCAGGTGAAAGAGGTAAAAACTAGCCCTTTGGTCCAACAATATCAATTGTTCAAAATGAAGGAAGATGAAGATATTTAAACCATGTTCTTAACGTTTCAAGTTCTTGTATTAGGACTTCAAGTTCTGAATAAAAGCTATAAACTTCTTATCATGTCAAGAAGAGTCTTAGGATTCTTCCTGCAAAATATAGACCAAAGGTGACAACCATCCAAAAAAGCCAAACACATGAACAAAATAAGTCTTGAAATTTTGATAAGAAAAGTCCAAAGTCATGAGATAGAGCTCATGGCAGATGAACTTGCAAAGAAATCCAGGTTTCTTGCCTTGAAATCTATTAGTCAATCTGATAAGTCACCTCATGTTTCTGAACCTTAAGAAGCTACATATGCAGGAAGTTTTGAAGAAGGTTTATATGATGAAGAGATGACATTTATAATAAAGAGTGATGAGTCCAAGCCTGTGAGGTTGGCATCAATTTTGGTAAAGCTAACTTAGCAGAAAGATGTTGGACAAGATGTCCTGACATGATGAACTAACTGCGGGATAAGGTGTTAGACAAGATGTCCTATCATGTTGATCCGACATCTTTGTCTGTTACAGTTTGGAATAACTGTTTCTGTTTTCCAAGTTTGATGGGAATATGATTTGGTCCTAGGTGGCATCTGAGATTGAGGAATCAGAGATTCTAATTCTAAAAGGACTATGCTGTTTCTGAGTATTGAGACATTTTTGGAAACTTAGGATTGAAGAAACTATTCTAGTGAAGAATAGGTCCCAGATTCTATGGAGCTGAATTGCTGCGATTCTGAAGCCCAAATTCAGTTTTGTTTAGTACTATAAATATAATGGAATTAACCTAGAATAGATACACTAAAGATATATAGCTGTTATTGAGTACTAGGGTTTGTAATTTTGTGAGCCTATCTTGTATTGTGTGAATACCAGAGTAGGACAGTTTATTGAGTTGTAACTTTTCAGTCACTGCTGTGATTGAAAGGGAATTGAGAAGGGTTTAATACCTAGGAGAGTCTTAGGTAGAAATCTAGTATGGGTAGTTTCTAGGTGTCAAGTTGTAAACGTTGGAGTTTAGCTTAGAACCAATTCTACTTAGTGGATTTCATTCCTGGCTTGGTAGCCCCCCGACATAGGTATTGTTGATCACCGAACTGGGTTACCAATTCTTGTGTGTTTTTTTCTTTCTGCTGTTTGCATTATGTTCTTCATTATCCTTGTGTAAGAAGCAAAGATCAAGTGTCACGACATCCTGTTCGGCATCTTAGTGATCTGCTTAACCAGAATTTCAATTGGTATCAGAGCAGGCATCCTGCTCTGTATCTGGGTGAGATTCAGGGACGATACTTTCTGGTTCGATGGATAAAGAAGGAGGAATTTTAAATAGACCACCCATACTTGATGGTTCTAATTATGAATATTGGAAAGTGCGCATGGTGGCGTTCATCAAGTCCATGGATGGTAAAGCTTGGAAGTCTGTGGTTAAAGGGTGGGATCCACCAAAGACCAAAGACAGGGATGGGAATATCACTGATGAGCTGAAACCTGAAGAAGACTGGGATGATGAAGAAGATAACTTTGCTCAAGGTAGCTCTAAATCCTTGAATGCCTTGATCAATGGTGTGGACAAGAACATCTTCAGGCTCATTAAGAACTGCATTGTTGCAAAGGATGCATGGGAGATCTTGAAGACTGCCCATGAAGGAACGTCAAGAGTAAAATCTTCAAGACTTCAGCTTCTCGCCACTAAGTTTGAGAACCTGAGGATGAAAGAGGATGAAAGTATACAAGACTTTCATATGAACATTGTTGATATTGCCAACACATCAAGTGACCTGGGAGAGAAAATTCCTGAGGCCAAGTTGGTTAAGAAAATCCTAAGGTCTCTACACAAGAGATTTGATATGAAGGTCACAGCTATTGAGGAAGCTAAGGATATAAATACGATGAAAGTAGATGAGCTCATGGGATCTCTTCAAACTTTTGAGATGGCTATCAGCGAGAAGGATGAAAAGAAGAAAAGTCTAGCCTTGGTGACTAACCAAGAAGAGGGTGAATCCAATGAGGACATGTCCAAAGCTGTGGGGTTTCTTGAAAAACAATATCACCAACTAGTGAAGAAACTAGATGAGAAGTCTAAGACCATTGTCAAGGCTCAGACTTCCAACATCTACAGATCTAGAAACTTTGGAAGAAGACCTAGATATGATAAAAAGCCCAACCGAGGAAAGGGAATTCAATGCTTTGAGTACGGGGGTTTTGGACACATAAGAGGTGAATGTCCCACCTTCCACAAGAAGGAGAAAAAAGGTTTATCCACCTCGTGGTCTAAGGATGACTCCTCGAGCGATGAAGATTCTTCTAAAAAGGTATCTGCACTCACTGGAGTATATGATTCTGACAAGGAATTTGATATTGGATATCTCAACCCTGGTGATCTTGTTGCCTCATATAAGAAGGTATGCATTTGAAGTGTTGAAATGTGTCAATTAGGAAAAGATCAGTAGAATCTTATTTCCCAACTTTGTGATGAAAGACTAAATCATTTGGGAACAATCTCTGATCTGGAGGATGAAGCGTTGTTGTTAAAATCCAAACTTAACAACATGACCAAATACATAAGGATGCTGAACAATAACTCAGTTGTGCTAGATGAAATCCTTATGTCAGGAAGAAATACTGGAAGTGGAAGAGGTCTCGGCTACAATGATCAAGTTAAGATCAAAGGTCAGAGAACTGGAGGCAACTCAATCCCATTGATGTCAAGAAGAATGTCACAACATTGTCAAAGGCCTCAAAACATCTCTCCAGGGAGAGAAAAACAGGACAAGCAGTGTTATTACTGTGGCAAGTACGGTCACCTAAAGGCTCACTGCTATAAGTTGAATGGTTATTCAAAATCATCAAATTGGTCCAAAAGAAGAAAGAAGGTTCCTAAAGGTAAGAAGAAGTGGATCACTAAGGATCAAACTATAGCTTTCATAGCTCATAATTCCTTGAGAGCCTAAACTAAAGAAGACTGGTATTTTGACAGTGGCTGCTCCAGACACATGGCAGGTGTCAAAAAGTTCTTGATTGACATAAAACCTCATTCCACTGGCCATGTCACCATTGGAGATGGTTCAAAAGGGGAGATAAAAGGTGTTGGTAAGATAAAGTATAATGGTCAGCCCAGTCTTGATATGGTCCTATATGTCAAAGGTTTGACAACAAATCTAATAAGTATTAGCCAACTGTGTGACCAGGGTCTTAAGGTTAACTTTTCTGAATCTCAGTGCCTGGTAACAAATGATAAAGAGGAACTTATCATGAAAGGTACCAGATCTAAGGATACCTATTACTTATTGGCTCCTCATGAAACTAAGTGTCCTTCCAGTTGCCTGGTGTCAAGGGAAGATGAAGTGAAAATATGGCATCAGAAACTTGGTCATTTGCACTTGAAAGGAATGAAAGAAGTCATATTCAAGGAGGCTGTCAGAGGTATCCCTAATCTGAAGATAGATGAAAGTAAGATATGTTGGGAATACCAAATTGGTAAATAAACTTGAATGTCACATAAAAGGCTTCAACATCACACCACCTCAAAAAACTTAGAGCTTCTCCATATGGACCTAATGGGACCTATGCAGGTTGAAAGCCTTGGTGGAAAAAGATATGCGTGTGTTGTTGTAGATGATTTCTCTAGGTACACTTGGGTGCATTTTATCAAAGAGAAGTCAGAGGTATTTGAAGTTTTCAAATGACTGTGTCAGAAACTTCAAAGAGAGAAGGATTGTGGCATTGTCAGAATCATAAGCGATCATGGGAAGGAGTTTGAGAATAGTAAGTTCAATGAGTTCTGCTCCTCAGAAGGCATCAGTCATGAGTTCTCTTCGCCCATCACTCCTCAAGAGAATGGTGTGGTTGAGAGAAAGAATAGAACTGTTCAAGAATGTGCAAGGGCCACGCTTCATGCCAAAAAACATCCTTATCACTTTTGGGCTGAAGCAATGAATACAGCTTGCTACATCTTAAACAGGGTAACCATCAGGTCTGGAACATCTGCCACACTGTATGAATTATGGAAATGTAGAAAGCCAAATGTGAAGTACTATTATGTCTTTGGAAGCAAATGCTACATCCTTGCAGACCGAGAGCAGAGAAGGAAGATGGATCCCAAGAGTGAAGAATGAATCTTCCTAGGATACTCTACAAATAGCAGAGCCTACAGAGTCTACAATTCAAATAACTCAAGTGGTACTGGAGTCCATAAATGTTGTGGTTGATGACTCACCTATAGAAGTCAAAAATACAAATGATATTGGAGTATTCTTTCCCATGGGGGAGGAAGATGTCACAGAGGATGTCGAAACACCCCAAGATAACTCTGAGGGCGCTGCAGAATCCAATGCTGATAATCATGAACCTACAGTGACTGAGAGGATTGACAAGGGACCCTCTATAAGAATTCAGAAATATCATCCCAAGGAACTCATAATAAGGGACCCAAATCGAGGAAGGATGACCAGATTACGAGATGTTGTTGCTAGTGCATGCTTTGTATCAAAGATGGAACCCAAGAATGTCAAGGAGGCCTTGACTGATGAATTCTAGATTAATGCGATGTAAGAAGAGCTATGGCAGTTCAAGAGGCATGAGGTATCAGATCTTGTACCTAGACCAGAAGGATCAAATGTGATTGGGACAAAGTGGGTGTTTAAGAACAAGTCTGATAAACACGGTGTAGTCATAAGAAACAAGGCTAGGGTTGTTGCGAAAGGGTACACTCAGATAGAGGGAGTGGACTTTCAAGAAACTTTTGCTCTTGTAGCCAGACTGGAGTCTATGAGACAGCTACTTGGAATAACCTATCTGCTGAAATTCAAGCTTTTTCAAATGGATGTCAAGAGTGCCTTTCTAAACGAATACCTGAATGAAGAAGTCCATGTGGAACAACCAAAAGGTTTGGTTGATCCTACATTTCCAGATCATGTATACAAGCTAAAGAAAGCCTTATATGGGTTGAAACAAACTCTAACGGCCTGGTATGAAAGACTAACTGACTTCCTTGTCACCAATGGCTACAGAAAGGGAGGAGTTGATAAAACCTCTTTTCCGAGAAAGGGAAGGCAAACGCATGATAGCACAAATTTACGATGGAAATGCAGATGATAGAAAAAACACCTCTGGTGGATGCTTCTTTCTAGGGAACAATTTAATCTCCAAGTTTAGTAAGAAGCAAAATTGTGTCTGCTTGTCTACTGCTGAAGCTTAATACATTGCAGTAGGGAGTAGCTGTTCTCAAATGATGTGGATGAAGCAAATGCTAATTGAATATAATGTTATGCAAGACGTTATGACACTTTTCTGTGACAACTTGAGTGCCATAAATATTTCAAAGAACCCTATTCAGCACAACCGAACTAAACACATTGACATCAGGCACCACTTCATTCGAGATCTTGTGGAAGACAAAATCATAACCTTGGAGCATGTTGCCACAGAGAATCAACTAGCTAACATTTTCACTGAAGCTTTGGACGCGAATCAATTTGAAGTGTTGAGATGCCAGGTTGGAGTTTGCCTATCTGAAGATGTAAGATATTCCACTGGGTGTAGGAATACTATTCAGATATCTGAATATGTATTCCCATCAGAGTTGAGAGGGTTGTCAAGCATTCTCTCAAGTTCTCGTTTATTTTATGTTTTTTGGTTTTGGTTTTGTAAGGACTTAATGCCTAGGATAATTTACTTTTGGGTGTGTGCTTTATTTATACTGGTTATTTGGTTTTTGAGTTAGTCTTTCTGCCTTTGTCATATTCTGGCTAAAAAGGGGGAGTAATACTAACTTCACTAACCACTGCTGACTCTGCTGACTTCTACTAACCATTGAGGGGGAGTAGTGTAGGTGCTGCTTGCAGAAGAAGGTATTGGTTGAGAAGGAGACAAAGTTAAGTTTGTGTTCCGCTGCTGTTCTGATGATCTGGTCTCCCTGTCCTGAATAATTCTGTCTGCAGGTTAATTGTAGTTAGTTTTAGCCAAAATCTGCCAAAGGGGGAGATTGATGAGTCTAAGCCTTTGAGGTTGGCATCAATTTTGGTAAAACTAACTTAGCAGAAAGATGTTGGACAAGATGTCCTGACATGATGAACTAACTGCAGGATACGGTGTTAGACAAGATGTCCTATAATGTTGATTTGACATCTTTGTCTGTTACAGTTTGGAATAACTATTTTTGTTTTCTAGGTTTGATGGGAATATGATTTGGTCATAGGTGGCATCTGAGATTGAGGAATCAGAGATTCTGATTCTAAAAGGAATATGTTGTTTCCGAGTATGGAGACATTTTTGGAAACTTAGGATTGAAGAAATTATTTTAGTGAAGAATAGGTCGCAGATTCTGTGGAGCTGAATTGCTGCGATTCTGAAGCCCAAATCCAGTTCTGTTTAGTAGTATAAATAGAATGGATTTAACCTAGAATAGATACACTGAAGATATACAACTGTTATTGAGTACTAGGGTTTGTAATTTTGTGAGCCTCTCTTGTATTGTGTGAATACCAGAGTAGGACAATTTATTGAGTTGTAATTTTTGAGTCACTACTGTGATTGAAAGGGAATTGAGAAGGGTCTCATACCTATGAGAGTCTTAGGTAGAAATCTAGTACGGGTAGATTCTAGGTGTCAAGTTGTAAACGTTCGAGTTTATCTTAGAACCAATTCTACTTAGTGGATTTCATTCCTGTCTTGGTAGTCCCCCAGACGTAGGTGTTGTTGATCACCGAACTGGGTTAACAATTCTTGTGTGTTGTTTTCTTTCTGCTGTTTGCATTTTGTTCTTCATTATCCTTGTGTGAGAAGCAGAGATCAAGTGTCACGACATCCTGTCCGACATCTTAGTGATCTACTTAACCAGAATTTCAAAGAGGTTTTAGTGTATGGCTAAGAATAATAGAAGGTTCTCTGGCAGAAGAAGTGACTTTGGAGGATCAAGTTCCAGAGACAAGAAAGATGACTGGAAGGGATGCTTCAATTGTAAGAAACCTTGTCACTTTATTGCTGACTATCTAGAGTTGTAGAAATACAAATTCAAAAACAAATTCAAGAAGAGTCTCTTGGAAATATGGGATGAACTTGACAAAAAAAGAAGAATCTGTTAAGGATGAGGAAGAAGTTAATTTAGCATTGATGGCTCTAACATCTTCAGACATAGAATCTGACTCAGACTCTGGTTCAGATTCTGAAGAAGATAAGGTATTTTCTAAACTATCTTGTTCTGATTTAATTACTCTTATTCAAGACCTTATGGGTCGTTGTCAAGATAAAGCCAAAGACATTAAAATTTTGAAAAAGCAATATGAACTAGTGACAAATGAATTAAAATATTTTCAAATTAGAAATGAAGTTTTAAAACAATTCATATTGCTCAAGTGAAAAAGATGTCTAATAAATCTCTAGATATGCATGAAGTTGCTCTTCAGGAATTTGTCATAAATGGATTTGATAGGACAAAACTTTCCTCTATGATTTACGATGTAAGCAAGAACAAAAGCTAGGGCATTGGTTTTTCGCAATACTCCTTCAATCAAAGGGTAGCAAACTTTGGTTAAACCAATGAAATCTTCTTGTTCAAGCTTTGCTCAGAAATGGCTATATTCCTACTTTGTACCAGCTGTTGACAAAGCAAAGATTCTGAATAAGTTAGAACCAAAGACTGTAGAGTCCAAGGTTCTGAACAATTTAGAATCTAGTATTTCAAAGTCAAAGATTTTGAAGAAACATAACTAAAGACTTCAAAGTCAAAGGTTCTGAAGAAACTAGAACCAAAGACTCCAAAGTCAAAAGTTATGAACACACCAGAACTTAAGACATCAAAGTCCAAGGTTTTGAAAGGTTCACAACCAAAGGCTAAGATTGGTTCAAGATAGAAAACTTTTAAATCAAGAATCTTGAATGATCCCAAGCCCTACTACATGAAAGTAAAGGTAAAAAAACAAGAAAAAGTCTTTCAAAACTAACCCCAAAGGACTCATAAGATTATGAGTACCTAAATTTGAAATTGTCTTTGCATCAAATATGTTTCAAGGAAGAAGCAAAACAGAAGTCTTGGTGCCTAGACAATGGCAGCTCACGTCATATGATAGGAGAATGGTGTATGTTCCAAACCTTAACTCTAAAAGAGGGAGGAACTGTGGGGTTTGGAGGAAACCAAAAAGGAGGGATCATTGGCATAAGTATTATTGGTAATTCTTCTATTTCAAATAATAATGTGACAATCTTTATGAATTAATGTTTAATAAGAACAATTGTATGGTTATGAATGGGTCTGACAAGTCTATAATGTTCAAAGGTAGAAGAAAAGGCAATGTCTATAAAAGTAATTTCTTTGAATCGGCTAATCAGAAGGTACTTTGTCTTCCATCACTGAGTGATGAAAATAGGCTATAACACAGAAGATTAGGTCATGCTAACTGGACATCAATCTCTAAACTTATCAAGTTAAAACTTGTCAAAGATTTTCCAGAACTCAACTATCAATCACATGCTCTTTGTGGAGCATTCGAAGTAGGAAAAAAATAATAAAACCTCTTTTAAAACAAAGAACCTTGTCTCTACTTCGAGACCTTTGAAACTACTTCACCAAAATTCTAAAATGGAAATGAAGATAAGATGTTATAATTGGAAAAGAATGAATCCTAAATAGATATGAACTTTGTATAATTTCAAGTTACAGTAAATTGATTAAAGATGGTGAACAAAGGAGTTTAGGATTCAGTGTTCATTTTTAATTTTATTATTAGTTATTTTTAAAAGGGTAAAAAAATGTGATACTTTAATATATTTTTAATAAAAGCATATAATAATTTTTATTAAAAGCGCTAATATATATAACGGGTGGGACCTGACAAAAAAAAAGCTATCACTATAAAAGCATTTTTTTTGTTAACACCTTACGATAGCGTTTTCGGCTAAAGCGTTGTTTTAAGATGACTCCTATAATAGCTCCAAATGAAAAAGGGCTGTTACTGATTTCTTTGTTAAAATTTTAATAACATTTTATTAAAAAGCGTTATTAAATTAGTGTTATCGTAAGTCAAAAGGTCTCAAAGATCTCGCAAAAATCTAATATCAAATAAAACACCATAAATACTTGCAGATACAAAAGTAAATCAACCACCAATAGACTTCTAAAGAAATAGATCAAGCCAAAAACCACGACATCTTGAAGAATAACACACAATAATCCAACACTAATAACACACAAAATCTTTAAATATAAAAAATGCACTAATAGCTTTATGTTGTGGCTTAGGTGAACTTGTGTGATTCTTGGGGGACCTTATCACGCATTACTAGAGCTTTACATTATTGGGTGGGATAGTTAGGACTAGAGGTGGTATAATTATAATTTGTTACCCGACTGTTTGGGTTGTTTATATTTAGAATTTGATACTCGATTGTTTGGGTTGTTTGAAAAGCCATGAATAATGCAATTTTTAACCTTACACTTTTAAACGTGGAGAATTTGGAAGATAAGAATATTTTCTCATATTAAAAATGGTATTTTGGCCAGAGCGTAAGTTTTTTCTGTAATTTCTCTTTCTTTCTATGTGTATCCTGAAAGTGGTTTCAAGATTAACATCCATCTTATTGGGATGGAGCAATCTTGTTGCATTATGGAGGATGTTGTTTTTTTATAAGCGAATTACTAATTTCACACAGGATACTAGGGGTATCCCAACCCGAAAGTAATCATTCATCAATTAGGTTTACAACTAAGAACATCTAGATAAAATCTAAAGGATATTTACATAATTCATAATAATTACAAAAAATTCTAAGTTTTGAACGAGATGCCAACAACCACCAAGAGAAAAACATGATTCTCTGCGCAATTAGCTTTCGATCCCCAACTTCATCACTGAAAATAATTTGATTTCTTGACCACAAAACACACCAACAAACCACAAACCACATCCCGCAAGCAACTTTTTTGGGAGACCTTCCTCTAAATCTCTCCATCCATGTCAGTAAATGATTACAACAATGCACTTCATTGATCCACCCAACATCTATCCAAATAGAGATCTTCCTCCAAACTGACTTGATCCTAGGACATGAATGAATACATGATTATTTTCTTCGATGGGTCCAAAGAAGAAAACACATACCGGATCATGTGGGTTAGAAAGTATCCCACACAGAGCTAGGTTACGATGCTTTGGGAGCCTGTCCAATAGCAACCTCAAACCAAATATCTTAACCTTCGAAGGAATACTCGTTTTCCACATAAATCGCAATGCCTCCATCATTATAACATCCAAGTTACTCCCTCTCATAGCTATTTGCAACCTGTCTTAATACGACTTTACAAAAAAATAATTGAATGGACCAAAAGGCCAAATAATATCATCGAAAATTTCCTTTTTGGGAGATACATCCTACATTAACAGAACCAGTTTGTTATTCTTCCACCAGCATAAGATATTCTTCCAGGCTATTGAATCTTAGTTGCTAACTCCACACTTGCCCATCCCACACTCCCATATCTTTCACCACCCCCTTTTTCCTATTAGATTTTTCACACAGGCCTGAAAATAAATCCTGCAGTGTCGAGTTGCAAAGCCATCTAGAAGACCAAAATGGGACATTAGAACCATCACCTAATTTGATAGATAATAGATCGGTAAATTCAGTAGTCCCCAAGTTGTCACTACTCTTCGTCACGTCCTTCCACCAGAACAATTGTTGTGAATTTGGCCAAGAAGCTTCTTGAAAGAGCAGCCTTTTAGCATAATCACTATATTTATCTTCCAATATCCCAACCCAACTAGCATTTTTTTTTCTTAATAAAGCTCCAAAGCCACTTAGCAAACAATGCTTATTGAATAACCCAATGTCTTTTAAACCTAGACCACCTTCTTCCTTAGGCTTGCAAATTGAATTCGAACTCACCCATGGCATACCTCTTATTTCCTTCGAGCCTATTATGCTTCATGAATGATGGCATGAATAATCACAGGAAGCAGATGGAAAGCAATGTGAAGAATATGAGAATGGAGAAGAATAGTTTTCATGTCATTGATAGAGAGTTGATGAAGTATATATATACAAGTGAAATGCAAGCTAAGTAAACTAGCTAATGTAACTAACTTGATCTTAGTGTAACAAACGCAACTAACTTCCCAAATAACTATCCAGTTTTATCATCTATTAGACCCCCCAAAAGTTAAACTTTGGTAAATATTTATCAAATTCAACTTGGTCATGAGAGATTAGAATGACTTTGGAAGTAATGGCTTGGTAAAAAAATCTGCAAGTTGGTTGTTGGACGACACAAGGAGAAGTTTCATCACACCAGTGTCGCTCCCGGGATTTTCATCCAGGTCCAAACGCGAAAGTGGCGCAGAAACAAAGTCGCCGGTAATGTGTATTTATCCTAAGAGAGGGAAAGGGAACACCGCGTAAACCCGAGGGAAAGGAAAAGCATGGTCTCGCGACCAAGAGAAACGGGTAAGGAAGTCGTTTACGCGAGGGGAAGGTATTAGCACCCCCATGCGTCCATCGTACTCGATGGGATCCACGCTTGTTGTCTAATCTAAGGGTGTCGTCATCTGGAATCCACCGCTACTGGAAACGAGAAGGAGTTAGAATAGAAAAGAACAAAGAAACGGGGGAGAAAAGAAAAAGAAATGACTCGATATGACATCGCCCTCCTATGCCTACATATTCCCTCGTGCAATGGGAAAGTCAGAGTCAACGTAGTTCGGACACGAACTAAGGGGGAGGTTGCTCGCCAAGACATCGCCGTCTCGTGCCTACGTATCCTCAATCTAACCAGAAGGAGGAAATCAGAGCAGTCGTAGTTCGACCTACGGGTCGAAAAGAGTTAAAGAGGTGATAAAGAAAGGTTGTGCTCGGAGAGATCTCGCACGATCTCCTGCCTACGTATCTCGCTCGCACGCGAGAATCAGAGCGACGTAGTTCCACTCACTAGGGATGACTTTGCGTTGTTTGTGTTTTTTATGAGCGAAGTTAGATTCGCGTCCGACAGTTAGGGTCGATGCCTGTTTGCGACGAGACGGAAGTAACGTGCCCTTTTCTAAAAATGGTTTGAAACTTAACAATCCCGAAGGATAAAAAGGTTTGAGTTTGTTTTGTGTTTTTTAGAAAGAAATGGATCGGAGTTAGTTTGTAACTTGCATTGCACCCAAGTCTACAACAATGGAACGAATAAGTCGTGTATCGTCCCCAACAGGACATACACTAAGTACCCTAGAAGAATGAAGGGAGACTCCCCATACCTCACTTCCCATATATAAGGCTCATGCGCAATACACGTTAACCTTTATTAAGTGTTTTAGAAAGGTTATGAGATGAGAAGAGAAGACTCAAAGGAAAAGAAAATACTAAGGGGAATTCTACCCTAGAGTTGTCATGCAAAAGATGGCCCGAATGGGAGGTTTAAGAACAACCTAAGTATAAAGAAGAGAGAGAGGGATAACACTACCTAATGCTCATCCTACCTCACCTTAATCAAAAATTAGGGATGAGCTAGGATCCCAAAGGGATGTGAAGAAGTTCTACACAATCAAGCATTATATCATGCTATTCACAAACACACAAGAGAAAGTAAAAGAGATAAGAGAAGAGAGATATGAGTATGGATAAGCATCCACATACTCAAGTGTCTTACCTCTGCCCCTACATAAAAGGTTAGTACCAAATAAACACAAGTAATGAATACAAGTGACAAAAAGTAAATCAAACAAAGCTAGTTGTCTCAAGAAGACAACTTAAGAAGCAAACAAGGTTTGAACCAAACGGGAAGGGTCCTAAGGGTTAAGGATCATTCAAGGTAAGTAGGTATATGTCAATGTATCCTACTAAGGTAGAGGTATCAAACAAAGTCAAACTAGGTTGAAACATGCACCAAAAGATCATACAAATGCAAATTGTACATACTATGCAAGATGAATGCATATGGTTCATGAACATGAATAAATGCACCCATAACCATCAAAGTAAGAATTAAATGACATTTAAAAATGCATGGAGATGTCATTAAGATGGAATGTGATTCATGAATGCAAGCATTGGAGATGATTAAGTAGGAAGAAATGAAAACAAAACATCATTCAAGTTCATACAAACATGCATACTTGTAACACAAGTAAAGATTGAAGATGCAAGGTGAACAAGCATGGAAATGAATACAACTCAGTAGCATAGGAAATTTGAAATGAAATTTATAAGTCAATAATGGACATAAAAAGTTCACACAAGTGTCATGTTGAAGCACATAGAAGAAGAAAAACAAACTAGGTTCAAACAAGTTCATACAAGTTCGAAGTGCTCATGAACTTATGCAAGATGCAAGATGTAATTAGAATTCATGTTAAATGATTGGAAATGATCTCAAACTGAAGTCAAATCATGTTTAAATGGATGTTTAAGTTCATGCAAGCATTGATGAAAACAAGTCAACAAAGTCATGCAAGAAAAGAAACACAAGTGCACAAAACATTCCAAGTTTAAACAAGTGCACATAATTCAATTCAAGATGGACAAGAAATGACCTATAACATGAGAAAAATGACCTATAATGTTCATACAACATGTATCAAGAGGTCTCAACAATTGTCAAAAAGGATAGCATACCATACACATCCAAAACCCTAGCACACGTCTTCTAACAAACACACATGCATTGATGCAATTAAAATGAATCAAAAGAGGTATTAGAAACTCAATAAAATTGTAAAGTGCAAGTCATTTGAATTAAAAACAGTATTCAAACATGTCTCAAAAGTATGGCTCAAAATTCATTAGGGATCATGCATAAACATGCTTCATAAGTTCATACAAGTCACACAAACAAAGTGCTCAAAGACAACATTCCAAAGTCAATGAAAAATGGCCTAAAAAATCTAGGAAAAATGTATGAAATGCCTCAATATATCATAGAAGCATGTATAAATTATCATGTGAACTTTCAAAATAAAACTATGTCAAACAAATCAAGAATGAGGCATGTACCATGGATGGATGTTCATACAAAAGAAATTAAATGGAAATTCATGGAAAAAATAGAAAAATATGCTAAAATCAGAAAATAAAATATGAAAAAATTATTTAAATGCATTAGGATGCTCCATGAATTATTTCAAAATTTTATCATGCTTGGATGTATTTTTACTAAAACAATTTGAAACGTGTATGAAAAAGAAATAAAAAACAAAAGAAATGATCAGGGGGGTGCAACGAAAGTAATCATACAGTTCAAAAACGTTTTGGCTTAACAACAAGGGGGTGTGGATATCACAATGGCAAGGCCCAAAGATCTGCAAGCCTGAAGGTTCATGTGGTGGAATTCAGTCAAAACATTGACTCAACAAGAGCCATAGGATCAAATTAAGAATGATCATCAGGAAAGGTAACCACATCAAAGGATTCACAATGCACGCACATGATAACTAATGATAATACACGCACATGGCATCATAAAGTCAAGAACAAAGTAAGAAGGAGATGCGCGTTATAGGGAAGCCCTCTCATTAATGCGCTGGCATTGTCTCATGCGTTGGATTGAAAATGATCAACGACCAAGACTTAAACTAGCATCAGGCTAGGGTTCTTGAGAAGATGCATTCTCAGGTGGCCGGAGAAGACTCCGGTCGTCTTCTCCGGCGAGCAACCACCGTGCTCAGCCTCACATGTCACCAGAAATGAACAAGGCTTATGCCATTCTCTTCTCCTCTCCGTGTAGGTCACATATCCAGGCTTAGAATTCACATATGATGCAAGAATCAAGCAATACGAATCAAAGAAGTTTTCCCTAGGTTTTCAAAACTACGCACATATGGTGCCTATCAACTAGCCGGTGGTCACATTGTCCCTAGAGGACTCCAAAACACAAGGAAACAGACTTAAATCAAAGTAAAGTGCAAGAAAACTTGAAGATGATAAACCAGTGTTTTTGCTGAATTCTTTCAAAACAAGAAAACCAGAGGAAGCTTTGAGGATTGGAGCTTCAATTTGGCCAAATAAAGGCGGTATAAGAGATGTAAATTGTTTGAAACTTCAGAGGAAGAAAAATGGAATTGAAGTTGAAGACGATGCTACACGATCTACTACTTCATCCTCTTGCATTCATCGATTCTCTTGATGCTTCTGGATGAAGATTCAGAGAGAGAGAGAGAATAGCTTCGTGTGAGAGAAGACTCAGAGGGAGAGAGAGTGAAAATTTGGTGAAGTGTGAAGAATGAACCAGTTAGTTACAAATTCTGTTAGAGCTTATATGTATATGCTTGGTTAAGATCTAACTACTATAGTTGATGGTTAGAACTCTAGTTAGATGCTGAGTTAGTCTGAAAACGAGTTGAAAAGAGAGTGAGTGAAATGGTGAAGAATGAAGTGTACACGGGTTTGACTCACTGTGGAGAGGGAGCATGATAATTATGGTGAGGTTCATGATGGAAGGTTATGATGTTACGAATTGTACAAGGCAGCAACACAGCTTGCTTTGCAAGTTTCTCTTCCTTTTGTTCTTTTTGCACACTTATGGTAAAGAGAATACATGAGCATGTATGTGTGTAAGGTGTTTGTTTGGTTAATTATGGTAAGGTGATATTAGCATGCGCATAATGACAACAACAATGCCACAAGTCTTGGCTAATTTACTTACTTGGCATGGAAGAAAGTCAGAAGGCTGGATGGTGACTTTGGGACATTGTATCTCCATGATCATGGGATGAAAATGATTGATCTTGTGGTCTTTGGAAAGAGGAAGTGAAAGAGAAAAATATTGATGTAGAAAGCAATACTAATAAGAGCCTTTAACATGTTTAAAAATGTCCATGAAGATGCTTGAACATAACTGAATTAGCAGCCAGCCTGACCTGGTCGTGCCTTGCCCTATGGCGTGTGAAATAGATCAGTTAAAGCACCTGACTTTGCCTCATTATATCTCCTCATACATTGATCAGATGAAAAATCCTTCAACATCAAAGTTGAAGAGGAGATCAAGAGGAACAAAAACCATGTTGAACAATTTTTAAATTGAAGCCTCCATCAATGAGATATTTACCCTTGAACTTGGACATGTCATGCACACAAGGTGTTTGTGAATATTACTGCGTGCTGGCTGGTCATGACTTGCCTGGCTGATCAATTTTGCCTTGATTTCTCTCAACTTTAATCGATCATATCTCCCTTGATTTTGATCCATTGGAGATGTTCTTGGTATGGTTTTGAAGCTCTTGAGATGAACTTTTGATAGACCTCTTGAAATTGCCAATTTGGTGCTTGCATCATAGAGAAAGAATGCTTCAAAAGTGACCCTTCAACTTGATAAAACTTGCCATAAATGGAAACCCTACTTTCTATATTTGGAAACTTTTCACATCTTTTGATTTTTAGTGTATCCCTTGATATTTCTTGATCAAATCTTCATCAATGAACATATTTGAGATGAGGAACATGAAATTGACCTCAAAAACTCAAGAGTTGACTTTTTCCTCTGCACTGTTGACTTTTCCCCAATTCTCCTGATTTTCAGTCAATTGATCAATTGAAACCCTTATGAACCAAATTGATGGACAATTCTCCAATCTTAGACACTTAAGGACATGCAGAATACCATGAAATCAAGTCTTGCCCAAAAAATCAGAAATAAATTGATTTTATGGCAAACCCTAATTTTGCATTGGTTAGGAGATGGTGGTTCCCTTGAGATTTCTTGTTAAGCCTGGACACATGATGAGATGGTGGACCAATTAAGATATCTTGAGGCTCAAGACTCCTTTGATTTGACAATTAGATGCCTTGATACCATGCTAAGAGCCAATGATATGCAAAGATGATAATGCAAGAATACAATGAAACATAAGCCAGTTAACTAAAACATGAGGGCAAATTTTGAGATGTTACAGCTGCCCCTATTCAAACTTTTTGGATCTGAGGGTATGATAGCAACGACTTTCAGACATCGGGATACATGGGGTTTGAATACCAAAATAACCTGGAAATTTGCAACCTGTGGGGGTAATGAAATAGAGTGTTTGCCAGCCGAAGGTGGACTATGCTGGGAAGACGAGACCGGCCGAAGGCGGGCTAACCAACAAAAGAAAACGAGGACGGCCGCAGGCGAACTAGAAAAGAAAGACCAAGCCGAAGGTGGACTTTCCAACAACAAAATAATATAAGGACGGCCGAAGGCGAACTCAAAAAAGAAAGACCAAGCTGAAGGTGGACTTATAGACAAAGGGTACGACGAGGACGGCCGAAGGCGAACTCGAAAAAAGAAAAAAAACAAGCCGAAGGTGGACTTTCATAATAAGGATACGAGACCAAGCCGAAGGTGGATTTTCAAAGAAAGACTAGGCCAAAGGTAGACTTTCAAGCAATGTAATACGAGGAAGGCCGAAGGCGAACTCGAAAAGAAAGACCAAGCCGAAGGTGGACTTTCAAAGAAAGACTAAGCCGAAGGTAGACTTTCAAACAAAGGATACGAGGATGGCCGAAGGCGAACTCAAAAAGAAAGGCCAAGTCGAAGGTGGACTCTCAAAGAAAGACTAGGCCGAAGGTAAACTTTCAAACAACATAATACGAGGACGGTCGAAGGCGAACTCGAAAAGAAAGACCAAGCCGAAGGTGGACTTTCAAAGAAAGACTAGGCTGAAGGTAGACTTTCAAGCAATGTAATACGAGGACGGCCGAAGGCAAACTCGAAAAGAAAGACCAAGCCGAAGGTGGACTTTCAAAGAAAGACTATGCCGAAGGTAGACTTTCAAACAAAGGGTACGAGGACGGCCGAAGGCGAACTTGAAAAGAAAGACCAAGCCGTAAGTGGACTTTCAAAGAAAGACTATGCCGAAGGTAGACTTTCAAACCCAACAATACGAGACCAAGCCAAAGGTGGAGTCAAAAAGGAGAGATTAGGCTGAAGGTAGACTTTCAAACCCAATAATACGAGACCAAGCCAAAGGTGGACTCGAAAAGAAAGACCAAGCCGAAGGTGGACTTTCAAAGAAAGACTATGCCTAAGGTAGACTTTCAAACCCAACAATACGAGACCATGCCGAAGGTGGACTCGAAAAGAAAGACCAAGCCGAAGGTGGACTTTCAAAGAAAGACTAAGCTGAAGGTAGACTTTCAAACAAAGGGTAACACGAGGACGGCCGAAGGTGAATCCGAAAAGAAAGACCAAGCCGAAGGTGGACTTTCAAAGAAAGACTATGCCGAAGGTAGACTTTCAAACCTAAGAATACGAGACCAAGCCGAAGGTGGACTTGAAAAAGAAAGACTAGGCCGTAGGTAGACTTTCAAACCCAACAATACGAGACCAAGCCAAAGGTGGACTCGAAAAGAAAGACCAAGCCGAACGTGGACTTTCAAAGAAAGACTATGCCGAAGGTAGACTTTCAAACCCAACAATACAAGACCAAGGCAAAGGTGGACTCGAAAAGAAAGACCAAGCCGAAGGTGGACTTTCAAAGAAAGACTAAGCCGAATGTAGACTTTCAAACAAAGGGTAACACGAGGACGACCGAAGGCGAACTCGAAAAGAAAGACCAAGCCGAAGGTGGACTTTCAAAGAAAGACTATGCCGAAGTTAGACTTTCAAACCCAAGATAAGTAGAATCAACAGATCTACAAAGATGACTCCGCTGGGGAAATAGAAATCTTAACAGACAACATTGTAAGGGAGTATAGGAAGGAACAACAGTAAGAAGGATGAATCCACTGGTTGCGGTGTAATGTCAAATGAAATCTCCTGCATTACATCTCTTTCTGCTAGGGAAAGAAACTGGTAACAGATATCAAACCTGGCTTACGCTTCGAATGCATATGTTTGAATTTTTCTATGGCGTAATGCTCCATGCGAAATGGAAATGCTACGCGTTTGGGAGGATGCCATGCAAAAATGTTTATGCAATGCAAAAGAGACACTCCAGCAAAATAAATGCTGAAGACAAAGGCAACTCTACCGGGGATGACAACTAAATTGTCCTCTGAATTAAAATACCTTGCTGAGGAAGATTTCACTAAATGACTTCCTCATCACCAACTCTGCTGGAGATGAAAACTCCGAGAGAAATTCCAATCCGATTGGGGATGGATAAAAACGAATATTGAAGGTGGAACCCAAAGAGAATTTTCTTCCTGGGGATTACCAATGATTTCTACCGAAGACAGAACTCAGAACCCAGATCTGAAAGATGCCAATAACAATTGGACTTAAGACATGTTGTGGATATCAACTGCTGTTAAACAAACCACTGTGAAGATTACCACCAAACTCTGCTTGGGGAGACAAGGCAATGATTGCGAACCTGCTTAGGGATATTACTGAACTTAACCTGCTGCTGGGTGATGCCCTTACTTTCACCTTGTTGGGAAACACCAGTCACTACTAACAAATCTGCTCAGGGAACGGTGGTTGACGACATCAACTCTGCTAGAGGATAACATCAAGCTTATTCATCTGTTGGAGATCAGATCATACCCTTGCTGATGAGAAAAACATTTCCTGACTGGCTGAGGAGAATGGGTGTTCAGACTCTGCGGGGAAATAATATCTTTGTCCAAAGAAGGAAAACGCTCCCTAAGTCTCCTGTTGGGGATGCAACAACACCAACTTCTGACTGCTTGCTGAGAGAGTAATAAATCAACCACAACTCTAGTTAGGGAAATAATCATTTGTACTCTGGCTACTTGCTGAGAGAGTAATAAATCATCCACAACTCTAGCTGGGGAAATAATCCTTTGTACTTTGGCTGGGGAGAGTAACAACCTGCTGAGGATTATGAAATTTCAACGCTGAGGGGAGTAGCTCTACTAGGGAGAAACAATATTGGGTGCTTCACGCCTCTGATGATCAACTACATAATGGTCTCCATACTCGACCAACGGTTCTTTGAACATTCCACTTGCCCCAGACCACGGGGTCTAATGGAAGAAATCATCTCAAGAGGATTTTATAGAAGACCGGGCATTCACACTGCCCCAGACCACAGGGTCTAATGGAAGAAATCATCTCAAGAGGATTTTATAGAAGACCGGGCGTTCACACTGCCTCAGGGTCTTCAAACTCTTGGAGAGATTTATCAGATCTTGACATAACTACCACAGACTGCATATCTACAAAGTAACTTGCCTCGAAAGGGTTTGCAATGACTGGAAATATTTTGCCCCGGTATCTCGTACCTTAACGAGATGCTTTCAACTGATCGTCTTCAGGATTGGATAACTTCTCGTGCTCTTGAGGTGGCCTGCCCCAGTACGAGCCTTGAAGTGAATTTGTCCCTGAACGACTGGTCTTCGAGAGATTTGTCGAATCTCGACGTGATTGCTCCCTTTTAGCTACTCCAGGGAAAATTTTCAATGTGACTATTCCATATTGACCGTATCTTATCACCATTCACCAAGAACGTCTGGGCTACGCACAGCCTCTTGGCCACATGCCCCTTGACATGGTTGTCCTTCGAAGTTTTCAAGTACCTCAACTTGGCAGGATCGAGCCTCTCGACTGACGTTCATTATGTAAGCTTCCCTGATGCTTAAGCACTTGTATACAAGCAAAAATGTTCATTCTGAGAATGAGAAATCTAATGCAACACGCATGTTAATCTCGAAGTTTTTATTAAAAAGATATCTCCAAACCTTGTGAACAAGTCACTGGTTACGACATTGATTTTTGAACAATACACACATGCAATACCAACAAAAATCATATTAGCACAACTCATGGGAGTCAGGAACGTTATCTCGTTGAAGTACGCCTTCGGAATAAACCTTGCTTCAATTAGGAATTTTAAGGGTTGTAACGTGGCCTGGTTGACAGTTTTGAGAAAAAAGGATTTAAGGCTCAAAGTTTATCGGTGCCCACACACTCTTCGTGATGTTCTCCACTCCTACGTTCAGCTAATTTGGCGCAAGCACTCATCTCTCAAAAAGATGTAATGATCTTTAAGGAACCCATGCAACTGATGGTTTGACACCTGATGAGGTTTTGGAGTGACATTCACCCCTTGTCTTTTGTTCTGTAGCCGCACAACTTTGTTCTTATCGAGGATTTTTCTTTGTAATCCTTTTCGCTTTTCACTTTTCATTCTTTTGCTTTTTGATCCCTAATTTTTTCCTGGACTGACTCTTTTGAGTCTTTCGATTTTGAAGTCCAGCGGGATGCCCTAACTTTTGCCTAAATCGCTTATTTTCAAGTTTGGACTTAGCGGGCTTTCTTTCTTTTTTTTCGAACAAATCGTGCGATACTGCGACACTGGTTGTCTGAATTGTTTGAAAAGGTTGTGACTGCCTCACTTTTTAATCGATGAGGGATAACCATTGTGGTTTCAACTCTTTCTACCTCCTGACGAGTAAAAGGTAATGAATCCTTTGATGCACACTCCTTTTGAAATCTGAGCGCTTGGTCAAATTACTGACGACTACCCTGCCCCAGGTTAAGATTGAGGGTTTTTTCATTTTCAGAAAGAAAATCCTACTCCAAGGCTCAAAGGGGTTAATAAGGGTTTATCTCCCTTATATCTCCTGTGTTTAGGGATTCGAAACAATGCCTGTACATCCTCAACAGGGTTTTATCCGAAAGTATACCATTAGAAATTTGCATTCTTACTTCGTCACCCTTCCTCAAAGAGTTTAAGCAAGAAAGTTGGTATTGCAGTGCATATAAACATCATATGAGTGCATAAAAGCAAAATACTTCAAGAATAACACATTTATTGCATTAAAAGTATCATTCAACACGCAAACAAGTTTTTACATGCAGACAGTGTTTAAACAAACAAATGAAAGCTACATATGAAAATGCCGTAAAGGAAGCTAATGATTGCCATTACTGAGGAGACTTGACTCCGTCTGGACTTATTGCTTCTGATGATGTCTTCGCAACCTCGAGTGCTCACTTTGATAAAGAAGCTTCACCTTGTGGGGGTACCATCTGGGGTGATGACCTTTGAGTCAATCAAATCTTACACCTTGTGCTGGAACGCATTACAGTTATTAAGTGTGTGCCCAAACGTTCCTGAATGGAACTCACAGCTAGCATTCATGTCATAGTCCGGAGGAATAGGGTATGGCACTGGCATTGCGTTCCTCAGCTGAATCAGAGAGCTTTTGAGCAAGCGAGCAAACAACTGACTATAAGGAATAGGAATAGGATCAAATATCCTCTTGGGACTTCTTGGTCTGAGTTGCTTCTGCTGCTGATGGTTCTGCTGCTGCTGCTGATTTGGGCGCCCAATCTGCTCTTGTATTTTCCTTTCCACACACGGCCCAAACAAGGGTTGCTGACGTAGAGCCTCTGTAATATAAGGTTGTGGAAGAGATCCCTGACGCGAGGTGGATCCTTTGGAAAAGGAGGGAGTCCCCAATTTCTTTTCAACAATGGGAGTAAAATCACCTTGTTTACCAGTGCCACCTGATGTAAACTTGATTGCCTCTGAATCAATGAGCTCTTGGACTTTATGCCTGAACCTTGTACAATTCTCAACATTGTGACCAGGTGCCCCAGAGTGGAACTCACATCTAGCATTAGCATTAGGCCCCAGAGGAATCTTTGTTGAAAGAGGTCCCAAACTAACACGTTCAACCAGTTGGAGCTCGAGCAAATAAGAAAGCAACTGCGCATACGGCATTGGAATGGGATTAAACTTCCTCGTAGGCCTCTCTGGCTTAGGATCCTCTTGGGGAGCAGGAAGTGATTGCTGATGAGAAAGCTCTAAAACTTCAATTTATGGAGGGGATTCACGAGGCAATTCATGATCTAGAGCAAACCCCAAAGAGATGGGAGAATTAAGAACTTCTGTTGCAGAAGCGAGCACAAGATTGTCTTCCTTCTTTAACACCGTATTCAAGATTTCCATGACCAGACCCATCTGAGTCTTCATTTGGTTGACTTCCTCTCTTAGCAGCTTCTGTCCTTGGGACATGGCCAACAAATATTCCCCAAATTGCCTCATCTAAATCTTCATTTCAGTCACTTTTGCACGGAGTTGTTCCATGGCTATCCTCAGATTATCACAGGCTGAGTAGTGGTGGCAGGTCAAGCTTTCAATTCCAAAGATAATACCAAGTCAGAATGAGAAATCCGCTCCTGAGTACCTGGTATGTCTATGAGTATGCGAATGCAAATGTCATGCTCGAATATTTCCAAGGAATCATTCTACTTTAGTTCAAGTTTTTTTTTTCAGAAGAACCACAGGAAATAGATGGAAATGCTCAACAACTAGTCTCAAAGTTAAGATCCTTAGAAATACGAGAGCACGTATGTCAAAATGCAAAATGATGATGTAGATGCACACATGGGATCAAGGTTGCCACACAAACTGGACAAATGTTGCACTGAACTGACTGAATAATCTCAAGGCTTTGCACCAAATACCCAGAACACTAGAGTAACCACACTGATAAGTTCATACTGATAAGAAAATCCAAAATATCGGGTGTGCTGAAAGTCAGGGTTACCTGCAAACCTGTAAACAACCCCCCCTCTCACACGTGGGTACTAGATAGGCGAGGATCCTCAATATCACGGACTCTCAGGTCGAGAAAAGATGATACGTCCACCATTTTTGGTTTGGCATCATCATCAATCGAGGAGGCCTCAACTGATTCCCCTCAAAAAGGATATCCTGTAGCAAGTTCCCAGCATTGGGTCCTTGGATCAAGAATGCATAATGGGTTTGCCATTTATGGTCTGCCATTATCGCATCTCGGGAGGAGTACCATTACTGAGTCCTCGGGAATGGTCACCAGAGTCGACAGTTCCTCAGGAGAATAACTACTGGCATGTATCAACATACAGTAGCAGATATCTCCCGATAGAACCTCGTCTGGTTGTGGGTCTCGTGAACACCCTCATGTGACCAACACCACGGGAGCGACGTGCCTGTCCACGCTAATACCTATGTGTATGCTCAAGTCTGGGTAGTGGGCTTATCTCTCAGAAATCCCAACCTGCCAAACAGAAAATCCAGTACAGCACAGCATAGTCCAACATAATAATGAAATGCAATGCCATAAATGCGGTAAATATAGTAAAAATAGTGAAACAGTAATACAGTAATATACAAAAAAATAAATCACCATAATAAACACCCGATGAAAAAACACAGACAAGCGCTAGGATTGACTCGCGTAGGGGATGGACCAGAAATAGGTCAACCAGTCCCCAATAGAGTTGTCAGTTATCGCTCTCGGGATTTTCATCCAGGTACAAACGCAAAAGTGGCACAAAAATAGAGTCGCCAGCAATGTGTATTTATCCCAAGAGAGGGAAAGGGAACACTGTGTAAACCTGAGGGAAAGGAAAAACATGGTCTCGCGACCAAGAGAAACGAGTAAAGGAGTCGGTTACGCGAGGGGAAGGTATTAGCACCCCCACGTGTCCATCGTACTCGATGGGATCCATGCTTGTTGTTTAATCTAAGGGTGTCATCATCTGGAGCTCCGCCGCTACTGGAAACGAGAAGGAACTGGAACGGAAAAGAACGAAGAAACGGGGGAGAAAAGAAAAAGAAATGACTCGATAGGACATCGACGTCCTATGCCTACGTATTCCCTCGTGCAATGGGAAAGTCAGAGTCAACGTAGTTTGGACACGAACTAAGGGGGAGGTTGCTCGCCAAGACATCGCCGTCTCGTGCCTACGTATCCACAATCTAACCAGAAGGAGGAAATCAGAGCAGTCAGAGTTCGACCTACGGTTCGAAAAGAGATAAAGAGGTTATAAAGAAAGGTTGTGCTCAGAGAGATCTCGTATGATCTCCTGCCTACGTATCTCGATCGCACGTGAGATTCAGAGCAACGTAGTTCCCCTTACTAGGGATGAATTTGTGCTATTTGTGTTTTTTATGAGCGACGTTAGATTCGCGTGTGGCAGTTAGGGTCGATGCCTGCTTGCGACGAGACGGAAGTAACACGCCCTTTTCTGAAAATGGTTTGAAACTTAACAATCCCGAAGGATAAAAAGATTTGAGTTTGTTTTGTGATTTTTAGACAGAAATGGATCGGAGTTAGTTTGTAACTTGCATTGCACCCAAGTCTACAACATAGGAACAAATACGTCGCGTATCGTCCCCAACAGGACGTTCGCTAAGTACCCTAGAAGAATGAAGGGAGACCCCCCATACCTCACTTCCCATATATGAGGCTCATGCGCAATACACGTTAACCTTTATTAAGTGTTTTAGAAAGGTTATGAGATGAGAAGAGAAGACTCAAAGGAAAAGATAATACTAAGGGGAATTCTACCCTAGAGTTGTCATGCAAAAGATGGCCTTAAGGGGAGGTTTAAGAACAACCTAAGTCTAAAGAAGAGAGAGGGATCGCACTACTTAATGCTCATCCTACCTCACCTTAATAAAAAATTAAGGATGAGCTAGGATCCCAAAGGGATGTGAAGAAGTTCTACACAATCAAGCATTATATCATGCTATTCACAAACACACAAGAGAAAGTAAAAGAGATAAGAGAAGAGAGATATGAGTATGGATAAGCATCCACATACTCAAGTGTCTTACCTCTGCCCCTACATAAAAGGTTAGTACCAAATGAACACAAGTAATGAATACAAGTGACAAAAAGTAAACCAAACAAAGCTAGTTGTCTCAAGAAGACAACTTAAGAAGCAAACAAGGTTTGAACCAAAAGGGAAGGATCCTAAGGGTTAAGGATAATTCAATGTCAGTAGGTACATGTAAATGTATCCTACTAAGGTAGAGGTATCAAAAAAAGTCAAACTTGGTTGAAACATGCACCAAAAGATCATACAAATGCAAATTGTACATACTATGCAAGATGAATGCATATGGTTCATGAACATGAATAAATGCACCCATAACCATCAAAGTCAGAATTAAATGACATTTAAAAATGCATGGAGATGTCATTAATATGGCATGTCATTCATGAATGCAAGCATTGGAGATGAATAAGTAGGAAGAAATGAAAACAAAACACCATTCAAGTTCATACAAACATGCATACTTGTAACACAAGTAAAGATTGAAGATGCAAGGTAAACAAGCATGGAAATGAATATAAGTCAGTAGCATAGGACATTTGAATTGACATTTAGAAGTCAAGGATGGACTTAAAAAGTTCACACAAGTGTCATGTTGAAGCACATAGAAGAAGAAAAACAAACTAGGGTCAAACAAGTTCATACAAGTTCCAAGTGCTCATGAACTTATGCAAGATGCAAGAAGTAATTATAATTCATGTGAAATGATTAGAAATAATCTCAAATAGAAGCGAAATTATGTTTAAATGGATGTTTAAGTTCATGCAAGCATTGATGAAAACAAGTCAACAAAGTCATGCAAGAAAAGAAACACAAGGGAACAAAACATTCCAAGTTTAAACAAGTGCACATAATTCAATTCAAGATGGACAAGCAATAACCTATAACATGAGAAAAATGACCTATAATGTTCATACAACATGTATCAAGAGGTCTCAACAATTGTCAAAAAGGATAGCATACCATACACATCCAAAACCCTAGCACAAGTCTTCTAACAAACACACATGCATTGATGCAATTAAAATGAATCAAAAGAGGTATTAGAAACTCAAGAAAATTGGAAAATGCAAGTCATTTTAAGTGAAAACAGTATGCAAACATGTCTCAAAAGTATGGCTCAAAATTCATTAGGGATCATGCATAAACATGCTTCACAAGTTAATACAAGTCACACAAACAAAGTGCTCAAAGACAACATTCAAAAGTCAATGAAAAATGACCTAAAAAATCTAGGAAAATGTATGAAATGCCTTAATATATCATAGAAGCATGTATCAATTATCATGTGAAAATTTAAAACAAAACTATGTCAAACAAATCAAGAATGAGGCATGTACCATGGATGGATGTTCATACAAAAGAAATTAAATGGAAATTCATGGAAAAAAATATGCAAAAATTATTTAAATGAAGTAGGATGCTCCATGAATTATTTCAAAATTTTATCATGCTTGGAAGTATTTTTACTAAAACAATTTGAAACATGTATGAAAAAGAAATAAAAAAACAAAAGAAATGACCAGGGGGTGCAACGAAAGTAATCATACAGTTCAAAAACGTTTGAGCTTAAAAACAAAGGGCTGTGGATATCACAATGGCAAGGCCCAAAGCGCGGCAAGCCTAAAGGTTCATGTGGTGGAATTCAGTCAAAACATTGACTCAACAAGAGCCACAGGATCAAGTCAAGAATGATCATCAGGAAAGGTAACCACATCAAAGGATTCAGAATGCACGCACATGATAACTAATGATGATACACGCACATGGCATCATAAAGTCAAGAACAAAATCAGAAGGAGAGGACGTGAGAGGGACACCCTCTCATTAATGTGCTGGCATTGTATCATGCGTTGGATTGAAAATGATCAACGGCCAGGACTTAAACTGGCATCAGGCAAGGGTTCTTGAGAAGATGTATTCTCAGGTGGCCGGAGAAGACTCCGGCCGTCTTCTCCGGCGAGCAACCACCGTGCTCTGCCTCACATGTCACCAGAAATGAACAAGGCTTATGCCATTCTCTTCTCCTCTCCGCGTAGGTCACAGATCCAGGCTTAGAATTCACATATGATGCAAGAATCAAGCAATACGAATCAAAGAATTTTTCCCTAGGTTTTCAAAACTATGCACATATGGTGCCTATCAACTAGCAGGTGGTCACATTGTCCCTAGAGGACTCCAAAACACAAGGAAACTGGCTTAAATCAAAGTAATGTGGAAGAAAACTTGAAGATGATAAACCTGTGTTTTTGCTTAATTCTTTCAAAACAAGAAAACCAGAGGAAGCTTTGAGGATTGGAGCTTCAATTTGTCCAAATAAAGGCAGTGTAAGAGATGTAAATTGTTTGAAACTTCAGAGGAAGAAAAATGGAATTGAAGTTGAAGATGATGCTACACGATCAACTGCTTCATCCTCTTGAATTCATGGATTCTCTTGATGCTTGTGGATGAAGATTCAGAGAGAGAGAGAATAGCTTCGTGTGAGAGAAGACTCAGAGGGAGAGAGAGATAAAATTTGGTGAAGTGTGAAGAATGAACCAGTTAGTTACAACTTCTATTAGAGCTTGTATTTATATGCTTGGTTAAGATCTAACTACTATAGTTGATGGTTAGAACTCTAGTTAGAGGCTGAGTTAGTCTGAAAATGAGTTGAAAAGAGAGAGAGTGAAATGGTGAAGAATGAAGTGTGCACGAGTTTGATTCACTGTGGAGAGGGAGCATGATAATTGTGGTGAGGTTCATGATGGATGGTGATGATGTTATGAATTGTACAAGGCACCAACACAACTTGCTTTGCAAGTTTCTCTTCCTTTTGTTCTTTTTGCACACTTATGGTAAAGAGAATACATGAGCATGTATGTGTGTAATGTGTTTGTTTGGTTAATTATGGTAAGGTGATGTTAGCATGCGTATAATGACAACAACAATGCCACAGGTCTTGGCTGATTTACTTACTTGGCATGGAAGAAAGTCAGATGGCTGGATGGTGACTTTGGGACATTGTATCTCCATGATCATGGGATGAAAATGATTGATCTTGTGGTCTTTGGAAAGAGGAAGTGAAAGAGAAGAATATTGATGTGGAAAGCAATCCCAATAAGAGCCTTTAACATGTTTAAAAATGTCCATGAAGATGCTCGCACATAATTGAGTTAGCAGCCAGCCTGACCTGGTCGTGCCTTGCCCTATGGCGTGTGAAATAGATCAGTTGAAGCACTTGACTTTGCCTCATTATATCTCCTCATACATTGATCAGATGAAAAATCCTTCAACATCAAAGCTGAAGAGGAGATCAAGAGGAACAAAAACCATGTTGAACAATTTTTTAATTGAAGCCTCCATCAATGAGATATTTGCCCTTGAACTTGGACATGTCATGCTCACAAGGTGTTTGTGAATATTACTGTGTGCTGGCTGGTCATGACTTGCCTGGCTGGTCAATTTTGCTTTGATTTCTCTCAACTTTAATCTATCATATCTCCCTTGATTTTGATCCACTGGAGATGTTCTTGGTATGGTTTTGAAGCTCTTGAGATGAACTTTTGATAGGCCTCTTGAAATTTCCAATTTGGTGCTTGAATCATAGAGAAAGAATGCTTCAAAAGTGACCCTTCAACTTGATAAAACTTGCCATAAATGGAAACCCTACTTTCTACATTTGGAAACTTTTCACATCTTTTGATTTTTAGTGGATCCCTTGATATTTCTTGATCAAATCTTCATCAATGAATATATTTGAGATGAGGAACATGAAATTGACCTCAAAAAGTCAAGAGTTGACTTTTTCCTCTGCACAGTTGACTTTTCCCCAATTCTCCTGATTTTCAGCCAATTGATCAATTGAAACCCTTATGAACCAAATTGATGGACAATTCTCCAATCTTAGACACTTAAGGACATGTAGAATACCATGAAATCAAATCTTTCCCAAAAAATTAGAAATAAACTGATTTTATGGCAAACCCTAATTTTGCATTGGTTAGGAGAAGGTGGTTCCCTTGAGATTTCTTGTCAAGCTTGATCACATGATGAGATGGTGGACCAATTAAGATATCTAGAGGCTCAAGCCTCCTTTGATTTGACTTAGATGCCTTGATCCCATGCTAAGAGCCAATGATAGGCAAAGATGATAATGCAAAAATGCAATGAAACATAAGCCAGTTAACTAAAACATTAGGGCAAATTTTGAGGTGTTACAACCAGCCAAGAACTTTTCTCGATCAATATGGCAATATATGTCAAGATGTTTGGTTCGTTCATGACACACGGGATTGGTAACAATATGGAGAACACTTTGGCTATCACAAAATAAGGTTGGAACTTTGGAACATTCAATCTGCATGTCTCTGACCAAGTAAAGGATCCACTGAAGCTCACATGTTGCTGCAGCTAAGGCGCGATATTCAGCTTCAGATGAGGAATAAGAAATGGTGTTTTGCTTCTTGATTCACCATAAGATTAGAGAGTTGTCTAGGTATAAGCAAGAGCCTGATAGAGATCTTAGAGTATCAACATAACCAACCTAGATTACATCAGAGAAACCAGTGATGCGGAGGGATGAGTTTCGAGTAAAAACAAACCTTGTCCTAGACATTGTTTCAAGCATCTCAACACCCTACAAGCAGCATTGTAATGTGTTGTGGATGGTTTTGAAAGAAATTTACTTAGTTGTTAAATTATGGATCTAATACCAGGTTTAGTAGTGTTAAGTTAAATCAGTCTGCCAATGAGTCTTCGATAAGATGGGATATCTTCAAAATCAGGGTTGTTGTCATGACATAGTTTGATGGAAGGATCAGATCGTATGTTGGCTAGTTTAGATCCTAGGAAACCAAAATTAGTGAGGAGATCAAGACAATAATTTCTTTGACTAATGGAAATGCCTTGTTTTGATTGTTCAACCTCTAAACCTAAAAAATATTTGAGTGTGCCAAGATCCTTTATTTGAAGGCTTGATGCAAAATATTTTTCATGAATTGGAATTCTTTCATATAGTCACCTGCCAAAATAACATCATTAACATACGCAAGTATAATTGTAAATGAAGATTGCATTTTCTTGACAAATAAGGAATAATCAGATGTTGCTTGTGTGCATCCATGGTGAGTGAGAAATGAAGTCATCTTTTCAAACCATTGCCTGCTAGCTTATTTTAAGCCATATAGAGATTTGATCAACTTGAAACCTGATTTGTCTTGGATGTTAGAACAACAGGAGGGATTATAATGTATACATCTTCATGCAAATCGCCATGCAAAAATGCATTATTTACATTTTGGCAACTGCTAAACTAAGTCTAACTGTGGTGAGTTTGGCAACTGGTGAGAAAGTACCAATTGGTTTCACATTAGATGGAAGATATACAAGCTTCAAAGTACCAGTTTTCTCAAGAGCATCAGACTCAAGTTTCATAGCTTGGTTCCAACATTCAAGTTTGCATGCCTCATTATATGATTTAGGTTCATGATTGGTGGAAATAGAGAAACTAAAACGATATTGGGAGGGAGATATATTAGAATATGAAAGAAAATTGGAGATAGAGTAAGGAGTACCTGAAGATGATTTTGTTTGTGAATAATTGAAGGTTGCACAAACATAATCCTTAAGATGGGCTGGTGGATGCCTTACTTTTGAAGAAACACGTGTGGGATGAAGTTGGTATGTAGCATGGGTTTAAGGAATGGGTGAAATATCATGATAGATGGTAGGAATTAGTTGGTCAGAGGTAGAAGGAATGGATGTAGGTGGATCAAGAGGTGAGATGTTAGGGATAGAGATAGGAACATCATGAAATTGAGATGTATTGGGGTCGAACTTGTGGTCTAAGGTACTAAAATACTCCTAATTTTGTGTTACAGAAGGGGAATGTCTATGGTAAGGAAAAATATGTTCATGATGTGTGACATTTCTAGAAATGAATATGTTATGGGAATGTAAATCAAGCAAAAGGAAACCTTTGTATCCAACTCCACAGCCTAGAAATACAAATTTTCTAGCTCGAATGTCAAGTTTGGTTATATGATTGGACAAAGTAGAAGCATAGCATAAAGAACCAAAAACTTTGATCTGGTTTATGTCAGGTACTGTTTCATAGAGAATATGATAAGGTGATTGATTGTTAAGAAATGATGTGTTGACTCTATTGATAACAAATGTTGCATAACTGACTGAGTAAGACCAATAAGATTTAGGTAAGTTTGAGTGGTAAAGTAATGCTCTTCCTATATTGAGAAGGTGTTGATGTTTTCTTTCAACCCTAGAATTTTGATGGGGAGATTTTACACATGATCTTTGATGTACAATTCACTTTGAGGCATAGGATTGGGGGATTAAAAATTCAGGTCCATTGTCTGCCCTGAAAGATTTGGGGCAAGTTTGAAATTGGTTTTCTTCAAGAGTAATGAATTGTTGAACATGGTTAGATACTTTTGATTTTGTTTTAAGTAAAATGATCCAAACAAATCTACTATAATCATCAACTACTGTGAGGAAGTATCTATGGTTGTGTATGGAATTAATAGATACAAGATCCCATATATCAAAATGCAACAATTCAAATTTTTGCGTAGCCTTAGAATGACTCAAACTATATGGAAGTTTCTTATGTCTAGCAAAATGATAGACATCACATGCTGCTTTATTATCATTGAAAATAGTAGGGTACATTTGAGATATCTTAGAGAGCTTATCATGATATAAGTGACCCAATCTAAAGTGCCATATGGCTTGCTTAGGGATCACTTCACGATTATTAATGGAAGTATTGGGTACGGATCTTTTAGAGAAGAAGATACTAGAAATATTGGTTTGAGTTTGAGTTTCTTCTGCAGCAAGACAACCATCATCAGTCATAAGTCTGTACAATCCTTCAAATTGGCTAGCCAAACCAATCATCTTCTTGGTTATCACATCCTGTATAAGACATGTAGTGTCAGAAAATTAAAAGATACAATTGATAGAATGACATAATATTGAAACAGATAAAAGATTCAAAGAAAAATCAGAGGTGTATAACACATTAGTAAGGTATAGTTGGGGTGAGAAACTGATTATGCCTGCATGTTTAGCTACAACAGTAGAACCATTAGGTAAACATGCATTAATAGACTTAATTTTGTGATAAGATCTAAACCAATGTAAAGATGAGAAAACATGATCATTAGAACCTGAATCAAGGATCTAAAATTCAGGTTTGATGTGGGTGGAACATGAAACTGTTGACACTAATGATTTACCTGAAGTCACATTTGGTTTATGACCATAATTAGTGGAAATATGATTATCAATGGGGTTGGTGGTTGGTGTAATAGGCAGCAAATTGGTTTGTTGTAATAAGCCAATCAATTGAGAATATTGTTCTTGAGTAATGCTGGCACCAGGGTTACTTGCAGGACCTTCCTCCCCATTGTTAACCACATATTATGTATCACTATCAGATGCACTGGATGCATTTTCAGAAGATTTCTTTTTGGAAAAAGTGTGAGAGAAATCATGCTTACGATAACATACATGAACTATATGGCATGACATGTGGCAAAAAGTGCACAATTTACTATCCTTCTTAGGATTAGAAGAACAACCAAAGGAATTGGGAGGTTTACCACGATCAGTATATTTTCTTGAATCATAAGCATTAATTAAAGTGTTAGCTTCATCAAGATAGATATTGGAATCAACTTTAGAAAATAAAGAAACATAATTACTGTCTTCTTATATTACCATAGAGTATACTTTATTTATGGATGGAAGGGGATTCATTAATAAAACATGAGTCTTTATGATAGAAAACTTATCATTCAAACCTGTTAGGAATTGAATGATTTGATTTTTGAGGCGAAAATCATGTGCACTCCGCATAGCTTCACATCGACATTGCTGAGCACAAGTGCAACTTGTAATTGGTCTGTGAGAGTTTAATTTTTCCCACAATCCACGTAATTTAGTGAAGTAATCAAGTACATATTTAGAACCTTATTTGGGAGTGTTGATCTCAACACGCAAGTTAGAAACACGGATACGATCAGCTTTAGCAAAACGTTCTTTGAGGTTATTCCAAACATCAAGAGCATTTTCCATGAACACGATGGTTTGAGAAATTAGAGGACTAACTGAATTCATAATCCATGAATGTACTAAGCAGTTGCGTCGTTCCCATGTAGAACGATTGAGATTATTCATACTTGGAATGCGAATAGAACCATCAATGAAAGTAATCTTGTTCTTAGCTCTAAGGGCCTTTTGCATGGATCTTGACCAAGAAATGTAGTTATAGCCATTCAATTGAGGTGTAATGCTAACAGAATTTGGACCTTCACTAGGATGAACGAAGTACACCGAATCAACGTCACCATTTGTAATGCGGTTTGTAGTAGGATCAATTCGTGGAGGCATGATGAAACAAAATCGAAACAAGAAGAAACAAAGAGAAGAAATGAAGTGAAAGATTTATAGATGGAAATAGTGTAGAAAGATCACTAAAGAAAAAAATGAATTACCAACTGATTCATGAAAAAAGCGAAAGGAATGAAGTGTGGATCGAAAGCAATACCATATTATGCTTCATGAATGACAAATATTATGTGGAAGAATGGAAAGCGATACCATGAAGGGCGGAAGATGAATCACCAACTAATACCATATTATGCTTCATGAATGATGGCATGAATAACCACATGAAGCAGATGGAAAGCAATGTGAAGAAAATGAGAATGGAGAAGAATAGTTCTCATGTCATTGATAGAGAGTTGATGAAGTATATATACAAGTGAAATACAAGCTAGTTGCTTAAGGTGCAAGTAAACTAGCTAATGTAACTAACTTGATCTTAATGTACAAACACAACTAACTGTCACTAACTATTTAGTTTTATCATCTATTAGAGCCAGACCATAGAAAGTTTTTTTGAATTGAGACTAACACTTGCAATACCTTACGTGGAGCCTTGAAGAATGATAAATGATAGACGGACAGATTGGTCAATACTGAAATAATGGAGGACATTGTTCTGATGGCGATATTCTTAGTGTTGGGATCTACTTGTTATTCTTTTTATGTTTTAGTTTTTTATAGTCTTTGTCACTTCTATTTTTGTCATGGATTATTGACATGTTTCTTATTTTTATGTTCTTTATAATTTATTTTAGGCTTAATACCCTTTTTGGTCCTCTAACTATAGGGGTAGGTCCAATTAGGTCCTCTTTCTTTTAAAAATGCCAAATTGGTCCCATACGTTTTTAAATAGGTTCGTATTGATCCTTTCCGTTAATTACAGGCTAACGGTGTTAAAAATGATGATGTGGAATGTGACTTAGATGGGGTGTGTAGCACAGTCAGCATCTCCTTGTTCGTTCAATCTGGGGCTCTATAAATCCACCCCCAATTCCAAACCTTAGGTTACAAAATCCTCAAAATTAACCAAATAGAAAGGAAAATCCCCGTCCAATAATGAGTTCTGGGCGAGTTTCTTCTTCATCTTCAAGAACCCGCGTCGATTCGCAAGTGTATACCAGTTTTGGGAAAGTCATGTGTGGTTGTGGAGACCTTGTTGTACTTCGCAAGGCAAGAACCGTCCAAAATTATGGAAAGCTTTTTTGAGGATGTCAACATTTTAAGGTAATCTTCTATCTCAAACACATTCCTTTCATCCGCTACATCTTCACTGTTCTTAAGTTGGCTTCATATATGTACAGGGACACACGAATGCCGGGTGCAGTTTTTTTGAATGGTTCTATGATGATTCAAGAGATGACAATGGAAGATTGAAATGGAAGATTGAAATGCAATTTAAGGAGTTGGAAGAACCCCAAAAAGAGTTGGCAGAGGCAAAAATAATGGTTGAAGTTTTTAGGGTAAAAGATTTGCAGCTAGATGAAGCTTTGAAGAACACAAGGAAATGGAAGATAATCTGGAAGTGCTTGTGCTTTACTGTGTTATTTGTTTTAGTGGCTAAAGTGTTGTGAATGTTGGAACATATGTTGTTAGTTGTTAGTAGTTTATCAGCTGTTTTTTTCTTGTGAAATGGATGTAAAAGTAGCTTCCATAACATGTACTAATGGTCTGAGTAAAAGAGTATTGTTGTTGCCAATATTTTAGTGTTATTGCCATATTTACTAGTTGTTGCCATATGTGTTGTAAAAGTTGCTGTAAATAACATATAGTAATGGTCCGAGTAAAAGAGTAGTTTTGTTGCCGTCATAAACATATTTTAGTGCCATATTTTAGCAGTTGCTGTAGGTTGTGGCATACAGAGTTGTACATATTTGTACACCAAATTTGTGACCTGATTTTTCTCATTGTATATGAAACATAGTTGTAGATATCAGTCCACTAAATTTTGTATAAACCATATTTGTACATCAAATTTGTAACCTGGTTTGTACAATAACAACTTAACAGAAAATTTGTACAACATAACAACTTGTATGCACCAAAATTTGACAACAGGTGGACAAAAGTTTAAGTAGTATAAGTACTTAACAAAAAACTTTAGTAGCATAATTTGACAACAGCATAACAGAAGTATCAATACAAAATAGGAAACACTGTACACCATAAGTACATAAGTACACCATTACACATAATAGCTGAAGCATATCAGAAATGCTTAGTACACAGAATAGCAGAAATTGTTCATAATATCAAAAAACAACATTACACAATACAACACAAACTATAGACCCTAAGAGGATTTCTTTGAAATGTTCCTTTTAGTTGGTGTTGTCCTCCTAGTAGTAGGACCCACTGCATTCTGTGATGCACTCAATCTGGTGGTGGGTCCTCTTGAAAGTTGTGATGGTCTCTTAAAAGGCAACTTGTGTCTAGCTTGTGTTGCAGTCTTGTTGTTAGTTGTCTGAGAAACCTGAGTTGCCTGGGATGCCTGAGTTGTTCTGGTTGCCTGAGTTATTTTACTTGCCTGAGTTGACTTGGTTGCCTGAGTAGTTTTAGTTGCCTTAGTTGACTTGGTTGCCTGAGTTGTTTTAGTTGCCTGAGTTGACTTGGTTGCCTGAGTTACCTGAGTAGGTGCCTGAGTTACCTGAGTAGTTGCCTGAGTTACTTGAGTAGATGCCTGAGTTGCCTGGGTTGCCTGACTTGCTTGAGATACTTGCTGAGATGGTTGCTGAGAAACCTGTGATGCCTGTTGTGGTGGCTAAGCCATCTTACATGTTGATTTGTTGTGCCCAGTTTGTCTGCACCTAGTGCACCTCACAATCATACCAGCTTTTCTTATTTTCCTGTCAAAACCATCAATCTCACCTTGTTCTCTATTCCTCTTCTTCTTTGGTCATCCAGGCATTTTCTTGAATTTGGGAGGCTGCACATCAGGGTATTCGGTTCTCACCCATAAATTTGTACTATTCAGAGGGTAAATGATAGGTTCATACACCCTAATATACCTAGCCTTCTTGTAATATTCTGGGACAAACTCATCAACAACAAGACCTCTACTCTTCATTGAGGAAATTGCATGGACGCATGGGAGACCAGTCAGCTGCCACTTTCTGCAAGAACAACCATGTTCCTTTAAGTCGACAGTGAACATGTCTCCCTGATTCTCAATATGTCTCACCTCAAAAATATATTCAGATGACATCCTGTAAAAGTAAGTGCATTATCTATCAAAAGTAAGTCATAATAATTAAACACAGAAGTAAGTCTATTACCTATCATAAGTAAGTCATAATAATAAAACACAAAAGTAAGTATATTACCTTACTATCCAAAAATTTGTATAACTGCTTGTTTTCTCCACCTGCTTCTTTATGTTTGGCAACACTCCATCATCACCCAAATTAGTGAACTTCAACCTATTTGCCGCCCATTTTTCCATTATATATCCCCTAATATCTTCTAACATTGTGACCAAAGGTTTTGCCCTTGCTTCCACAATCACACTGTTGAAAGCTTCTGACATATTATTTAGGGAAGTATCAGACTTTGTTGTGGTTCTAAAGTAGGACTTGCTCCAAAATCTTGGTGGTGTTTGCATCATGTGTTTGTAGGCCTCTTCATTTATCCTCCTCATGCCTCTCATCTCTCTTTCCCAAGCCTGTGGATAAGTAGCTCTTGCTGCCTTCCAAATGATCTCCTTGAACACTTTTCCTAGAAATTTCTTCCTAAAATTGTTGTATAGATGTATCACACAAAACCTCTGTTCAACACTTGGTAACAATTCATCCATAGCTGGAAGAAGACCCTGCAAATGCATATATCAAATAAAAGTTCAAAATTACATTTAAAATCAAAAAATACATTCAAACTTAAATTAATGTAATAAATCTAGTGGTACCTTTTGCTGATCCGAAATGAAAGTATAGGTCCTACATTCTTCTCTTCCACCCAAATCATCAATGAGGAGCTTTAAAAAGCAAGTCCATGAGTCTCTATTTTCCCCTTCCACCACAGCAAAGGCAATAGGCAACCTTTGATCATTAGGATCTGTTCCTATTGCAGCTAAGATCTGGCCACCACATAGGCCCTTTAAAAAACATCCATCAAGGCCAATAATTGGCCTACACAACTTGAAACTTTTCTTGCAAGCATCATAACAAATGTACAACCTCTTGAAATAAGGTCTATCATCCTCAACACCCTCTTGAACAGGTGCGACATTTATCTTAATAGTGGAACTAGGATTTGTCCTCAAAATTTCATGACAGTAGTCATAAATCTTAAGAGCCTTTGTCTTGACAGTGTAATCTCCTAAATAAGATCCATCTACCATATCCCTGGCTGCAAATCTGGCCCTAATCGCCTTTGTCTTGTTAACACCTACATTCCATTTCTTAAGAGCCTTCTCCTTAATATCCTTTAGCTTAAGCTTAGGATTGTTTTTCAATGTATTTTGCAACCTCTTGCTTAACCATTTCGTGCTCATCATCTTGACATTATACTCTCTAGCACAATTATGTGTGTCAACTAATTTTCTAAGCTGCCAAGTGTCCTCATCAGGAAGCTTTCCACAATAGGCCTCCCACTGACAACCATCTTTACATACCACATTCACTCTTTTGTTGTCATTTTTTAGAAACTTTAGACCTCTCCCATTCTGAACAACATATGTTTGAATAGCTTCCTTAAAATCACTTTTGGTATTAAAATAAGTTCCCAAATCCCATTTATAGTTAGACATGTCTTTCATAGCCTTGAAAATTAGATGCTTCCTCTTCCTTGGTTCTTCATCATCCTCAGTGTCACATCCACTATCTAGTTCATCACTATCATACACAACTGCATTCTCACCTCCACTATCTACTTCCCCTGTCTTTCTATTGATTTTACTACTTCCTTCATGTTTTTCCTCATACTCCACCATTTTGGCAACATGTTCTTCATCATAATCCAAACTAACATCAGAATCACTAAAATCAAGCTCCAATGCACTATCATAATTATATGATGAATCCTCACTGTCATCAGGGCTTGTGTCACTCCCATCATGAACCTCACCATGAATCCCATCAACACCCTCAACAGCCTTGACACTCTCATCAGCAGCAACATCCTCACCAGAATTCACTCCCTCACCAGCCTTAACACCCTCACCAGAGTTCACTCCATCACCAGCCTTAACACCCTCACCAGAATTCACTCTATCACAAGCCTTAACACCCTCACCAGAATTCACTCCCTCACCAGGGTGGACACACTCAACATAAGTGTTTACATCCTTAAGGACTTGATCAACAAGTTCAGCAACAATATCATATTGTTCTTGATTCACAACATCCAAAGGTTCTTCATTTAATATGTCCTCCTCCATGTTTGTAGGTTCTTCATTTAATGTGTCCTCCTCCATGTTTGTAGGTTCTTCATTTAATGTGTCACCCTCATCAACATACTCAGGTTGGGATAATGGGTGTTCAATGTATATGTCGACCTTCAGATGTACCCTACATAGGTCAGCTATCTCTAACACACCTTTATCATCACTGAGCACATTAATCCCAAATGTAGGATCCTTGTAGTATATATTGTTTACCTCAGTATACCCTATGTCTTTCAAAACACCTATCAACTCAAAATACGACCACCTATCAACATCTACATGTAATTCGTTACATTTACCCCCCACGAAATTCGTTTTATCAGAGTCAATAAGTTCCCCACTATGATGAATGTTGAGGGTAATCATTTCTTCCATTTCAACCTAATATCATAAACAAGCATAAACTTTACGAAACGAACATAAAAAACCCTAATTTTAAAAAGGAGGCAACAAACCCTAATTTCTACACACAAACCCTAGCCTACAGAAAACAAAAATTTTACGAAAGTAACATAGCCACTAACCAGTATATTGCTTCATCTTCAATCGTATGTCTGGTGTTGGAGCTAGAATAGCAGCAAGCAAAAATATATAAGTAACCCAGTTTTGTCGTTCTCCACAGGGATCAGTGCGAGGGAAAGAGCGCCATTCAACGGTTTCTATATTTCTAAGCTAATGAATCAAAAGTTCTGGTTTAAAGTGAACCAAAAGCAAATGCGGAAAATTAAAGGTACAAAAAGCAAGTAAATAACAATAACACATTCTTCGGAGGAAAGAAACTCAATAGAGATCACTCAATAACACATGCATTCTTCCGACCATTTCATACACAAATCACTCATTCGTCTAATATCCTCACGTATCACTCACAACAGAGATTATGTCTAACGCAACGCCGAGAGAACAACAGTATTGTCTCATTGGTGATGTCTCACGCAACTCAACAACACAGAGAAGTAAGAACTGATACTCATGCAACTGTTAAGTCTAAATCTATCTCTAAGGTTCAAACAAAACCGATATTACTATAACATCCATGTCAAACTCATGAGTAATTCATATACAAAGCCCTTATCAGAATACAAACATATGATTAACCCTGCATTCAACTAATTTACCAACTGTATACGAACGCCGTTCTTCATCACTATTGTCACACATCCTCGCAATACCGTATCGATCCTACTCATGCTACCCATGCTACTTAATCAACACAATACAACAAAAGATACAATGAATATCAATTCACAAACCCCTGTCAAAAGCTTGCTCATTGACAGATGAAAATCTAAGATTAACGATTCAATATAGGTTTTGTCACGACCCACAAATAATCAATCAAAGACAAACAATCAATAGAGAATCAAAACATATTCCTAAACATAGATTAGATGAAATACAATAGGTATCAAGAGATTTATATACCAAACATCAACAAAAGAGAACACAAAGAGAAGAAAGGAGAAAAACAAACTTCTCACGGCGTGTCAAAGTCGATCGAAGCAAATTCGTCTCCGAATTATCAAGATGCATCATCCAATGTTGTTTCTAAGCTAATCTACTCCTAAAATATGTTTGATGAAGTTGGGAGAAAGTTCCCCCAAAAACATAACATAAAAAATGATGAAAAATGGCATAAATGGGCAAAACTGACTTTCCAGGTTCGCCTAGCGAGTCCCCGTTCGCTAGGCGAACGTAAACCGCCTTAAAGTTGAGTTTTTTCACGATTCTGGAACTTTTTGTTCGCCCCGGTTCGCCTAGCGAACAAGCTAGCGAGTGCTCGCTACGGGGGTTCGCCCAGCGAACATGACAGAAAACCAGAATTTGTTTTCTTCATAACTCTTGAACCGTAACTCCGATTGACGCACGGTTTGAAGCGTTGGAAAGCTTATTCAATGCTCTTCATGAATATGACAAGATCCCATTGCTGGAACACCTGTAAAAATAAATGAAAATAGATTAAACTCAATGATATTTACACGGTAACGCACTATACACACGAAAACATAAAGTAAATGTATTTACACACAAAGTGGGGTTTATTCAACCAATTTTAACACAAAGTAACGATAAGTGCAACAAAACTTATTTACAAAAATAGGTACATTTTGCACTTATCAAACTCTCCCCAACTTATTATTTTGTTTGTCCTCAAACAAAAGTCAATCAACTCAAAGAAACAAAAGCAATTATCAAGAAATCATGCTCAACAAGTTTTTACAAACGGAGAATAAACACATGGTACAAATATCAAAAGTACTTGCAAAGCAATGCTTACCACTAAACTACAACGACACCACGAATATGAAACAAAGTCTAAGCACAAAACAAATGTCAACATCCAAAAGCAATACATGTTCAATAATGAATCATACCTAACACTCCACTTCAAATAAGAATGAAGACATTAATGCGCGTTTGCAACCGCGGGGAAATTTCACTCATCTGACAAACAATGCAAATAACAATTCAATTCATACAACATCTAACAATCAAAAATGAAAATATGGAAGCAAAAAGATCACTAAGGGCTTTAAGGGTTGTAGCTTGGTCGGGTTCACAACAAAGGGACATTTCTTAAGGCCATTGAATCGAAATTGCCGATGCAAAAAGAAACATTCACTATACTAAATATACACACATCTCAACTTCATTCACCACTTTCATTCCTTTACCACAAAACTTCTCAAACTACCTTTATGCCCAATTATTTCACTATATTTTTCTCATTCAAACAAGCATTCTTTTTCTTTTGTTTTTCACATTCATATTTACACTTTTTCTTTTCATGCTTGTTTGAATTTTTTTCAAAAGTTTCAAGCAACTTACCAATCTTCTTTTTCATTCTCCCCAACTTGAATTCAACCAAACCTCAAGTGAATGCTCCTTGCTTTTTACGGCAAGGAAATCAAAGTATACAATTTCAAAGGTTCAAGAAGAAATTTTAGAAACTCACTAAATTCAATGATGAACCAAACTTGCAAATTATGTACATAAACCAAGTTCATAACTAAAAATGAGATCTAAACTATTTTAGTCTCAAAGGGGCTAACAAATTCTCACTACTCACGGGTAAGATACTTTTGGATACGGTTGTGCTCAATATAAACAAATGCCTTGATCATTTCTAATGCTTCCACAAAATCACAATAATCAGAAGATAAAGCATGAATCAAACGAATTAAACAAAGTTTACCAGTCATCCAAGCATTTAGTAAACAATGGAGGTTTCCTTACATGGGGCTATGAGCTAAAGTGATTCATAAATGAACAAAAATTGCAAGAGAATGAAAGACATGTAATTTGTACAAATCCTAAGGTTCATAAACATGTTATGTTCTAGAAAAGCAATAAACACCAACCAACGCAATGCAACTTTCTTTAAACTTTTCACACTACCATAACATTTTCTCGTTGAAACAATCAAAATTGAAAAATCACACAATGCATCCTCAAGCTAATCAAAAACAAAACTTGAGAACAAACACAAAAATTTCTAAAACTCATAAACATATACTAACAAAATGGGTGAAAATGGATAAGAGAATAAGAGAGTTTTTCCACAAAAAGCAAGGCGCGCTAAGCGCGCACAGGCTTGCTAAGTTTTTCAAGTTTTTTCTCTCATTCAATCCATCCAATCTCACACAATACTACAATACTACTAAATATAAAACTGTACAAACTCAAGAATCATTGGGTTGCCTCCCAATAAGCGCTTGTTTCACGTCGTAAGCTCGACACCTTATTTACGTACAAGCTCCTCCATGTTGCTTCGCTCACCGGTAGATACCAAATAAAATCTGCAACACTTAAGCAAACGTAAACCAATAACAAAAATATGTACACACACATAAACATGATGGAAAACATATATATACAATCACTTATGGAAAACAACTATTAACAAGTATGTACACTTGTTAAGCTTTGTTCGCTAGGCGAACCAAATCATTCGCGACGCGACCCTTCGCTACAACCTTCGCTCCAGCGAAGTTTGGGAGTTTTCAAAAGTGAAAGTTTCTGCCACCCCCTCGCTGGCACCTTCGCCACGCTAACACATCAGCGAGCATTCGCTGGCTCCCTCGCCCAGCGAGTTTACCCAGTTTTCCTACTGAAGGTTTTTGCATACTTTCTGCCACCCCCTCGCTGGCACTCTCGCTAACGTTCGCTAGGCGAACCTTCGCTGGCATCTTCGCCAACACTCGCCTAGCGAATGCTGTTGTTGATTTCAATTCTTTAGCAACATGCACTATTTCTTTGTGTCTTCAAACTTTGATCTTTTCATTCCTATTTCTGCACATTAGCACACACATTACAAGCACCACAAGTATATTTCAAATAATGCACAACAACAACATTCCTCACTAAAATCAATACATTACACATGGAAAGAAATGAAAAATGCCAAGTATTGCATACAAATATATAACATGTTTGACATCTAACAAACTCTCCCCAACTAACTATGCACCATTATACAAGTAAATATACAATATAGACAATTATGTACGAAGCTTAAAAACATAGAAACTATGCGATGCAACTTAATATCTAAACACCAATCCCCGGCAACAGCGCCAATTTGTTGGAGCTAGAATAGCAGCAAGCAAAAATATATAAGTAACCCAGTTTTGTCGTTCTCCACAGGGATCGGTGCGAGGGAAAGAATGCCATTCAACGGTTTCTATATTTCTAAGCTCATGAATCAAAAGTTCTGGTTTAAAGTGAACCAAAAGCAAATGCGGAAAATTATAGGAACAAAAAGCAAGTAAATAACAATAACACATTCTTCGGAGGAAAGAAACTCAATAGAGATCACTCAATAACACATGCATTCTTCCGACCATTTCATACACAAATCACTCATTCGTCTAATATCCCCGCGTATCACTCACAACAAAGGTTATCTCTAACGCAACGCTGAGAGAACAACGATATTGTCTCATTGGTGATGTCTCACGCAACTCAACAACACAAAGAAGTAAGAACTGATACTCACGCAAGTGTTAAGTCTAAATCTATCTCTAAGGTTCAGACAAAACCGATATTACTATAACATCCATGTCAAACTCATGAGTAATTCATATACAAAGCCCTGATCAGAATACAAACATATGATTAACCCTGCATTCAACTAATTTACCAACTGTATACGAACGCCGTTCTTCATCGCTATTGTCACGCATCCTCGCAATACCGTATCGATCCTACTCATGCTACCCATGCTACTTAATCAACACAATACAACAAAATATACAATGAATATCAATTCACAAACCCCTGTCAAAAGCTTGCTCATTGACAGATGAAAATCTAAGATTAACGATTCAATATAGGTTTTGTCACGACCCACAAATAATCAATCAAAGACAAACAATCAATAGAGAATCAAAACATATTCATAAACATAGATTAGATGAAATACAATAGGTATCAAGAGATTTATATACCAAACATCAACAAAAGAGAACACAAAGAGAAGAAAGGAGAAAAACAAACTTCTCACGGCGTGTCAAAGTCGATCGAAGCAAATTCGTCTCCGAATCATCAAGATGCATCATCCAATGTTGTTTCTAAGCTAATCTACTCCTAAAATTTGTTTGATGAAGTTGGGAGAAAGTTCCCCCAAAAACATAACATAAAAAATGATGAAAAATGGCTTAAATGAGCAAAACTGACTTTCCAGGTTCGCCTAGCGAGTCCCCGTTCGCTAGGCGAACGTAAACCGCCTTAAAGTTGAGTTTTTTCACGATTCTGGAACTTTTTGTTCGCCCCGGTTCGCCTAGCGAACAAGCTAGCGAGTGCTCGCTACGGGGGTTCGCCCAGCGAACATGACAGAAAACCAGAATTTGTTTTCTTCATAACTCTTGAACCGTAACTCCGATTGACGCACGGTTTGAAGCGTTGGAAAGCTTATTCAATGCTCTTCATGAATATGACAAGATCCCATTGCTGGAACATGTGACGCCCCCAATCTAATACCCCCAATTAGCATGCATTTAAAGCAGTTAAAAGAAAAATTCAAAAATTGATCAGAGTACATTTGAAAACACGGCATAGAAAGGAGACATCCCATCAACGTAACCAAAATATACACATAACATGCAACACCTGCCCATAATGATATGCAACTGTGGGGTAGCAATCAAACAGAGGAAACTTCGTTCCTTACACCCACTTTTCAGAAATTAGAATTAAAACGGAAAATCTAAAATCTGATTAACATATACACATATAAACAGTTTGTCATACATCAAGTAGCATATGTACAACCAAAATATAATATATCATCAGATATACAAAACAATAGCACGCGGCCACCCTAACTACCCGGAGTCACATATCAGAGCCGACCGACCAAAATAATGAAGATGCAAAGCTTCACAAAAAGAATACCTCCAGCAAACCTAATCTGCAACGCCTCATAGAGCGTTATAAAACAGCAGAAGGGTGAGAAAAACAACCATAATATAATTGCATAAAATTATATATATTAACACAAAAATACACAAGCAACACATTCTCACCGCAAATGCTCAACAGTCGCATATAATATCACACGGTACAATTCTCACTTATCGTATACCACATCACATCAATCATTCACAATACAATCAAACACGTTCCAAGCACAATTACTCATGATTTATGCAATGCACATAGACCGACACAACGACTCTATGCACATGCCATGCGGTACCGACTTCAAATCTTGTAATTCATTAGTCCCCCAGGAACTCTTGGAATCATCGCTCGTTACATAGAGTAACTCCCCGTCGGGCCTACGATGTTCCCCGTCGCTATAAACCATTATTTCAGGGCGTACGACGTTTATGGATTGCTTTCGACCACTATTTCAAGGCGCACAATCCGATTGCCATAGTCCACTATTTCAGGGCGCACAATCATTTGTGATTAATCGCTTCTACCATTATTTCAGGGCGTAAGACGATAAAACTGATTCATCTATGAATCTTCCAATACAAGAATGCATATCATGATACTTGACACATTAATGACTCATGCCAACATCAAATACTCATGCATCAACAATATTCATGTATTTCAAGTGCACACAAAGTAATGCACACAATTGCCCAAAATGGCCACAAACACCAATATACCACACTTAGCATTTTCTTGCCTCTCGGCCACAAATCGTCATCACAACAGCACATAAGGCATACACATCCAAAGCACAAACATATAACACAATACAAGTCAAATACGCACTATTAAAAACGACAAAAGTCGAGATTCGACACTATTCACATTTTCCGACCAAATTTAATCGGCTAACGATTCTCAAAACCTCATATTCACCAAGTACAGTTCGATACCTTTCCAACGACACCAAGAATACAAAAATCGGATAATCGGAACCAAAGTTACGAACAAAACCGAAAACAACATTTTCAAAAATCACATTTTCATCATTCCCCTGGCCGTACGCGTACCCCCATGAGCCATACGCGTACGGGCAGAAGCCCATTTTTCCCAAATTCCACGTTGTAAACGCCATACGCGTAATGACCTCTCTCGTACGCGTATTGCCCTGAAAACAAGCAGCCCATACGCGTATTGCCCTCACGGCTCGCCCACCATACGCGTAACGCCAAGGTTCATACGCGTAATGCCCACATGGCTCGCCCACCATACGCGTAACGCCAAGGTTCATACGCGTATGAACATGCCCCATACGCGTATGACCTGGAAAAACCAGAAAAATTCCTGCATAATTTGTTCCACGATTTTCCACCCAAAAACCTCCAATTCATCATCCAAATCTCAGAAAAACAATAAATGGAAGTGTAATAATGCACCACAAACATGTATAGCCAATCAAACATGCAATCAACAAGTATTTTGACACATTCTAATCAATTTCTACTCAATTTTACCAAATCTAGTGAAATTTTCTCCAATTCAATCCAAAACAACAACAAACACACATACATAATCGTATACAATCATACAATAATCGAGTTTCGCACCCTTACCCGATTAATCGATTCCTAGAAATTGTTCTTGATGATTTTTCCACTCTTTCTCCAATTTTCTCTCTTCTCCTCTTTTCTTCTCTTTTTCCTTCTTTCTTCTTTCTTTCCCTCTATTTTTCTTTCCCTTTTCTTTTCTATTTTCTTTTCTTTCTTACTAACTTAGTAAAAATATCTTTGAAATGTCCAAAATACCCCCACACTCAAATATCCCGCAAATGTTCCCAAAACGCGATAAAATATAATCACGACGAAAAATAACATATTTTCGCATAAAAGTCGAGAATAAAATAAAATAATAATAAAATAATCCAAAAAGACTCAATAATATAAAATTGGCAAAACGGGGCGTTACAATTCTCCCCCACTTAGAAATTTTCGTCCTCGAAAATCTTACCTGATTCAAATAACTCTGGATACGATTCTCGCATCCTACTCTCCAACTCCCACGTCAGATTACCATCAGCAGCGCCTCCCCACGCCACTTTCACAAGTGCAATCTCTTTACCCCTCAACCGCTTCACCTCGCGATCCACAATACTAACTGGTAATGCCTCGACCGTAAGGTTATCTCTTACCTCAACCTCGTCCATAGGAATCACATGTGAAGGGTCTGAAACATACTTCCGCAACTGCGAAACATGAAACACATCATGCAAATTCGACAGATTCGGCGGTAACGCCACCCGATACGCTACAGCACCAACTCTCGCAGATATCTGGTAAGGACCAATAAATCGAGAAGTAAGCTTCTTAGATTTCAAAGCACGACCAACACCCGTTACCGGCGTAACCCTCAGAAATACGTGATCACCCTCTTGAAACTCAAGATCCTTCCGTCTCTTATCATGATAACTCTTCTGCCTACTCTGAGAAGCCTTCATTTTCTCACGAATAAACTTTACCTTTTCCGTCGTCTGTTGCACCAATTCCGGTCCAACCACAGAACTCTCACCTGTTTCGTGCCAACACAACGGCGTTCGACATCTTCGCCCATATAAAGCCTCAAAAGGTGCCATTCCAATACTAGAATGGAAACTGTTATTGTACGTGAACTCAACCAAAGCAAGATAACTGTCCCACGTACCACCTTGTTCCAAAACACACGATCTCAACAAATCCTCCAAAGACTGAATAGTTCTTTCGGTCTGACCATCCGTCTGCGGATGATAAGCCGAACTCAACTTCAATCTAGAACCCAAAGCCTTCTGTAGACTCTCCCAAAATCTCGATGTAAACCTCGGATCTCTATCAGAAACAATGCTCAACGGGACACCATGCAATTTCACAACCACACCGACATAAATCTCAGCTAACCTCTCCAAAGAAAAACTGATGTCAATCGGAATGAAATGCGCCGATTTAGTCAGCCTATCCACAATCACCCAAATAGCATTATGCCCTCGCTGAGTATTCGGTAACCCCGTTACAAAATCCATCGAAATGCTATCCCATTTCCACTCAGGAATGTCTAATGGTTGCAACAAACCACTAGGCCTCAAATGTTCCACTTTCGATTTCTGACAAGTTAAACAAGCATAAACAAATTGAGCCACATCTTTTTTCAAACCAGACCACCAGAAAATCTTCCTCAAATCTTGGTACATTTTATTCGCTCCGGGATGAATACTTAAAATACTCCGGTGTCCTTCCTCCAAAATCATTCTTTTTAACTCCGCATCGTCAGGAATACAAATACGATCACGAAATCTCAAAACGCCAAACTTATCAACCTTGAAATCCTCATTCTCGTTCATCATCAAATCAACAAATTTCAAATCCAGCTTTTGTTTCTCACAAATCGACAACAAAAACTCATTCGTAACTTTCAACATACCAAGTCTCACACTCACCGATGTCACTTCGCAAACTAAACTCAAGTCTCTAAATGATTCCAAAAGTTCCCACTCTTTCGCCATCAATGCGGACATATGCAAAGACTTACGGCTCAATGCATCGGCTACCACATTAGCTTTACCAGGATGGTAATTCAAGCCAAAGTCGTAGTCTTTCAAGAATTCCAACCATCTCCGTTGCCTCATGTTCAACTCTTTCTGATCAAATAGATATTTCAAGCTTTTATGATCACTAAAGACTTCGAACCTCGCACCATAGAGATAGTGTCTCCAAATCTTTAACACAAAAACCACAGCAGCTAATTCAAGATCATGAGTAGGATAGTTTTTCTCATGAACTCTTAATTGCCTTGAAGCATAAGCTACAACTTTACCTTCCTGCATCAAAACACCACCCAAACCAATTAAAGAAGCATCACAATACACAACGAATGGTTCATTAGGATCAGGTAAAATAAGAATCGGAGCTGTCGTCAATCTTCTCTTCAGCTCACAAAAACTTTCTTCACATTGAATATCCCAAATGAATGCTTTACCCTTACAAGTCAACTGCGTCAAAGGTAATGCTAGCTTGGAAAAACCTTCAATGAACCTCCGATAATAACCAGCCAAACCCAAAAAGCTTCGAATTTCAGTAACGGATCTAGGAGCCTCCCATTGTAGAACTGCTTCTACTTTAGATGGATCCACAGCAATACCATTACCTGAAATCACGTGCCCGAGAAAACTCACCTCCGACAACCAAAATTCACACTTGGACAATTTGGCAAAAAGCTTCCTTTCTCTCAAAACCTGCAAAACAATACGTAAATGCTCTGCATGTTCCTCACGAGTCTTAGAATAGATTAAAATATCATCAATAAACACCACCACAAAACGATCCAAATGCTCGTGGAAAATCCGATTCATGTAATCCATGAACACACCAGGCGCATTAGAAACCCCGAACGGCATCACAGCAAACTCGTAATGCCCGTAGCGTGTCCTAAAGGCCGTCTTCTGAATATCTTCTTCTTTCACCCTTATCTGATGGTACCCCGATCTCAAGTCAATCTTACTAAATACACAAGCACCAACCAACTGATCCATCAGATCATCAATCCTTGGAAGCGGATATTTGTTCTTAATCGTCACTTTATTCAACTGGCAATAATCAATACATAATCGCATACTCCCATCTTTCTTTTTCACCAACAAAACTGGAGCACCCCAAGGAGAAACACTTGGTCTTACGAACCTCTTTTCCAGTAAGTCATTCAACTGCTTTTTCAACTCCACCAATTCAGATGCCGACATTCGATAAGGTGCCATAGAAACAGGTCTAGTACCAGGGACTAGATCTATCGAGAATTCCACCTCTCTCTCCGGCGGTACATCTGAAATATCTTCAGGAAATACCTCAGGAAAATCACACACAACAGGAAACACCTCAAGAGAAACTTTACTCTCCACCGACAACGATGCAAACACACCAAACAACTGAGCCTCATCCGCCAAAAGTCTCTTCAACTCTTTGGTAGATAAGAAACTCGAGTCTTCGTCTTCCTCCAGAGAAGGAAACCTTACTAGCTTATGATAACAATCAATGTGAACCCGATTAAATTGTAACCAGTTCATTCCCAACACCACATCTAACCCTTCCAATGGTAAACACACCAAATCCATCACAAAATCTTTACCATAAATGGCTAAAGGACAATTTAGACAAACCATAGAAGTAGTTACTGATCCCATCGCTGGAGTATCAATAACCATCTCAACACCCATCACAGACAACACAAGATTCAAACTCTTCGCGCACTCAGACGAAATAAACGAATGAGTCGCTCCAGTATCAATAATAGCAATTAAAGGCGTATTATTAATAAAGCAAGTACCTCTAATCAAACGATCTGCATTCGAGGTCTGAGTTCCTGCTAGTGCAAACACTTTTCCTCCAGGTTGAGCCTGTCTTGGTTTCGTACACCTTGTACTAACATGACCAACTTCCCCACAATTATAACATGTAACTCCATTCTTCCTCCTACAATCAGCAGCCACATGACCTTTCAAACCACAACTAGCACACATATCCACATTATTCATTTTCCTCTTACATTCCGATATACGATGTCCTAAACCACCACAATTGTAACATTTCACAGCAGAATTCATTCCTCCACCACTAGGCTTCCTATCAAAAGCAAACTTCTGTTTCCCTTTGTCAACAGGGGTAACATAAGGCCTACCTCTGAACTGCCCCTTTCCTTTCTTATCATTCAGATTCTTGTAATGAGTAGCACGTGCTTTGCTATCCTCATCAAAGATCCGACTCTTGTTCACCAACACTGAAAACTGTCTTATCTCCTGATAACCGATACCCTGCTTGATTTCTGGCCTCAAGCCATTCACAAACTTCAAACACTTCGACCTCTCTGAACCCGCTGTATTATAATTAGGACAGAACTTCACAAGTTCCTCAAACTTAGCAGCATAATCCGCAACAGAGGAATTATCCTGTTTCAGTTCAAGAAATTCAATTTCCTTCTTACCTCTCTCATCTTCCGGAAAATACTTTTCGAGAAAAGCATCTTTGAACACAGCCCACGTAACCACTATTTCATCCTCCTCAAACCTCTGAGAAGCATTTATCCACCAATCTTCAGCTTCCTTTTCCAGCACATGAGTACCAAACTGCACTTTCTGATCCTCGGAACACTTAATGAAACGGAAGATCTTCTCAATCTTCTTCAGCCAAATCTGTGCTCCCTCAGGATCATGAGTACCATTGAAGCTCGGTGGGTTATTCTTCTGAAACTTATCCATACTACGCGACTCCTCGTCCGCCGCAGCATTCGGTAAATTCTGCATCGCCTGCGCCATAGCTTGCATGGCCGCAGTCATAGCAGCATCACGTCTTCCAGCCATAATCTGAACGTTTCCAATGATAACAAATTATGGTTAAACAACAACTCGTCCAACGTAACTCGCCCAATATGCCAGACACAACAACCACAACTGACACAAACTGACACAAACAGCTCTGATACCACTTAATGTGACGCCCCCAATCTAATACCCCCAATTAGCATGCATTTAAAGCAGTTAAAAGAAAAATTCAAAAATTGATCAGAGTACATTTGAAAACACGGCATAGAAAGGAGACATCCCATCAACGTAACCAAAATATACACATAACATGCAACACCTGCCCATAATGATATGCAACTGTGGGGTAGCAATCAAACAGAGGAAACTTCGTTCCTTACACCCACTTTTCAGAAATTAGAATTAAAACGGAAAATCTAAAATCTGATTAACATATACACATATAAACAGTTTGTCATACATCAAGTAGCATATGTACAACCAAAATATAATATATCATCAGATATACAAAACAATAGCACGCGGCCACCCTAACTACCCGGAGTCACATATCAGAGCCGACCGACCAAAATAATGAAGATGCAAAGCTTCACAAAAAGAATACCTCCAGCAAACCTAATCTGCAACGCCTCATAGAGCGTTATAAAACAGCAGAAGGGTGAGAAAAACAACCATAATATAATTGCATAAAATTATATATATTAACACAAAAATACACAAGCAACACATTCTCACCGCAAATGCTCAACAGTCGCATATAATATCACACGGTACAATTCTCACTTATCGTATACCACATCACATCAATCATTCACAATACAATCAAACACGTTCCAAGCACAATTACTCATGATTTATGCAATGCACATAGACCGACACAACGACTCTATGCACATGCCATGCAGTACCGACTTCAAATCTTGTAATTCATTAGTCCCCCAGGAACTCTTGGAATCATCGCTCGTTACATAGAGTAACTCCCCGTCGGGCCTACGATGTTCCCCGTCGCTATAAACCATTATTTCAGGGCGTACGACGTTTATGGATTGCTTTCGACCACTATTTCAAGGCGCACAATCCGATTGCCATAGTCCACTATTTCAGGGCGCACAATCATTTGTGATTAATCGCTTCTACCATTATTTCAGGGCGTAAGACGATAAAACTGATTCATCTATGAATCTTCCAATGCAAGAATGCATATCATGATACTTGACACATTAATGACTCATGCCAACATCAAATACTCATGCATCAACAATATTCATGTATTTCAAGTGCACACAAAGTAATGCACACAATTGCCCAAAATGGCCACAAACACCAATATACCACACTTAGCATTTTCTTGCCTCTCGGCCACAAATCGTCATCACAACAGCACATAAGGCATACACATCCAAAGCACAAACATATAACACAATACAAGTCAAATACGCACTATTAAAAACGACAAAAGTCGAGATTCGACACTATTCACATTTTCCGACCAAATTTAATCGGCTAACGATTCTCAAAACCTCATATTCACCAAGTACAGTTCGATACCTTTCCAACGACACCAAGAATACAAAAATCGGATAATCGGAACCAAAGTTACGAACAAAACCGAAAACAACATTTTCAAAAATCACATTTTCATCATTCCCCTGGCCGTACGCGTACCCCCATGAGCCATACGCGTACGGGCAGAAGCCCATTTTTCCCAAATTCCACGTTGTAAACGCCATACGCGTAATGACCTCTCTCGTACGCGTATTGCCCTGAAAACAAGCAGCCCATACGCGTATTGCCCTCACGGCTCGCCCACCATACGCGTAACGCCAAGGTTCATACGCGTAATGCCCACATGGCTCGCCCACCATACGCGTAACGCCAAGGTTCATACGCGTATGAACATGCCCCATACGCGTATGACCTGGAAAAACCAGAAAAATGCCTGCATAATTTGTTCCACGATTTTCCACCCAAAAACCTCCAATTCATCATCCAAATCTCAGAAAAACAATAAATGGAAGTGTAATAATGCACCACAAACATGTATAGCCAATCAAACATGCAATCAACAAGTATTTTGACACATTCTAATCAATTTCTACTCAATTTTACCAAATATGGGTCTAGTGAAATTTTCTCCAATTCAATCCAAAACAACAACAAACACACATACATAATCGTATACAATCATACAATAATCGAGTTTCGCACCCTTACCCGATTAATCGATTCCTAGAAATTGTTCTTGATGATTTTTCCACTCTTTCTCCAATTTTCTCTCTTCTCCTCTTTTCTTCTCTTTTTCCTTCTTTCTTCTTTCTTTCCCTCTATTTTTCTTTCCCTTTTCTTTTCTATTTTCTTTTCTTTCTTACTAACTTAGTAAAAATATCTTTGAAATGTCCAAAATACCCCCACACTCAAATATCCCGCAAATGTTCCCAAAACGCGATAAAATATAATCACGACGAAAAATAACATATTTTCGCATAAAAGTCGAGAATAAAATAAAATAATAATAAAATAATCCAAAAAGACTCAATAATATAAAATTGGCAAAACGGGGCGTTACAGAACACCTGCAAAAATAAATGAAAATAGATTAAACTCAATGATATTTACACGGTAACGCACTATACACACAAAAACGTAAAGTAAACGTATTTACACACAAAGTGGGGTTTATTCAACCAATTTTAACACAAAGTAACGATAAGTGCAACAAAACTTATTTACAAAAATAGGTACATTTTGCACTTATCATCTGGGAATCTTTGTGTTCGTCTTCACCCTCGGTTGTCCGCTATACTTCGTCTTCGTCTACTATGCCTTCTCTTCTAGGGTTAAATGTGCAGAACTAAAATGACTTAAGGAAAATAGGCCACAATCCTGAATTGACCTATATAAACCGTGCCACATCCCCATTCAGGAACATACACATCAGCACATCCATGCCATGTCATCAACATTTTAAGTGAAATTTTAACTTTTCTAACGGCAAGGACAAACGTGAACCTATTTAAAAACGTATGAGACCAATTTGGCACTTTTAAAAGAAAGAGAACCTAATTGAACCTACCCCTATAGTTAGAGGACCAAAAAGAGTATTAAACATTTATTTTAACTTCCTTTTTCAATTGCATGCTTACTTTTATTTAGCTAGGTAGCTTTTACCTATCTAGAGGTGTAAAAAAAAACTCTATATGATAAAGTCTCAATAAGTAAACTCATGTACTTGGCCCTTTTTTTTACCCTCTACTAAATAAATATTTTTTGACCCCTTATTTTAAGCCCCGCATATTTTTCTCTTTTTAATAGGGTAAGTGGTTCAAAACTAAGACAATTTTGTATCTCTTTGTTTAAATATTATTTTTCATTCAAAAACAAAAGTGTAACAAAAGTGTTACATTCAAAAATAAAAACTAAAATTCAAATTATTAATGTCAAAATAATAACTAAATGACTACTTATGAAAACTTGTAGCAAGAGCTTATGTTTACATCTCTCATTCACATCCACATTTTCCAACTTTAGGAATAGACACAATTTCTAAAAAATAACACTTTGGTTTAAAAAGGTTAGGGCACATATCTTTTGGACAATCAGTATGACGAATACAACTAAGGAATCCTGTAACAAAAAATATGATAAAATATTGTTACTAAAATGATAAGAAAAAAAATCATATAGGAAGTAAATAAGAAAATTTGTAAATGCTCAAAAAATAACTTACCGTCAACATTCATTGCAAAAATAATTAAGTAAAGAATGATAGTAATAACATAAACCAATTTGATAAATTCAGACATTTTTTCTCCTCTATGCATAAATGATATACTCTAGTTTTATCACTTTTTAATTTATTAAGTTCATTCCTTCAAAAATTAGACACATTTTTAAATGTCTCATGAATATATCAAAATGTTGTGCTTGTCTCTTTAGCGGACTTTGTAAGAGGTTATATAACAAATTTGAACAATCATTCTTTTTTTATTTATTATTCATTATTTTACTTGTGAGTATAGGCACCATCACAAAAGAGGAGTAATGTTTTCAATTTATCAATAATCTATAAAGGAGCATGAACGTTGGCAATTACTTATCTTCGAATATATCGAAAGGGATTTTAAGAGAAGTTGTTTGAAAAGCCAATATATTATGTAAATTTTCATTATTATAAAAGAAACATTTTATTTAACCGTTAAGTTAGATAGATATTTATTTATTTTAGATAAGAAAAGATGAATTAGAATATGTATAAGGAATATTCAGCTCAATTATAAAGAAATCGGAAGAAAACAAACTTTATATCACCTAAGGAGTAAAACAGACCTACGAATTAGAATTTCACTCTTCCCACACATGAACATTAGAACACTAAACTGAATTTGATACTAATCCCAGGAAAAACAATTAATAGCCCTAACGATTTAGTGCCATTTCATATGCATTTTAGTGTCATTTCATATATTTTTTTAATACATTGCTGTTTTTTATTCATTTCAAATGTGTGTTGATTGGACACTCAGGCAAGCAAGATCGAAGAAAAATGATCAAAAATGAACAAAAGGTTGCAAAATGCAAGATCCAGTAGGCTGACGCTCTTTAGCCCCCTAGACGGTCATCAGCCATTGAAGAATCGCAAAAAGAGAAGGCTGATGCCAGTCAGCCTCAGCTAACGACTATCAGTCTGACTCAATGTTGTTTTTTCGTCCTTATAAGTGAACCACTCTTCCCCACTCTGCACGCTTTTCCCAACCATCTCTCACCACTTTTTCGCAGTTATTGGACGAATTTTAGGCTATATATTGATTTTTCAATTTCAGTTTTGAAGGTCCAAGTTTTTAGTATCGTTTAGGCAGAAAAAACACTTAATTTTAAAAGCACTTATTTGCTCACATTGAGTAATAAGTGCACCATATTGTCGCTCCTAGGATTTTCATCCAGGTACAAACGCGAGAGTGGCGCGGATAAACAGAGTCGCCAGCCGTGTAAATTTATCCCAGGAGAGGGAAAGGGAACACCGCATAAACCTTAGGAAGGGGGAAAGGAATGGTCACCGCAACCATAACCTGGGTTCGGGAGTCGGTTACGCGAGGGGAAGGTGCTAGCACCCCACGCGTCCATCGTACTCGATGGGATCCACGCTTGTTGTCTATTCTAAGGGTAAGTTATACTATCATCTAGGGTTGTACTAAGACGAGGAGGGGAAAAACAAAGACAGACTCGGTAGGACGTCGACGTCCTAGGCCTACGTACCCCCTTTGTGCAATGGGGAACTCAGAGTCAACGTAGTTCGGACCAAGTTCTTTTTGTGTTTTTTATGAGCGACGTTAAGTTCGCGTCCGGCAGTTAGGGTCGATGCCTGTTTGCGACTCAGACGGAAGGTAACGTGCCCTTTTTGAAAACAGCCTTTAAGTTGAAGGTCCCGAAGGACAAAAAAGGTTTGAAGTTGGTTCGTGTTTTTTAGGACATAAGTGGCTTAAGTTAGTTCCTAAGCTGCATTGCACCAAAGTCTAGGGCACAGGGGCGAATACTTAACGCATCATCCCAAGACAAGACGCTCGCTAAGCACTCTAGAAAGATGAGAGGAAGCCCCTCATTTCTCATTCCCCATACTTAAGGCTCGTGCGCAATACACCTTATCATTATTAAGTGTTTTAGAGAAATTTGAGATGAGAAGAGATAAGACACAAGGGTAAATCTAAGGGAGACTATAGATCCTAAAGTCTTCATGCATGGGTGACCTACGGTTAGTGAGGTTTGAAGACAACCTAAATCCTAAAGGAAGAAGATGAGGGAAGGAACGAACAAAGGTGAAGAGGAATACTTTTCCACCTTAAAGAATTTACCTTAATTCCTGCATAAAAGATTAGTACATAATTGACATAAGTAAGAGAGATGAGGTGAATGAAAATCAAACAATGATAAACAACAATGATTATCATCCAAACATGAATCAAAGAAACAAAGAAGCAGCCCCAAAACAAATGGCACAAGTGCCTTTCAAACAGATAATCACACAAGGTCAAAGAGGCGCCTGCAAGAAAATCTCAAGTGAAAACAAATCAGATAATTATAAAAATAACTCCTAAAATTCCCAAATTAAACATTAAGGTTCCTCAACCAGAGTCAAATAACATATAAAAAATCCCTGCAAAAATTCAAAGTGTTAGCCATTCAAATAATCACACAAAATTCAAATAAGGGATAGGGTTCAATGTGCCAAAGGGAAGGACTTAAATGCAATATGAAATAAATTTAAAAATGAAGGAGAAATATTTGTATGCAATTTAGAATGTTAATGAATAAATGCAAAAAGAACGAGTGAAAAATGTTTTAGGATTGCAGAGAAATTAAATAAAGAAATTTAAGTATGCATGACATGTATAGTGCAAAAAGAAGTTGAATTAAACAATTAATTTAAATGATAAAAAATAAAATTGGTGAAAATTTTATAAGATGATAAAAATGATGTATGAATTTTATGAAGATTTTTTAATGCAATAATGTATTTTTAATAATTAAAAATGAAATAATAATGAATATAAAATAAATAGAAAGAAAATGCATATGGGGGGTGCAGCGAGGAGCCCAAAGGCGTTGGGATAATTGAAATGGGCCTGGAGGGGGGTGTCACTAGCGCATAGTCCATCAGAAAAATACTAATAATAAAAAATAAAACAAAGCCTGGGGTGCGTTAAGTAAAAAAAACATGTTAAAATGATGGTTGGGCAAGAGGGGGAGGGTGCGAATAGCAGCCTGTCCCAATAATTAATAAAAAAACAAAAAAATAAGGGTGGACTTACCATGGACGTGCCATGTGCGGCGCACGCCCCTCATTAATGTGCTGTCTCACAGCCAACCGTGCGATCAGAAATAAAATGCAACCAACAGCCATGATTTGATGTACACACGGTAATAACATGGAATGGCCTACGTACGATTAATAAAATAAAAACAAAAAATAAAAGACAAGTGGCAGCATGTGACGCGTCCGATCTGGAAATCGACGGTCCTCCCTCGTCTTCTCCAATCATCACCTTCGTCGGACTGGTATTCCGGCCGCCGCCGGAGCTAGGACTCCGGCCACCCTCCCCGGTGGGCTGCGATGAGTTTTTTTCCAGAAAATACAAACAGGTACACTATTTTGACCAGAGAAACGCCAGGAATCCAAATATGGCCTTAAAAATTTCAAATTGTTAGCGTATAATAAAAAAACGAATGAAAAACCATTAGGGCACAAAACTTTAAATCCACATTACAAGCAATTCACACATCCATAATTAAAAATAATTATACCAGAGTGATCACCATTCATCACACGTCAATATTCATGCAAAAAATAGGAGTTTTAAGAACGCGAAAAAACCTCTCAACCTGAGATGGAGCAGCTCCAATCCTTGCCTTTGGCTGCGAATGGTGGTCGATTTGCACTCTAGAAATCCCCAGGAAGATATTTGTGGAAGAACTTTTGGCCAAAACCTTGTGGGTCGTGAGTTTTGATGAAAAATCGTCTTTTAGGGTTTTCTTGAGAACTCCTCCAATTGCACGTGCATGAACCCTAACCAGTGCATCTTTAGGTTTAAATAAGCTAGGGTTTTCAGTTGAATACGAATTGGGCCTGGGTAATTCCATGTTTAATGATTTTTGAATTATTTTGGGATTTTGCATTATGTTGAATAAGTGAAAAATACATTCCTTCCATGCCCTTGAATTCATGATGGATCACTTGTATCTGAGTTGCTACTCACACCACTTTTAACTTGGGCCTTGAGAACAAATGGTTTATGTTGGGAATTTTGAATAATGGAAAAAAGGTGAATAATAATCCATGGAATTTCTTCATTCTTGGGTCAAAAATAATCCTCAAGGCATGTCTTTTAATATTGGAATGTGGCATGAAGCAATGGAATTGATTATAGGTCACTATGCCCAAAATTGTGAAAATGGCATCATGAAAAACCCTAAAAACCACTTTGCCTTCTTTTGATCATAACTGGAGTTTCACAAATGATATGGAGACCCACTAGTACTTGTTAGAAAGAGGAGAAAAATATCTTCAACTTTCATGTTGGAGAAAAATTCATCTGAAGCTTCCTTGATGGTGTAAAATTAAGTTGAAGGTGGTGTAGAAACTTGCCAAAAATGGAAACTTTTCATTATAGGTCACTTTCCACATTTAGAAACTTTGCACCAATTCCTGATTCCTGACAAATATGTATGAAATTTGACTCCTGGAGACCATATGAGGGTGTGAGACCTTAAAATTCCTGAAGAGAACTTCAAAATTTCACAGTTGACTTTTCTCCTTTCACTGTTGACTTTTCCCCCAAATTCTCCTGGTTCCCAATCTTCTGATCAATTGAACCTCTCCTGAACCAAACTGATGGACAATCTTCCACTCCTAGATACTCAAGGACCCAAGGAAGACCATAGAATCAAGTCTTGCCTAAAAAATCAGAAATAAACTGACTTTGTAGCAAACCCTAGTTGTGGTACCCTCAGTCTAGGAGGAAATAACACAGTCTCTAAATCCAAATTCCTCTGAATATGATGTGTATCCTCTCCAACAAAGATAAGATATGCCATTTGATGATGATAAAAACCCAAGGAGCTTGCCCATTGGAGCAATAAACCCAAGAATCTCAAAACCCTAATTCATGCACTGGTTAGGAGAGAGTGATCCACTTGAGATCTCTTGCCACTTGTGAATCTTTGATGAGGTTATGGACCAGATAGGATCTTCTTGAACTGCTTCAAGCACCTTGACCCCATGCTAATGATATGCATACATGATAATGCAAAAAATGAAATGAAACATAAGCCAGTTAGTAAAAAAGTAAGTAGGGCAAATTTTGGGGTACAACAGCTGCCCCTATTCAATCAACTTGGTCCTGAGGGTATGATAGCGACAACTTTCAGATAATCAGGGTGCACGGAGATTGAATACCAACGAACCCAGAAATTTGCAATCCTTCACTGGAGAATTAGCTATAAATGCTGCTATGCTTGGTATAAAACGAAACAAACTTTCCCAAGTTATGTCATCTCTGCTGATAAAGAGAACCGACGAAGTAAATCTTCAAAAGGCTGATATCTCTGCTGGTAAAGAGAACTTAGCAACGCAAAAGTCATCCCTGCTGATAAAGGGAAACTGACGAAGAACTATCCAGAAGATCGTTATCTCCGCTGATAAAGAGAAACTAGCAAACTGATGCCATCCCTGCTGATAAAGGGAAACTGACAAAAAACTATCCAGAAAATCGCTATCTCCGCTGATAAAGAGAAACTAGCAAACTGATGCCATCCCTACTGATAAAGGGAAACTGACGAAAGAAAATTTTCAAAAGATTGTTGTTCTCTGCTGATAAAGAGAATATAGCAACATAAATGCCATCCCTGCTGATAAAGGGAAACTGACGAACGAAATCTCCAAAAGATTGCTATCCCTGCTGATAAAGAGAAACTAGCAAACTGATGCCATCCCTGTTGATAAAGGGAAACAGACGAACGAAATCTCCAAAAGATTGCTATCCCTGCTGATAAAGAGAAACTAGCAAACTGATGCCATCCCTGCTGATAAAGGGAGACTAGCAAAATAAGTGACATCCCTGCTGATAAAGGGAAACTGACGAAGAACTATCCAAAAGATCGCTATCTCTGCTGATAAAGAGAAACTAGTAAACTGATGCCATCCCTACTGATAAAGGGAAACTGACGAAAGAAAATCTTCAAAAGATTGTTGTTCTCTGCTGATAAAGAGAATCTAGCAACATAAATGCCATCCCTGCTGATAGAGGGAAACTGACGAACAAAATCTCCAAAAGATTGATATCCCTGCTGATAAAGAGAAACTAGCAAACTGATGCCATCCCTGCTGATAAAGGGAAACTGACGAACGAAATCTCCAAAAGATTGCTATCCCTGCTGATAAAGAGAAACTAGCAAACTGATCCCATCCCTGCTGATAAAGGGAAACTGACGATAGAAAATCTCCAAAAGATTGCTATCTCTGCTGATAAAGAGAAACTAGCAAACTGATGCCATCCCTGCTGATAAAGGGAGACTAGCAAAATAAGTGCCATCCCTGCTGATAAAGGGAAACTGACGAAGAACTATCCAAAAGATCGCTATCTCTGTTGATAAAGAGAAACTAGCAAACTGATGCCATCCCTGCTGATAAAGGGAGACTAGCAAAATAAGTGCCATCCCTGCTGATAAAGGGAAACTGACGAAGAACTATCCAAAAGATCGCTATCTCTGGTGATAAAGAGAAACTAGCAAACTGATGCCATCCCTGCTGATAAAGGGAAACTGACGAAAGAAAATCTCCAAAAGGTTGCTATCTCTGCTGATTAAGAGAAACTAGCAAAATAAATGCCGACTTCTCTGGGGATAACGTGAAACAAAACTTCTGGTTTAACCCACAATATGTCAAGCAAGAATGGGATTTCACAAAAGAGAAAGGCCAGACAAACTTCTAACGGACCCATGATCCACAGATAAGATGACTCCGCCGGGGAAGGGAGAAGTCTAAATAAAAGACTCTGCCGGGGAGCACCAGTATGAGGAACACATCCCTCCAAAATCTCCTGAGTCATGCCATCTCTGCTGGGAAAGAGAACTGGTAAAGAAAGTACCAAACCTGTCTTATGCTTCGAATGCAAATGTTTGAATAGTGGTGTAATGCTCCATATGAAATGGAAATGCTATGTGCTTGAGGATGCAATGCAAATGCTTATGATATGCAAAAAGGGTCCCTCCAGCAAAATAAATGCCGGAGAGAAAAGATTGATTCAGCTGGGGATGACAAAAATTAATTGCCCTCTGAATCTAGGAACTCTGCTGAGAAGTGTCATACTGATCGACTCTTCGGATCGACAACTTCTGCTGGGGATGAAATCACAAAAGAACTACCGGGGACCCCACCTGTCTTTCACTGAAGGTAACATCCAAAACCTGAGATTTTTCCTCTGTTGGGGGATTTAAGATTGAACGCCAATAACGGAACCGGAAGTCCGTTGCTGAGGATTGCTAATAACCTGCTGGAGAAAACAGTCCATAATACCATCCTGCTTAGGGTTACTACTGAACTTAGCCTGCTGATGGGGAGAATGACTTTTCTCCCATCTTGTTGGGGATTAGAATATGACATCGTTGGTGAAAGCACGCTTCCTGACTGGATGAGGAAGGTGAACACCTTGATTCTGTGGGGAAATAACGTCTTGATCCGGAGGGAATACTTCTCAAGTCTCCTGCTGGGGCGGTCTGCTCTGCCGAGGAAAGTTTGTCCTGCTGGGGAAGGAGCAATCTCAATGCTGGGGAGCGCCAACTGCTGGGGATATACAATCCTGTTGCCCTGCAACCAAATAACAACAAATAGAATATGCCACAACCTGGCTATCGCCGTTAACGCCTAAGTAATTTCTACTGCTTTTCGTTATGCTTCGCAAAGCTCAAAGTTTCATATGCGATGTTTATCAAAAATATCGAACGTTTTTGGAAACAAAACAGTAAAAGTAAAAGTAAAACGAACAATGGAAAGCTCTTTGAGTGAAATGAATATTTTATTGAAGAGTGGCCTGTAAATAGGCATTTACAATAGGAAGCAATTCCTAGAAAGAGGTAATTGCGCAAAAACAAAAGAAAATACACATGTCGGCAATGTGGGAACAGATATCCACCATGATTCGACTCAGCTATGACCCATATGACTTGCTTATCCACAAACGTCTTGACCTCTGAAGAGACTAACTGTACTGATTCCTTTCTTTCAGAACTTCCAGGTATCGAGAATGTTCACAGATCGGACACAGACCGTAGCCTTTCGCTTATAAATCCCTAACTTTTGCCTGGATCGCCCTTTTCGGGTTTTCAATCCACCGGGATACCCATTTTTGCCAAAGTCGCCTTTTCAGGTTTTCAACTTTGCGGGTTTACATATTTTTTACATTTTATCCCTAACTTTTGCCCGAACCTTTTCCTTTTTATGGTTCGCCGGGATGCCCCTTTTTGCCTGGACTTTCTTTTTATGTCCAGCGGGTCTCTTTTATGCGAAGTAATTTTTGACTACGTCTGCGTTCACAGGGGATGTAAAATCTTCGCCATCCATAGTTGAGAGTAGTAAGGCTCCACCAGAGAAAGCCTTTCTGACTACATACAGCCCTTCGTAGTTTGGAGTCTATTTGCCCCTGTGATCTGTCTGAGGAGGAAGGATCCTTTTCAAAACCAATTCACCTGTCTGAAAATTCCGAGGACACACTTTCTGATCAAAGGCGTGCTTCATCCGGCTCTGATACAAATGGCCATGTGCGATGGCTGCCAATCTCTTTTCTTCAATAAGGTTCAACTGGTCCAACCTGGAACGCACCCACTCAGCTTCATCAAGCTTCACATCTGTCAGAACTCTCAAAGATGGAATCTCGACCTCTAAGGGTAAAACTGCTTCCATACCGTACACCAATGAGAAAGGGGTTGCCCCAGTTGACGTACGTACCGAAGTACGATAACCATGTAGAGCATAAGGTAACATCTCATGCCAGTCCTTATATGTTACCACCATCTTCTGTACAATTTTCTTGATATTCTTATTTGCCGCCTCAACAGCCCCATTCATCTTCGGACGATAGGGAGAAGAATTGTGATGCTCGATCTTAAAACTCTGACATAGTTCCTTCATCATATTATTATTCAAATTCGAGCCATTGTCAGTAATGATTCTCTCAGGGACCCCATAACGGCAGATGATATCCTTCTTTATAAACCGGGATACCACTTGCTTGGTGACGTTGGCGTACGAGGCTGCCTCCACCCACTTTGTGAAATAGTCAATGGCAACCAAAATGAAACGATGCCCATTGGAAGCAGTAGGCTCAATCTTTCCAATCATATCTATACCCCACATTGCAAATGGCTAAGGAGATGACAACACATTTAGAGGCGTAGGCGGTACGTGCATCTTATCTGCATAAATCTGGCATTTATGGCACTTCCGAGTGTACTTGAAACAATCAGACTCCATAGTCATCCAATAATATCCTGCTCTCAACAACTTCCTAGCCATGGTGTGTCCACTGGAATGAGTACCAAAAGAGCCCTCGTGAACTTCCTCCATCAATGAGCTTGCCTCGTGTTCATCGACACAACGTAGCAAGACCATATCGAAGTTCCTCTTGTATAACACATTATCCTTGTTCAGAAAGAAGTTCCCTGCCAACCTTCTCAGAGTCTTCTTATCCTTGGTGGAGGCACCCTCTGGGTACTCTTGTCTCTTCAGAAAAACCTTAATATCATGATACCACGGTTTTCCATCAGACACATCTTCAATTGCAAACACAAAAGTTGGTCTGTCCAGACGCATGATTCTAATCGAAGGTGTTTTATTCCAACGGTTCACCTTATACATGGATGCCAAGGTCGCCAACACATCAGCCATCTGATTCTCAGCTCTGGGCACATGATGAAAATCCACCCTATCAAAGAAAGGTAACAACCTTCTGGCATAGTTGTTATAAGGTACCAAATTTGCCTGACGAGTCTCCCATTCTCCTGTAATCTGATTAACTACCAACGCAGAATCACCATAGACATCGAGGTTCTTAATTCTCAAATCAATTGCTTCTTCTAACCCCATGATGCATGCTTCATACTCTGCCTCGTTGTTGGTACACACAAAGGCTAACCGGGCAGTGAAAGGTATATGAGAACCCTTCGGAGTTGTAATGATTGCCCCAATTCCATTGCCATATGAGTTAACAGCCCCATCAAAAATCATCTTCCACTGTGATCCAATCTCAGGTCCTTCGTCAGGCAGAGGCTCTTCATAATCCTTCATCTTCAGAAACATAACATGCTCGTCTGGAAACTCAAACTTCATAGGTTGATAATCCTCAACTGGCTGATTAGTAAGATATTATGACAGAACGCTTCCCTTAATGGCCTTCTGAGAAACATACTGAATATCGTACTCTGTCAAAACCATCTGCCAACGGGCTATCCTTCCAGAAAGTGCCTGCTTCTCAAACACGTACTTAATCGGATCCATCTTCGAAATCAACAAGGTTGTGTGATTCAACATATACTGCCTTAGGCGCTTGGCTGCCCAAGCGAGTGCACAATATGTCTTTTCCAGCATAGAGTATCTTGATTCGTAGTCAGTGAACTTCTTACTCAGGTAGTAAATGGCGTGCTCTTTCTTACCTGTCTCGTCGTGTTGACCGAGCACACAACCCATCGAATTCTCAAGAACCGTAAGGTACATAATCAACGGTCTCCTAGACACTGGTTCTTGCAAGTACGTCTTTATCCTTTCAAATGCCTCTCGACAATTTTCATTCCACCTGACCTCTTGATCCTTTCTTAACAACTTGAAAATTGGTTCACATGTAGCCGTCAGATGAGAGATGAACCTGGCAATGTAATTCAACCTTCCCAAGAAACCACAAACCTCTTTCTCTGTTCTTGGCTCAGGCATCTCCTGTATGGCTCTTATCTTTGCGAGATCAACCTCTATACCCCTTTCGCTAACAATGAAACCCAGCAATTTACCAGACCTCACGCCGAAAGTGCACTTGTTCGGATTCAATCTCAACCTGAACTTCCTCAACCTTTCAAACAGCTTCTGGAGGTTTACCAGGTGTTCTTCCTCTGTCTGTGACTTCGCAATCATGTCATTAACATAGACTTCAATCTCCTTGTGAATCATATCATGAAAGAGAGTCACCATCGCCCGCTGATAGGTTGCCCCAGCATTCTTCAATCCAAAGGGCATTACCTTGTAGCAAAATGTTCCCCACGGTGTTATGAAAGTAGTTTTCTCTATGTCCTCTGGGTCCATTTTGATTTGGTTATACCCAGAGAAGCCATCCATGAAGGAAAACACAGAATATTGAGCAGTATTGTCCACTAACACGTCAATGTGGGGGAGCGGGAAATCATCCTTCGGGCTCGCCCTATTCAAATCTCGGTAATCGACACACATCCTGACCTTCCCATCCTTCTTAGGTACAGGCACAATATTAGCAACCCACGGAGGATAATTTGTCACAGAAAGAAATCCGGCGTCCAACTGTTTCTGAACCTCTTCCTTGATCTTGACGGCCATACCTGGTTTCGTCCTTCTCAATTTCTGCTTGACTGGAGTACAACCCTCTTTAAGCGGTAGCCGGTGTGAGACAATGTCAGTGTCAAGCCCAGGCATGTCTTGGTACGACCAGGCGAAGATGTCCACATACTCTCGAAGTAACTCAACCAATCTCCTCTTAACAGTGTCTTCCAAAGCAGCCCCAACCTTTACTTCTCGTTTGACGTCCTCGGTTCCCAGATTAACAGTCTCAACTTCCTCCTGATGAGGTAGAACAACCCTTTCCTCTTGTTTCAATAGCCTGGCTAATTCTTCTGGTAAGTCACAGTCTTCGTCAGTCTCTTCTTCGGCCTGATAGATGCGATTGTCGAAGTCATATCGAGCCATAGCTAAGTCATGGGTGGAATCTGAACAAAGGAACCTGCATGATGGATGTTTTATGTTCATTATGAGTGCAACAAACAAGAAAACACATTGCCATTTTGATGTGGGTTAATGCATAAAGTAAAAAATAGAAAGACAGGGATCAAAATGAATGAAAAAACGTCCTTTATTGATGATAAGAATAGCAAATAAAACATCCAATCCCTACAAATAAATATCACTACGTCTTGGGCAGAACGTAGGACTTCAACATAACAGAAAACAAAAGTAAATTACTCCGGGCGTGTCACTTGGATAACTTTCTCGGAGGACCAGTTGCCTAGACTCTGACCAGGAGGGCAGGGACGGATCCATTCATCCATGTCACAATCACTATCTCCTTCATCCTCAATAGCATTGACTCTGTCGAAGAAAACACCGACACTGGTGAAACGGACTGGACCATAGAACTTGGGAGGCTCTTCAAAACGTCTAGGTGGCCTGTAACCCAGTCCATGAGTATCTTGCTTCCTTTGAACATCAATAACACTGCCCCACTTCTGAGAACTACCAGCTTCAACTATAGCACGTGCCTCTTTGAAAGAGGACATTGGAACTTCTGGTTGTATGATGACTTCAGGTTGGGCAACCGCCTTAGGCTGAGTGACTGCCTTCGGGGGTTCCTGGGGAATCTTCACAGCTTCAAAGGCTTGGCACAAAGTTTCCTGTATCTCACCATCTACCTCTACATACTTGAAGGTCGATAGGTGACTCACCATGATATCTTCTTCACCACAAATAGTCACAACGTGGCCATCCACCATATACTTCAACTTCTGGTGCAGCGTAGAAGTTACTTCCCCAGCACCATGGATCCAGGGGCGATCCAACAAACAACTGTAGGCAGGCTGAATATCCATTATGTAAAAGGTGGTGTTGAAAACCTCAGGACCCACCTTGATCGGCAGAACTAACTCTCCAAACACTGACCTCTTGGAGCCATCAAAAGCACGTACCACCAAGTCACTTGGTGTACAAATCAACCCACGGGTATCCAATTTCATCAAAGCCTTCTTTGGTAACACATTCAAAGACGACCCAGTATCAACTAACACATGCGACATCAAAGAACCACGACATTCCACTGAAATATGCAGAGCGTTGTTGTGATTCCTCCCAGCCAGAGTCAGATCTAAATCGGTGAAACCCAAACCATTACCAACATTCACATGAGCCACAACCCCTTCTAACTGATTGACGGATATTTCCTGTGGTACATAAGCCATATTCAGAACCTTCAGCAATGCATTTCGGTGTGCCTCAGAGCACAATAGTAAGGACAGAATGGAAATCTTCGATGGAGTTTGGTGAAGTTGGTCAACAATCTTGTAATCACTTTTTCTGATCAACCTCATAAACTCCTCTACATCTTCAGAGAAAGTATCCCCACCTTGCTTTGTCGTAGAGTTATTAGCTTCCTGCCTCTGTACGGACTCATCCATCATCTGTTTACCCTTGTCTTGTCTTAAACTGCCGGTTTGATTCTCGGATGGAATAAAGACCCTACCACTCCTAGTGATAGCCCCTGCTTCAGCAAGATTTCCGACCCCCGTATTCACCGCTGATGTGTCTTCCAATTCATGCTTCTTACCATTAACAAACACCTCGGCCCCATAGTTCCATGGGATGGCCTTGGTAGTCTAATACGGGACTGGTCCAGGAACAGTGATAGTGACCGGCGCTGGTCTCGCCGGCGCTGATATAGTTATTATCTTGAACGGAATTGTTATGGTGGCAACATCAATCTCTCTGTCAGTAACATTATTCTGCTTGCAACCTCTGTCAAACTGTAATACCCCTTCGTTGATCATTTTCTGAATACCTTCTTTCAATAACTCACAACCGCCTGGCTGTGACACACATCCCACACAACCTTCGTCACAACCGGGAAATACCCCTCCTTTCAACAGTCTTTCCTTCACCACACCCAAGGGAGTTTGGACTTCGCTCACATCTGAAATCAAACTCAAGTCTTCACAATCTTTAATAATAGCATTGATCTTTGGCCCACCGTGATTCGGCATCGGGTTCTGATTCACATTTGGGACGTCATTGGAGAAGTTGATGGCTTTGGAATCCACCAAATCTTGAACCTTATGCTTAAAAGCTTTACAGTTCTCAGTATGGTGTCCGGGTGCCCCAGAATGAAATTCACAGTGGGTGTTGGCGTCATAGCCGGGAGGTGGATTACCAGTAGGTGGAGCCAATGTTCTTGTCTGAATTAGCTGCAGTTTCAACAAGTGCTGGAATAATTGAGAGTAAGACATAGGTGGAGTGTCAAAATGCCTATCCCGCTTATTCTGAGGCTGTGATCGGTAAGGAGCATGATTCTGTTGTTGAGGCGCTGCTGGCTGTTGAGGTGCTGCTGGGATGGTTACGGAGGCCACCTGCTGATTGTAACTCTGACGAGGTCCATCTCTACCACGATATGATGACACAGAGTTTGTATCTCCCTCCTTCTTCTTATAACCACTGGCATAAGGCTTCTTGCTTCCTCCAGATGAGGACCCATCACTGCCTGATATCTTTCCGGCCTTAATTCCGCTTTCTACCATCTCTCCTACCAAGAATAAATCAGCGAACTTTCCAGACATACATGGTACCAATTTTTCAAAGTAATGACCCTGCAAGGTGGCCATAAACATAGTTATCATTTCACATTCCAACATGGGAGGCTGAACCCTCGCCGCCAGTTCACGCCACCTCTGGGCGTACTCTTTAAAACTCTCATTATTTTTCTGTGACAAATTCTGCAGCTGTGTTCTGTTAGGAGCCATATCAGTGTTATATTGGTAATGTCTGATAAATGCCCCTGCCAGATCTCTCCAACTACGCACATCCTTCCTCTCCAGTTGCATGTACCACTCCAGGGATGCCCTAGATAGGCTATCCTGGAAGCAATGCATCATCAGCTTTTCATTCTTCGCATATGCAGCCATCTTGCTTGCGTATGCCCTCACATGGGTCCTCGGACAAGTCATACCATTATACTTCTCGAAAGTGGGAGTCTGAAACTTGTGCGGAATAACAACGCCTGGAACCAACCCCAAATCCTCTAGATCCATTCCCACAGAATCCTGATTCACAACACCCCTCAGTTGTTCCTCAATCAGCCGGATCCTCTGATCCTGATCATTCTGGGGACCGACATCCCCACCTGGCAAAGAAAATACATCATCCTGAACATCATCATATTGACGACCCTGAACTGCGCCAGTACCAGTACCACCTCCCCTGCAGTGGGAATCACAACACTTTCTACTCCGCCTGGAGGAATCACCACACCAGAAGCGGGAACACCTCCGCCAGTAGGACCATTCTGACCATCATCAGTAACACCAGTCTGAAGTCCTCCATGAAGGACACCATCATTATCAACCCCCGCAATTATTGGCTGAACGAGAGTTCTCAACTGTTCCTGTCCCTGAGCAACCCCTTGCATCAATTCCATGAATTGGTTCATGCGAGTCCGCATCTCAATGATCTCATTCTGTAGCTGATCCACGAGTCTCTTCCGATTTTGCTTAGTAGGATACTGGTGAATACGCTGATCTGCAATTCTGAGATGAGAACAAGATAAGAATACCGGAGATAAACACCTGTCATGCAAAATGATTACGCAAAATGATTATGAATATGCAAATGCAAATGGACGTGTTTGAAAATTCACAGGGCGATCCACCCCTTGATTCCGATTTAATAACAAGATATAATGGAACCTCTGCTCATATATTAAGAAAACCAGAGAAGAGCCAAATGTCAATAATCACAAATCCGAGATAACAAGTCTGAATATAACAACCATAGGTCCCAACCAACAAGCCTGGTGGTGATCCACATACAATAAAAGAGAACAGAAAACTATGGCATATCATCAAAATTCACAAGTGTCAATCCCCCCATCCATTATGCTTTCTGCACCAGTCTTGAATCTCCTTGAACAACTTTCTGGTATCGGGATGCTTTGGCCTCTGAATTAGCCCTTAAATGAGAAGGTCTCTCCTGTGTATGATCCCATCCAAGTATCGGCAATGTAACTCCCAAGCGTCTTCTCCAGAAACACCATCCATGCTAGAACCCTCATGTCTGGGTTTCTTCACTTCAGCTTGGACTTTCAGTTCTTCCATGGAGGCTATGGCTTCCTTGAGTCGACCCTCGACTACTTGTCTCTTGAATATCCCTGATAAGATCTCGGCGTCTTTTTTCTTGAGCGTCGACTTCAACTGATCAATCTTAGCTATGTAGTCGTCTTCCTTTCTCTTATTCTCAGCCATGGCAGTTTCTTGGTGATCATTGAACCTGTGAATCTTCAACAAGGCCTTGCCTAATTCCTCCTCCTTGGACCTGAGAACGTTACTGACCCCATCCAAAGCTTGTTTCATTCTTTCTCTGGATGCGACCATGTCAGCAAGCTCTTTTTCTACTTTAGAAAGGAGCTCTGTCTTCAACTTGGCGGTATGAACAGCTTCACCCCGCTCATGCTTCCACTGATAAATTTCTCTCTTTAGCTCACTATTTTCTTCCTGCAACCTTTCCTTTTCATCCCATAATTTGTTATACTTCTCCAACTCAACGGTGCTAGGAGGCTCGATCACCAAAGGATACAAAGGTGGTTCCACCGGGAATGGAAGAAGCTCCTCTTCTGCTCTCTTTTTAATCCACTCTTTGTAGGAAGGGAAAGCCCGATTGTTACTTTTCCCAAATGGAATCTTACCCTTCTTGGTCACCTGTTTCCAAGCATTCACAACTTTCCTCATCAACCCTTGATCCTCAATACCATTGAAGAGCAAGGACTCACGGACATCTCGCTCTTCGGGTGGATTCTTCAAAGGATAGCCAAACTGTCTGATAGCTAGGGAGGGATTATAGTTAATTCCACCTTTCCTCCCTATCAAGGAAACATTAGGGAATTCTCCGCATTTGCAAATAATCTCCATTCCTAGCAAGTCACGATTAATCCAAACGATGTTATCAGCAGTCAAGTCCATAACCCTCTTAGACCACTTCAGAGAATCTTTCGTATCAACGAAAGCGCCAGATTCAGGGAGACGACTCAAAAACCAAGTAGCTAAGAGCGGCGCACAGCAACTCACAGTTTTCCCACGCCTTTTCTCATTCTTATAGTGAACTGAATGATACACGTCACCTAACAAGGTAGGTATAGGGTTCTTCGAAAGAAAGATTCTGACGGCATGCATATCCACCAGATCAGGAATATTCGGAAACAAAACAATCCCATAGATACACACAGCCAGAATAGCTTGGAAAGCAGTCCAGTTCTTCTCTTTGACATGTATGCAGGCCTGATCAAACAAAGACTTCAGCAGGAAACCCTTAACTCCTTGTTTTTCTTCAATATTACTGTTAAGAACGGATTCACTAATAAGAAGAGCCACATCCATCTCTTTTATACCGGGGTGTTCCTTAGAAAAGAAAACTATATCATGACTGATAGGAATTCCCAAAATAAATGAGAATTCCTCCAACGTTGGAGCCAAGATGTAGTCCGGGAACGTGAAGCAACGCAGAGGCGGGTCGTAAAACTGAAGAAGTGTGTGAATGGCATCCTTCTCATACTGGGAGATATTATAGACAAATTTCAGAAATCTTCCATACCTTCCACTGAACTCTGTACGAACTCCGGAACCAGCCATATTAATCAATTTGTGAATCAGTGTCAAAGTCGGCTCTGGGAATGAATAGGTGACAGTCTTCTTTCTCTGAACATCCATACTGAAGCAACCTCAGAAAACCGGAATCAAGAGTAAGATGCAAGCCCTGAAAAATGTCAAACACGTCAGAATGCAAGGAAAATGATATGCTTATGCAAACATGGGGTCAAGGCACACTGCTGGATGTGTTGTGCTGTTAACTGAACGAGAACCACAACCCAGAAAACCAGAATTCCAAAAGTACCAAACCACTGAGATAACCAGGAACCCAAATAATCAAACACTGATGAGAAATCCAGAAAACAGGGTAGGTTGAAAGTCTCGGTTACCTGCAAACCTGCAAACGCCCATCCCCTCTCACATGTGGGTACTAGGATGTTCAGTATCCCGGGCTCTCAGGTCAAGAAATGATGATACGTTCACCATTTCTGGTTCGGCATCATCATCAATCGAGGAGGCCTCAACTGATTCTCCAAAGCGGAAGATCCTCAGCTTTGGAACTGAGGTCGAGAAACAATAGTACATTCATCCCTCGGGGTACAGTACTAAAGTCAATCGAGGAGTGCCTCCACTGATTCTCTTCAAAACGTAGGGGCCATCCTATGCGAGTTCCAAAGCGGGCCCTCGGGTGCGAATGGGTTTGCCACAGGATGTGGTCTGCCACTGTCACCACTAAAGAGGGATGTTTTCACTAAGGTCCTCAATGATCGGTCACCAGAGTCGGTAGCTCTCTAGATCAACACCCCAACATGCGCAAGACACACACGTTAGAATGCATCCCAAGATAGCCTCGTCTGGTTGTGAATTTCGTGAACACACAAACGTACCAAGCGGGCACGTAGGTCCCACTACTTTCCACTCTAATCCTAGGGTATTCTCAAACCTTGATATTGGGCTTATCTCTCAAAATAACCCAACCTGCAAAACAGAAACAGCCAGCACAAAACAGCAGCATCCAGTATGACAGTAATAAAAATGAAATGCAATGCAGAAAATGCGGTAAAAATAAAATAAAACAAATAAAGCAAAACAAACACAAATCACCTAAAGAGAACAAAGACAAGCAAGCGCTAGGATTGACTCGCTTAGGGATGGACCAGCATAGGTCAACCAGAGTCCCCAGCAGAGTCGCAAGCTGTCGCTCCCAGGATTTTCATCCAGGTACAAACGCGAGAGTGGCGCGGATAAACAGAGTCGCCAGCCGTGTAAATTTATCCCAGGAGAGGGAAAGGGAACACTGCATAAACCTTAGGAAGGGGGAAAGGAATGGTCACCGCAACCATAACCTGGGTTCGGGAGTCGGTTACGCGAGGGGAAGGTGCTAGCACCCCACGCGTCCATCATACTCAATGGGATCCACGCTGGTTGTCTATTCTAAGGGTAAGTTATACTATCATCTAGGGCTGTACTAAGACGAGGAGGGGAAAAACAAAGACAGACTCGGTAGGACGTCGACGTCCTAGACCTACGTACCCCCTTTGTGCAATGGGGAACTCAGAGTCAACGTAGTTCGGACCAAGTTCTTTTTGTGTTTTTTATGAGCGACGTTAAGTTCGCGTCTGACAGTTAGGGTCGATGCCTGTTTGAGACTCAGACGGAAGGTAACGTGCCCTTTTTTAAAATAGCCTTTAAGTTGAAGGTCCCGAAGGACAAAAAAGGTTTGAAGTTGGTTCGTGTTTTTTAGGACAGAAGTGGCTTAAGTTAGTTCCTAAGCTGCATTGCACCAAAGTCTAGGGCACAGGGGCGAATACTTAACGCATCATCCCAAGACAGGACGCTCGCTAAGCACTCTAGAAAGATGAGAGGAAGCCCCTCATTTCTCATTCCCCATACTTAAGGCTCGTGCGCAATACACCTTATCATTATTAAGTGTTTTAGAGAAATTTGAGATGAGAAGAGATAAGACACAAGGGTAAATCTAAGGGAGACTATAGATCCTAAAGTCTTCATGCATGGGTGACCTACGGTTAGTGAGGTTTGAAGACAACCTAAATCCTAAAGGAAGAAGATGAGGGAAGGAACGAACAAAGGTGAAGAGGAATACTTTTCCACCTTAAAGAATTTACCTTAATTCCTGCATAAAAGATTAGTACATAATTGACATAAGTAAGAGAGATGAGGTGAATGAAAATCAAACAATGATAAACAACAATGATTATCATCCAAACATGAATCAAAGAAACAAAGAAGCAGCCCCAAAACAAATGGCACAAGTGCCTTTCAAACAGATAATCACACAAGGTCAAAGAGGCGCCTGCAAGAAAATCTCAAGTGAAAACAAATCAGATAATTAGAAAAATAACTCCTAAAATTCCCAAATTAAACATTAAGGTTCCTAAACCAGAGGCAAACAACATATAAAAAATCCCTGCAAAACTTCAAAGTGTTACCCATTCAAATAATCACACAAAATTCAAATAAGGGATAGGGTTCAATGTGCCAAAGGGAAGGACCTAAATGCAATATGAAATAAATTTAAAAATGAAGGAGAAATATTTGTATGCAATTTAGAATGTTAATGAATGAATGCAAAAAGAACGAGTGAAAAATGTTTTAGGATTACAGAGAAATTAAATAAAGAAATTTAAGTATGCATGACATGTATAGTGCAAAAAGAAGTTGAATTAAACAATTAATTTAAATGATAAAAAATAAAATAAAATAAAATAAAATTGGTGAAAATTTTATAAGATGATAAAAATGATGTATGAATTTTATGATGATTTTTTAATGCAATAATGTATTTTTAATAATTAAAAATGAAATAATAATGAATATAAAATAAATAGAAAGAAAATGCATATGGGGGGTGCAGCGAGGAGCCCAAAGGCGTCGGGATAATTGAAATGGGCCTGGAGGGGGGTGTCACTAGCGCATAGTCCATCAGAAAAATACTAATAATAAAAAATAAAACAAAGCCTGGGGTGCGTTAAGTAAAAAAAACATGTTAAAATGATGGTTGGGCCAGAGGGGGAGGGTGCGAATAGCAGCCCGTCCCAATAATTAATAAAAAAACAAAAAAATAAGGGTGGACTTACCATGGACGTGCCATGTGCAGCGCACACCCCTCATTAATGTGCTGTCTCACAGCCAACCGTGCGATCAGAAATAAAATGCAACCAACAGCCATGATTTGATGTACACACGGTAATAACATGGAATGGCCTACGTATGATTAATAAAATAAAAACAAAAAATAAAAGACAAGTGACAGCATGTGACGCGTCCGATCTGGAAATCGACGGTCCTCCCTCGTCTTCTCCAATCATCACCTTCGCCGGACTGGTATTCCGGCCGCCGCCGGAGCTAGGGCTCCGTGTAATACCCCAAATTTTGACCACTTAGATTTCCCATCATTGTGAAAATCATCATCACAATATGGATGAACCATCATGCTTCATTAGTCTCCCAAAGATGGGTGAGCATCCACTACAATCAAAATTAGGGTTTCAAGCCCTCTCTGAGTGCTTAGACAAAGGATCAATCAAGAAATGACATGATCTTCAACTTGTCTAATCTCTCAAACATCCACAATGGATCAAAAAGGACTCCCACTTCAAGGATTAAGCACAAGGCTGCTCCCTTCTAGGTGAATCAAGTCTCAAGATCGACAGTATCACCAAATTAGGGTTTTGGTCGACCAGGGCCTCCAGATGGAAATTTTCATCTGGGCACAAGGCAATGATCCAAAACATGACCTAATATGCTTCATGGAACCTCATGAACCCATGCATTAAGTCAATTTTGCCTCAGGGGATGCATTCATCAAAAATCAGGAATTAGGGTTTCTTGACCTAATTCACCCCTAAGTTGACTTTTGGGATAAACCATGAGCCAAGACCTCAAGAGATGATTTGAGGGTCTCTAATACACCATATTGATCCATTTGGAACAATGGATTGATCCAAGAAGCTTGAGCAACAAGTCTCAATTTCATCTGCACCACAATTAGGGTTTTAAGAGAAAAGTCAACTGTAACTTTGACTTTTGACCTAGACATGCTCCCAAACCCTAATACATGATTGAATATACCCTATGACACCCATGGAACATGTCCATCAAGTTTGATTTAGGTCAAGGACATGATTTCCTGAAGAATTGCACAGTTTGGAATTCATCTGATAAAAAGTCAACTGTGCACAAAAGTCAACTTTGACTTTTTGAGATTTTTCACCAAAATGGATTTTTAACCCTAAAATGATGTTAATGTATGATTTGAATCATCATTCATCAAGAAAAATCAAGAAAAGTGAGATAACTTGTAAAAGGGCAAAGGTACCAACTTTAATTTCATGTCTATGTACTTTAATTTCATTTAAATTAAACATACAACAAGAAATCACGAAGAAACCTCAAGAACCCTAATTTCTGCATGAAGGCTAGGATTTTTTATACACGATTCAAACAATGCAATTAATTGAGGGAAAACATTCCATGCATGATTATGAACATATGGCCAAATTATTGTGCGAGGAAATATGCATAGATTGAGAGATTCCCAAGTTTAGGCTTACCTTCAAGTCGTGACAGCAAGAGCATATGTGATTTTGAGTTGGAGGTGTTACAGACAAGTTGTGATGATTTGGACAGCTTCCCTACACCATATGGAGTGTCTATGTTCAAACACACTCCATATGGTGTAGGGAAGCTGTCCAAATCATCACAACTTGTCTGTAACACCTCCAACTCAAAATCACATATGCTCTTGCTGTCACGACTTGAAGGTAAGCCTAAACTTGGGAATCTCTCAATCTATGCATATTTCCTCGCACAATAATTTGGCCATATGTTCATAATCATGCATGGAATGTTTTCCCTCAATTAATTGCATTGTTTGAATCGTGTATAAAAAATCCTAGCCTTCATGCAGAAATTAGGGTTCTTGAGGTTTCTTCGTGATTTCTTGTTGTATGTTTAATTTAAATGAAATTAAAGTACATAGACATGATCGTGAGGTTGAGGCGAGCATAATGATATGTGGATTGCATGTTATAATTACGTATTCAGTGAGATTGAATGGAAAATGCAAATCTGGGCAAACTGAAAAACGCGCGTGTTCTTGGTGTTGTTCTTGGCGCCATTTTCATATATTTGAATATTTGAATTTTGTGATTTTGTTTAATTGATTCAAAAATTAATTTCTCTCTGATTTTTAATGATTTTGAGTTGATTCTTTTTTTAATAATTCACAAAAATGTTAAAATATTTTATTTTATCAAAAAATCCCAAAAATATTATTTATTTCATATAATTGATATTTTTGTAAAGAATTAATATTTTGATTGTTTTTGGCATTTTAAATATTTTTTCTACATTGATTTTGCAACTTTTAATGCTTTCTAATTATTTTGTAGGTCAATACTTAATTTTTGAAGCATTAATCCAAGATCACAATTTGTTTTCCATGTGTTAAACAATTTTGATCATTTTAATTGAATTTTTATTCAATTAAATACATTTTGAAAACAAATTAGGGTTTTGGATTAATTCAACCCTCATAAATCATTTTCAAAACACTTTGGGCCTCTATTAGAGTGTAAGACCCAATCCTTTTTTTTGACCAAATAATCTTTGGGCCTCACTTATTGTATAAGTCCCGATACCGTAAAAAAAAAAACGGTGCGATCGTCGCCTTTTCAAAAATCATCTGGGCCTCTCCTTGAGCTATAAGACCCATTCAAAACACTTTGGGCCTCTATTAGAGTGTAAGACCCAATCCCCCTTTTAACCAAAACATTTTGGGCCTCACTTATTGTATAAGTCCCTCTGCGTTAAAAGGAAACCTCAGCGCGATCGCCATTTTTAAACGAAAAAATCATCTGGGCCTACCCTCGTGTTATAAGCCCCACTCTTTTTTCTTTAAACCTTTTTGGGCCTCTTGAGAGAGTGTAAGACCCATCCTTTTGTACAGAAAACATTTTTTGGGCCCCAGTCACTTGTATAAGTCCCGCTGTACAAAGTCAAACAGTGCGCTCACTGATAAAACCCTGGGCCTCTCCTTGAGCTGTAAGCCCCAAATATTTCTTTTTCAAAGCACTTTCTCCTTTGATTTTGAATATACTGTTGTTTTCAATCATTCTTTGTTGAACAACTAACCAAACAGCATGGAAGCACTACAACCGAGTAAGTGGTTATCGCTTTCATTTACTGCTTTCATATTATAAACTGTATTGTGGGGCTGCTCACTGTAAGTCTCCTTTCATAAAATCATATCCACTGTGTAATAATAGTATAGATATTTTGAGTTTCTCCGGCAACTACGTCTAGAACTAGGTGACGCCGTTTCATTTAGTCGTAGAAATAGACGCCTAGATCCCCAATAGGAGTACCAGATACAGTCTTCTCTTCGGCTGTCCTTCTTAGGAATCGTCAAGAAATTCTATTCCCCGGAGATGAATTATTCTCGGTGAAACTTCTCTTGAATTTCTTCAAACCTCAGAACTGGTCATTTAACCCTCTTTCAGAGTTAAAGTTGCTGGATAGTAAACCTCGCACGTTTACCAGTGATTTTATCTTTAAAAGAGTTTTTCTTGGACTTTTCTTTGGTTTGGGACCCACAGGCTTCTTAAAAGCATCGGCCTCCTCTTGGGCATTGTACAAGGACCCACAGGCTTCCTAAAAGCAACCCCGCCTCCTCTTGGGCATTATTCAAGGACACTACGGCTTCTTAGAGGTATTCATAGCCTCCTCTTAGGCTTCGTATAATGATCTCTTCCTCCGGGAATGATAGCCTCATCTTGGGCATTATTCAAGGACACTACGACTTCTTAGAAGTATTCATAGCCTCCTCTTAGGCTTCGTATAATGATCTCTTCCTCCGGGAATGATAGCCTCCTCTTGGGCTTAGTACAAGGACCCGTCGGCTTCTTAAAAGATTCCAGCCTCCTCTTGGGCTTCGTACAAATTGTCCCGACGACCTCCTAGAGGTATAGGAACAGAACCTAGTCATCCTCATAGAACAGTCCTTTCATAGAGTCTACTACTATTTCTCGAAGCATAGTACAAAAGATAAAACTCTAGACTCGGACAGTCTAACTTCCTTGAGTCTCAAAGACATTCTCAAGCACCCTTCGTTAAATAGGAAGGAAACACGCAGACTCGGACAGTCTTAATACCCTTTGGATTTCCCGTTTCCTCAAAGAGAAGGAAATACCCCGGATTCTCAAATTAAATCCCTGAGTACAGTGTTGCTCATATAAGAACTGATTTTCTCTTTTAAATCAGTATATTGGATCTGTCACTCAACTGAAACAGTTACAATAGCCTCCATCTCGGGCTTCGTACGAGATACCAAAATTCTCCCCAGCGGAGTCAAAACAACCTTTTAGCCTCTCTCTCAGGCTTTGTATGAGACACAAAAGATTCCCTCGTTGAGTCAATCACCCCTTTTTGCCTCCATCTCGGGCCTCGTATGAGATATAAATCCCTTAAGCAAGAGTCGAACTCTTTGCTAGCCTCCTCTTAGGCTTTGTATAATGATATGCCCCACTGGGTCAAAAACCTTTAGCCTCTCTCTCGGGCTTTGTACGAGACATAAAATAGCCTCCTCTTAGGCTTTGTATAATGATTTTCCTGGCGGAAATTAGCCTCCTCTTAGGCTTTGTATAAGAAAACCACTGGTTGATCCAATCAACCTTTTAGCATCCAAGCTGTGCCTCGTTCACAGTACACAAACATCAACAACTCCTTTCCCTTCATCTAATCGCTGTAAGCGGCAAGCCTCTGGATCATCTATATCCATGCCACTGTCCTTCTTTTAGCATGAGAAATTCCTAAGGAAAGATGGCATTGCTCTACACTGAGTTAAAGTCTTCTCCTTCAGGTTAAAACCCTTTCTTCGGAAATTATGGCATTGCTCGGATCCGCGTATCCCAGTTAAAGTAATTCTCCTTCTCCCCTCTTTAGAGATGACAAATTCTCTCTAAAACCGAGGTCTTTCAGCTTCACGTCTTGGGCTTTAAACAAGACACAAATCACCTTTCAGCTTCACATCTTGGGCTTTGAACAAGATACAAATCACCTTTCGCTTCACGTCTTGGGCTTTGAACAAGACACCAAAAACCAATTTCCTCCCATAGAATAGGAGGAACTACGAACGCTCTGATTTCCCTGTTTCGGTAAACGGGAATACGTAGGCATAAGATCGAAAGAAAAGATCTTAGCGAGGGCAATCAACAAATAAACCAAATCCCTTATCTCCATCAATCAAAAGCAGTAATTCAAAAGCACCAGTCCTAACATCCTAATCCTTATTCCCCACCAGAAACCCTTTGCCTAGAAAAAAGAAAGAAAGAAACCTGTATTGGTGAAATACGAATAACCAGTACAAAGGCCCCCCCACATTGATAGCATCCGTAACCTAACAGACCGCTGTTTAAACTCAGTATGCAAGCAGGGTTAATTGGAGACATCTATTTCCCTTCCTTATTCAGCTCACAATAGGATAAAAAATGAATCGACCTGTAGTTTTAAGATCAACCGCAGAGAGCGACCAGCGCTTAAGAACCGCGTCCAAAATCGCTCGCTACAGAAAAGTGGCACCCACCGTGGGGAAAATTCTTTTCTTTCTACTTCTCTTGTGTGAAAAAATTACACAAATGGCGACTCTGCCAAAAATGGGAAATGGGAACTCTACCGAAGAGAAAGATTGACCTATGCTGGTCCATCTCTTAGGCAGGGAACCACAGATTGGGGCTTCCGCCGGGGAACCCATTTCTGTCAGGAACTTAAGATTCATAGCTTTATAAGTCTAGGATGATTAGGACAAATATATATATACTGCTTTTCCTAAATGCTATACATGTTTATTTTTCTGCTACTGGGAATGCGTGTGATGCCGTATGTGGTGAGAATGAGTATACACCTAGAAAAGCCAACCTTTTTCATAGTGCGGAAGCTATCGGAAATAGCTGTTACGCGATACTACCCTCATTTGAGGCTGGTGATCTATTCTCGGTGAATAGCACTTACTCTAAGATTGCACACAACTCGCTGGCGATCCGCTTGTTGTCTGCCTTCCTGGGGGGAGCTGATGATAATGAGTACAGGTACAAAAATCAGCCTTAGTATAAACCTTTGGGGATGGGTAGAGCCTTGACTTCATGACAACGACCCTTTGACCCCATGTTTTTTCTATGTTTTTGTGTGCTGCATTCATGCATTCATTTAATAAAACATTAAAACATTCAAAAAAATTCTCTTCTAGTCTCTCTGTTTTTCAAGTTAAACTAAGACTGTGATTGCAAATATCAGAGAAAAAAGATTATGCTAATGGATTTCGGTAGAAGGAGAACTCACCAGTATACCTTCAAGGTTCCAAAACTAGGGGATTTGAGAAAGTTAGCAAGGATGATCGTTAACCCAGAGGCTTTCAGAGCCAAGCACGGTGGTTTGCTACCACTGTTAAGAGTCCATGTGATTAAGGGAATCAGGGACGCACTCATTCAGTTCTACGATCCGGTTTATCATTGTTTCACATTCCCGGATTACCAGCTCGCACCAACGCTGGAGGAGTATTCTCATCTGACTGATTTACATATCACTGATCGAGCTCCATTTTCTGGACTGGGAGAAATTCCAAAGAATCAGACTATTGCAAGAGCAATTCATTTGGACGAGTCTGAGGTCAGGACTCACCTGACCATTAAGGGTGGCATCCAAGGTTTGCCAGCCCAGTTCTTAACAAAGAAAGCTCTGTACTTCGCTAGTATAGGGAACGGGACTGCTTTTGAAAGCATCTTTGTCTTGCTCACCTACGGGTTATTTTTGTTTCCCAACATTAATAACTTCGTCGATATCAACGCTATTAAGGTTTTTCTCATTGGAAACCCTGTGCCGACTTTGCTCGCAGATGCGTATCATTCTGTACACTTGGGAAATTTGTACAGCGGAGGGGATATCACATGCTGTGTACCTTTGCTTTACAAGTGGTTTATCTCTCACTTGCCCAAGTCTGCTGCTTTTTGGGATTGCAAGAGTGTCTTACGTTGGTCGCAGAAGATCATGTCTCTCACCAATTCCGATATAGATTAGTGTAATAGGATTTATGAGGGAATCAGAATCATTGACCGTTGTGGAAACTTCCCCAACGTACCCCTTATAGGAACTAAAGGAGGAATCAACTACCATCCGGTATTGGTTCGTCGTCAATTTGGATACCCGATGAGACACATCCCACTGGATGTTCATCTGGAAGGTCTTTTCTTCAAAGAAGGAGAAAACGACAGAGCACTAAAGATGGAAATAGTGCAAGCTTGGAAACATGTTCATAAGAAAGGACGAGAGTCTCTGGGAAAACCGAACTGCGTCTCGGTGGAGCCTTATCTCCATTGGGTACAAACTAGAGCTCTCAAGCAAAAGATGCCTTATCCTCGTTACGGAATTCTTCCACCGAGGGAAACTGTCATGTACTTCATGACGGAAACTGAAAAGCTTCAGGTTACTCTCAACAAAGTTCAAAAGGAAAGAAGATCTTGGAAGAACAAGTACCGCACCCTCGACGTAGAGTGTATCCAAATACAGCAACTACTAAAAGAGAAAGATGCTCTGATTGAAATTTTGGAGCAACATGCTGTAGAGAATCAAGACGACCAAAGGAATTTGCTCACTCCTTTCACTTGGCAAAGGAATGACAACCCGACAACGGCTCAAGCGCCCCGGTCAAAGAAGAGGACTCGGGACCCATTAGTTTAGGTTTCTGTTTCTGCACTTTGTAATCTACTGTATTTCCATTTCTGTAATCCTTTGGAATTCAATAAAAAGGGGTTTCCCCAGTGTTTGATATTTGCAATCTAATTGTCGAAGTTTATTTTGATTAAACCAGAAAAACAACAATTAATATAATCATTGCATTCATCATTCTCACATCGCGTATTCTTCTTACCTACGAATCTCACGTTTGTGTCTCGATTCTAGAGTCAAACTGTCTCATTTGTATAATACTCGGGCCAATCGTCAGAAAAAGATGGATGATCTTGAGGAAGAAAATAGAGAGTTGAAAGAAGAGATCGACGCTCTGAGAGAGGATATGAGAAAGCTTCGTAACGACATGCAAGCCATGGCAGAAGCTCAGCTACAAAGAACTGTGATCTCATAGATCACCTCAACACCCATCATAGAAAAGTATGATCCTAGGTATCAAATGCCGAAAGATCGTCCTTGGGGCATGCCTGTTAACTATATCCCAGAAGGATATGTTCCGCCTATCACTGAAGATCAGGGAATCGCAACAGAAGCCGCTGGGCCTGAAGGTTACAAACTTCGGGAAAGCGAAGATGCCAGGGGCATACTCAAGACTCCTGAAGGTTACAAACTTCGGGAGGCACCAAGACTTACTGCCGTAGTCACGGTACTACCCCCTGTGGTGCACACTGTCCCGGAAGGACAGATTCCACAGACACCTTCTGGTAAGAAGGAAACTACGTTTGACAGAATGGAGGAATTCCAGGAACAGTTCTTGGAAATGCAGAAAGAGCTGCAAGCCATTCGCGGTCAGGATCTATTTGGAAAGGACGCCGCAGACCTCTGCTTGGTCCCAAATGTGAAGGTCCCGCACAAGTTCCAAGTGCCCGACTTTGAAAAATACAAGGGTAACTCTTGCCCTCAGAGCCATCTGGTGATGTACGCTCGGCGGATGTCAGCTTAGACGGAGAATCAGGACCTGCTGATTCACTACTTCCAGGATAGTTTAATCGGTGCCGCACTCAAATGGTACATGGGTTTAAACCGTACTACGATCAGTACATTCAGAGATCTTGGTACTGCCTTCGTCCAACAATACAAGTACAATTTGGACATGGCACCCGACAGAGATCAACTCAGATCAATGTCACAAAAGGAAAAGGAAACCTTTAAGGAGTATGCTCAAAGGTGGCGTGAAATTGCCGCTCAAATTTGTCCACCTCTTGAGGAAAAAGAGATGACAAAGATCTTCTTAAAGACCTTAAGCTCATTTTACTACGGCCGAATGGTTGCCAGTGCACCCAGTGATTTCACCGAAATGGTCGGTATGGGTGTACGTCTTGAGGAAGCCGTCCGAGAAGGACGTTTGGTAAAAGACACTGGATCAATGAGCGGTACTAAAAAATACGGTAGTGCTCTCCCTAAGAAAAAAGATCAAGATATTGGGAATATCTCTCTCGGAAAGCAAAGGCGACATTATCAGCCAGTAGCAGCTGTTACTCCTGCTATCGGCTCCGCGCCTGTTCCTATGTATCAACCTCAGGTTGCGCAGAGCCAACCTGACCAACAAAGGACACAACAGCCTCTTCAGCAGGCTCGTCCTCCATATAACAACAACCGTACAACACGGCCATCAGGATTTGATCCTATACCCGTAACATACGTAGAGCTATTTCCGTTACTGCTGGCTAAGGGCCACATCCAGACTATGTCTCCCCTTTCAGTTCTGGAAAATCCGCCTTTTTGGTTTAAAGCGGATCAAACATGCCCTTATCATCAAGGAGGTTCAGGGCATAACATTGAGACTTGCCTCAATTTCAAATCCGACGTTCAAAAGCTTGTTAGGAGCGGGCTCTTATCTTTCAAAGATACGAATCCTAATGTTCTTACGAACCTGCTGCCTCAACATGAGAAAGCTGCAATCAATCTGATTGAGAAAGAGACTAACAATGTCTATCAAATTCACGATGTACTCTTATTGGGGACCAATCTGGTCAAGATGCATTGTAGACAGAGTGGATATGGCCATGTGCCACCTCATAATTATCACCAGTGTCATATCTGCTCTAAAGACAACCAGGGATGTTCTGTGGTGCAAGCAGCTCTACAGGAACAAATGGATCTTGGACGGATCCAAGAACACCGAGTTCGTGGAGTTAACATGGTTTACACGAATTCCAATATCATTCAAAACCACGACATCCGTGCGATGAATGTCAACTTGGTGGCGATGCACTCAAGGCAAAGCCAGTATCATAATCTGCCGCGGCACGATTACAGTTCCTGTCTGATTTGCTCGGTAAACAAACAGGGATGCTCTTTCATACAAGAGGCCCTCCAGCGTCAGATGGATCTTGGATGGATCCAAGACTACCATGATAGGAATCCCTATCAAATCAATATGGTTCAGATCTTCGATATTCGCGTAATGAATACCAACCTGGTAGAGTTACATGCTGAGCAGGTCCGACTTGGATTCTTAATATCACATGACTATCAAAGCTGTAAAGCGGGTTGCGAAAACGATCGAGGTTGTACCCTTGTCCAGGAGGCACTTCAGCACTTGTTAAATCATTGGTGGATGTCAATTTATATGGACGAAGATACTCAGCAAATTAGTATCAGTCACAGGAATCCTACTCGTCGTCAAAGTCAGGATGTCCGATCAATGGAAGATAACCTAGTGAGGTTACATTGTATTCAAAGTGGGCGTGGCCAGGTGCCACCACATAACTATGACAGTTGCAGCGTCTGTTCGGAAAGTAACCAAGGGTGTTACCTTGTGAGAGCAGCTCTACAGGGTCAGATCGATCATGGAGAAATTCATCCATATCCAGGTTCAGGACCCATCATTTGGTCGCCGAACTACCTCGCCGAGCAAGTTGAGGATGTTGTCACGTTCTCTGGTCATCACAGGACCAGGGATGTTTTTGCCATCATCCCTCTACTTGACGAATCTAGAGTTCCCAACCGGGAACGGATCAAGGTTACATATGATGGTTAGAAAAATCAGAAGGTTCCCATAGTCATCTATCTACCGGGGCCACTACCGTATGAATCAACTAAGGCAATCCCTTACAAATACGGTGCAACAATAATCAAGAATGGAAAGGAAATTCCATTACCCTCCGTCGTGAATATTGCAGACATCAGTCATGTAACACGGAGCGGTCGAGTCTTCAACCGAGGGGTTGGAGAATCCAACAAAGAAAAGGAACTTCAGGCAGAAATTCCTGATCCACCAGTCGGTCAATCTAGTAATCCCGACTTTTCAAAAGACAAAGATGAGATGCTAAAGCTCATCCAAAGGAGTGAATATAACATTGTTGATCAACTGTTACAAACTCCTTCAAAGATCTCAGTATTATCACTGTTACTCAGTTCAGAAGCACACAAAGAGGCTCTACAGAAAGTCTTACAGAAAGCCTTTGTTGAACAGGATGTAACAATCAGACAGTTCGATAGTATTGTCTCTAACATCACTTCCTGCAACAATTTGGGATTTAGGGATGAGGAATTACCCGAAGAGGGTCGTCGTCATAACATGGCGCTCAACATTACAGTCAACTGCCAGGATGATGCTTTAGCCAACGTACTGGTAGACACAGGGTCAGCCCTGAATGTTATGCCGAAGTCCAGTTTGATGCAATTATCATTCAAGGGCCCTCCGATGAGAGTCAGCGAGGTCGTCGTCAAAGCATTCGACGGATCCAGAAAAATAGTTATCGGCGAAGTTGATCTTTCCATAACTATTGGTCCTCACACTTTCCAAATCACTTTCCAGGTCATGGACATCCGGGCAACATACAGTTGTTTATTAGGAAGACCTTGGATACATCAGGCTAGAGCGGTTACTTCAACCCTCCACCAAAAGCTAAAGTTCGTCAAGAACGATCAACTTATCACAGTTTGTAGGGAACAAGCCTTGCTTGTGAGTAACCTATCATCATCTACTTGTGTGGAACCCGAGGAGGTTATTGGAACTCAATTCCAAGCACTATCGGTGAGCAAGGACGATCAGTTCAAAGAAGGAACTTCAATTTCTTCATACAACGATGCTATCAAAGTGGTCGAGAGTACCGATACAAAAGGATGGGGACGGCTTGTCATTCCTAATGACAATAAAACAAAGAAGGGTTTTGGTTTTTCTGCGACCTGTACCCAGACAGCCGCCAACGATAAAAGTCTTCATCCCCTTCAAAACTTCTTCCACAGTGGAGGTTTTCTTCACCCAGTGTCTCAGACAGTTCATGCTATCAATGAGGAAGATCCCTCTGACACAGATGAAGAATGGAAGTCCTACCTTAACAAGGACGGTTATATGTCTCAGGAAGAGGTGCCTATGCCTTTTTGCTTTCCTACAGAAAGTCCGAGATTTATACCAAGATCAGATGTCGAAATGATCTACGGAGATGGTGATCCGGAAGGATGCCGTGCTCCGCCAAATTCATTAGAGGAAGACACTCTGATGAAAGAAAACGTTGATCGCAATTACTATGGCCCGATGGATGGTCTGCCAATGTGGCAGCCTTACCCAGGAAACTTGGGGCAAGAAAGTCAGCCGAGTAATGAAACACAGCTGAGCATCATTGAACAAAATACCTATGTCCCCACCATGTCATGGGATCAACATTCAGGTCATTCGGAAATTACTCAACATGAAGATGAATTCGCAACGTTTGCAGGACTAGAATTCATCAACTATGCTTTTCCTGAGGTCAACGTCATCGAGAGGGATGATTTCTCTAGTTCCAAAGAAGTTTGGGACACTTTGGGACAACCAAGTGGAAAATTTGACTTTATGGTCAAGTACACCGCTCCCGAAAGCTCTCGTATCAGGCTCGAAGATATCCAGTCAACTGGATGGGGAGATACAGCTGAGAGCACAAATGCTATGCAAAATGCAACCGAGGAATTCTCCTACGACAATTCTGCCTGGGAAATAGATTCCAACGATCCTGCTCCACCAGAAATCAGCGTCATTTCTGAAGACAAATCAAGGAAGGTGCCAGACTTTGTGATTCACCGAGGAGTTCACCGCCAATGGGTTGCTGTCGAGGTTCCGAAGGTCGTTCGCCAGTCAAAGTAATTGCCATCTTTTAACCTTTCACCCTGCCCAGGTGAAACAGATATTTTGATAGGGCTCGTTTTCTGTAAATTTCCCTCTTCGCTTTGCCCAAAGCGACAGAGTTTTGTTTTATAGGGCTGTAGTTTCAAGAATCGACTTGTTCATTAATAAAATAACGTCGTTCTGTAATTTCCGCATTAATTGCTGTTTTCTCTTTTTGCTTTTTCAGAAAATGGTAATCCTAAAAAACATTCAATGATAAAAACCAGCAGTAAAATAAATACACTGCACACACTTGCATTTTCTCTATCTCTTCTAAACACGAATCATCACGTCATGCAGATTGCTTGTTTTAAACCCCGTTGAAACATACGATCCGATGCCTTCTCCCAACTTTGAGTTCCCGTTATTCGAGGTTGAAGAAGAAAATGACGACCAAATTCCAGAAGAGATCTCCCCACTACTCAGACAAGAGGAAAGGTCCATCGAACCTCACAAAGAGTCGTTGGAAACGGTAAACTTGGGTTCAGAAAAAGAGAGAAAAGAAATCAGGATTGGGGCACTGCTCAGTCCAACTACCAGAGAAGGTTTGATAAATCTTCTCAAACAATTCCCCGATGTGTTCGCTTGGTCCTATCAGGATATGCCAGGGTTGGATACCAGCATCGTGGAACATCATTTACCGTTAAGATCGGAATGTCCGCCAGTAAAGCAAAGGTTGAGACGCACTCACCCGGACATGGCCATCAAAATCAAGGAGGAGGTACAGAAACAGATTGACGCGGGTTTCCTTGCCACATCTGAATATCCTCAATGGTTAGCCAACATCGTACCCGTTCCCAAAAAGGATGGAAAGGTTAGAATGTGTGTCGATTACAGAGATCTGAACAAGGCAAGTCCAAAGGACGACTTTCCTTTACCACACATTGACATGCTGGTTGACAGCACAACAAAGTTCAAAGTATTCTCCTTCATGGATGGATTCTCGGGCTATAACCAGATCAAAATGGCGCCGAAAGACATGGAGAAAACTTCGTTCATTACCCCATGGGGTACCTTTTGTTACAAGGTAATGCCGTTCGGTTTGAAGAACGCCGGGGAAACCTATCAAAGGGCCATGACTACTCTGTTTCATGACATGATACACAAAGAAATCGAGGTATATGTCGATGATTTGATTGCAAAATCAAGAACAGAGGATGAGCACGTTGAACATCTGTCAAAATTGTTCGAACGTCTAAGAAAATTCAAGCTCCGCTTGAATCCCCAACAAGTTCACCTTCGGTGTCCGTTCGGGGAAATTACTAGGGTTCATCGTCAGCCAGAAAGGAATTGAAGTTGATCCTGACAAAGTCAAGGCCATTCAAGAAATGCCTTCTCCGAAAACTGAAAAACAAGTCAGAGGATTCCTGGGACGTTTGAACTACATCTCCAGATTCATATTCCTTATGACCGCCACGTGTGCGCCGATTTTTAAGTTATTGAGAAAGAACCAGGATTACGTTTGGTCAGAAGACTGCCAAACCGCCTCCGACAGTATCAAGGAATATATGTTGAATCCTCCGATTCTATCACCTCCAGTGGAAGGAAGACCACTGATCATTTACCTCACAGTCCTAGAGGACTCAATGGGATGTCTACTTGGCCAACAAGATGAAACTAAAAGGAAAGAGTCTGCCATTTACTATTTAAGCAAGAAATTCACCGACTGTGAAACTCGGTACACAATGCTTGAGAAAACTTGTTGCGCTTTGGATTGGGCAGCCAAACGTCTTCGCCAGTACATGATTCGTCATACTACTTGGTTGGTCTCCAAAATGGATCCAATCAAGTACGTTTTCGAAAAACCTGCTCTCACGGGAAGGATTGCCCGTTGGCAGATGTTACTATCAGAATATGACATAGAGTACCATGCTCAGAAAGCCGTTAAAGGAAGTATTTTAGCCGATCATTTGGCTCATCAACCGATTGACAATCAAGAATCAATCGGGTTTGACTTCCCAGACGAAGATGTCATGTATCTAAAGATGAAAGATTGCGATGAACCGCTACCCAGTGAAGGGCCAGAACCAGGTTCCCAGTGGGGACTTATCTTTGACGGAGCAGTCAATCATTATGGAAACGGAATTGGGGCAATCATTGTTACCCCTCAGGGTTCCCACATTCCTTTCACCACTCGACTTGCGTTCAAATGTACGAACAACGAGGCCGAATACGAAGCATGTATCATGGGTCTCGAAGAAGCGATTGATTTAAAGATCGAAAACTTGGACGTATACGGCGATTCAGCATTGGTTATTAACCAGATAAAAGGAGATTGGAACACATACCAATCAGGATTGATTCCTTACAAAGACTATGCAAGGAGGTTGTTACCTTTCTTTAACAGAGTCGATTTTCATCACATCCCTCGTGATGAGAATCACATGGCTGATGCATTAGCCACTCTTTCTTCCATGATTAGCGTAGGTCAATGGAATGACATACCTAAGATCGACATAATGCGCCTTGAACGGCCCGCTTACATCTTCTCTATTGAAGCAGTCATAGGCGACAGACCTTGGTATCACGATATCAAATGCTTCCTTCAGAAATAAGGGTACCCATCTGGGGCACTCAGAAAAGATAGGAAAACCCTCAGAAGATTGGCTGGAAACTTCTTCCTGAGCGGTGACACACTTTACAAGAGAAATTTTGACATGGTTTTGCTCCGATGTGTCGACAGAACAGAAGCAGACATGCTCATGAAAGAAATTCATGAAGGATCCTTTGGCATTCATGCCAACGGACATACAATGGCGAGAAAAATTCTCAGGGCCGGGTACTATTGGTTGACAATGGAATCCGACTGCTACAAGTACATGAGGAGGTATCACAAGTGTCAGATATACTCCGACAAAATTCATGTACCGTGATCACATCTCAAAGTTCTTTCTTCCCCATGGCCTTTTTCCATATGGGGAATCGACATGATTGGTATGATTGAGCCCAAGGCTTCAAACGGACATCGGTTCATCCTGGTACCCATTGACTATTTCACCAAGTGGGTCGAAGCAGCGTCATTCGCCAATGTAACCCGACAAGTGGTGGTCCGATTTATCAAAAACAATATCATCTGCCGTTATGGTGTTCCAAGCGAGATCATTACTGATAATGGATCCAACTTGAACAACAAGATGATGAAAGAGTTATGCGTAGAGTTCAAGATCGAACACCATATCTCATCTCCCTACCGACCCAAGATGAACGGAGCGGTAGAAGCGGCTAACAAGAACATCAAGAAGATAGTTCAAAAGATGGTTGTAACCTATAAAGATTGGCACGAAATGCTACCATTTGCTCTTCATGGTTATCGAACATCTATCCGCACTTCAACAGGGGCAACCCCTTTCTCTCTAGTATATGGCATGGAGGCAGTGCTCCCCATAGAAGTAGAGATCCCATCAATCCAGGTATTGATGGAAGCTAAGCTCACCGAAGCTGAATGGTGTCAAAGTTGACACGACGAACTGAACCTGATCGAAGAGAAGAGAATTACGGCACTATGCCACGGTCAGTTGTATCAACAGAGAATGAAGAGGGCGTTCGACAAAAAGGTCTGACCTCGTGTCTTCAGAAAAGGAGACCTCGTGCTCAAGAAGATACAGTCATTTCTCTCTGACTCTCGGGGCAAATGGACCCCGAATTATGATGGCCCCTATGTGGTCACGAAAGCTTTCTCAGGCGGCGCCTTGAGACTTGCAACCATGGACGGAGAGGAATTTGCCTACCCCACGAATGTTGATGTAGTCAAGAAATACTTCGCCTAAAACTAAAAAAAAAATGTCTCGGTGGACTGAAAACCCGAAAGGGCAGTCTAGGGAAAAGTTAGAGACATGAAAAAAAATCATCCCGATGGATTGGAAATCTCATAGTACAATCCAGGCAAAAATTAGGGATAATGGCAAGTAACTATGTTCAACAGAGGTAAGTCCCTCAGCAGCAGCAGTTACAGCATCATCTATCGGAGGAAATCTCCAGTCAAAGGTCATCTTCGACAGAAGCTCAGGATGCCCCGAATTCAAAGTTGGTAGAAGGATAGTGGTCGTTATGTTTCAACGTAGCCCTTTTCCCTGTAAATTACCATTTTCTAACTTTGTATATACTCTTTGGAATCACGCGTTTGGCTGATCTCCATCTTATCAATAAAATTTGAGCCCTTGTGCTTTTGTTTGTAATTCTTTACTTGCTTTAGCTTTACAGAACGACGTTGTTTATACTTAATCAGCGATTCTTGAAATAAAACAAAAATGAATTTACTTGTTAAAACTTTTTCTGCTTTTAAATTAAAGATGGCATTTCTTTTGACTGTTGAACATCAGAAGAATCTCGATCGCTTCTCCAAAGGTGTTTGAACCTCAAAGTGCAGAATCAAAGTACTCCTTCTAAACCAGTTCGCCTGAATGAAGGGATCAACTGTGTCAGAGACCTTGTTTCGTCTGACACGCCTCGGCCGAGTTCTCATCTCCTAAGCCTGATCAACATAGATCCCCGCGTGGACTATCTCTCCTAAGCAAGATGGAATTGCTATTCTGAATCAACGGTACTTCTTCGCCCCGCGATGGCCGAGTATCCAATTGTGTTCATCCCTTAGTCTGTATGTCGCGTCTGTTTTGTCAGCATATACATACGTACTTCATGCATTTTTGATTTGCATTTACATTTCATATTGCATCACTATCACTCTAGTCGGTCTTGTCCCCTAGTGGTAGAAGTCCTCTCAATCGAGTTGTCAGTTCTTTCCTCGTCAGGAAATACTGTGTTTGAACAACCTCGCTTCCAGTTTAATTCTGGAAAGAAGTCGGTCCTTGGCCACTTTGATAACTTGAACCTCTGAAAGATCAGAGAAACTTCAACAAATGTCACTCTTCGCCATTGAAGATGATATCCTTGCTTTCCCGGATTAAGGAAAATCCACAAAGAAAGCCTCGTGATCAGAGATTTGGCAGCACGCCAGTTTTGCTCCGAAAAACCGTTGATGAAAAGGTCATCGGCACCTCAAAATTGGACCCCATCATATGGCGTTTCTCCGGGAAGATCCCGAGAAAAGTATGATGTAACCCCAAACAAAAACAGTCTCTCAAGAAAATCGTTTTCCCCAGTAGAAACAAATGGCGTCTCCGAAACAGAGAAGTTTGTACACCTCTACAACTCAGACGAATGGGTTCCCCAGCAAGTCTGACATCAAAACTTTTTCCACTCAAATGGCATCTCCCCAGGAAAATTCGGCGAGAAGTTTGAAGGAAAGCCGCTACGAATAGCGTCCCTTGTCAGTATAGTTTATTGACAAAAGAAACTAAGACCAGTTCCTTGGTAGGAAACCAGGATCGAGGGGAAGTTTAGATCAAAAACTAAGACCAGTTCTTGGTAAGAAACCAGGATCGAGGGGAAGTTTATATCGGAAACTAAGACCAGTTCCTTGGTAGGAAACCAGGATCGAGGGGAGGTTCATTTCAAAAGAAAACTGAGACCAGTTCCTTGGCTGAAAACCAGGATCGAGGGGAAGTTTACCTTTTCTAAGCATCATTGCTTAGATAAAGAAGATGAATGCGTAAGCTACCATTCATAACCACCATCAAAATTTCGGATATTCTGATATTTAATCCTCTTGCACCCCGAATGCTCGAATACCTTCGTCATTCACACCTTCGGGTCCAAGAAAATTAAATAGGGGCATCTGTAATACCCCAAATTTTGACCACTTAGATTTCCCATCATTGTGAAAATCATCATCACAATATGGATGAACCATCATGCTTCATTAGTCTCCCCAAAGATGGGTGAGCATCCACTACAATCAAAATTAGGGTTTCAAGCCCTCTTTGAGTGCTTAGACAAAGGATCAATAAAGAAATGACATGATCTTCAACTTGTCTAATCTCTCAAACATCCACAATGGATCAAAAAGGACTCCCACTTCAAGGATTAAGCACAAGGCTGCTCCCTTCTAGGTGGATCAAGTCTCAAGATCGGCAGTATCACCAAATTAGGGTTTTGGTCGACCAGGGCCTCCAGATGGAAATTTTCATCTGGGCACAAGGCAATGATCCAAAACATGACCTAATATGCTTCATGGAACCTCATGAACCCATGCATTAAGTCAATTTTGCCTCAGGGGATGCATTCATCAAAAATCAGGAATTAGGGTTTCTTGACCTAATTCACCCCTAAGTTGACTTTTGGGATAAACCATGAGCCAAGACCTCAAGAGATGATTTTAGGGTCTCTAATACACCATATTGATCCATTTGGAACAATGGATTGATCCAAGAAGCTTGAGCAACAAGTCTCAATTTCATCTGCACCACAATTAGGGTTTTAAGAGAAAAGTCAACTGTAACTTTGACTTTTGACCTAGACATGCTCCCAAACCCTAATACATGATTGAATATACCCTATGACACCCATGGAACATGTCCATCAAGTTTGATTTAGGTCAAGGACATGATTTCCTGAAGAATTGCACAGTTTGGAATTCATCTGATAAAAAGTCAACTGTGCACAAAAGTCAACTTTGACTTTTTGAGATTTTTCACCAAAATGGATTTTTAACCCTAAAATGATGTTAATGTATGATTTGAATCATCATTCATCAAGAAAAATCAAGAAAAGTGAGATAACTTGTAAAAGGGGTAACCATAAAACTTAGAAATATTTCTAAGTTAAAAATAAAGTGGCAAAGGTACCAACTTTGGAGGACCATAACTCCTAAACCACAAGGCCATTTTTTCTCATCCAAAGATGGATTTGTAGCCCTCATTATCACCTACAAAAACTTCAACTACAAGTCATTCCAATTCATTAAGGATTTTGAGTTATGGAATGATCAAAGTGGCTGAAAAGTGAAAAAGTCACTTTTTCCAACACTTAGTGAAATTTTCACTAAGTCAGAATTCTGCTTCACTTTTTGCCAAATGTAGGGGGATTTTTCACTTGGAATCAAAAGAGATCAAAACCAAACTTGTTCAAACAGTTGTTGTATCATGTAAGAGCTTTCCAAAATGGCCAAGAACATTGCCAAATTCAACCTACATCATGAGATACAACATTGGCAAGTTGCCTTGCTGAAATCTGTCAAAGCAAGGCAGAATTTGCACTTTGGCTCGATTTGCCAAAATCAGCCAATTGTAATTGCTCCAATCCACTTGGACACCTCAGAGGATTGAATCTAAAGGGGACAATCACTGAGCCAAGCCTCCAAGGTCCAAGGAACAAAGAATAGCATGTTGAACCTAGAATGGCCAAAATAGGGACAAGACTTCAAATTTGGAATGAGGCATTCAATGGAACCATCAAGGTGGGATGGACTGAGCCATTCTCATCTGAAATCAGTCAAGACTTATCCAAGACCAAGGGGACCAAAGCTCTGTGCCCTAACCTCTAGTCAATGGCTAGAGGAGACTTTCATTTCCATTGGCCAACATTGAGGAAACCTACTTACCAGCTGCCATGCACTATTCCTTACAAAACAAACTTGCTCTACTATAAATAGAGCTCAATTGTGGTCAGTTTAAGTACACCAAAGCCATCTAACAGATGCTTTCCTCAAAATCTCTTTCTCTTGGCAAAAATGCCTTTCTTAGCAAGGTAGCTATCGGGTTTTGAGTTTGGGAGGAATTCTGCACAAACCAATCACTCACACACCTCACATACATCACATATGAGCTGATCAAACACTCACATAACTTCTGAAACATCAATTTCACAAAATCACTTGCCATCCACACAAGTTTGAAGTGAAGTTGCAGCTGAGATGCCATAAACTGATCCAGTCCATTTCAATTCAATCCAAGTGTTCAAACACACTCCATATGGTGTAGGAAGCTGTCCAAATCATCACAACTTGTCTGTAAAACCTCCAACTCAAAATCACATCTGCTCTTGCTGTCGCGACTTGAAGGTAAGCCTAAACGTGGGCATCTCTCAATCTATGCATATTTCCTCGCACAATAATTTGGCCATATGTTCATAATCATGCATGGAATGTTTTCCCTCAATTAATTACATTGTTTGAATCGTGTATCAAAAATCCTAGCCTTCATGCAGAAATTAGGGTTCTTGAGGTTTCTTCGTGATTTCTTGTTGTATGTTTAATTTAAATGAAATTAAAGTACATAGACATGATCGTGAGGTTGAGGCGAGCATAATGATATGTGGATTGCATGTTATAATTACGTATTCAGTGAGATTGAATGGAAAATGCAAATCTGGGCAAACTGAAAAACACGCGTGTTCTTGGTGTTGTTCTTGGCGCCATTTTCATATATTTGAATATTTGAATTTTGTGATTTTGTTTAATTGATTCAAAAATTAATTTCTCTCTGAGTTTTAATGATTTTGAGTTGATTCTTTTTTTAATAATTCACAAAAATGTTAAAATATTTTATTTTATCAAAAAATCCCAAAAATATTATTTATTTCATATAATTGATATTTTTTTAAAGAATTAATATTTTGATTGTTTTTGGCATTTTAAATATTTTTTCTACATTGATTTTGCAACTTTTAATGCTTTCTAATTATTTTGTAGGTCAATACTTAATTTTTGAAGCATTAATCCAAGATCACAATTTGTTTTCCCTGTGTTAAACAATTTTGATCATTTTAATTTAATTTTTATTCAATTAAATACATTTTGAAAACAAATTAGGGTTTTGGATTAATTCAACCCTCATAAATCATTTTCAAAACACTTTGGGCCTCTATTAGAGTGTAAGACCCAATCCTTTTTTTTTACCAAATCATCTTTGGGCCTCACTTATTGTATAAGTCTCGATACCGTAATAAAAAACAAACGGCGCGATCGTCGCCTTTTAAAAAATCATCTGGGCCTCTCCTTGAGCTATAAGACCCATTCAAAACACTTTGGGCCTCTATTAGAGTGTAAGACCCAATCCCCCTTTTAACCAAAACATTTTGGGCCTCACTTATTGTATAAGTCCCTCTGCGTTAAAAGGAAACCTCGGCGCGATCGCCATTTTTAAACAAAAAAATCATCTGGGCCTACCCTCGTGTTATAAGCGCCACTCTTTTATCTTTAAACCTTTTTGGGCCTCTTGAGAGAGTGTAAGACCCATCCTTTTGTACAGAAAACATTTTTTGGGCCCCAGTCACTTGTATAAGTCCCGCTGTACAAAGTCAAACAGTGCGCTCACTGATAAAACCTTGGGCCTCTCCTTGAGCTGTAAGCCCCAAATCTTTTTTTTTCAAAGCACTTTCTCCTTTGATTTTGAATATACTGTTGTTTTCAATCTTTCTTTGTTGAACAACTAACCATACAGCATGGAAGCACTACAACCGAGTAAGTGGTTATCGTTTTCATTTACTGCTTTCATATTATAAACTGTATTGTGGGGCTGCTTCATTTAGTCGCAGAAATAGACGCCTAGATCCCCAATAGGAGCACCAGATACAGTCTTCTCTTCGGCTGTCCTCCTTAGGAATCGTCAAGAAATTCTATTCCCCAGAGATGAATTATTCTCGGTGAAACTTCTCTTGAATTTCTTTAAACCTCAGAACTGGTCATTTAACCCTCTTTCAGAGTTAAAGTTGCTGGATAGTAAACCTCGCACGTTTACCAGTGATTTTATCTTTAAAAGAGTTTTTCTTGGACTTTTCTTTGGTTTGGGACCCACAGACTTCTTAAAAGCATCGGCCTCCTCTTGGGCATTGTACAAGGACCCACAGGCTTCCTAAAAGCAACCCTGCCTCCTCTTGGGCATTATTCAAGGACACTACGACTTCTTAGAAGTATTCATAGCCTCCTCTTAGGCTTCGTATAATGATCTCTTCCTCCGGGAATGATAGCCTCCTCTTGGGCATTATTCAAGGACACTACGGCTTCTTAGAAGTATTCATAGCCTCCTCTTAGGCTTCGTATAATGATCTCTTCCTCCGGGAATGATAGCCTCCTCTTGGGCTTAGTACAAGGACCCGTCGGCTTCTTAAAAGATTCCAGCCTCCTCTTGGGCTTCGTATAAATTGTCCCGACGCCCTTCTAGAGGTATAGGAATAGAACCTAGTCATCCTCATAGAACAGTCCTTTCATAGAGTCTACTACTGTTTCTCGAAGCATAGTACAAAAGATAAAACTCTAGACTCGGACAGTCTAACTTCCTTGAGTCTCAAAGACATTCTCAAGCACCCTTCGTTAAATAGGAAGGAAACCCGCAGACTCGGACAGTCTCAATACCCTTTGGATTTCCCGTTTCCTCAAAGAGAAGGAAATACCCCGGATCCTCAAATTAAATCCCTGAGTACAGTGTTGCTCATATAAGAACTGATTTTCTCTTTTAAATCAGTATATTGGATCTGTCACTCAACTAAAACAGTTACAATAGCCTCCATCTCGAGCTTCGTACGAGATACCAAAATTCTCCCCAGCGGAGTCAAAACAACATTTTAGCCTCTCTCTCAGGCTTTGTATGAGACACAAAAGATTCCCTCGTTGAGTCAATCACCCCTTTTTGCCTCCATCTCGGGCCTCGTACGAGATATAAATCCCTTAAGCAAGAGTCGAACACTTTGCTAGCCTCCTCTTAGGCTTTGTATAATGATATGCCCCACTGGGTCAAAAACCTTTAGCCTCTCTCTCGGGCTTTGTACGAGACACAAAATAGCCTCCTCTTAGGCTTTGTATAATGATTTTCCTGGCGGAAATTAGCCTCCTCTTAGGCTTTGTATAAGAAAACCACTGGTTGATCCAATCAACCTTTTAGCATCCAAGCTGTGCCTCGTTCACAGTACACAAACATCAACAACTCCTTTCCCTTCATCTAATCGCTATAAGCGGCAAGCCTCTGGATCATCTATATCCATGCCACTGTCCTTCTTTTAGCATGAGAAATTCCTAAGGAAAGATGGCATTGCTCTACACTGAGTTAAAGTCTTCTCCTTCAGGTTAAAACCCTTTCTTCGGAAATTATGGCATTGCTCGGATCCGCGTAGCCCAGTTAAAGTAATTCTCCTTCTCCCCTCTTTAGAGATGACAAATTCTCTCTAAAACCGAGGTATTTCAGCTTCACGTCTTGGGCTTTAAACAAGACACAAATCACATTTCAGCTTCACATCTTGGGCTTTGAACAAGATACAAATCACCTTTCGCTTCACGTCTTGGGCTTTGAACAAGACACCAAAAACCAATTTCCTCCCATAGAATAGGAGGAACTACGAACGCTCTGATTTCCCTGTTTCGGTAAACGGGAATACGTAGGCATAAGATCGAAAGAAAAGATCTTAGCGAGCGCAATCAACAAAAAAACCAAATCCCTTATCTCCATCAATCAAAAGCAGTAATTCAAAAGCACCAGTCCTAACATCCTAATCCTTATTCCCCACCAGAAACCCTTTGCCTAGAAAAAAGAAAGAAAGAAACCTGTATTGGCGAAATACGAATAACCAGTACAAAGGCCCCCCACATTGATAGCATCCGTAACCTAACAGACCGCTGTTTAAACTCAGTATGCAAGCAGGGTTAATTGGAGACATCTATTTCCCTTCCTTATTCAGCTCACAATAGGATAAAAAATGAATCGACCTGTAGTTTTAAGCTCAACCGCAGAGAGCGACCAGCGCTTAAGAACCGCGTCCAAAATCGCTCGCTACACTCCGGCCACCCTCCCCGGTGGGCTGCGATGAGTTTTTTTCCAGAAAATACAAATAGGTACACTATTTTGACCAGAAAAACGCCAGGAATCCAAATATGGCCTTAAAATTTTCAAATTGTTAGCGTATAATAAAAAAACGAATGAAAAACCATTAGGGCACAAAACTTTAAATCCACATTACAAGCAATTCACACATCCATAATTAAAAATAATTATACCAGAGTGATCACCATTCATCACACGTCAATATTCATGCAAAAAATAGGAGTTTTAAGAACGCGAAAAAACCTCTCAACCTGAGATGGAGCAGCTCCAATCCTTGCCTTTGGCTGCGAATGGTGGTCGATTTGCACTCTAGAAATCACCAGGAAGATATTTGTGGAAGAACTTTTGGCCAAAACCTTGTGGGTCGTGAGTTTTGATGAAAAATCCTCTTTTAGGGTTTTCTTGAGAACTCCTCCAATTGCACGTGCATGAACCCTAACCAGTGCATCTTTAGGTTTAAATAAGCTAGGGTTTTCAGTTGAATACGAATTGGGCCTGGGTAATTCCATGTTTAATGATTTTTGAATTATTTTGGAATTTTGCATTATGTTGAATAAGTGAAAAATACATTCCTTCCATGCCCTTGAATTCATGATGGATCACTTGTATCTGAGTTGCTACTCACACCACTTTTAACTTGGGCCTTGAGAACAAATGGTTTATGAGTTTTAGACATTTTGGGAATTTTGAATAATGGAAAAAAGGTGAACAAATGTCTTTTAATGTGGCATGAAGCAATGGAATTGATTATAGGTCACTATGCCCAAAATTGTGAAAATGGCATCATGAAAAACCCTAAAAACCACTTTGCCTTCTTTTGATCATAACTGGAGTTTCACAAATGATATGGAGACCCACTAGTACTTGTTAGAAAGAGGAGAAAAATATCTTCAACTTTCATGTTGGAGAAAAATTCATCTGAAGCATCCTTGATGGTGTAAAATTAAGTTGAAGGTGGTGTAGAAACTTGCCAAAAATGGAAACTTTTCATTATAGGTCACTTTCCAAATTTAGAAACTTTGCACCAATTCCTGATTCCTGACAAATATGTATGAAATTTGACTCCTGGAGACCATATGAGGGTGTGAGACCTTAAAATTCCTGAAGAGAACTTCAAAATTTCACAGTTGACTTTTCTCCTTTCACTGTTGACTTTTCCCCCAAATTCTCCTGGTTCCCAATCTTCTGATCAATTGAACCTCTCCTGAACCAAACTGATGGACAATCTTCCACTCCTAGATACTCAAGGACCCAAGGAAGACCATAGAATCAAGTCTTGCCCAAAAAATCATAAATAAACTGACTTTGTAGCAAACCTTAGTTGTGGTACCCTCAGTCTAGGAGGAAATAGCACAGTCTCTAAATCCAAATTCCTCTGAATATGATGTGTATCCTCTCCAACAAAGATAAGATATGCCATTTGATGATGATAAAAACCCAAGGAGCTTGCCCATTGGAGCAATAAACCCAAGAATCTCAAAACCCTAATTCATGCACTAGTTAGGAGAGAGTGATCCACTTGAGATCCCTTGCCACTTGTGAATCTTTGATGAGGTGATGGACCAGATAGGACCTTCTTGAACTGCTTCAAGCACCTTGACCCCATGCTAATGATATGCATACATGATAATGCAAAAAATGAAATGAAACATAAGGCAGTTAGTAAAAAAGTAAGGAGGGCAAATTTTGGGGTGCAACATATATCAGTCATATTTTAAGAAATTTTGTACGCACTTGGATCATTCGTGGTATAATTGTAATACTCTATATTTAATAAAATGCTCTAAATAATATTAGTTGAGATCAGCTGGGTTCCAGTGTGCTTTGAGGGTTATCTGCTGGAATAATTTGAGTAATTGACGAACTCAGAGTTGATTTAATTAATATTATCTGACTCTGAAGTTTTATTAATTGGTGCATAAGAGACTTTTTGATACTCTTTTAATTAGACTTTTAATCAAGTTGGTCTTACTAACTTTTATTGAGACATTTCTAAATATCATTTTCTTTATTTCCCTTCCCATTTCAACTTTGTGGGATAAGTATTAGAAAGACGGAAATGAAATAGAGAAAGAAAAGAAAAGGTAGTAAGAGGAAAGGAAAAAGAAGAAGTAGAGGAAGAAGAGAAAGTAGAAAGAAAGAAGTAGAAACCCTAATAAAAGAGGAATCATCACCACTCATTATCAAATCATCTCATCTTCATCATCAACAATTTCTTCATCTTGTGTTAGACGTGGTTTCTAGGTAGAAACTCAAGGTTAGAGTATTTAGATAGAATGAGAAAAGTAGGTTATATCGTTCTTGCTCCATTTTTATGAAAAGTATGTGATACATGTTATATTCATGATGTTGTTGTGAGTTGATGGTTAAAAATGTTATTTCAAGAGTAAATATGTCAACATTGATGATGGATTGGGTTTGGGTAAGAATGGGGTTGGAAACCCCTTTGGAACTGTCCTATTCTGTTGGACAGATTTTAGAATTCGCAGGGTTCGCACTGCGAGCTCTAGCGAACATGACAGTCTGTCATGCTCGCACTACAAAGTGAGAGAGAACAGAAAGCGATTATTCACTTTGAGTTCGCACAACGAGCAGCGAAGACTTTTGCTACTTCCATTTTTATTTTCAGCTTCGCTCAGAGTTCGCACAACGAACTCAAGGCTGAAGAACTCGCCTGGTCCTTGCACTGCAAACATGACAGGGTTTTCCAAGTTTTGTTTTGATACTTGCTTGGTTGTTTCATATCTACGTTTATTGTAACACCCCCAATCTATAACCCGAGTAATTAAAGCGATAACAAATAATCAGAGTAGAATTAAAACATTCATGGCATAGACGGAGCGTCACATCATGATGATGAAATATAATAACCTGCTCATAAAGATATGCAACAATCAGGTTGCAACATAAATAGAGGAACTCAGTTCCTAACACCCACAATTCAGATACAGAATAAAAGCGGAAAATCTGCAACTGAAATCTCATATATATAAACATAGAAGTTTGTCTGTCATATACAGAGTCATAGATGTAAAATCCAAAAAGATATATATACATAATGTCACATAACGATCTCCCCGACTACCCGGTCCTACATATCAGAGCCGGCCGACAAAAGAATGACGACATAATCTTCACGAAAAGACCTTCAGCATCTAATATGCAATGCCTCATAGAGCATTCAAAACAGCAGAAGGGTGAGAAACACAATTATAATATAATTGCATACAATTATATAATAACACAAAATACACATGTAAAACATTCTCACCACAACTTACACCATAATTCAAATACAAAACAGCACAATTCATATCTCATACATCCATCACAAAGATATATCAATCATGCTCAATACATTTATCACCAACATATATATATATATATATATATATATATCAACTCATCAATTCCATTCATAAATCCCACACATAATTAATCCATTCATGACTTATGCAAATGCACAGAGACTGACACAACGACTCTATGCAATGCAATACGGTACCATTCCATCCATCATTCTCATCATTAATTCACTCAGGAATTATTGGAATCATCGCTTGTTACTTAGTGTAACTCCCCGTCGGGCACACGATGTTCCCCGTCGCTTTAGGTCCTTTTTGAATAAGGCACACGACGTTTATGGATCGCTTTAGGTCCTCTTTGTTTAAGGCACACGATCCGATCGCTTTAGGTCCTCTTTGTATAAGGCACACGATCGTCTATAACGTCGCTTTAGGTCCTCTTTATATAAGACACACGACCGTTACAGCAGATTCCCTCAGGAATCATTTCGTTGCTCACACCCACTAGGGCACACGACATCACAAGAATGCATATCATGATGCTTGGCATACAATGATTCATGACAATCAAATGCATAACATACATAACCATGTGAACCATCTCAACATCAATAATCATGCATTGAATTCAAACTCAAAACAATGCATTTATTTGCCATAAGGCCACAAACCATCATCACAACATTTCATCACATACATTCACCTTATATAACAGCACACAAGCTATACGTTATATATCAAAAGCGTATCGCATATTAACACATCAATTACACACAATTACGGCGGTAAAAGTCGACAAAACGACACATTCCCAATTACCGACATAATTAAATTGGCCACTAGCCCCAAAACCATTTTATAAGAAAGAACTTCTTATTAGATTTCCAACGCATCCAACCGCACCTCAATCCGAGTTACGACCCAAAAGTTATGACAAGAACAAAATGGAAAATCTGTCTTGTTCGCTTTCCTATTCGCAATGCGAACCCCCAGCGAACCATGGCAGGGAAAAAACAGCATAAAGTTCGCAAGGTGAACTTCCAGCGAACCTTCGCTTTCCCCTTTGCAATGCGAATTCCCTGCGAATCGTGGCAGAGAAAAAACAGCAGAAAGTTCGCAATGCGAACCTCCCGCGAACCTTCGCGGCCCTATTCGCAGTGCGAACCTGCGAACCCAGAAAATATCAGCAGTGCTGTTATTCACTCCAACCCAACATTTCATCCACCAAAACACCTCCAAACCATAACATAACAACCAGAACATATCCCAATCATAGCAACAAGTATTCTACAACATTTATATCGCATTTCAACCGTGAAAACATCGATTTATATCGTTTTCTCTCATTTTGACCTAGAATTGAAAAGCTAGGAAAAACCGGCAAACATTCCAACACACACATACACAATCATACACAAGCATAGCATAACCGAGTTTCGCACCCTTACCCGATTAATCGCGCTTCGAAGTGTCGGTTGAATCGGTTTCTTACACTCCAAGTTTTCCTCTTTTTCTTCTTCTCCTTCTCTATTTCTCTTAACTTATTTTTCTCTCTTTCTAACCTCTATTTTCTATTTTGATAAAAACAATAATATCTAACCAAGCAAAAGACCAAAACACCCCTACACTCAATTTCTCGCAAACGCTCTCAAAACGCGATAAAACATAATAACGATAAACATAACACATTTACCAAATAAAAACCAAGAATAAAATAATATAAAAACAAAAATAATTAAATCGACTCGATTAAATAAATCTAACAAAAACTGGGGCGTTACAACTCTCCCCCACTTAGAAATTTTCGTCCTCGAAAATATTACCTGAGACGGACAACTCCGGATACGATTCCCGCATCCGACTCTCCAACTCCCAAGTCAAATTGCCCTCAGCAGCGCCTCCCCACGCTACTTTCACAAGTGCAATATCCTTGCCTCTTAACCGCTTCAACTCGCGATCCAAAACTCTCACTGGTAATGCCTCCACCGTAAGGTTCTCCCTTACCTAAACCTCATCCATTGGAATCACATGCGACGGATCTAGAACATACTTCCGAAGCTGTGAAACATGGAACACATCATGCAAATTCGAAAGATTCGGCGGCAACGCTACCCGATTAGCCACAACACCCACTCTCGCGGATATCTGATAAGGACCAATAAACCGAGAAGTAAGTTTCTTCGACTTTAATGCACGACCAACACCCGTCACCGGTGTAACTCTCAAAAATACATGATTGCCTTCTCGAAACTCAAGATCGTTCCTCCTTCGATCATGATAACTCTTCTGCCTACTCTGAGAAGCCTTTATTTTATCACGAATAAGTTTCACCTTTTCCATAGTTTGTTGAACTAACTCCGGTCCAACCACCGAACTCTCACCAGATTCATGGTACCACAAAGGTGTTCGACATCTTCTACCATACAACGCTTCAAAAGGTGCCATTCCAATACTCGAATGGAAACTGTTGTTATACGTGAACTCCACCAATGAAAGATAACTATCCCAAGCACCACCTTGCTCAAGAACACAAGCCCGCAACAAATCTTCCAATGACTGAATAGTTCTCTCGGTCTGACCATTCGTCTGAGGATGATAAGAAGAACTCAATCTTAACTTGGAACCTAACGCCTTTTGCAAACTTTCCCAAAATCTAGAAGTAAACCTCGGATATCGATCTGAAACAATACAGAATGGAACACCATGTAGCTTCACAATCACGCGGATATAAATCTCAGCCAACCTCTCCAAAGAAAAACTGATGTCAATCGGAATGAAATATGCCGATTTAGTCAGCCTATCCACAATCACCAAAATGGCATTATGTCCCCTCTGAGTATTCGGCAACCCTGTCACAAAATCCATAGAAATGTTGTCCCATTTCCACTCGGGAATATCCAACGGTTGCAATAATCCACTAGGCTTCTGATGTTCTACCTTTGACTTCTGACACGTCAAACACACGTAAACAAACTGAGCCACATCCCTCTTCAATTCAGACCACCAAAAGATCTTCTTCAAATCTTGGTACATTTTATTAGCTCCCGGATGTATACTCAAACTACTCCGGTGTCCTTCCTCTAAAATCATCTTTTTCAATTCCGAATCATCAGGAATACAAATTCTACCATGGAATCTCAAAACACCCTTATCATCCACTTTAAATTCACCATTCACACCTTTATCTCCAACCGTCATCAAATCAACAAATTTCACATCCAGCCTCTGTTTCTCACTAACGGTCAACAGAAACTCATTACTGACCCATAACATACCAAGCCTCACGCTGTTAGATGTCAATTCACACACCAAACTCAAATCTCTAAATTCTTCCAAAAGTTCCCACTCTTTAACCATCAAAGCAGACATATGCAAAGATTTTTGGCTTAACACATCGGCTACCACATTAGCTTTACCAGGATGGTAATTCAAGCCAAAATCGTAGTCCTTCAAAAATTCCAACCATCTCTGTTGCCTCATATTTAACTCTTTCTGATCAAACAAGTATTTTAGACTCTTATGATCACTAAAGACTTCGAATCTTGCACCGTAGAGATAATGTCTCCAAATTTTCAACACAAAAACCACCGCCGCTAATTCCAAATCATGAGTAGGGTAATTCTTCTCATGAACCCTCAATTGCCTCGAAGCATAAGTCACAACCTTACCTTCTTGCATCAACACTCCACCTAAACCAATCAAAGACGCATCGCAATACACCACAAACGGTTCACTAAGATTCGGTAAGATCAAAATCGGAGCTGTAGTCAATCTTCTCTTCAGCTCACTAAAACTTTCCTCACATTGATTATCCCAAATAAACGTTTTACCTTTACAAGTCAACTGGGCCAAAGGAAGTGCTAACTTGGAAAAGCCTTCAATGAATCTTCGATAATATCCAGCTAAACCCAAAAAGCTTCTAATTTCAGTCACAGATCTAGAACCCTCCCATTGTAGAACTGCATCTACTTTGGATGGATCCACAACAATACCATTACCTGAAATCACATGCCCAAGAAAACTCACTTCTGACAACCAGAACTCACACTTGGACAACTTGGCATAAAGTCTCTTTTCCTTCAAAATTTGCAATACAATACGCAAATGCTCTGCATGTTCCTCCCGAGATTTAGAATAAATCAAGATGTCATCGATAAACACAACAATAAATTGATCCAAATGCTCATGGAAAATGCGATTCATATACTCCATAAACACTCCCGGCGCATTAGAAACCCCGAACGGCATCACGGAATATTCGTAATGTCCGTATCGTGTCCTAAAAGCCGTATTCTGAATATCTTCCTCTTTCACTCTAATCTGATGATAACCTGACCTCAAATCAATTTTACTAAACACACACGCACTTACCAACTGGTCCATCAAATCATCAATTTTCAGAAGAGGATACTTATTCTTAATCGTCACCTTATTTCAGCTGGCGATAATCAATACACAATCGCATACTTCCATCTTTCTTTTTCACCAATAAAACTGGAGCACCCCAAGACGATACACACGGCCTCACAAACCTCTTTTCTAACAATTCATTCAACTGCTTCTTCAACTCAACCAACTCAGATGCCGACATACGATAAGGTGCCATAGACACAAGTCTAGTACCAGGAACTAGATCTATAGAAAACTCCACCTCTCTCTCTGGCGGCACATCAGAAATATCCTCCGGAAACACCTCTGGAAAATCACACACGACAGGAACCACATCAATTGCAACTTGACTATCCACAATCAACGATGCAAACAACCCGAACAACTGAGCTTCATCTGCCAAAAGTTTCTTCAACTCTTTGGTAGATAAGAAACTCGATTCCTCGTCTTCCTCAAGAGAAGGAAATTTTACCAACTTATGATAACAATCGATATGAACTCGATTAAACTGCAACCAATTCATTCCCAGAACCACGTCTAAACCCTCCAACAGCAGACACACCAAATCCATAGCAAAATCCCTACCATAAATGGTCAAAGGACAACTTAAACAAACCAAAGAAGTAGTCACCGACCCCATTGCTGGAGTATCGATAACCATATCTCCACCCATCGACGACAACAAAAGATTCAAACGCTGCGTACACTCATAGGAAATAAACGAATGAGTCGCTCCGGTATCAATAATAGCAACTAAAGGCGTACTATTAATAAAACAAGTACCTCTGATCAGACGATCTGCACTAGTAGTCTGAGTTCCTACCAATGCAAATACTTTCTCTCCAGCTTGAGCTTGCTTTGGTTTCAGACACTTCGTACTAACATGACTAGGTTCACCACAGTTGAAACACTTCACCACATTCCTCTTGCAATCAGCTGCGACATGTCCTATACCTCCACAATTGGAACACTTCCTTATATCCTTTCTATATTCAAACTGACGATGTCCTAAGTCACCACACCTAAAACATCTCAGAGGATTATACGTACCTCCCCCGCTTGGCCTTTTATCAAAATTAGCCCTTTGCTTACCCTTGTCAGCTGGTGACACATAAGGACCCCCACAAAACGGTTGCTTTCCTTTCCTTTCGTTCACACTCTTATAATGAGTAGAACGAGCTTTGCCATCCTCCTCATAAATTCTACAATAATCCACCAAATCTGAAAACCTCCTAATTCTTTGATAACCAATTGCCTGTTTGATCTCGGGACGCAGCCCGTTCTCAAACTTCACACATTTGGAAAACTCCGCAGTTGCTTCAGCATAATGTGGATAAAACTGAACAAGCTCCACAAACTTAGCAGTGTAATCAGTAACAGACATGTAACCCTGTTTCAACTGCAAGAACTCTATTTCCTTCTTTCCTCTAACATCTTCAGGAAAATACTTCCTCAAGAACTCACTGCTAAACAAAGCCCAAGTGACAACTTCACCTGCAGCTTCCCACACATGACGCATACTAACCCAACAATCATCAGCCTCCTCTTGTAACATGTGAGTACCCAGTCTCACCTTCTGTTCCTCAACACAGTCCATCACTCAAAATATTCTTTCAATCTCCTTAAGCCAAATCTGAGCACCATCAGGATCATGTCTTCCTTTGAAGATAGGCGGGTTGTTCTTCCAGAACACATCATTCCCACCAGCATTAGGTGCACCCCGCACAGCCTGAGCCATAGCTTGCATATCAGTAGCAAGAGCAGCGTCATTCCTACCAGCCATATTCTGTTCATATCCAATAACAGTAACTATGGTTAAACAATCAGCTCGCCAAAACACAACTGACGCACAACAAACAACTTGGTCAAAACGACCGACATGGACTGGCACGGACTGACACAAACTAGCTCTGATACCACTTAATCTAACACCCCCAATCTATAACCCGAGTAATTAAAGCGATAACAAATAATCAGAGTAGAATTAAAACATTAATGGCATAGATGGAGCGTCACATCATGATGATGAAATATAATAACCTGCTCATAAAGATATGCAACAATTAGGTAGCAACATAAACAGAGGAACTCAGTTCCTAACACCCACAATTCAGATACAGAATAAAAGCGGAAAATCTGCAACTGAAATCTCGTATATATAAACATAGAAGTTTTTCTGTCATATACAGAGTCATAGATGTAAAATCCAAAAAGATATATATACATAATGTCACATAACGATCTCCCCGACTACCCGGTGCTACATATCAGAGCCGCCCGACAAAAGAATGAAGACATAATCTTCACGAAAAGACCTCCAGCATCTAATCTGCAATGCCTCATAGAGCATTCAAAATAGCATAAGGGTGAGAAACACAATTATAATATAATTGCATACAATTATATAATAACACAAAATACACATGTAAAACATTCTCACCACAACTTACACCATAATTCAAATACAAAACAACACAATTCATATCTCATACATCCATCAGAAAGGCATATCAATCATGCTCAATACATTTATCACCAACATATATATATACATCAACTCATCAATTCCATTCACAAATCCCACACATAATCAATCCATTCATGACTTATGCAAATGTACAGAGACCGACACAACGACTTTATGCAATGAAATGCAGTACCATATCCATCATTCTCATCATTAATTCACTCAGGAATTATTGGAATCATCGCTTGTTACTTAGTGTAACTCGCCGTCGGGCACACGATGTTCCCCGTCTCTTTAGGTCCTCTTTGTATAAGGCACACGACGTTTATGGATCGCTTTAGGTCCTCTTTGTATAAGGCACACGATCCGATTACTTTAGGTCCTCTTTGTATTAGGCACACGACCGTTACAGCAAATTCCCACAGGAATCGTTTCGTCGCTCACACCCACTAGGGCACACGACATCACAAGAATGCATATCATGATGCTTGGCATACAATGACTCATGACAATCAAATGCATAACATACATAACCATGTGAACCATCTCAACATCAATAATCATGCCTGAAATCAAACTCAAAACAATGCATTTATTTGCCATAAGGCCACAAACCATCATCACAACATTTCATCACATACATTCACCTCATATAACAGCACACAAGTGTCGCTCCCAGGATTTTCATCCAAGTACAAACGCGAAAGTGGCACGGAAAACAGAGTCGCCAGCCGTGTAAATTTATCCCAAGAGAGGGAAAGGGAACACCGCATAAACCTGAGGAAGAGGGAAAGGAATGGTCATCGCAACCATAGCATGGGTTCGGGAGTCGGTTACGCGAGGGGAAGGTGCTAGTGCCCCACGCGTCCATCGTACTCGATGGGATCCACGCTTGTTGTCTATTCTAAGGGTGAGTTGCCTTAACATCTAGGGCTGCACTAAAATGGGGGAGGGGAAAAACAAAAAGACAGTCTCGGTAGGACGTCGTCGTCCTAGGCCTACGTACCCCCTTTGTGCAATGGGGATTTCAGAGTCAACGTAGTTCGGACCAAGTTCTTTTTTGTGCTTTTTATGAGCGACGTTAAGTTCGCGTCCGGCAGTTAGGGTCGATGCCTGTTTGCGACTCAGACGAAAAATAACGTGCCCTTTTTGAAAATAGCCTTTAGTTTGACGATCTCGAAGGCTAAAAAGGGTTTGAAGTTTGTTTGTATTTTTTAGGACAGAAGTGACTTGACTTAGTTCATAACTCAACTTGAACCAAAGTCTATGACACGGGAACGAATGCGTCGCATTGTCGTCCCCAATGGGACGTATGCTCAACACTCTAGAAGAGAGAAGGGGGACCCCTCAATCTTTATTTCCTATGTCTAAGGCTTATGTGCAAGGCAAGTTGGCCTTATTAAGTATCTTAGAGATGTTTTGAGATGAGAAGAGGGACTCAAGAGAAAAGAAAAAACACTACGGGGAGAATCTATCCTAATGTTATCATGCAAAGATGGCCCTAAGGGGATGTTTGGAGGGAGACTATCCTATGGAATTTAGTCCTAATGTTATCATGCAAAGGTGGCCCTAAGGGGAGGTTTGACAACAACCTAAGCCTAAAGAAAAGAAAATATGAGAGGAAGAAAGAGTGAGAGTGGACATGGATAACTATCCAAACCCTCAAATAACTTACCTCATGCCCTGCATAAAAGGTTAGTACAAACAGATATAAGTGACAATAAGACAAATGAAACTCAAACAAATCACAAACCAAAGAGAGATGGTTATAAACCAAATGGAACTCAACCAAGACAGAATGTGGATGACCTAAACATGAATTATGAAGTCAAAGAAGCAAACCCAAATGATGGCACAAGTGCCTTCTCAAACAAGTAGTCAGACACGGTCAAGGATGTGCATACAAGAAGACCTCAAACAAAGAGCAATTAAACAATTAGCAAGACATTTTCTAAAATTACCAAATTAAGATCCAACACACCTTAACCAGTGGTAAACAATATGTCAAAAGCTCATGCCAAAACTCAAAAGATAGGTCCCTCAAACAATTATGCAAAGTCAAATGAGAATTATCAACTAACATGCAAAAGAGGAGGACTGAAACGCAACATAAAATGATTTTAAAAATAAGAAAAAAATGTTTTAATGAACTTCAATGTGTTGATAAAATAATACAAAAAGAATGGGCTCTAAATGTTATGTATGCTATGAGAACAAAATTCTATAAGTTTGGGTATGCATGATATGAACAATTCAAAAAGAAATCCATTAAATAATTAATTCAATCACTAAAAATAAAATAAAATAATAAAATAAAATTTGGTAAAAATTTATAAAACTATAAATATGATTCATGAATTTTTTAGAATTTTTAGGATGCAATTATCTATTTTTAAAAATAAAAATGAAATAATGTAATTAAATGAAAAATAAAAATAAAGAAATAAGCATGGGGGTGTGTTCAGCAGATGGTTCATGTGGGAAAATATAATGGGCTTAAGGGAGAGGGTGCAGATAGTAAGCCCAAGACAAGAGGTCCATTAGCGAAGTCAAAGGGAAACCATGGAATTAGTCAAATCTCAGATTGAATCAAAACCACACGATTGATCTAACGCGTATCATCAGTCAAATGAAAATAACAAGTAATCATGATGAAGGCTCTAGATTAAATGCATATGATAACAAGCATACACGCGCACACACAAGATTACTCAAAATAAAAAGACACATGTGACAAACACATGACTCATTTAATGCGTTGGCATAGTGATAACCACCAGATTAGATCAACGTCCCAGATCAGTCAATACAAGACCAAAAGTATGCATGATGAGCGAAGCAGATTGAAGGTGCACAATAACTATCGTGAATGTCACACGCACAAACTACAATATAAAACAGAATTTTAAATGTCGTGGCAAGCTATGGACCGTGGGATCAAAGTAATAGACGGTTAGGATTGCATCTTCTTCACCCAAAACCCTAGCCGGCCGGAGATCAAAACCAGACGCCGGAGCCCTAGCTCCGATCGTCTTCTCCGGTGACCATCATCCCCAAAATCCCCAGAAACGGCATATGAGTACATCATTTCAATCATAAAAACACGAGGATTCCAAATATCATGCTATTTTCAAAAAACACACAACGCCTAAAGCAAATCGAATGAAAAAAGGTTTGGGTCCAAAACTTAAAACTCATCATACGAACAATACAAACGTCCAAACTCAATACAAACTACATCAGGATTATCAGTACACACCATAGATCATCATGCACGTTTAAAAAGAGAGTTTTAAGATCATGAAAAATTGCACTAACCTGAGATTATGCAAACTGTATCCCAGCTGTTAGCTGCAAACGATGGTTGCTTCGTGCTCTAGGGATCCCAAGGGTTCATATGGTGAAAGAAGTTTTGGAAAAACTCTAAAGGATTGAGAGATTCGATGAAGAAAAGTTTTAGGGTTCACTCTTGAAAACTCTCCAAAATCACGTGTCCTCTCTAACCAGTGCATGAGTTAGCTTAAATACCTAGGGTTAATCCACTGATAATCACTTGGGCCTTGTTAATTCCTCACTTAATGAGTTTAGAGTGATTTTGGAAATTTGCATAATGTGAAATACACCCTCCTCCATGCATGCACACCCAAGCCTTTTATGATGGATCACTTATATTACAATTGCTAATCACACCTGTATGGAATTTGGGCCTTGAGATGTCTTGGTTCATGAGTTTTCAATGGTCTTGCAATTTTGCATAATGTGAAATAAGTGATGTACAAGTCATGAAATCTCTTGGTTCAAAGGCCAAAAAGGATCCTTAAGGAATGTACTTTGATGTTAGAATGTGATATGAAGCAATGGAACCAAATATAGGTCACTATGTCCCAAAATGCAAAAGTTGTGAAAATGGAACCATGAGAAAACCCTAAAAACCACCTTGCCCTCTTTTGATCATAACTTGAGTTTCACAAATGATATGGAGACCATCTAGTACTTGTTGGAAAGGGGAGAAAAAGATCTTCCACTTTCATGTTTGAGGAAAGTTCATTTGGAGCTTCTTTGATGATGAAAAGTCAAGTTGAAAGTAGTGTAAGAACTTGCCCAAAATGGAAACTTTCAAATTATAGGTCATTTCCATATTTAGTAATTTTTGTACCAACCCTTGATTCTTGATAAATGATATGAAAATTGACCCTTGAAGACCATATGAGGATGTGAGACCTTGAAAACCTTGAATCTCTCATGAACCAAACTGATGGACAATCTTCCATTCCTAGATACTTAGGGACCCAAGGAATACCATGGAATCAAGTCTTGCCCAAAAAATCAGAAATAAACTGACTTTATAGCAAACCCTAATTTTGGTACCCTTAGTCTAGGAGGAAATAACACAGTCTCCAATTTCCAATTCCTCTGAATATGATGTGTATCCTCTCCAACAAAGATAAGATATGCCATTTGGTGATGATAAAAGCCCAAGAAGCTTGCCCATTGGAGCAATAAACCCAAGAATCTCAAAACCCTAATTTTTGCACTGGTTAGGAGAGAGTGATCCACTTGAGATCTCTTGGACAATATAAGGACTCTTGCTTGACCCTTTGAAGAACATCTTCTCCTCTTGAACTGCCTTAGGCACCTTAACCCCATGCTAATAACCAATGATATGCACACATGATAATGCAAAAATGAAATGAAACATAAGCCAGTTAGTACTTAAAGTAAGGAGAGCAAATTTTGGGGTGCTACAACAAGCTATACATTATATATCAAAAGTGTATCACATGTTAACACATCAATTACACACAATTATGACGGTAAAAGTCGACAAAATGACACATTCCCAATTACTGACACAATTAAATCGGCCACTAGCCCCAAAACAATTTTATAATAAAAAACATCTTATTAGCTTTCCAACGCATCCAACCACGCCTCAATACGAGTTACGACCCAAAAGTTATGACAAGAACAAAATGGAAAATCTGCCATGTTCGCTTTCTTATTCGCAATGCAAACCCCCAACGAACCATGGCAGAGAAAAATCAGCATAAAGTTCGCAAGGTGAACTTCCAGCGAACCTTCGCTTTCCCCTATGCGAATTCCCTGCGAACCGTGGCAAAGAAAAACAGTAAAAAGTTCGCAATGTGAACCTCCCTTCGCTTTCCCCTTCGTTGCCCTATTTGCAGTGCGAACCTGCGAACCCAGAAAATATCAGCAGCGCTGTTATTCACTCCAACCCAACATTTCATCCACCAAAACACCTCCAAACCATAACATAACAACCAGAACATATCCCAATCATAGCAACAAGTATTCTACAACATTTATATCTCATTTCAACCGCGAAAACATCGATTTCTATCGTTTTCTCTCATTTCGACCTAGAATTGAAAAGCTAGGAAAGACCAGCAAACATTCCAACACACACATACACAATCATACACAAGCATAGCATAACCGAGTTTCGCACCCTTACCCGATTAATCGCGCTTCAAAGTGTCGGTTGAATCGGTTTCTTACACTCCAAGTTTTCCTCTTTTTCTTCTTCTCCTTCTCTATTTCTCTTAACTTATTTTTCTCTCTTTCTAACCTCTATTTTCTATTTTGATAAAAACAATAATATCTAACCAAGCAAAAGACCAAAACACCCCTACACTCAATTTCTCGCAAACGCTCTCAAAACGCGATAAAACATAATAACGATAAACATAACACATTTACCAAATAAAAACCAAGAATAAAATAATATAAAAACAAAAATAATTAAATCGAATCGATTAAATAAATCTAACAAAAACTGGGGCGTTACATTTATTGTTACCATGGATCATTTTACACGACTATTATGAGTATTATGCATGCTTATTTGGATGTTTGTTTGGTCATGAAGATGATAACCTAATGTAAAATACTAAAGGAAAGTGAGGAAAACCCCTTAACAAAAATTGAACAGAATGTAAATAGGGTATGATAAATAACTTAGATGACGATATTTGTGTATTCGATGCCTAGGTGTGGATCCATGCCAAGTGGTTCTCTAGTGGAGAGGTGAGGCACTCTATAGAACATGTGTTGGTTTGGTGTTACTTTGAGAATAATGTGAATGTGTCGCCTTGCGATTGTCGAATACAATCATGGTTGCATGGTGATCACGTAGTCAGAAACAATCCCTTAAAATGTATTGTTCCAAGAGTTGAGGCTTATGTAGAGCACTCATTTGGATTGTACGCACTATTACATTGACAGGTTTGATTCCCGTGAGTAGTATGAATGGAGCCTACGGGTAAAAGGCTTGAGATGGGGGTGGTCCCATGGGAAGTGGCAATTCATGTGGAATGCATCTTGAATCTGAATCTATTTCGTATGTCAAAGTACATTACAAAGATTCATGACCCGACCGAAAGTCCTAGACGTAGGAGAGGACGGGAAAAGGGGATACCTTGGTATAGTTTTCGATTAGTGATAATTTGAGTTGTTGGACTCAAGAAACATGTTTCCATATAGTGTGTTTTATGAGCTCGTAGTCTTATCCCTTCCCTCTTTGGGCTTGAGTTAAGATTGGTTAAAACCTTGTAAAGCTGAGAGAATCCATAAGATAGGGAACCCGCTGAAAATATTATCTCACCCCATGTTATTGATTATATTTAAGGTTCTTCAGGTTCTGTGAAAGGTAAGGATAAAGCTGTTTGATACCTTTACAAGTTTTGGCAGTTTTTGATGGCGTTGTTTCCTCTGTGAAGAATCTATTTTGAGATCATTGTTATGATCTAGTTTTTAGTTATTTTGGACATTTTGTATATGTTTATGCCACTTTTAGTACTTTATTATTCTTGGGCCTGTAATATGTATAATATGTCACGAGGAACTTATGTATATTTCAGAACCAAATTTACAATCATGTATAATATGAATTATTCTAGAGTTATATTATATGTGGGTGTTACGGTTGGTATCAGAACATTTCGTATCCTCGACCTAGTGATGACGTGAAAATACACCGTTTATTTGACTTGATTAATGCATGTTTTCTAGTTGTTTTGATTTGGATTTGCACTATTATGTTGGTATTTTGTTTGTTTTCAGGTATTTAGCCATTTAAGAGTCACATGTGAAGAAACAAAGCAATTCGGATGAAAAACGGGAGAAATGGAGCAATTTGCACAGAAGATGTTGTCCCACAATTTTGGCCATAACTTTTGATCTGTAAATCAGAATGACGCCCCGTTCGAAGCGTTGGAAAGCTAACGCAGAGAGCTACATCGTGGAAAATGGATTGAACACACATGGCTGGCGCCATGGGGCACATGGCGGGCGGCACCTTCACAAAAGTGGTTCCGGTAAAAAACGGTTAGAGAAAACCACCCATGATCAGCACTAACAATCATGGCGGGCGCCATGGCAAAGGGTGGCGGGCGCCACCTTTGTTAAAAACTTTCCATCCCAAAAGAAGTTGGGGGGCAGTCTTGTATTTGCTTGGGCTTTTGTTCCCCTATAAATAGAAGTGTTTTGAGTCATTTCTGGGCATCCAAACTTAGTTGCAAACACCTTAGGCATAAATAATCAAGTCTTTTGTAAGTGATAATCTTCTCACATCGGGAAGTTATCACAGTTGTATGATCGAGTCTGTAATCGAGTTTGGAGCACTTGGTGGAAGTTAATCCTGCCGCCATTTCCTTTTCCAATTATTTTCCAGTTGTTTTCAGAGTTAAAGCCTCCGATTGGAGCAGGTTTCCATTTATGAATTAATCGCTTTACTTTATTTATTTCCCGCACCTGCTTTAATTTATTTATTTCTTGCACCCGCTTTACTTTCTTTGCATTATTTACTTTCGAAACCCTTTTATTTCAAAAAGACTTTACTTGACATGATAAAATTAAATATGTTTGTTTACATTTCTATGTCTGGCTAAATCTTAATGGTTAGAATGTAAGGATCACGGTTTAAGTATCATTCCACATAATGCATCGATAGAAACACTTAGGGGCTATTTTGGTCTTTAACACGAGTTTTCCGCACTTAATTTTTGTTGGGTAAGATCGAAAGTCGTCCAACCTTTAGATAAACTTGGTTAGTCTTAACTGTACAAAGGAAGCGACAGCGCTTTGTACAGTTAAGTATGAATTTTTAATACTTTAGAAAAACGATTTTGGAACTATTTTCAGACGCGTTTATAGGTTTAAAATCCGGTTCGTATGTACCTCTTTTGTTTAAAAGTTTCAGATCAAAATACTTTTCAACTTAGTCAAGGCACTATATTTCTTAAAAATAGGTTTTTCACTTTAACGCAATGCGCACCTTTTTATGAGTGACAATAAGAGGGTTTGTTTAAAGGTTAAACTCGGTTCTGAATACGCGAAAGCTACAGTTCCCGTTAAATTAGTTCTTTTTATAAAGGAGAAAACATTGCCCATAAGTAGTTCCGTTACATGCATTGGAATGCTATTTGACCGTATGAATTACATTCGAGCCTATTGTTTTCATTTGAGTTTTTATCTTCGTACTTTACTTTTACTGTGCACTTATAAATCCCTGAATTTACTTGCCTTAGTTAAACACCGTAACTATAGGAATTGATAGATTGATGATTGGTCTCTGTGGGATCGATAATCTTTTGTATTACTCTGACGCGTTTCGTATACTTGCGAAAACTATGCATCACCTAGCCATGAAATTTTATAAGTGTTTCTTTCTGATTCATATGTGTGCGGACATCATCATTTCGGATGTTATATTTATAATAATGAGCCTGATCAACTTGATTCTGTTTGTGTAACGTTTAGGGACATGGTTGATGGACACAAAAGATGTGGTAGCCCCGTAACTCCAACTTTCGACTCGAATCCTCTGGATAGTAGCAAGAATTTCCGATGCAACAGATGTTGCAACAACTTAATGGAGGTTCTCATTCTGCAGTGGTTCCACTAGAAGTTATAGGTGGGAGCTTCCGGGACTTTTTCCGCATGAATCCTCCGAAATTTCATGGAGGACTGGACCTAGTGAACGCTCACGAATGGGTGTCGGTGTGGAGAGGATCTTTTTTATTGTACCATGTAGTGAAGAGAACAAAATAGTATTTTCTTCTCACACATTGAAGGGTCCCGCTATGACGTTGGGGGAAAGTGCTTTGACCCTTATTACTATCTAAGGTGTGCCTAAGGTGTGGAAAAAATTCAAGACTACCTTTATGGATAAGTACTTTCCTAGCTCCTTGAGGACTTAAAAGGAGTTTGAATTCCAATAGTTGAGACAAGGTAATATGATTGTAGCCGCTTATGCTGAGAAATTTGAGGATATGGCTACTTACTCTAAGCATGCCATATATGCTCCGGATGAGAAATGGAAGATTGATCAGTTTCTATTTGGTCTAAGGGAGGAAATCTCTCACACTGTGTCTTAATTAGAGTTCATTACGTATGCTGAGTTATTAAGACAGTGCTATGTAGCTTAACATAGCCTGAAGAGAATCCAAGAAGAGAAAGATGTGGCTAGAGTTGGTCAGAGAGATCAAGGAAGAACGAGTCAACAATTTAGGCCTATACAACAACTCTTTAAGGGGAAGCAGGTGCAGGTTACTACACCTAACTCTCCTCCCTCGTGCCCAAATTGTGGTAAGAATCATTTTGGGAAGGGTACCAATGGAAGAAGTGGAGGACCGAGATGCTACCAATTTCAAGGAATTTGCCACATAGCAAGAGATTGTCCCCAGAATAAGAACCAAGTGCAAGGGAAGAATATCGGTCGAGTTTATACCTTGGATGCAAGGAAGGAAAAGGGTGACAACTCCTTGATTGTGGGTACGTGTTTCATGAATGGATATCCTTGTTTTGTATTGTTTGATTGTGGAGTAACACACTCTTTTGTATTGATGCAATGTATGAAGCGAATTAGGTTGCAAGCTATTCCTTTGTCTCCTTCCATGGTGGTTACTACCGCCATGGATGAGATGGTCGAGACACCTTTAATTTGGGAAAACTGTGTGTTATCAGTGGATGGCAGAGTTTTTCAGATTGACCTTATTTGTTTTCCGCTAAAGAATGTTGATGTAGTCTTGGGAATGGATTGGCTTTCTGCTGATTTAGTATTTTTTGGTTGTGAGGAGAAGTTAATCATCATTCTGTCCAGAGAAGATACTCTGAAGGATGTATTGACTACTATCTTGGAAGGTATGGTTGGCATGTGTAGTGTGCGATTTTTGTCGGTGACGCGACCACCTTAACGCAATGGTTGGAATTGTGTGCTACTTTCTGCTTTCTTATTTATCCTATGAAGCTGGAAAGGAAAGGGAAGATATCTAAAACTAACCTTGCACACAAATGTTTTCTTTAACAAATGCTAAGAGATTGGGGGGTCCGGGGTCAGATTATACAAGGGGAAGTTGTCAATTACCCAATGTATATATGGTTACCCGTAGATTCTTTGGCATGTTCTTCTATTATCTACTTACTGGTGTTTATCTATTATAAATTGGGAAATTTTTTCCTTTGGGAGTGTTAAGAGAGGATTTTGGTTGTTTTTGGGTTTTTCGATGTTTTTTGGTGAGGTACTGGACCTTAAAGTTTTTGTTATGTGTGCTTGCTAAGATTTCACAAACTTATGCCTACGTATTCCCATTAAAGAAAATAGGGAAATCAGAGCAATCGTAGTTCCTCCTATTCTATGGGAGGAAAGATGTTTGATGTCTTGTTCAAAGCCTAAGATTGAAGCTAAAGGTTGTTTGTGTCTTGTTTAAAGCCCAAGATTGAAGCTAGATGGTTTGACTGAGAGAGAATTTGTCATCTCTAAAGGGAGATATCTCACCTATTCATCGCAGTGTTGAGGGGTTGGTTATAAAGGGGAATTACTTTAACTGGAATGTATGGAATCCTGCAATGCCATAATTTCCTTTACAAGGGAATTGTCTTAAAGGAGGAAACTTTAACTCTGTGTAGAGCAATGCCATTTTTCCTTAGGAGTCTTTCATGCTAAGAGAGGGACATTGTTTTGGATGTAAATAATCCAGAGGCTTGCCACTTACAATAATTAGATGAAAGAGGAAGTTTACCAGGATAAAAGAGGGACCACAGCTTGGAATTTTGAATCAACAAGTGTGCCACTTACAGCAGTTATTTGGGTTTAGGGTTTTTAATTGTCTGTTTTGATGTGTAATGTACATAGAAATGTCTTCCTACAGAGAAATCTTGATTTTCTCTGAGGGGATGTTGGTTTTTATGTGCCTTGATCAAAGCCTAAGGTTGAAGCTAAAAGGTTGACTCTGTTTAAGGAGTTTTATATCTGTCTTGTACAAAGCCCAAGATTGAGTCTAAAAAGAATTGACTCTCTCCCGGGAAAGGTTTGTCTGTCTTGTATAAAGCCCAAGATTGAGGCTAAAAGAATTGACTCCACTAGGGAGAGGTTTTATCTGTCTTGTACAAAGTGTAACTCCCCGTTTTGTCTTATTTATTTAATCGAGTCGATTTAATTATTTTCTTTTTATATTATTTTATTATTGACTTTTATTTGACAATATATTATTTTTCATCGTTGTTTATGTTTTATCGCATTTTGAGAGCGTTTGGGAGATATTTGAGTTGAGGGGTATTTTGGTCTTTTGCTTGGGTAAGTTTTATGTTTTTATATAAATAGAAAGAAAAGAGAGAAAATGTAGAAAGGAAAAGAAAAAGAAAGAAGAGAAAGAGAAGAGAAGATAAAAGAGAGAAAAGAAAAGGAAGAAGGGGAAAAGTGGAAAAATCGACATAACTCCGTTTCAAGCGCGAATAATCGGGTAAGGGTGAGAAGTTTCAATTATATCTTGCTTGTGTATGTATATGTGTATGTTTTCTTGGATTGTTTTGGATATTTTCTTATAGTTTTCATTTTAGGTCGAAATGGTAAAAATGAGTAGAAACTGATGTTTTTACGGACGAAAGTCGAAATAAATCGCGTAGTAGAGTCGTGTGATATTGGGTCGTGATTTAGTGTGATCGTTTGATTGAATCGAGTTGAATTTGTAACTTTTCTTTTTTTGATATATATTGATGTCTTGTGCAAATTTATGTTGTGGTCGGGTAAAAGTGTTTGGATATGTCTGGTAACATTGGTATAGGATGATATTTAATCGGGTAAGGATAGGAATTAATCGGGAATGGTTATTTGTGTGTTTTCAAGTGGTTTTGAGCGAGTTTGGAGTTGGGATAAAATGATAAAATTATGTTTGAAAATATTTCAAAAATTGAAAATGTGTTAGATGGCTTTTTAATGGTGGAAATATTGTAGTATATTGAATTCTGAGATCGCAGCTTTTTACGGAATCGAATTCGGAGATCCAGAAGTCATTTAACGATCGAAAACTGAGTTTTTATCAAATTCTGCGCAGTATGCGTTAACCTAAAGCATCTTTGCGTAGACCTAAAGAACCCTTGCGTCGACTCATGAGTCGACCTGAGCATACTCGCGAGTGATACAAATTATCCAAAATGTCCGATTTTGTTTTCTTCATAACTTTTGAACCGTAAGTCCGTTTTGACCCCCGTTTGAAGCGTTGGAAAGCTAATGAAATATTATTTCTATTAAAAATGGTTTGGAGGGTAAAAGATGATTTAATTAATTCGTGTTTTTTTGAAAAATAGTCCGGTTGTCGGATTTTTATCGCGTTAATTGTGTGTGATTGATGTGTTATCATGCTATATGCTTTTGATATGTAACGTGTAGCTTGTGTGCTGTTATATGATGTGAATATACATGATGGAATGTTGTGATGATGGGTTGTGGCCTTATGGCAAGTATGTGCATTGTTTTGGATTAGACTTCGATGCGTGATTAATGATGTTGTTGTGTGGTAAAATACATTGTTTGATTGAATATCAATGTATGTTGTTATGATATATTGTGGGTAGCCTTTATGGTGTGAATCCCTTGTGGAAGTAATTGTGATTGTATGATTGTTGTGATTTGTGGCTTGTGGTTTGTGATGATATGCATTGTTTATGTGAAATTTCAATGTATGTTGTTTGGTGTCCTTTATGGTTTGAAATGCATTGTTTGAATTGATTTGCAATGCATGAATGTGATGATGTTGATTAATTCATATGGTTGACTTGTGAATGTATGGAATTGATGAGTTGAAATATATGCATGATTATGGTTGCATATATGTGTGAAGATGCATTTGATTGTCATGAGTCATTATATGCCAAGCATCATGATATGCATCTTGTGCGATCGTGTGCCCATGTGGGGTGTGAGCGATCGGATCTTGTGCCCATGTGGGGTGTGAGCGATCCATAAACGTCGTATGCCCATGTGGGGTGTGAGCGACGGATTGGTTCCAGAGGGAATCCGCTGTAACGTCGTGTGCCCATGTGGGGTATGACCGATGATTATAGACGATCGTGTGCCCATGTGGGGTGTGAGCGATCGGGTCGTGTGCCCGTATAGGGTGTGAGCGATCCATAAATGTCGTGTGCCCGTGTGGGGTGTGAGCGACGGGGAACATCGTATGCCCGACGGGGAGTTGCAGTGATGTAACGAGCGATGGTTCCAGCAGAGTTCCTGAGTGAACTAGTGATGAGAAATATTGGAAGTCGGTACCGCATGGCATTTGCATAGAGTCGTGGTGTCGGTCTCTGTGCATTTGCATAAATCATGGATTGATTATGTGTGAGAATTGTGAATGGATGCGTTTTGTGTGGAAAATCATAAAGGGATTGATTATGTGTGGAAATTGTGAATTAATTGATTATGTGTTGAGATTTATGTTTTAATTGGTGAATTGATGTGCATGTGCGATAAATGCACTGGTTGTGGATAATATGTCTTATGTGTAGGCATGGGCTATGTGATGTGGTGGTGTGTTTCTATAAGTTATGACTATGGTGTGACTTATGTGTGAATATGTGATTATGTTAGTATAATTGGTTTATGTTATGTATATGTGGCATGATATATGTGTTAATATGCGATTATGTGGTGAGAATAACTATGCATGTGAATTTTTGTGTGTTTGCATATTATTATGCAATCTTGATTTTAGTTGTTATTTCTCACCCTTCTGCTGTTTTATAATGCTCTATGAGGCATTGCAGATTAGAGTTGCTGGAGGTCTTTTTGTGAGGATTAGCCCTCCGTTCTGTTGTCGGTCTTGGTGTCTGCTCTGATACGTAGCACGGGAGTCGGGGAACGATTATATATATATATATATATATATGTATACATTTGTTGAATGTATTTTGTAGCACCTTTGTATATATAGTTGATGTTCTAAAATGATTTATTTTGTAAAACATGTCGGTTATGGATCTTTCCGCTTTATTCCATAATTGACCTTTCCCTTAAGATGGAAAAAGTTTCCCGTTAATGATTTTCTCTATTATGTGTTATGTGTCAAATAATTGAGCAGGGATTGTGTTTTATTTCTTTAAAATGTGGCATCCCTGTTTCTGTCAGAAAAATAAATTTTTAGTTACTCTGATTTATTTATGTATTATTTATTCGCGATGGGAATTGGGGTGTTACATTAGTGGTATCAGAGCAGGTCGGTCCGTCCGGCCAAGTTGTTGAGTCAGTTGGTGTGACAGTTGAATACTATCGTTGTTGTTTGTCTCTTAGTACGTGATATGTGTGTGGAACACTGTCAGTACTTTCTGGTTTTCTAATCCTTTGTTTTCAAGATTGAGAATGAGAGAAGTGGGGGAGAAGTTGGAACTTCTCCAAGTTGCTTCGGTTGTGGAGCGTGGGCTCAGTGTGCCGTTGGTTACAAGAGTGTAAGTGTTGTTTGGACAGTGTTGTTCCAGATTCTGGAGGGATTGCGGAGGTAAGGTTTATGTCAACTAAGGATTTGTGCCTGAGGTAGTTTTGTGCATAGGATGTAAGGAAATGGTATTATAAGTTGGTAAAGACGGTTTACGCCCCATCCTAATTGTCGGCTGTCTATTGACAAATTGAGGAACTGGTCACCCTTAATCTCTTGTTGATAGTAGACAGGAATTATGTTGGATGGAATAGACGGGTCTTTCCGGCTTGGATAGTGTGTTCCATGAATTGTTTGGAATTGAGAAAATGATTACGGATTGCTTCGATGAGTTGATGAAGACTCTTATACTGGAAGATGAGACGGATTTGAGGTTTGGTTCTGCTAAGTAAGTAAAAGAACTTTTAGGACGTGAAACTAAGATGTTGTTATGTTTGTGACGATAGTTTTCTAGAAATTGGCAGGAAGGACACAGTGATGAGCTACCGGTTGTGTGTGATTTTCAGATGTATTCCCGAATGGAATATTGGATGTTAGTATTAGAAGTACCCGGACTGATAGAGCAGTTGGAAGATTTACTGGAAATGAGAATTGTGAGGCCAAGCGTGTCGTCTTGGAGAGCTCCAGTATGGTTAGTAACAAAAAGGAGGGATGATTGAATGGAATAACAAGCATTATGATGGTATTGGTATTGAGACTATGGAAAGCGAAACTTAAAGTTCTGGAGAGGTTTGGAGTCCTTGGAATTATAGAGCATTAATGGAAATTTTGAGAAAACCTTAAGTGTGGATGTAGTATTTGAGAGTTTCTTTGGGATGGTTGTTGCTACATGTTGGAATTTATGGAATTTGGACTGTTAAGCGAAGAAATTGTGTATGGATTACTGACAGTTGAATAAGGCAACGATTGAGAACAAGTGTCCACTTTCATGAACAGATGACTGGAATGGTTTAGTTGAGTTTGAGTGAAATCACAATTGGTTGGAATGTTTGATAAGAGTGGTGAATTGTGTGAGTTGAGGCTTTGATCGATTTCATGTGACTGGTTATGTTTGTTATCGTCGGGATGGGCTGTTATTTACTCAGTTAAGCTTGTGTGTGAGTAGCCAGTTACCCAGTGCAAAGTTTTGTAAAAGCTTTAAGAATTTTTATCTTTTGGAGTTTGGTTGGGCATTACAACGTGCAGTTATGTTATTTGGTGTTAGTAATGAATCTGTAATGTTTGTGGAGGAGATGAATCGTATCTTTCATATTTATTTGGATAAGTTCGTAATGGCTTTGATTGAGGATATTCGGATATGTTGTAAACTCAGAGGAAGAACAGATAGAGTGTTTGAGATTTGAATTACAAGTGTCAAAAAGAGACAAAGTTTTTTTTTGCTAAGTTATTCGAGTGAGAATTTGGGTTGAAAAAGGTTAGTTTTCTTGGATATGTTATTTCAGATGAGAGTATGGTTATGGATCCATCGGAAGTAGATGCAGTTCTACATTGAGAGGCTCTGAAGTTGGTTAAGGAGATTAGAAACTTTTGAGCTCAGTTAGTTGTTACTGCAGGTTATGGAAGACTTTGCTAAGTTCGTACTTCGGTTATCTCAGTTGACTCGCAAAGGTTAAGTCGTTTGTTTTGGATGTTCATTATGGGGGAAGTTTGAGAGAGCTGAAGTAGAAGTTGTCTACGGCTTCAGTTTTGATTATGTGTGATCCTGATGAACCGTTTGTGAGGTATTGGGATGCGTCTTTGATGAGTTTAGTCAGTGTGTTAATGCAAGAGGGTAAAGTCGTGGCTTATGCTTTACGACAATTAAGGATTCATAAAAGGATCTATACTATTCTGGATTTGGAATTGGTTACAGTTGTATTGTGTTGGAAGATTGGGAGGTATTATCTTTATGGTTCTAGGTTCGAAGTGTTTGGTAATCACGAGAATATTGAGTACTTGTTTGGTCTGAAGGAATAGAGTATGAGACAACGAGGAGGGTTGGAATTCGTGACGAGTTACGAATTTGGATTGGATTATCTTTGGGAAAAGTTAGTGTCGTGCATGAAAAGTTAAGTCAAAAGTTGTTATGTATGTCTGTTTTGATGGTCCGAGAATTAGAATTATTTGAGCAGTTCCGAGACTTGTGTCTGGTGTGTGAGGTAACACAGTAGAGTGTGAGGTTGAGTATATTGAAAGTGAACAGTGATTTTTGGAGAATATGAGGAAGAGTTAGACTTTGGTCATGAAATTGGTAGTTTTGATGGTTACGAGTAATCAAAGGGTGCAACGGAAGCGTGAAGTGGCATGATTCGTATATGCGTATGGGACTGGTAAGAGTTCATAGGTTGAACTTTGGGAATATGTAGGAGTCATGAGACCATTGGACGTTTTAGAATGGAAGTGTTAGGTGAAAGGTTTAAATATTATTCATGGGCTACTATGTAGAGGGACGGTTTGGTTGGATGTTCGACTGGTGAATCGTAGCATGGTTGTAATAATGTTGTGTGACAAGGATGTTGGTATTGTGGTTATGTGGAGGTTGTTTAATCGATGTTGTGTCGTGGAACTTGTGTTCTTGTTTGTGTTGTTGCCTCGTTTCCATCGTGTTGATTCGAGTGCGAGTAGCTAATTCCGGTGTGTGTTCGTAGCTTGGGTATTCTTTGAGTTGTGAGTTGGTCGTCAAGTGCATTGCATGGGCTTTGCATCTTGTCGTTGTAGTTGTTATCTGTGTCGTGTCGTTGTCGTGGTTGCTGTTAGAAAGGTGGTTTATCAGTTTGTGTTATTCGTGGTGTGCTTTTGTTGGCATGTTAGTTTGTTGGTCGGATGCGAGAGTCGTATCCGGAGTTGTTCGTATCGATTATATTTTCGAGGACGAAAATGTCTAAGTGGGGGAGAATTGTAACGCCCCGTTTTGTCTTATTTTTTAAATCGAGTCGATTTAATTATTTTCTTTTTATATTATTTTATTATTGACTTTTATTTGACAATATATTATTTTTCATCGTTGTTTATGTTTTATCGCATTTTGAGAGCGTTTGGGAGATATTTGAGCTGAGGGGTATTTTGGTATTTTGCTTGGGTAAGTTTTATGTTTTTATATAAATAGAAAGAAAAGAGAGAAAAGATAGAAAGGAAAAGAAAAAGAAAGAAGAGAAAGAGAAGAGAAGAGAAAAGAGAGGAAAGAAAAGGGAGAAGAGGAAAGTGGAAAAATCGACATAACTCCGTTTCAAGTGCGAATAATTGGGTAAGGGTGAGAAGTTTCAATTATATCTTGCATGTGTATGTATATGTGTATGTTTTCTTGGATTGTTTTGGATATTTTCTTATAGTTTTCATTTTAGGTCGAAATGGTAAAAATGAGTAGAAACCGATGTTTTTACGGACGAAAGTCAGAATAAATCGCGTAGTAGAGTCGTGTGATGTTGGGTCGTGATTTAGTGTGATCGTTTGATTGAATCGAGTTGAATTTGTAACTTTTGATTTTTTGATATATACTGATGTTTTGTTCAAATTGATGTTGTGGTCGGGTAAAAGTTTTTGGATATGTCTGGTAACATTGGTAAGGTTGATATTTAATTGGGTAAGGATAGGAATTAATCGGGAATGGTTATTTGTGTGTTTTCGAGTGGTTTTGAGCGAGTTTGAAGTTGGGATAAACTGATAAAATTATGTTTCAAAATATTTCAAAAATGTAAAATGTGTTAGATGGCTTTTTAATGGTGGAAATATTGTAGTATATTGAATTCTGAGATCGCAGCTTTTTACGGAATCGAATTCGGAGATCCAGAAGTCATTTAACGATCGAAAACTGAGTTTTTATCAAATTCTGCGTAGTATGCATCGACCTAAAGCATCTTTGCGTCGACCTAAAGAACCCTTGCGTCGACTCATGAGTCGACCTGAGCATACTCGCGAGTGATACAAATTTTCCAAAATGTCTGATTTTGTTTTCTTCATAACTTTTGAACCGTAAGTCCGTTTTGACCCCTGTTTGAAGCATTGGAAAGCTAATGAAATATTCTTTCTATTAAAAATGGTTTGGAGGGTAAAAGATGATTTAATTAATTCGTGTTTTTTGAAAAATAGTCGGGTTGTCAGGTTTTTATCGCGTTAATTGTGTGCGATTGATGTGTTATCATGCTATATGCTTTTGATATGTAACGTGTAGCTTGTGTGCTGTTATATGATGTGAATATACATGATGGAATATTGTGATGATGGGTTGTGGCCTTATGGAAAGTATGTGCATTTTTTTGGATTAGACTTCGATGCGTGATTAATGATGTTGTTGTGTGGTAAAATACATTGTTTGATTGAATATCAATGTATGTTGTTATGATATATTGTGGGTAGCCTTTATGGTGTGAATACCTTGTGCAAGTAATTATGATTGTATGATTGTTGTGGTTTGTGGTTTGTGATGATATGCATTGTTTATGTGAAATTTCAATGTATGTTGTTTGGTGGCCTTTATGGTTTGAAATGCATTGTTTGAATTGATTTCCAATGCATGAATGTGATGATGTTGATTAATTCATATGGTTGACTTGTGAATGTATGGAATTGATGAGTTGAAATATATGCATGATTATGGTTGCATATATGTGTGAAGATGCATTTGATTGTCACGAGTCATTGTATGCCAAACATCATGATATGCATCTTGTGCAATCGTGTGCCCATGTGGGGTGTGAGCAATCGGATCGTGTTCCCATGTGGGGTGTGAGCGATCCATAAACGTCGTGTGCCCATGTGGGGTGTGAGTGATGATTATAGACGATCGTGTGCCCATGTGGGGTGTGAGCGATCGGGCCGTGTTCCCGTGTGGGGTGTGAGCGATCCATAAACGCCGGGTGCCCGGGTGGGGTGTGAGCGACGGGGAACATCGTATGCCCGACGGGGAGTTGCAGTGATGTAACGAGCGATGGTTCCAGCAGAGTTCCTGAGTGAACTAGTGATGAGAAATATTGGAAGTCGGTACCGCTTGGCATTTGCATAGAGTCGTGGTGTCGGTCTCTGTGCATTTGCATAAATCATGGATTGATTATGTGTGAGAATTGTGAATGGATGCATTTTGTGTGGAAAATCATAAAGGGATTGATTATGTGTGGAAATTGTGAATTAATTGATTATGTGTTGAGATTTATGTTTTAATTGGTGAATTGATGTGCATGTGCGATAAATGCACTGGTTGTGGATAATATGTCTTATGTGTAGGCATGTGTTATGTGACGTGGTGGTGTGTTTCTATAAGTTATGACTATGGTGTGACTTATGTGTGAATATGTGATTATGTTAGTATAATTGGTTTATGTTATGTATATGTGGCATGATATATGTATTAATATGCGATTATGTGGTGAGAATAACTATGCATGTGAATTTTTGTGTGTTTGCATATTATTATGCAATCTTGATTTTAGTTGTTATTTCTCACCCTTCTGCTGTTTTATAATGCTCTATGAGGCATTGCAGATTAGAGTTGCTGGAGGTCTTTTTGTGAGGATTAGCCCTCCGTTCTGTTGTCGGTCTTGGTGTCTGCTCTGATACGTAGCACGGGAATCGGGGAACGATTATATATATATATATATATATATGTGTGTGTGTGTGTGTATACATTTGTTGAATGTATTTTGTAGCACCTTTGTATATATAGTTGATGTTCTAAAATGATTTATTTTGTAAAACAAGTCGGTTATGGATCTTTCCGCTTTATTCCATAATTGACCTTTCCCTTTAGATGGAAAAAGTTTCCCGTTAATGATTTTCTCTATTATGTGTTATGTATCAAATAATTGAGTAGGGATTGTGTTTTATTTCGTTAAAATGTGGCATCTCTGTTTCTGTCGGAAAAATAAATTTTTAGTTACTCTGATTTATTTATGTATTATTTATTCGCGATGGGAATTGGGGTGTTACACAAAGCCCAAGATTGAGGCTAAAAAGAGATTGACTATACTGGAGAGAGGTTTTATCTGTCTTGTACAAAGCCCAAGATTGAGGCTAAAAGTTATTGACTCAGCTGGAAAATATGATATGTCTTGTACAAAGCCCAAGATTGAGGTTGAATCTGCTGATGGAAAATCATTATACAAAGCCTAAGACGAGGTTGGTTGGGGAATTTCTTACATGAAGCCTAAGAGGAGGCTAGCTTCTGCTGAGGATTATTGAGATCTAGCGACAGGTCTAAATTGGGGAATCAACTCTTGCTGAGGAGTAAAGAAGAGTTGAAATACCAGATGCCTTGAGGTTCTGATTTTTCTGAGGGTTTATTGGTTGTAATTCGACCCTAACTGGGGAATTTAAACTGAAGGCTTAAAGATTGAGTTTTAAAACCTATGGAGGTTTTAAATCTGCTGGAGATTGATGAAATGATTAGGGTTTTTCCTGTGCTTTTAGGAAACTTGAGGGTTTCTTAGAGATCCAAGAGGAGATGAGACTTTCCAAGTCTACTGGTATGAAAAGGTTAACTCTTAGTTGGAGGATTATCTTTGTATGATGCCCAAGAGGAGGCTGATGTTTTAAGGGATGAGAATCAACCCTAAACTGGTCTGATGTTCTGACTCTCTGGAGGATTGAACTAGCAAAAGATGACTAGGTTCTATCCTATACCTGTAGGAGGTCTTCGGGTCCTTGTACTACGCCCAAGAGGAGCCTGAGAACTTCTAAAAAGACTGAGGGTCCTTGTACAAAGCCCAAGAGGAGGTTGAGGATGCTTTAAGGAAGCATGTGGGTCCAAACCTAAGAAAAGTTCAAGAAAGGTTTCACCGGAAATAGTCCTTTCTTTAGTGAACAGTTCTAGGGTCTGAAGAAATTCAAAAGAGGTTTCACCGGAAATTAATCCTCTTTGGGGAAATGAATTTCTTGTACAGATATTTCTAAGTTGTGACAGTCTTGAGAAAATTTTCACCGGGAATAATGTCTTTCTCTGTTCCATATTGTATAAGCCCAAGAGGAGGCAAGACTGTATCTGGAATTTCCTATGGGGAACTAGTTTTGATTGTGTTGAAAGAATAACCACTGGTTTGATCTAAACCTAGACCTAATTGCTGCGGAAAACTCTAAGCCAGTATATACAGGCATATACATACATATATATATATGTATATATATATATATATATAAATATATATATATATATATATATATATATATATATTTCATCTATATATATATATATATAGATGAAATATATAAACAAGTATGTAGAAGAAAATGGTAGAACTTACAGTTGTGCAAGCTCCAGCATTGCAGTTACAACTGTAGGGTTAGTTATTCAAGAAATTTAAGAAAGTTTTGATAAAACTTAGGATTTGAATCTAAATCAAAAGGAAAGTTTTTAAAAGGGAGTTTGGGGCTTATACTGAAGGAGAGGCCCAGATGAATTCTTTCAAAACGGCGACGATCGCGTCGTAGTTTGAAAACCACAGAGGGACTTATATAATGTATGAGGCCCAAATTATTATATTTACAAAAAAGGGTAGGTCTAACACTCTATTAGAGGCCCAAAAGTTTATTTTTATACAGGAGATATGACTTATAACTCAAGGAGAGGTCCAAATAAAAGACACTGATTGCACCGTCGTTTTGAAAAACGTATAGGGACTTATACAATGACTGAGGCCCAAATTATTTATGTACAAAGGGGGTTGGGTCTTGCACTCTATTAGAGGCCCAAAAGTGTTTGAAAAGAAGAAAGATGGGGCTTACTACCAAAGTGAGGCCCAGATGATTTTTGTTTTAAAAACGGCGATCGCGCCGAGATTTTTACAATCGTATCGGGTCTTATACAATAACTAAGGCCTAAAAAGTTTGTGTGTGACAAGAGATGGGTCTTACACTCTATTAGAGGCCCAAAAGTGCTTTGAAAAATGTTTGTGAGGGTGAAAATGATCAAAACCCTAATTTGATTAAAAAGTACATTTTATTTGAATAAAAGTCATTTAAAATGATCAAAATTACCAAACATGTGTGAAAAATAAGTTGTGATCTTGGATAAGTGTTTGAAAAAACATATTTCATTCATAGAATAATTTGAAAATCAATTGAATTTGAAAGATCAAGAGAAAGAATTTATTTAAAATGTTTAAAAAGAATTAAAAGGAATTCTTTTAAAAAAATAAAAATATATTAAATAAATAATATCCTTTTGATTTTTTATGGAATAAAATACTTTAACATATTTGTGAATTTTGAAAAAAAGAATCATTCAAAAATGATTGAAATTAAAAGAGAAATTAATTTTTGAAGTTATTAAGAAATTATGAAGAAAAATGAAGTAATTAAGTGGTAAAAATATGGGATGGTCCTCCCAAGGTTTGAACTCACGCCCTTGGGGTGGAGAGTTAAAAATTTACCATCTGAGCCATGTGCGTGGGCTGATAGAGAATGTAAAGAGTAGATAATATATGAAAACAACCTTTGAAAATGGTTCAAAAAATAAAATCAAAAGGTCTGGGGCGAGGGGGATTCGAACCCCAGACCTCTCGCTCGCTACACATACACACAAATAGTAGTGTTTCCACTAGGGCACAATGCCAATTCAAACATATATTGGCAAGTGAATAATATATTCTATGTTTGGTTCTAAAAACCTGAAAATGGCGCCATGGCCATCTTCTTCCTTGGACCAACATCAGATTTGCATGAAGCATGCTATCTCTCTCGTTTCTCAATCATTTTGAAAGATGAAAAAATGAAAATTGTGTGTTTTTTAACAAGGAACATGATGACTCTTTTCAATTTTATTTAAATTAAGTGAATCAAGAGATAACATGTTATAATCAGATAAACCCTAAAAAATGTTAGAGCTAATGATCTATGAACATCGAAAAACGTATTGGTAACTTGAAAACATGTTTATGAAGCATGCATTAATGAGTTTGAAAGTTCAAGGCTATCCTCTGCAAGAAGGAATCAAATTCTATTGTAGAGGTGTTACAGAAGTCAAACAATGATCTGGATAGCTTCCTTAGGCCACAAGGATTGTGTTACAATGAATGGAATGACTTGAATCCCTCTGAATTGAGTAGGTCAAATCCAACTGCAACTTGATCAAGTGAACTATGGAGATGATGATTTGGATGTTATAAATGTGATTTAGAGGTTTAGATTACTTCTATAAGGTATATATGATGTGTTTGGATCATTGGTTTAAGCTGCATTGCTTTCTATTTCAAAACCCGATAGTCACTTCATTAAGAATTGGAATTTTAAAGCACAAGAGGGAATTCGGAGAAAATAATGTTGGGATTGTTTTGGTGTGATCTGAATGAAGCAATGTGACCTCTATTTATAGTGGAGGAGGTTTGTCTTGGATGAACAACTTCAGATTGGAAGATAAGGCTTTGGTTCAATGGTTTTGGAATTGTATCATTACCCCTAATGCAAGGTACACCAAGGTGTCCAAATAGATCAGCTACTAATTGACCAATTCCTCATTCCTCAATCATTTTTATTGTTGTTTATGTGAGCATCTTGACTGAGGGATGTCCTTTTGTTGAATGTACACTATTGCACATAAATGCCTTTGAATTCAAGGCATAATGTGACAAAAACCATTACTTCAAGTTGAAAGCTTTTTTGACTTCTTGACTCAATTTTGTAAGTTTTGTATTGATTCCCCTTGCTATGCAATGAATGTGAGGGGCTTTGATCATTGCTCTTTACAAGAAAAATCGTGTGTGGCAAGTAATCACCAAAATTGTCTTGCAACAGTTTGCAACAAGGCATGTTGGACACTCCATAACTCTTTGCTCAAGTGGAGTTTTTTCATGATGGTGAGAACTTTGGAATGTTGATACATTGTGCTTCAACTTTGATGTTTACATTTGTACTTGGATCAATGTGGATTATGGAGAAAAATGACCTTAAAGTTTGGAAAAAGTGAAATAGATTCTGACTTGAAAAATTCACTAAGTGTAGAAATGAAAATGTCCATTTTCATTTTTGTGATTTTGATCAATCAATAACTCAAAATCCATGAGGATTTGGAATGAAATATAGTTGACATATTTGAACTATGTAATGAGAGCTTCCATTTGAGCTTTAGATGGAAGCAAATGGCTTTGTGGTTTAGGAGTTATGACCTTGTAAAGTTGGTACCAAATCAGTTTTGTTCCATAACTTAGAAAATTTTAAGTTTTCTATGGTTGCCCTTTTTGCAAGAAACCTAACTTTTTCTTGATTTTTATTGATGAATGATGATCAAAACCATGTATTAAGATTGTTTTTGACTTAGGGGAACCACATTTGTGAAAAATTCCAAATATTCAAACTTGATTTTAGGCACAGTTGACTTTTTGTCAGATGAAATTCAAACTGTGTGATCCTCTATGAAATCAAGTCATTGACCTAATTCAAACCTAATTTATGGATTCCATAGGTGTTTTAGGGTGTCTTGAATCATGTCCCAAGGTTTGGGAGCGTGTCTTGGTCCAAATCAAAGGTACAGTTGACTTTTTCTTCAAAACCATAATTATGGTCCAGATGAAGTTGAAACTTGTGAATCAAGCTTCTTGGATCAATCCATGATTGTAAATGGATCAATGTGGTGTATTTGAGGCCCTCAAATCATGTCTTGAGGTCTTGGTTCATGTCTTGCCTCAAAAGTCAACTTAGGGGTGAATTAGGTCAAGAAACCCTAAATCTTGATTTTTGATGAATGATTCCCCTGAGGTTGTTTTGACTTGGTGATTGGATCCATGAGGTCCCTTTAAGCTTCTTAGATCATGTTTTGAGGTATTGGCTCGTGCCTAGATGAAAATTTTCATCTGGAGGCCTTGGTCGACCAAAATCCTAATTTGGTGACACTGGCGATCTTGAGGCTTGATCAACTTGAGATGTTGCACTCTTGTGCTTGATTCTTGATATGGGAGACCTCTTAATCCTTCATGGATGTTTAAAAAGTTTAGACAAGTTGAAGATCATGTAATTTCTTGATTGATCTTTTGTCTAAGTGTTCTGAGAGGGTTGAGAACCCTAATTCTTGATTGTAGTGAGTGCTCAACAATCCTTGAGGAGATTGATGAGGTATGATGGTACATCTATATTGTGGTAATGATTTGAACAATGATGGGAAATCTTGGTGGTCAAAATTTGGGGTATAACAACATGGTTGATTTCTTGTTTGAGAAGGAAAAGTTTGTTCTTTTGGTTCTCACTAAAGAGGCAAGTAACGACCTGAAGGTTTTGCAAATCCCTGTAGTCTATGAGTTTTTAGAAATTTTCCCCGAGGATGTCACTTCTCTCCCTCCAGAGAGGGAAGTTAAATTCTCTATTGACCTAGTACTGGCAACGGCTCCTATATCCGTTTCTCCGTATCGGATGGCACCACTTGAGCTAAGAGAGTTGAAGGAACAATTGGAAGAGTTGTTAACTAAGCATTTTGTTCGACCTAGTGTTTCACCCCGGGGAGCTCTAGTAATACTAGTAAAGAAGAAGGATGGTGGAATGCGTTTTTATATTGATTACCGCCAATTGAATAAAGTCACCATCAAGAACAAGTACCTCTTACCCAGGATAGACGACCTGTTAGATCAATTGAAAGGGTCGTGTGTGTTCTCGAAGATTGATTTACGGTTGGGTTATCATCAAATTCGTGTGAAGATTTTAGATGTACCAAAAACAACATTTAGAACCTGTTATGGTTATTATGAAGTTCTTGTGATGCCTTTCGGTGTGACAAATGCTTTGGTTGTTTTCAGGGATTACATGAACCAGATATTCTAGCCTTACTTGGACCAATTTGTGGTGATTATTATTGATGACATTCTTATTTATTCTCGTACTCCTCAAGAGCACAGAGAGCATTTGAGGATTCTATTATCGATATTGCAAGAGAGACAACGTTTTTCCAAGTTAAGTAAGTGTGAGTTTTGGATGAAGGAAGTTAGATTTCTTGGTCATGTTATATCTCAAGGAGTGATCGTAGATCCGTCAAAAGTTGAAGTGGTGATTAATTGGGGAGACCTAAGAATGCTTCAGAGGTCAGAAGTTTCTTAGGACTGGAAGGTTATTATAGGAGGTTTATAAAAAGGCTTTTCTCAATTGGCTTTACCAATTACTAGACTTACCCGCAAATAGTTTCCATATAGTTGGGATTCGGGCTGTGAGCAAAGTTTTATGAGTTTGAAGGAAAGGTTGACGACTGCTTCTGTTTAGATTATTCCTGATCCTAGTAAACCATACAAAGTTTTTTGTGATGCTTCCAAAAGAGGATTATGAGGTGTGTTAATATAGGATGGCCAAGTGGTAGCTTACACTTCTCTTCAGTTGAAAGTTCATGAAGAGAATTATCCAACTCATGATTTGGAGCTAGCGGATGTGGTTTTTACACTGAAGGTGTGGGGTCATTACTTGTATGGAGTGCATTTCGAGATGTTAAGTGATCATAAGAGTTTAAAGTATGTGTTTGATCAGAAAGAATTGAATATGCATCAAAGGAGGTGGATTAAGTATATGAAGGATTTTGACTTTGAATTGAAGTATCATCCACGTAAAGCGAATAAGGTGGCGGATGCGTTAAGTCGGAAGGAAGTGCATAAAGCTGAGCTGATGATATGTGAGTACGCATTGTTGGAAAAGTTTTGAGATCTTAATCTTCAATTTGTTTGGACTCTGGATGGTGTGATAATGGGAAACTTGAATGTTAATTCTATCTTGAGATATGAAATTCAACAAGGGAAAGTGCTAGATGCGAAGTTACAAGAGATATTGGTTCAACTAGGTTTCACACGAGCCATAGATGGAGTTATTCTATTTAATCAAAGGATTTGTGTTTCGGAGGACACAATATTAAAAAGAAAGATTTTAGAGGAAGTTCATAAAGGTGTATTTACTATATATCCTGGTTCTTCGAAAATGTATCAAGATTTAAAGAGGGACTATTGGTGGTTCGGGATGAAGAGAGATATTGTAGTGTGTGTGTCGGAATGTGCAATTTTCCAACAAGTGAAGATAGAACACCAAAGACCGGGTGGTTTGTTACAACCGTTTGATATTTCGGTGTGGAAATGAGATAGTATTTTAATGGACTTTGCGGTTAGGTTACCTTGTACACAGGGTGGTTTCTATTCTATTTAGGTGATTGTAGATCGGTTGACGAAGTCGACACATTTCTTGGTCGTGAAAACTACTTACAAGGCAAGTCATATTGCAAGGTTGTTTATTGCGAAAATTGTGAGACTTCATGGTGTTCCCTCCAGCATTGTATCTGATAGAGATCTGAAGTTTAATTCAAGGTTTTAGAGAGCTTTTCAACGAGCTATGGGATCTAATTTGTGTTTGAGCACGTCGAATCATCCTCAAACGGATGTTCAGACAGAACGGACGATACAAACTTTGGAAGACATGTTAAGAGCTTGTGTTCTTGAAAGTGGAGGAAATTGGAAAGAACTTTTACCGCTGATCGAGTTTTCTTACAACAATAGTTACCACGGAAGTATTGCTATGGCTCCCTACGAGGCATTGTACAGAAGGAAATGTAGAACGCCCTTGTGTTGGACGGAAGTTGGCGAGGAAAGAATTTTAGTACCAGAGATTTTTCATGAGACTACAGAAAAGATTAGAATGATTTACGACAAGGTTAAGAAGGTCCAAGACCGTCAGAAGAGCTATGCGGATAACCGAAGGAGACCTCTGGTTAAGACTGAAAGTTACTCCAAGGTTAAGACTAAAAGGACCGTTTAAGTCGCGGAAGTTGAGTCCGAGATATGTGGGACCATATCAGATTCTAGAGAGGATTGGTGAAGTAGCTAAAAGACTAGCCTTACCACATTCTTTATCCGAGATGCATGACATTTTTCACGTGTCTCAACTCCAGAAGTTTATTCCTGACCCTCTTCAACCAGTTCTAGTAGATACAATTGAGATAGAAGTAGATTTGACTTTTGAACCTCTACCAAGCAGTATTGTGGGAAGAGAAACTAAGGTGTTGAGAAACAAATAAATTCCTCTTGTTAAGGTTCAATGGGACGAAACACAACCGAGTGATGCTACTTGGGAGCTTGTGTGTGAGATGCGGGATGCTTACCCTCACCTGTTTTAGGTAATATTTAAATTCGAGGACGAATTTTTATTTAAGGGGGGGGGGGGGGGGGGAGGATGTAATACCCCGTATTTAATAAATTTCTCTAAATAATATTAGTTGAAATCAGCTGGGTTCAAGTGTGCTCTGAGAGTTATGTGCTGAGATAATAGGAGTAACTGACGAACTCAGAGTTGATTTAATTAATATTATCTGACTCTGAGGTTTTATTAATTAGTGAATTAGAGACATTTGGATAGTTATTTAATTGTACTTTTAACCACTTTGGTCTTACTAACTTCTATTGAACATTTCTAAATATCATTTTCTTTATTTCCCTTATCATTCCAACTTTGTGGGATAAGTAGTAGAAAGAAGGAAATGAAATAGAGAAAGAAAAGAAAAGGCAGTAAGAGGAAAGGAAAAAGAAAAAGAAGAGGAAGAAGAGAAAGTAGAAAGAAAGAAGAAGAAACCCTAGTAAAAGAGGAATCATCACCACTCATCATCATATCATCTCATCTTAATCACCAACAACTTCTTCATCTTGAGTTAGAGGTGGGTTCTAGGTAGAAACTCAAGGTTAGAGTATTTAGATAAAATGATAAAAGTAGTTTATGATGTTCTTGCTCCATTTCTATGAAAACTATGTGATACATGTTATATTCATGATGTTGTTATGAGTTTATGGTTTAAAATGTTATTTGATGAGTGAATATGTCAACATTGAAGATGGATTGGGTTTGGGTAAGAATGGGGTTGGAAACCCCTTTGGAACTATCCTATACTGCTGGACAGATTGCAGAATTCACATTGCGAGCTCTAACGAACTGCAAGCGAACATTACCGCCAGTCATGCTCGTATTGCAAAGTGAAAGCGAATAGAAAGCGAGTATTCGCTTAGAGTTCACACAGCGAGCAACAAAGGCTTTCGTTATTGCCTTTTTTATTTTCAGCTTTGCTCAGAGCTTGCATAGCGAACATTATAGGGTTTTCCACGTTTTGTTTTGATGCTTGCTTGGTTGTTTCACATGTACGTTTATTGTTCCCATGGATCATTTTACATGACTATTAAGAGTATTATGCATGCATATTATGGATGTTTGTTTGGTCTTGAAGATGATAACTGAATGTAAAATACTAAAGGAAAGTGAGGAAAACCTCTTAACGGAAATTGAACGGAACGTAACTGTCATACCCCAAATTTTGACCACTAAGATTTCCCATCATTGTGTAAATCATCATCACAATATGGATGAACCATCATGCCTCATTAGTCTCCCCAAAGATGGGTGAGCATTCACTACTATCAAAATTAGGGTTTCAAGCCCTCTTAGAGCTCTTAGACAAAGGATCAATCAAGGAATGACATGATATTCAACTTGTCTAGCCTCTCAAACATCCATAATGGATCAAGAGGACTCCCACTTCAAGAATCAATCACAAGGTTGCAGCATTCTGAGTGGATCAAGCCTCACAATCGACAGTGTCACCAAATTAGGGTTTTGGTCGACCAGGGCCTCTAGATGGAGATTTTCCTCTGGGCATGAGCCAATGCTTCAAAGCATAACCTATAATGCTCCAAGGGACATCATGAACCTAATCACCAAGTCAATATGGCTTTAGGGGATGCATTCATAAAGAAATCAGGAATTAGGGTTTCTTGACCTAATTCACCCCTAAGTTGACTTTTGGGACAAATCATGAGCCAAGACCTCAAGAGGGATTTGAGGGTCTCAAATACATCACATTGATCCATTTGCAATAATGGATTGATCCAAGAAGCTTGAGCAACAAGTTTCAAGTTCATCTGAACCACATTTAGGGTTTAGCGGGAAAAGTCAACTGTACCTTTGACTTTTGACCAGGACATGCTCCCAAACCCTAGGACATGATTCAATACACCCTATAACACCTATGGAACATGTCCATCAAGTTTGATTTAGGTCAAGGACTTGATTTCATAGAGGATCGCACAGTTTGGAATTCATCTGACAAAAAGTCAACTGTGCACAAAAGTCAAACTTTGACTTTTTGAGATTTTTCACAATTATGGTTCCTTAACTCTAAAATGATGTTAATGTGTGATTGGAATCATCATTCATCAAGAAAAATCAAGAAAATTGGGATAACTTGAAAAAGGGGTAACCATAAAAAACATAGAAAATTTTCTAAGTTATGGAACAAAGTGGCTAGGGTACCAACTTTGGAGGACCATAACTCCTAAACCACAAGGCCATTTTTCCCCATCCAAAGCTGGATTTGTAGCTCTCATTACCCTCTACAAAAGCTTCAACTACGCCTCATTCCAATTCATCATGGATTTTGAGTTATGGAATGATCAAAATCATAAAAAGTGAAAATGTCACTATTTTCCAACACTTAGTGAAATTTTCACTAAGTCTGAATCTGCCTTCACCTTTTTCCAAATATAGGGGCATTTTTCACTTGGATCCAAAAATTATCAAAACCAATTATGATCAAACAATTATTTTATCATATGAGGGCTTTCCAAAATGGCCAAGAACTCCATCAAATTCCACTTGGGCCATGATATATGACAATGGCAATATGCCTTGCTGAAAACTGCCAAAGCAAGGCAGATTTTGGAGTTTTGCTCGATTTGCCCAAATTTTGCAAAGGGAAAGCAACTCTATCCATCTGAACACCTCAAGGAGGGACCAAGGAGGAACCAACTCTGATCCCAAGCCTCCCAAGTCTTTGGAACCAAAAATAGCATGCCAAACCTAGAATTCCCTAAAAGAGGGACAAGACTCCATTTTTGGATTGGAGCATTTAATGGATGCACCAAGGTGGCATGGACTGACACATTTGCAATTGAATTCAGTCAAGATTCCTCCAACAACTAGGGAACCAGAACTCTGTGCTCTAACCTCTAGTCAATGGCTAGAGGAGACTTGGATTCTCATTTGCCAACATTGGCCAAACCTCTGCAACAATTGCCATTCACTATTGATCCCAAAACAAACTTGCTCTACTATAAATAGAGCTTATTTGTGATCAGTTTGAGTACACCAAAGCCATCAAACAGATGCTTTCCTCAAAATCACCTTCTCACTTCCAAATTTGCCTTCCAAAGCAAGTCACCATCGGGTTTTGAGTTTGAGAGCTATTCCAACCAAACCAATCACACACACACACACATACCTCATAAACATCATATAGAAGTGATCCAAACACTCACATAACATCTGGAACACTAAAATCACAAAATCACCAGCCAATTGCTCAAGCCTTTAGCATATTTGTAGTTGGGGTACCATCTCAAGTTCCAGATCATTTCAATCCATTCCAAGCATCCAGACACACTCCATGGCACCTAGGGAAGCTATCCAGATCATTGGAACCTGGCTGTAACACCCCTAACCCAAAATACGATCACCAGCTGCAAGAGGTGAGCATGAGCTCTTCTAACTCTATAATCCATGCAATTTTTGCTGCACAATAAATTGGCCATATGTTCATAATCATGCATAGAGTGTTTACCCTCAATCAATTTCTTTGTATGAATCGCGTATGGAATTTCTGAACCTTCATGCAGAATTTAGGGTTCTTGAGGTTTCTCTTTGATTTCTTATTCCATGCTTAAAATAAATGAAATTAAAGACCATGGACATGATCGTGAGGTTGAAACGAGTAGATTGATATGTAGATTGCACTATGGCAAAAATAGCCTTAGGCAGCACTAAAAAGACAACGCTTTTATCACAAAGCGCTGCTATAAGAAATAAAAAAAAATTCCCTAAAAAAAAGCGCTGGTAAAGGATACCTTTAGACAGCGCTTTCTAAAAGCGCTGCTAAAGGCCGTAAATAGTCCCCACCTTAGAAAACGCTTTTTAAAAAGCACTGCTAAAGGTATAACCTTAGAAAGCGCTTTTAAAAAGCGCTGCTATATGGTAACCTTAGAAAGCGCTTTTAAAAAGCGCTGCTATAGGGCGATTAAAAGATAACATTAGAAAGCGCTTTTTAAAAGCGCTTTCTAAAGGTATATTAAAAGAAAGCGCTTTATTAGGAAAAGCGTTGCCTTAGGTCAATTATTATTAAAAATAAGATAACACTAAATATTCAGAACCCTATTCATTGTTTCTTTCTTTCTTACTCAAGACCGCAAGCCTTTCTCTCTCGCGAGTTCTCCGACCACCAGCCTTCTGTTCGTCCTCCTGTCTCCCATTTTATCTGTTATTCATTTTTCGTTACTGCATTTTTCGTTACTGCATTTTTCGTTACTACATTTTTCGTTACTGCATTTTTCGTTCGAAGAAGAAGTAGAAGCGGAAGAGGCATTCTGTATTCTTCTCCGACCGTTATCGTGTAGGTACGCATTCTTCTCCGAATGTTAGAGTTCTTGAATGTTGAATGTTATTTTATATGTTGAATGTTGAATGTTGAATGTTATTTTATACGTATTCTATATGTTGAATGTTGAATGTTGGTTTTTCTTGAATGTTATCGTACGGAAGAATGGCATTGTGAAATCATGTTAGATTTTAAGTTTTGCTCTGTTAGATATTGGCTGTTGTTCATACTACTACTACTACTTTTATTGCTCTGTTAGATATTACTCTGTTGAATGGCATTGTGAAATCGTGTAGTTTGATTTTACCTAATGTCTGTACAAAACATTATGTTTACTTCTTTTATATTGGCGAAAACATGAATTTTTGACCTCATAGTATTGTTTTAAACCGTGCTTGGAGCTTGTTAGCTACACAATTTGTAAACAGTTTCTAAACCTTATTATTTATGAACATGAATTGCTCTTCATTCAAAAATGTCGTGTGATTATATGTTAAGAACTAATAATTTCAAATCTATTGTAAAATTATAGAGTTGATGAATAAGTCTAGGACCTAGGACCTGATGTTAAGTCTGATAATCCTAAATGTTCATCACTTCAAAGACTTTTCTCAGGTTTACCACCTTATAGTTCCAATGATTTAGGTTCCTCTTATGTTTCAATTCCTCTCTTAGAGAAATTGTATTACTATCTGCTCAAAAATGCACTTCCTGAACTTATAAAAAATCTTAACATGTTTCATATGTATTTAAAGGGAAAATTGGATTTGCCCAATTCTGAATTTTCAGAGGGTTGTCAACAATTCACAAATATTTTCCCTTTGAATCTTCATCCACAGATTTGGCATCCTTATAGCTTTAGAATTATTAAAGGGGTTGTTTTGATTGATGATCCTCTTGTTACGATGTGTGTTAAAGATGAGGAATTAGATAGGTTTATGTCGTTAACCGGTGTCTTTCTAAAGAACTAATAATTTCAAACCTATTGTAAAATTATAGAGTTGATGAATAGGATTAAATTGTGATCTCCTACTGAAACTGGTTTTTTAATTTTACTCTGTTTATTCATATTAACTTTTTAAAATGCATATATGACAATGCTACACACAATTTTGAAACCTTCTAACAGACAAGAACTTATATTTTCTTCCCTGGCAAATCTTGAAGTAGTTTTATAATAATATAAAGTAAGGCTTGTTATGAAATGGTTGGTAGTGAATGGTCAAGAATGATTGATAGTATGATAGTTTTACAGGTGCAGAGTGAAAGTTTGATCGTTGGAGGAATCTTACATTGTGTGGGTCCAAAACTTGATTACTTCTCTACAGGTAATTAGTTGTTCTTTTGCTATAGTTGCGTGAATAATTAATGTTTTTGTTTTGCTTAATTAGTAAAACCATTTGAATGAACTGCTTTGAATGAACTGCAATGATGGATGAGCATTGCTTGCAATGATTGAGAACTAACTTATTGAATTTGCTATATATAGGCGTTACTTGTGATCAAAGTGTGAAAGTCGGATCGTTTCCCTACAGGTAAGTATTTTTTATTTTGTTTTTGTTTAGCTTAATTAGTATAACTATGGATAACAAATGGATGTCTTCAAGTCGATTGTCGAAAGAGTACGAGAATGGGGTATCGGAATTCGTTAAGTTTGTTGTTACACACGCCGAAGACCCCAGTCGAATGATATGTCCTTGCTTGGGTTGCTATTTTGGGAGTCGGGTTGACACGGTTCTGTTGGCATCGCATTTAATGATGTGTGGAATTGATAGAAGTTATACATGTTGGAATTTGCATGGTGAGAAAATTAACTGGAATGTTGAACCGGGGGATAATACGACCTATGCTTCAAACGACGATGGCACAGATACATACGATTATGATCGAGTAGAAGAGATTGCAGAAGCTCTTGAAGAAGATCTTAAGGATTGTCCCAAAATGTTTGAGAGGTTGGTAAGCGATACAGAGAAACCGTTGTATAATGGTTGCACTAAATTCACAAGATTGTCTGCGGTATTAAAGTTGTACAACTTAAAGGCGGGCAATGGATGGTCGGATAAAAGTTTCACAGAGTTATTGGCCCTTATGCAAGATATGCTTCCAGAGGATAATGTTCTTCCCAATCGAACATATGAGGACAAAAAGATGTTGTGCTATATTGGCATGAGCTATGATAAGATACATGCATGTCCAAACGATTGCGTTTTGTTTCGAAATGAGTATGCATCGTTAAACGAGTGTCCTAAATGCGGTGTCTCTCGATATAAGAAAAGGTTGTCTCCAGCAAAAGTCTTATGGTATTTTCCTATAATTCCGAGATTTAGACGCATGTTTCGTAGTGAGAACGATTCAAGACACTTGACTTGGCATGCAGATGAAAGAATTATTGATGGAAAGTTTCGACATTCGGCAGATTCACCACAGTGGATGAAAATTGATGATGATTATCCTGAATTTGGAAAAGAAGCGAGAAACCTTCTCTTGGCATTATCTACTGATGGAATGAACCACACGGTATTCAAAGTATCTCACATAGCACTTGGTATGTGATCATTATGATTTATAACCTACCTCCATGGCTATGTATGAAGCGTAAGTACATGATGTTATCTATGTTAATTTCTGGTCCTAGACAACCAGGGAATGACATAGACGTATACTTGGCACCCTTAATCGAAGATTTAAAGTGTTTGTGGGAGAACGGTGTGGAGGTTTATGATGGGTATAGGAAAGAAAGTTTCAACTTGAGGGCGATGTTGTTTGGCACAATTAATGATTTTCCAGCATACAAAAATCTATCAGGGTACAGCATAAAAGGTCAATCTGCGTGTCCTATTTGTGAAGATAAAACAGATTCGACGCGATTGGAGTTTGGTCAGAAGAATGTATTTCTCGGTCATCGTAGATTCTTAAATTCTAATCATCACTACCGTGGGTGGAGAAAAGCATTCAATGGAGAGCCAAAACAAGGTAGAGCTCCACCTATATTGACAAGTGATCAAATTTTTTAAAAGGTGAAAGATGTGAGTACTCAGTTTGGCAAGCCTTTTGCATATACACTTGTCAAGAGAGGGTGGAAGAAGAGGTCAATTTTTTTTAACTGCCATATTGGAAGTCGTTGTATGTAAGACATTTTCTCGATGTTATGCATATTGAAAAAAACGTATTTGACAGTGTTATTGGTACGTTACTCAATATACAAGGGAAGTCCTAGGATGGCCTTAAAGCAAGAAAGGACTTGATAGCGATGGGGATAAGAACTGAATTAGGACCCTTGAAGAAAGGAAAACGAACATATCTACCACCTGCTGCGTATACTCTATCTAGAAAGGAGAAAAAAGTATTGTGTAAGTTTCTAAGTGAAGTTAAAGTTCCAGAAGGATACTCTTTAGATATTAGAAGACTTGTGTCTATGAAATACCTCAAGTTATAGAGTTTAAAGACGCATAACTGCCATGTTATAATGGAACATTTTCTACCAATAGGTATACGTTCTATTCTTCCAGAAAAAGTAAGAAGCGCAATAACTAAATTGTGTTTTTTCTTCAAGTCAATTTGCAGTAAGGTGATCGATCCTGCGATCTTACCAACATTGTAAAGAGAAATAATTATTACTTTCTGTGATCTTGAAATGTATTTTGCTCCCTCATTTTTTGACATAATGGTTCATCTAGTTGTTCATCTGGTGAAAGAGACACAATTGTGTGGACCGGCTTATATGAGATGGATGTACCCTGCTGAACGTTATATGAAAATATTAAAAGGATATGAGAAAAACTGAAGTCGACCAGAGGGTTGTATTGCCGAACGATACATTGTTGAAGAAGCGATTGAGTTTTGTACTGAATATCTGTCCAATGTACAATCAATTGGACTCCCCAAATCTCATATTGTCGAAAAAAAAGAAGGAAAAAAGTTAATTGGAAATGAAGTTGTGACAGTATCAAGGGTCGAACGGGATCAAGTGCATTTGTATGTTCTGCATAATGAGAATGAGGTTGAGCTGTGTGTTGAAATGCACAATGATGTTCTCCGAGGTTTAAATCCGAATAGAAATGAGAATTGGATAGTACGAGAGCACAATTGAAGTTTCATATATTGGTTTAAGGATCATATTTATTTAGAGTATTATTCAGATCCCACTTCAATAACAGAAAGGTTGAGATGTTTAGCATATGATCCAAGTTTGGTTGAGTTTTCTTATAGCGCATACGTAATTAATGGATACACATTTTATACCAAAGAACAAGATGATAAAAGTACTATGCAAAATAGTGGTGTCACCGTGGTAGCTGAAGCAATGCACCTTTCAAGTGTGAAGGACTTAAACCCCAAATTTGCAAATCTGTCATATTTTGGGGTTATCGAGCGCATTTGGGTGTTTGATTATGAGAAGTTTCAGATTCCTATATTTCGTTGCAAGTGGGTTGAAAATAACAATGACATATGAATGGATAAGTCAGGATTTTTGCAAGTGGGTCTTAATAGGGTGGGGTACAAAGATGAGCCTTTTATTCTAACCTCTCAAGCTAAACAAGTGTTCTATGTCACTGATCTGACAAGTACAAAATGGTCTATAGTGCTTTTATCTAACAAAGTAATTGATGAAAACATTGGAGATCAAGGTGATATTGATGTTGATATTGAATCATTTGCTAGAAATGATCAAGATGAAAATATTATAGCGAATGAATCATATACTAGAAATGATCATAATGAGGGTATTTGGATCAATCCAACCGTCCGTGTTGTTAAGAGACGAGTAGAACATATTCCAACCAAGAAAAGAAAGAGACGTTAGTGAAAAAGGTACTAGTTATAAAATTATAGCTTATATCATTCAATAATATTAAATAGTTGTCATGTTATATATATTCAATGGATTATGGATTATGGATTTTTATATTTGTCATTTAATTTTTGTTTTTTTTTCATACAAGTCAGATGGCTAGTAACCAGGTAGAGTCACACGAGACACATGATACAAATGAAAGACCTGAGAATGTTGAAAGTGAAATTAAAAGAGGAATAACAATTATGAAGTCAATCATCCGTGCAAGAGATAAAGGGATCAAATTTGATGTACATTGGAGTGATGAAAACTAGCTGATTGAGCCAAACGGTTCAATGTTGACTAGTTACATAGGTTCCCTTGTCCGTCAGCACATTCCTATCACCAGTGATAATTGGAGGAATCCATTGTTGAAAGTCGGTAAAGATAAAATATGGACTGAGATACATGAACTTATCAAATATGATTGATGTTATTAGATTTTTGTTGACGATTAAGTCTTTAATTTACTTATACTAACACATTATATGTGTATGTTTTTTCGTAGAGGTCCTTTAATATTGATGAAAGCCGGAAAAAGTATTGTCTTCAATTGGCCGGAAAAATACACAGAGGCTTTCGAGCTATGTTATCAAACAAATATCTTAGGGATGCGGAAAAAATTTTTGTTGAAGCAGAACTTCCACAGTTGTATGCGGACGTGATTGCACTAGAAGAATGGAGCACTTTTGTAGCCAAACGAAAAATTGAAAAATTCAATGTAATGTTAATTTGTCATGTCTATTAATTGTATTATATACTTGTTGCATTAGTTTGTTCTGATATGACTTAAACTTGTTTATCCAGGAATTGAGTGCCATTAATCGCAAAAGAGCATCAAAACCCGCGTATTCGTACAGAAAAGGTCGAACGGGATATGCATGCTTACTGTAACGCCCCAGTTTTTGTTAGATTTATTTTATCGAGTCGATTTAATTATTATTTTATTATTATATTATTTTATTCTTGACTTTTATTAGGTAATATATTAGTTTTCATCGTTATTGTGTTTTATCGCATTTTGAGAGCGTTTGCGAGATATTTGAGCTGAGGGGTATTTTGGTCTTTTGGCTTACTTATTTTTCATAAAATAGAAAAATAGAGAGAAAAAGAGAGAAAATAGAAAGAAGGAAAAAGAGAAGAGAGAAAGGAAGAGAAGGGAAAAAGAGGAAAAGAGGAAAATCGAGAATTCATCCGTTTTAAGTGCGATTAATCGGGTAAGGGTGAGAAGTTTCAATTATATCTTGCTGGTGTATGTATATGTGTTGTTTGTTGTATTTATTTTGGTTGTTTCACAACTTTTTCCTCATTGATAAATTGTTGAACAATAAATAGAAATCAATGTTTTCACGGTCGGAAATCACGAGTTAAGGTTCCTAATTGTCGATACATGTTAGATATATGTGGTTGTGCATTCAATTGGTAATTTTCTGATGTTTAGATGAGATTTGGAGCGGATTTGGGGTAGAATTCGTAACAAAAATTATGCAGGAAAAATTCTGGGTTTCGCAGGCGATACGCGTATTGGGTAAGGCATTACGCGTAACACCTTGGGCAATACGTGTATGGAAAGGGTGAAATGAGGGCATTACACGTATGAAAACCATTTCACGTGGCCCTCTGGTGAAATGCGTAATGGTACGCGTAAGGGGCAAGGCATTACGCGTAACACCTTGGGCAATACGCGTAATGGGTTTTTAAAAGGATTTTTGGGAGAAATTAGTCTCTGCTCATACGCGTAACACTTTGGGCAATATGCGTATGGAATGGGCGACTGAGCAAGGCAATACGCGTATGGCTCAGGGCAATACGCGTATGGCTCAGGGCAATACACGTATGGCCAGTGAGAGTGCAGAATTTTGTCTTTTCGCGATTCCATTTCTTTTCGATTCCATAACTTGTGTTCCGATTATCCGTTTTGAATATTCTTGGTATCGTTGGAATGCTAATAAAATGTTCTTTCTTATTATAATGGTTTTGAGATTTGTGGCCGATTTAATTATGTCGGGAATTTGGAAATGTGTCATTTTGTCGACTTTTACTGTTATAATGGTGTGTAATTGATGTGTTATTATGCAACATGCCTTTGATATATAACATGTAGCCTGTGTGCTGTTAAATGATGTGATTGCATGTGATGAAATGTTGTGAAGATGTTGTTGTGTGGTAAAATACATTGTTTGATTGAATATCAATGTATGTTGTTATGATGTTTGTGGGATTATTGTGGTTTGTGGATTATGATGAAATGCATTGTTTATGTGAAATTCAATGTGTGTAAATTGGTGGCCTTATGGTAAGTAAATGCATTATGTGAATTGATTTCCTAATGCATGAATAATGATGATGAGATAATTCATATGGTTGAATTGTGAAGATGCATTTGATTGTCATGAGTCCTTGTATACCAAGCATCATGATATGCATCTTGTGATGTCGTGTGCCCTAGTGGGTGTGAGCGACGAAACGGTTCCAGAGGGAATCCGCTATAACATTGTGTGCCTTATACATAGGGGTGTGAGCGATGATTATAGATGATCGTGTGCCTTATACAAAGAGGTGTGAGCGATCGGGTCATGTGCCTTATACAAAGAGGTGTGAGCGATCGGGTCGTGTGCCTTATACAAAGAGGTGTGAGCGATCCATAAACGTCGTGTGCCTTATACAAAGAGGTGTGAGCGACGGGGAACATCGTTTGCCCGACAGGGAGTTACATTAAGTAACAAGCGATGGTTCCAATAGTTCCTGAGTGAACTAGTGATGAGAATGATGGATGGATGGTACCGCATATGCATTGCATAGAGTCGTTGTGTCGGTCTCTGTGCATTTGCATAAATCATGAATGGATTGATTATGTGTGAGAATTGTGAATGGATGCATTATGTGTGAGAATCATGAATTGATTGATGATGTGTTGAGCTTCTGATAGCATTGGTGATTTGATATGCATTTGTGATAAATGTATTGGTTGTGGATAATACGTTTTATGTATAGACATATGCTATGTGATGTGGTGGTGTGTTTCCATATGTTATGACTTGGTATGCCTTATGTGCAAATATGTGAGTATGTTGGATAATTGATATATGCTATGTTGTTGGATTATTAGATATATGTTATGTAATTGTGGCATGTTATATGTATTAGCATGTGATGCTTGTGGTGAGAATAACTATGCATGTGAATTTTTATGTGTTTGCATATTATTATGCAATCTTGATTTAGTTGTTATTTCTCACCCTTCTGCTGTGGTTTGTTGCTCTATGAGGCAATTGCAGATTAGTAGTCTTGGAGGATTTTGTGAAGATTAGTCCTCCGTCCTTTGTCGGTCTGTCTGCTCTGATACGTAACACGGGAGTCGGGGAACGCTGTAGATATATATGTATACATTTGTTGAATATATTTTGTATTACTTTTGTATGAATATCTTGACGTGATACAATGATTTATTTTGTAAAACAAGTCAGTTATGGATCTTTCCACTTTATTCCATAATTGAACTTTCCTTTTATTGGAAAAAGTTTCTCTTACAGGTTTATTCCATTTTGTGTTATGTATCAAAATTTATGAGCAGAGATTGTGTTTTCTTTCCTTAATTGTGGCATCCTTGTTTCTGTCGGAAAAATAAATTTTTACTTACTCTAATTTAATTATGTATTATTTATTCGCGATGGGAATTGGGGTGTTACACTTACAACAAAAATTGGTAAGTATTTATAAATGGTATGATTTTATTAATTGTCTTATTGTGTTATAATTGATGATCTTATTATTTATCTCAATGTGTAGTTAGAAGAGACGAAAAGTGAAGAAACATGATTCCGGACCATGTTTTGTGGAAGGAAGCTCGTGTGGGCAAGGATGGAGTTGTTAGGGAAGATGTTCAGCATGTTTATGACGAATGTGTAAGTATAACATTATGTCTTTAAGTTAATCGAAATTTTATTAAAATATAATTAATTTTTAATCCCCACTAATAATTTTCGATATGTCAATGAATTTCAGGAGACTCTATCTCAATCCTTAACCACAGGTGAGGAGGATTGCAGGAGCATACTTAGTCGAGTACTAAATGTTCCTGAGTATTCCGGTCGGGTGAGGGGTAAAGGATTTGGTGTGACTCCATCTTCCTTGTATAAGCAACCAAAGAGAAAAAATCCTAGCAATCAAGAAGTGATGCAATCGTTGGAGGAGTTAAAAGTGCGGGTCCGTGAACTGCAAAAGGATAAAGAGAGATATGAGGCAGAAAAGTGCAGTCCAGTGTTGAAAGATACTAGTGACAAAGCTAGTATCAATTGTCAAAAGAAATTTCCCGAGGTAGTAAGCACGTTTATTTTAATTGACATATATTTATTTTAATTAAATTAACACGTTTATTTTAATTGACATATATACACATTAACAGTTACATATTTATTATTGCTTTAGGGCATTTCATCTTGTCAGCTATTTTTATCGCTACCGACTTATCGCATATTTGGCAAGGGAAAAATGCATAACACTTTGGGAGATTTACTTCACCATAAACCGCTCCCTGATGGACATCTGAAAGTATCAGTGGATATTGCATTAGAGCTTGATGCATTGCTACCGATACCTGATGTTGTTTCAGAGACAACGTTGTTGCGAGATGCAATAGGATCGTTTGTTGCATGGCCAGCAGACCTTATTTTCATAGATGAGGAGGTATGTTGAAAACCATTATGAATGTTTTAGTAATCAAAAGTCAATTCTGAACCATTATGAAAAGCATTCTGAATGTTTTTACATTGTAATGTTAGACTCCTACAAAACCCGCATCTAAGGATAAAGGGATTTTGCCGCACATCGAGTCTGTTGCATCACAAAAAGAGGTACATTGAAAGTGTTATTCTATGATTCGAATTCAAAAGCTTCATGATTTTCTACTTTACCTAACTTATATGATTTTTAGGTTCCTGCTCAAGTTTCACAACAAGCCAGCAAGAAAAGAGCTCCTACAAAGACCGGGCCGGCAAAAAGAGCTCTTGCACCTCGCTTTCGGATGTGTCTTGAAACACTTGTGGCAACATCAGATTTGATGGATGGTGTTATTCTTCAAATAGACATGGACGAAGGTGTTTTTGGTTTTCCTCATTCCGAAATAATTGCAAAAGAGGACATGGAACCGATTTTTAAGCATCTTGAATTAGGCATCGGTGTTATGCATTCATACATCTGGTACTCCGATCAATCTATTATTTAATTAGTTGAACAATTTATTTACACATTTAAATGAAAATAGTCTAATGTTTAATATGTTTTTATTTAAGGTGCTTGTATGACAAATTGATGCGCGGGAATCAATTGTCAAACAGATTTTGTTTCTTGTCTTGCGCCCGTGTCAATGCACCAGCAATTGATACTGATCCAAATTCAGTAAGAGATCACTTACTCGAGAGATTTATGGCCAGCAAAACAGAAATTTTGTTTCTTTTACCGTATAATACTGGAAAGGGGTAAGATTTTCATTCTAATTTCATTATAATCTTTGTATCTTTTGAGTAGAAATTATCCATTTAAACTTTTGTTATATTTTACAGTGGACACTGGTTGTTGGTTGCTATTAATCCTACAAGAGAAGTGGTGTATTATCTGAATTCATTAGATCATGATTGGACAACTTATAAGAATATGAAGGATTTGGTTGATACGTAAGTGAGACTGTTCTAAATATTCGTGTGTATTTGTATATTTAATTATTTCTGTGAGATTGTTCTAAATTTACGTTTTTCTTTTATAGAACAATACTAGTATACCGAGCACAAAGAGAAGCTCGAGTATCACGGTCTAAAACTTCCAACGTTACATGGATCAAAGTGGAGGTATAGTAATTTTCACAATGTTGCTTATAATGGTGATGCTACTTGATAACACAAGACAACTATATATTAATTCGTATTTGTTTTTCTATGTGTAGTGTCCTCGTTAACGTAATGGTATAGACTGTGGTTATTTCGTTGTGAGGTTTATGAGGGAAATCATTCATTTGGATCGATTAGAGATTCCCATCACGGTATGGATTTATAACTTAGGATTTATTTTTATACTTATCGGATATTTCGTATAATTTATTATTTTAAACTAAATCATGCATATTGTGTTTTGTATGTAGTACTTTGATGAATACGCGTGTGATCATTACACGAAAGATAAATTGGAACAAATCAAGGAGGAATTATATGGATACCTTATTGGGAAAAGAATCATATAAGGTATAGAAGTTGGTGTGTAGTTATATGGAGTGTAATTGTATAGTTTTGGATTGTTGTAAATTAGGAGATCTTTATGGAGTGTAATTGTATAGTTTATTTTGTAGTTATGTGAATGGTTTATGTAAATGTTTTATGGATTAGAATGGTTTAATGGTTTATGTAAATGGTTTATGGAAATGGCCTAAAATGTGAAGGATTGGAAATGACCTAAAATTGTTTATGTAAATGGTCTATGTGAATGGTTTATGTAAATGGCCTAAAATGTGAAGGATTGGAAATGGCCTAAAATGTGAAGGAAAATATATACAGGTTTCTGCATAAAAACTGGGAAAATTTGATTTTAAAAAAAAATCCTTTAAAAATAACGTGAAGAAAAGACAGTGCTTTTACGAAAAAGCGCTACCTATAGTGAAAATACAAAAAAAATTAGACAGCGCTTTCAAAAGCGCTGCCTAAAGGGCGGAAATAGAAATCGCTTTTCCTTAGAAAGCGCTGCCTAAAGGTGAAAATAAAAAATAAATTAGACAGCGCTTTTTAAAGGGGGACAATAGAAAGCGCTTTTTCCTGAAAAAGCGCTGCCTAAAGGTGCCAATGAAAGGCATAAAAAGCCAGAAAAAGTGCTGCTAAAGGGCCACTTTAGAAAGCGTTTTTTCAGTTAAAAACGCTGCTAAAGGCCTACTTTAGAAAGCACTTTTAAAGGTAAAGTGCTGCCTAAAGTAGGCCTTTAGCAGCGCTTTCTCATAAAAAAAAAAAAGCGTCGTCTTTACCTACGGCAGCGCCACCTTAGGCAGCGCATTTAAGCGTTGTTAAAGGCCAAAAAAAGTGCTGTCTTTTCCTTTCTTTGGCATAGTGTTGCATGATATAATCAAGTATTCAGTGAGATTGGATAGAAAATGCAAATCTGCAGAAACAGAGGGTAGCGCGTGTTCTTGCCTTTGTTCTTGCCGCCCTTTTTTGAAAATTCAAATATTTGAATTTTGTGATTTTATTTAATTGATTCAAAAATTAATTTCTCTTTGAGTTTTAATGATTTTGAGTTGATTCTTTTTTTAATAACTCACAAAAATGTTAAGATATTTTATTTTACCAAAAAATCCCAAAAATATTATTTATTTCATATAATAGATATTTTTGCCAAGAATTAATATTTTAATTGTTTTTTACATTTAAAATATTTTTTCCTTATTGATTTTTCAAATTTTTATGATTTCTAATCATTTTGTAGGTCAAAACTTGATTTTTGAAACATTAATCCAAGATCACAATTTGTTTTTCACATGTTAAACAATTTTGATCATTTTAAATGAATTTTTTATTCATTTAAAATACATTTTGGAAACAAATTAGGGTTTTGATTAATCCAACCCTCATCAAACCTTTTAAACTCATTTTTGGGCCTCTAATAGAGTGTAAGACCCAATCCCTTTGTAAATACACCACTTTTTGGGCCTCAGTCATTGTATAAGTCCCCCTGTATTTTCAAAAACAACGGCGCGATCGTCGCCTCTTTTAAAAAAATCATCTGGGCCTACCCTCGTGTTATAAGCCCCATTTCTTTTGTTTAAACTCTTTGGGCCTCTAATAGAGTGTAAGACCCAATCCTTTGTAAATACAAACCTACTTTGGGCCTCAAATGTTGTATATGTTCCGTTGTATTTCAAAAGTTCGGCGAGATCATCGTCCGTTTAAAACAAACCCTACGGGCCTCTCCTCGAGCTATAAGACCCATTCAAAACCATTTTGGGCCTCTAATAGAATGTAAGACCCAATCCCCTTTTAACCAAAATAATCTGTGGGCCTCAGATATTGTATAAGTCTCTATGCGTTAAAAGAAAATCTCGGCGCGATTGCCAGTTCAAAAACAAATCATATGGGCCTACCCTCGCGTTATAAGCCCCATTTCTTTTTTCAATCATTTTTGGACCTCTTGAGAGAGTGTAAGACCCATACCCTTGTACAAAAAACCTTTCTCGGGCCTCAGTCACTTGTATAAGTCCCTGTACAAAACGATAGTACGATCACTGATAAAACCCTGGGCCTCTCCTTGAGCTGTAAGCCCCAATTTTTCTTTCAAAAGCACATTCTCCTTTGATTTTGAATATAATATTGTTATAAAAGTTTTCTTTGTTGAACAACTAACCAAACAGCATGGAAGCTCTACAACCGAGTAAGTGTTTACCCGCTTTCATTTACTGCTTTCATATGTATATAACTATACTGTGGGGCTGTTTCACTGTAAGTCTTCTTTCACAAACTTTTATATACTTGTCAAATATCAACTGTGTAATACTAGTATAGTTATTTAGAGTTTTCCCCGGAAACTGCGTCTAGCACTAGGTAAAGCCCTGTTGGTCACTCTTAAATACAAACAAAACTAGATCCCCATAGGATTACCAGACACTGTCTTCCCTCCTTTTGGGGTTAAACAATATGGAGATGTGAAAGGCAGCATTCTCGGTGAACCCTTTCTCAGACTGTCACCCTTAGAAATTGTCAAAGAGACTCTACTTCCCAGAGATGATCTTTTCTCCGTGAATGGCATCTCTTGAGTTTCTTCCAAATTCTCGGACTTTCCTGGCTTGATCTATTCTCGGTGAATGGCTTGTCTTGAACTTCTTGGGGTTTGGGGACCCACAGGCTTCTTCAAAGCATCCCCGCCTCCTCTTGGGCGTTGTACAAGGACCCTTCTGCTTCTTAAAAGCTCTCATGCCTTCTCTTGGGCTTAGTACAAGGACCCACAGACCTCTACAGGTATAGGAACAGAACCTAGTCATCAATTTGCTAGAGCTGTCTTTCTGAGTCAAGTGTCAGACCAGTTAATGGGTTGACCTTCATCCCTTAACATACCAGCCTTCTCTTGGGCATCATACAAAGATCATTCACTATATAAAAATCGATTTCTCAAAACACCCGTAGACTTGGGCAGTCTCAATACCCTTCGGATTCCCCGTTTCCTTAAAGAACAGGAAATAATCCCGGTCCGCAGATCAAATCCATGAGTACAACATTACCCATATAAGAACTGATTTTCTCTTTTAACCAACATACTGGACTTGTCACTCAACTGAAACAGTAACCCTAGCCTCCTCTTGGGCTTTGTACAATGATTCTCCCCAGCAAAGTTAACATTTCCAGCCTCCATCTCGGGCTTCGTACGAGATACAAAATTGCTCTCTTGTTGAGTATAAAAGACTCTCTTGTTGAGTCAATCCTCTTTTAGCCTTCATCTCGGGCTTTGTACGAGATACAAAACACTCTCTTGTTGAGTATAAAAAGACTCTCTTGTTGAGTCAATCACCTTTAGCCTCTATCTCGGGCTTCGTACGAGATACAAATCACTCTCTTGTTGAGTCAAACATTTTCAGCTTCCATCTCGGGCTTCGTACGAGGTACAAAGACTCTCTTATTGAGTTAAGCGTCTTTAGCCTCCATCTCAGGCTTCGTACGAGATAGAAAAACACTCTCTTGTTGAGTCAACAACCCTTTTAGCCTCTCTCTCGGGCATCGTACGAGACATATAAAAGCACCCTCTTGTTGGGTCAATAGCCTCCTCTTAGGCTTTGTATAAAGAAAACCCCGATTGAGTCAATCAACCTTTTAGCATCAAAATCTGTGCCTTGCTCACAGTATACAAACATCAACAACTCCTTTTCTTTCATCTAATTGTTGTAAGCGGCAAGCCTCTGGATTATTTACATCCACGCCACTGTCCCTCTTTTAGCATGAGAAATTCCTAAGGAAAGATGGAATTGCTCTAAACTGAGTTAAAGTCTACTCCTTCAGATTGAAAATCCCCTATAAAGGAAATTATGGCATTGCTGGATTCACATATCCCAGTTAAAGTAATTCTCCTTTATAATCAGTCACCCAACAGTTGTGACCAACAGACCAAATATTCACCTTTAGAAATGACAAATTCTCTCTAAAGTCAAAACCTTTTAGCTTCACATCTTGGGCTTTGAACAAGATACAAATAGAACCTTCAGCTTCACATCTTGGGCTTTGAACAAGATATAAACCACCTTTAGCTTCATGTCTTGGGCTTTGAACAAGACACCAAAACAACATTTCCTCCCATAGAATAAGAGGAACTACGATCGCTCTGATTTCCCTATCTCGGGAATACGTAGGCATAAGATTGAAAAAAATATTAGCGAGCACACTAATTAAAAAACCCCCAAAGTCCCCTACCTCCAGCCAATCTAGCATAGTATCCCAACATATTCTCCATGAACAATCCCGATATTTCGTTCTGAACAAAATAAGCAGAGAGAGGCCCACGAACACGAACCGCATCTGTAAACCAACAATTTTGACTGTTTAACCTCAGTTTGCAAGCAGGTTTAGTTGGAGACATCTATTTCCCTTCCTTCATCAGCTTCAATAGGATAAAAAATGAATCGACCTGTAGTACCCCAGAGCGACAGTGCTTAAGAACCACGTCCAAAATCGCTCGCTCAGAAAAATGGCGCCCACCGTGGGGCAAAACAAAGGAATCTTGTCTCTCTTATCTCTCTGGTTGAAACCTTCTCTTAGGACGAGTCCTTGGGTTCACAAGGTATCACCGAATGACGGTTCCATTGGGGAATGTCATTATTGCTAGAATCGGCCCTCATTAGGATCTTAGGTCAAAAAACCTTTAAGTTGGGAAGGTACCACAGAATGGCGCCTCCGTCGGAGAGCCATTTTCTATTAGGATCACATGATTCATAGCTCTTTAAAAGTCTAGAACATTAGGACAAATATATATACTGCTTTTCCTAATTGATATCTGTGTTTATTTTTCTGCTAAGGGGAATACGTGTGATGCCGCATGTGGAAAGATTGAGTATACACCTAGGAAAAACCTCTTTCAGTAGTGCAGAAGCTATCAAAAATAGTTGTCATGCGATACTACCCTCTTCTGAGATTCTTCGAAATACATCACCTAGCACGGTTCCCGGCCCGCTGATGTTATCTCGACAAGAATCAATGATTTTGAGAGACAGGTACAAAAATCACTAGTATAAACCGTTGGGATGGGTAGAGCCTTGACTTCATGACACCGACCCTTTGACCCCATGTTTTTTCTATGTTTTTGTGTGTTGCATTCATGTATTCATTTTAAAAACATCAAGCAAAAAAGAATTTTCTCTTCTAGTCTCTCTTTTTCAAATTAAACTAAGACAATGATTGCAAATATCAGAGAGAAAAGGATTGTGCTAATGGATTCGCGGTAGAAGAAAAACTCACAAGTATACCTTCAAGGTTCCAAAACTAGAGGATTTGAGAGGATTAGCAAGGATGATCACTAACCCTGACGCTTTCAGAGCCAAGTGCGGAGGTCTGTTACCTATGTTAAGGGTCCATGTAATTGAGGGAATCCTGGAGGCACTCGTTCAGTTTTACGATCTGGTCTATCACTGTTTCACATTCCCGGATTACCAGCTCACACCAATGCTGGAGGAGTATTCTCATCTGATTGATCTACCCATTATTGATCAAGCTCCTATTTCTGGACTGGAAGAAATTCTAAATGATCAAATCATTGCAAGAGCAATCTATTTGGATTAGTCAGAAATCAAGACTCACATGACCACCAAGGGAGGTATCCCAGGTTTACCAGCCAAGTTTCTGGTAAAGAAGGTTATATACTTTTCTAGTATAGGGAACGTGACTGCTTTTGAAAGCATCTTTGTTTTACTCACCTACGGGTTATTTATGTTTCCTAACATTGATAACTTCGTCGATATCAACGCCATTAAGGTTATTCTCATTGGAAACGCCGCACCAACCTTGCTCGCAGATGCATATCATTCTGTACACTTAAGGAATTTATACAGCGGAGGAATGATCACGTGCTGTGTACCCCTGCTATATAAACGGTTTATCTCCCATTTGCCTAAGTCTGCCGCTTTTTGGGATCATAAGAGTGCCTTACGTTGGTCGCAGAAAATTATGTCTCTTACTAACTCTGATATCGATTGGTACAATCAAATTTATAACGGGATCAGGATCATTGATCGTTGTGGAAACTTCCCCAACGTACCCCTCATAGGAACTAAGGGAGGAATCAATTACCATCCAGTTTTAGTTCGTCGTCAATTTGGATACCCGATGAGGCATGTCCTGTGGAATGCTCATCTAGAAGGTCTTTTCTTCAAGGAAGGAGAAAATTACAGGGCACTAAAGATGGAAATAGTGCACGCTTGGAAACATGTTCATAAGAAAGGACGGGAGTCTCTAGGAAAACCGGATTGTGTCTCGGTGGAGCCTTATCTCCATTGGGTACAAACCAGAGCTCTCAACTAAAGATGCCTTATCCTCGTAACAGAGTTCTTCCGCCAAGGGAATCTGTCATGTACTTCATAACTGAAACGGAAAAACTTCAGGTTACTCTCAGCAAAGTTCAACAGGAGAGGAGGTCTTGGAAGAACAAGTACCGTATTCTCAATGTAGAGTGTACCAAAATACAGTAACTGCTGAAAGATAAGGATGCTCTAATTGAGATTTTGGAGCAACATGATGTAGAAAATCGGGATGACCAAAGGAATTTGCTCGCTCCTTTCACTTGGCAAAGGAATGACAACCCAACAACGACCCAAGAGCCCCGATCCAAGAAAAGGAAAGTACCAGAATCAACACCCGAGTTCTCCTCAGAGAGGACCTGGGACCCATTAGCTTAGGTTTCTATTTCCGCACCTTGTAATTTACTGTATTTCCATTTTCGTAATCCTTTGAATTCAATAAAACGGGGGTTTCCCCACTGTTTGATATTTGCAATCTAATTGTCAATGTTTATTTTGATTAAACCAAAAAACAATTAATATAATCATTACATTCATCATTCTCATGTCACATATTCTTCTTACCTACGAATCTCACGTTTGTGTCTCGGTTCTAGAGTCAAACTGTCTTATTCGTACAATACTCGGGCCAATCGTCAGAAAAAGATGGATGATCTCGAGGAAGAGAATAGAGAGTTGAAAGAATAGATCGATGCTCTAGAGAGGATATGAGAAAGCTTCGTAACGACATGCAAGCCATGGCAGAAGCTCAGCTACAAAGAAATATGATCTCAGAGATCACCTCAACGCCCATAGTGGAGAAGTATGATCCTAGGTATCAAATGCCGAAAGATCGTCCCTGGGGCATGCATGTTAACTATATCCCGGAAGGATATGTTCTGCAATCACTGAAGATCAGGGAATCATAGCAGAAGCCGCTGGGCCTGAAGGTTATAAACTTCGGGAAAACGAGGATGCCAGAGGCATAATGAGGACTCCTGAAGGTTACAAACTTCAGGGAGCGCCAAGATTCACTGCCGTAGTAACGGTACCACCCCCTGTGGTGCACACTGTCCCGGAAGGACAGATTCCACATATACCTTCTGGTAGAAAGGAAAGTATGTTCGATAGAATGGATGAATTCCAGGAGCAGTTCCTGGAAATGCAGAAAGAACTGCAAGCTATTCGCAGTCAGGATTTATTTGGAAAGGACGCCGTAGACCTTTGCCTGGTCCCCAATGTGAAAGTTCCACATAAGTTCCAAGTGCCCAACTTTGAAAAATACAATGGTAATTCTTGCCCTCACAGTCATCTGGTGATGTACGCTCGGCAAATGTCAGCTTAGACAGAGAACTAGGATTTACTAATTCACTACTTTCAGGATAGTTTAATCGGTGCCGCATTAAAATGGTACATGGGTCTAAACCGCACTACGATTAGCACTTTCAGAGATCTTGGCACTGCCTTCGTCCAACAATATAAATACAATTTGGACATGGCACCAGACAGAGATCAACTCAGATCAATGTCACAAAAGGACAAGGAAACCTTTAAGGAATACGCTCAGAGATGGCGTGAAATTGCCGCTCAGATTTGTCCACCTCTTGAGGAAAAGGAGATGACAAAGATCTTCTTAAAGACCTTAAGCTCATTTTACTACGACAGAATGGTTGCCAGTGCGCCCAGTGACTTCACCGAGATGGTGGGCATGGGAGTTCGGCTTGAGGAAGCCGTCCAAGAAGGACGTTTAGTTAAAGACGCTGGATCATCAAGTAGTAAAAAACGATAAGACAGTGCTCTCCCTAAGAAAAAAGAGCAGGATATTGGGAATATCTCTCTCGGAAAGCAAAGGCGACGGTACCAACCAGTAGCAGCTGTAACTCCTGCTATTAACCCCGCGCCTGTTTCTATGTATCAACCTCAGGTTGCTAAAAGCCAACCGCAGTCACAGCAATTTCAGCAAAGGACACAACAGCCTCTTCAGCAGGCTCGTCCTCAATACAACAACTACCGTACAACACGACCACCAGGATTTGATCCTATACCCGTATCGTACGCAGAACTATTTCCATTATTACTGGCCAAGGGGCATGTCTAGACTAAGTCTCCTCTTACAGTACCGGACAACCCACCTTTTTGGTTCAAAACGGATTAGACTTATCCTTACCATCAAGGAGGACCAAGGCATAACATAGAAAACTGTCTCAATTTCAAATCCGATGTTCAAAACCTTGTTAGGAGTGGGGTCTTGTCTTTCAAAGATACGAATCTGAATGTTTTCACAAACCCGCTGCCTCAACATGAGAAAGCTACAGTCAATTTGATAGAGGGAGAGTCTAACAACACCTATCAAATTCGTGATGTACTCTTACCGAGGGCCAACTTGGTCAATATACATTGTAGACAGAGTGGATATGGCCATGTGCCACCTCATAATTATCACCAGTGTGATATCTGCTCTTAAAGCAATCGAGGATGTTCTGTGGTGCAATCAACTTTATAGGAACAGATTGATCTTGGATGGATCCAAGAGCACCGAGTTCGTGGAATTGACATGGTTTATACGAATTCCAACATCATTTAAAACCACGAAATCCGTGCAATGAATATCAACTTGGTGGCAATGCACTCAAGGCAAAGTCAGTATCACAATCTGCCGCGTCACGATTATAATTCTTGTCTGACTTGCTCGGTAAACAAACAGGGATGCTCTTTCATACAGGAGGCCCTCCAGCGTCATATGGATCTTGGATGGATTCAAGACTACCATGATGTAAATCATTATCAAATCAACATGGCTCAAATCTTTGATATTCGCTTGATGAATACCAGCTTGGCAGAGTTACATGCTAAACAGGTTCGGCTCGGGTTCATGGTATCACATGATTTTCAGTGCTGTAAAGCGGGTTACGAAGACGATCAGGGTTGTGCCCTTGTCCAGGAAACACTTCAGCACTTGTTGAACCACTGGTGGCTTCCAATCTATATGGATGAAGACACGCAACAAATTAGTGTGGTTGACGGGAATCCCACTAGATATCAAAGTCAGGATGTTCGGTTGATGGAAACAGACCTAGTAAGGTTACACTGTATTCAAAACGAACGTGGCCAGGTTCCACTACACAACTATGAGCAGTGTGGAGTTTGCTCAGTGGATAATCAAGAATGCTACCTCGTGTGAGCAAGCCTTCAAATTCAGTTGGACCGCAAATAAATTCAACCATGGTCAAGTTCTGAATCAGTCAACTACTTTGCTGATCAAATCGAGGATGTTGTCGTAATCTCTGATCATCAGTCGGCTAGGGATGTTTGTACCATTAGCCCTCTACTTGATGAATCGAGAGTTCCCAACTAGGAACGGATCGAAATTACTTACGATGGTCAGAAAAATCAGAAGGCTCCCATAGTCATCTATCTATCGGGGCCACTACCGTATAAATCAACTAAGGTTATCCCTTACAAATACGGTGCAACAACAATTGAGAATGGAAAGGAAATTTCGTTATCCTCTGTCGTGAATATTGCAGACATCAGTCGAGTAACACAGAGTGTTAGAATCTTCAATAGAGGAATTGGAGAACCAAGCAAAGGAACCTCAGACAGAAGTTCCCAATCTACTAGTCGGTCAATCCAGTAAGCCCGGCCTTTCGAAAAACAATGATGAGATGTTGAAGCTCATCCAAAGGAGTGAATACAACATTATTGATCAACTGTTACAAACTCCTTCAAAGATCTCGATATTATCACTATTACTTAGTTAAGAAGTGCACATGGAGGCTCTACAGAAAGTCTTGGAGCAAGCCTTTATGGAACAGGATGTAATAATCAGACAGTTCGATAGCATTGTCTCTAACATCACTTCCTGCAATAACTTGGGATTTAGTGATCAGGAATTACTTGAAGAAGGTCGCCGTCATAACATGGTGATCAACATTATAGTCAACTGCCAGGATGATGCTTTAGCCAGCGTACTGGTAGACACAGGGTCAGCCCTGAATGTTATGCCAAAATCTACTTTGAGGCAATTATCATTCAAAGGACCTCCGATGAAAACCAGCGAGGTCGTCGTCAAAGCATTTGACGGATCCAGAAAAATGGTTATCGGCGAAGTCGACCTTCCCATAACTATTGATCCTCATACTTTCCAAGTAACATTCCAGGTCATGGACATCCGGGCAACATACAGTTGTTTATTAGGAAGACCTTGGATACATCAGGCTGGGGCGGTCACTTCGACCCTCCACCAAAAGCTAAAGTTCGTCCAGAACGGCCAACTCGTCACAGTCTGTGGAGAACAGGCCTTGCTCGTAAGCAACTTATCATCATTTACTTGTGTAGAACCCGAGGAGGTTGTTGGGACTCAAATCCAAGCGTTTATGGTGAGCAATGAGAATCAATTAGAGAAAGGAACCTCGATTTCCTCATACAAAGATGCTATCAAAGCGGTCGAGAATACCAATACAACCGGATGGGGGCAGCTTGTCATTCCCACTGATAACAAAACAAAGAAGGGTCTTGGGTTTTCTGCAACCTGCACCCAGACAGCTGCTAACGATGAAAGTCTTCATCCCATCCAGAACTTCTTCCACAGTGGAGGCTTCCTTCAACCAGTGACTCAAGAAGTGCATACTATTAACGAGGGAGATTCCTCCGATACAGATGAGGAATGGAAGTCTTATTGGATAGAATTCCAGTGTCTCCCTATGGGATTCGAAGGGCTTAACATCCCACCCATGAGCGCTTATCGAAGGTAGGTTCCTTGAGAAAGGGTTCACTATAATGAAATTAAGTTGTGCCCTGACTACAAGCAATTGCTTTTAGCCTAGTGGAAAGCGCTTGATCCAGTTTTAGTGGTATCAGAGCAGGGTCATGGGTTCGAATCCCCCCGGCTGACACTGGGGGAGTTTGTTAGATAAAATTCCAGCGTCTCCCTTTGGGATTGTCATACCCCAAATTTTGACCACTAGGATTTCTCATCATTGTGCAAATCATCATCACAATATGGATGGGCCATCATACTTCATCAGTCTCCCCAAAGATGGGTGAGCATTCACTACAATCAAAATTAGGGTTTCAAGCCCTCTCTGAGTGCTTAGACAAAGGATCAATCAAAGGAATGACATGATCTTCAACTTGTAACCTCTCAAACATCCACAATGGATCAAAAGGACTCCCACTTCAAGGATCAAGCACAAGGCTGCTCCTTTCTAGGTGGATCAAGTCTCAAGATCGACAGTGCCACCAAATTAGGGTTTTGGTCGACCAGGTCCTCCAGATGGAAATTTTTCATCTGGGCACAAGCCAATGATCCAAAACATAACCTAATATACTCCATGGAACCTCATGGACCCAATCATCAAGTCAATTTTGCCTCAGGGGATGCATTCATCAAAAATCAGGAATTAGGGTTTCTTGACCTAATTCACCCCTAAGTTGACTTTTAGGGCAAATAATGAGCCAAGACCTCAAGAGAGGGTTTGAGGGTCTCTAATGAATTATATTGATCTATTTGCAACAATGGATTAATCCAAGAAGCTTGAGCAACAAGTCTCAATTTCATCTGCACCACAGTTAGGGTTTTAAGGAAAAAGTCAACTGTAACTTTGACCAGGACATGCTCCCAAGCCCTATGACTTGCATCAATATACCCTATGACACCCATGGAACATGTCCATAAAGTTTGATTTAGGTCAAGGACATGATTTCCTGAAGAATTGCACAGTTTGGAATTCATCTGATAAAAAGTCAACTGTGCACAAAAGTCAACTTTGACTTTTTGAGATTTTTCACCAAAATGGATTTTTAACCCTAAAATGATGTTAATGTATGATTTGAATGATCATTCATCAAGAAAAATCAAGAAAAGTTGGATAACTTGTAAAAGGGGTAACCATAAAAAAACATAGAAAATTTTCTAAGTTAAAAATAAAGTGGCTAGGGTACCAACTTTGGAGGGTCATAACTCCTAAACCACAAAGCCATTTTCTCACATCCAAGGCTTGATTTGTAGATCTCATTTCCCTCTACAAAAACTTCAACTGGACCTAATTCCAACTCCTCATGGATTTTGAGTTATGGAGTGATCAAAATAAAGAAAAGTCACTTTGTTCCAACGCTTAGTGAAAATTTCACTAAGTCAGATTTTACCCTACTTTTTGCCAAATGTAGAGGGATTTTTCACTTGGATTCAAAAGGGGTCAAAACCAAACATGTTTAAACAGTTGTTGTATCATGTAAGGGCTTTCCAAAATGGCCAAAAACATTACCAAATTCCATTTGAGTCATGAGATATGACATTGGAAAGTTGCCTTGCTGAAATCTGCCAAGGCAAGGCAGAATTTGCACTTTTGGTCGATTTGCCAAAATCAGCCAAATCCAAATGCTCCTATCCACTTGGACACCTCTGAGGATTGAATCTAAAGGGGACAATCACTGAGCTGAGCCTCCAAAGTCTTTGGAACAAGAAATAGCATGTTGAACCTAGAATGGCCAAAATAGGGACAAGACTCCAATTTTGGATTGGAGCATTCAATGGAAGCATCAAGGTGGCATGGACTGAGCCATTCTCAACTGAATTCAGTCAAGACTTATCCAAGACCAAGGGAACCACAGCCTTGTGCCCTAACCTCTAGTCAATGGCTAGAGGAGACTTGGATTTCCATTGGCCAACATTGAACAAACACCTGCTGCAGATGCCATTCACTATTCCTTGCAAAACAAACTTGCTCTACTATAAATAGAGCTCAATTGTGGTCAGTTTAAGTACACCAAAGGCCTACAACACTTGCCTTTCTCAAAAACCACTTCTCACTCTCAAAAATGCCTTTCTTAGCATGTCACTATCGGGTTTTTCATTAGAGAGCAATTCCACTCAAACCAATCACACACACACACCTCATATACATCATATGTGAGCTGATCAAACACTTAAACAACAACTGGAACACTGATTTCTCAGAATCACCAGTCAATTGCTCAAGGTTTTAACCAAAGTGCAGTTGAGATGCCATGAAGTGATCCAACCATTCTCATTCAAGTCCAAGCATTCAAACACACTCCATAGGGTGTAGGGAAGCTGTTCAGATCATCAAAATTCATCTGTAACACCTCCTACTCAAAAATCAATTTGCTCTTGCTGTCACGACCTAGAGGTAAGCTCAAACTTGGTCATCTGTCAATCTATGCATATTTCCTCGCACAATACTTTTGCCAAATGTTCATAATCATGCATGGAATGTTTCCCCTCAAGTAATTGCTTTGTTTGAATCGTGTATCAAAAATCCTAGCCTTCATGCAGAAATTAGGGTTCTTGAGGATTTTTCATGATTTCTTGTTATATGTTTAATTTAAATGAAATTAAATACCATAGACATGATTGTGAGGTTGAAACGAGTTGATTAGTATGTGGATTACATGATATGATTATGTATTCAGTGAGATTGGAGAGAAAATGCAAATCTGGGCCAAGCTGAAACACGCGCGTGTTCTTCAGCTGTTCTTGGTGCCATTTTTCATAAATTCAAATATTTGAATTTTGTGATTTTATTTAATTGATTCAAAAATTAATTTCTCTCTGAGTTTTAATGATTTTGAGTTGATTCTTTTTTTAATAATTCACAAAAATGTTAAAATATTTTATTTTCCCAAAAAATCCCAAAAATATTATCTATTTTGTATAATTGATATTTTTGCAAAGAATTAATGTTTTAATTGTTTTTAACATTTAAAATATTTTTTCCACCTTGATTTTGCAACTTTTAATGCTTTCTAATTATTTTGTAGGTCAATACTTAATTTTTGAAGCATTAATCCAAGATCAGAATTTGTTTTCCATATGTTAAACAATTTTAATCATTTTAATTGAATTTTTATTTAGTTAAATACATTTTTGAAAATAAATTAGGGTTTTTGGATTAATTCAACCCTCATAAATCATTTTCATAACACTTTGGGCCTCTAATAGAGTGTAAGACCCAATCCTTTTTTTTGACCAAATCATTTTTGGGCCTCAGTATATTGTATAAGTCCCGATATAGTAAAAAACAAACGGCGCGATCGTCGCCTTTTGAAAAATAACCTTTTGGGCCTCTCCTCGAGCTATAAGACCCATTCAAAACTTTGGGGCCTCTAATAGAGTGTAAGACCTAAACCCCTTTTAACCAAAAGCAACTTTGGGCCTCACTTATTGTATAAGCCCCTTTGCGTTAAAAGAAAATCTCGGCGCGATCGCCATTTCAAACGAAAAATCATCTGGGCCTACCCTCGTGTTATAAGCCCCACTCTTTTTCTTTAAACATTTTGGGCCTCTATTAGAGTGTAAGACCCATCCCCTTTGTACAGAAAACCTTTTTGGGCCTCAGTCACTTGTATAAGTCCCTCTGTACAAATTCAAACAGTGTAATCACTGATAAAACCCTGGGCCTCTCCTTGAGCTGTAAGCCCCAAACCTTTCTTTTTCAAAACACTTTCTCCTTTGATTTTGAATATACTTTGTTTTCAATCTTTCTTTGTTGAACAACTAACCAAACAGCATGGAAGCTCTACAACCGAGTAAGTGTTTATACGCTTTCATTTACCGCTTTCATATACATATAACTGTATTGTGGGGCTGTTTTGCTGTAAGTCTTCTTTCATAAACTCATATCAACTGTGTAATAATAGTATAGATATTTAGAGTTTCCCCGAGAACTACGTCTAGAACTAGTTGACGCCGTTTCGTTTAGTCGTAGAAATAGACAACTAGATCCCCAATAGGATTACCAGATACAGTCTTATCTTCGGCTCTCCTTATTAGGAATTGTCAAGAAACTCTATTCCCAGAGATGAATGTATTCTCCATGAATGGCATCTTTGAGTTTCTTCCAAATTCTCGAACTTTCCTGACTTAATCTATTCCTCGTGAATAGCTTGCCTTGAATTTCTCGGGGTTTGGGGACCCACGGGCTTCTTAAAAGCATCGGCCTCCTCTTGCGCATCGTACAAGGACCCACAGGCTTCCTAAAAGCAACCCCGCCTCCTCTTGGGCTTAGTACAAGGACCCGTCGGCTTCTTAGAAGTATTCACAGCCTCCTCTTAGGCCTCGTATAATGATCTCTTCCTCCGGGAATGATAGCCTCCTCTTGGGCATCGTACAAGGACCGATCGGCTTCTTAAAAGCTTCCAACCTCCTCTTGGGCTTCATACAAATTGTCCCGACGACCTCCTAGAGGTATAGGAATAGAACTTAGTCATCTGCATAGAACAGTCCTTTCATAGAGTCTACTACTGTTTCTCAAAGCATGGTACAAAAGATGACACTCTAGACTTGGACAGTCTAATCTCCTTGGGTCTCAAAGACATTCTCAAGTGACCCCTTCGTTAAATAGGAAGAAAACCCGCAGACTCGGACAGTCTCAATACCCTTCGGATTTCCCACTTCCTTAAAGAACAGGAATAACCCGGATCCTTGAATCAAATCCTTGACTACAGCCTCCTCTTAGTCTTTGTATAAAGATCCTTCTCCAGTGAAGTTAGCCTCTCTCTTGGGGTTTATATAATGATTCTTCCCAGCGGAGAAAACCTTTTAGCCTCCATCTCGGGCTTTATACGAGATACAAAAGATTCCTTCGTTGAGTCAAACAACGTTTAGCCTCTCTCTCGGGCTTTGTACGAGACACATAAGAGACTCCCTCGTTGAGTCAATCACCCTTTCTCCTCCATCTCGGGCTTTGTACGAGATTCAAAAACTCTCTTGTTGAGTCAAATAGCCTCCATCTCGGGCTTTATACGAGATACCAAAAGATTCCCTCGTTGAGTCAAAACCTTTTAGCCTCTCTCTCGGGCTTTGTACGAGGCACAAAAATAGCCTCCTCTAGGCTTTGTATAAGAAAACCACTGGTTGATCCAATTAACCTTTTAGCATCAAAGATGTGCCTCGTTCACAGTACACAAACATCAACAACTCCTTCCCCTCCATCTAACTGCTGTAAGCGGCAAGCCTCTAGATCATCTACATCCATGTCGATGTCCCTCTTTTAGTATGAGAAATTCCTAAGGAAAGATGGCATTACTCTACACTGAGTTAAAGTCTTCTCCTTCAGGTTGAAATCCCCTATAAAGGAAATTATGGCATTGTCGGATTCACACATCCCGGTTAAAGTAATTCTCCTTTATAAACAGTTGTAACAGACAAACCCCTCTTTAGAGATGACAAATTCTCTCTAAGGTCACCACTTTTAGCTTCACATCTTGGGCTTTGAACAAGATACAAACCACCTTCAGCTTCACATCTTGGGCTTTGAACAAGATACAAACTACCTTTCGCTTCACGTCTTGGGCTTTGAACAAGACACCAAAACACCCATTTCCTCCCATAGAATAGGAGGAACTACGAACGCTCTGATTTCCCTGTTTCGGTAAACGGGAATACGTAGGCATAAGATTGAAAGAAAAATCTTAGCGAGCACACTAAACAAAAACCCGAAATCCCATACTTTCATATATATCCGTCCTAACATCCTAACCAATAGCCTAAAGCACCCCTCGTCAACAAAAGAACCTAGGAGAAACCCCGAATCTTTGTAGCATCTGTAAACCAACAGTTTTGACTGTTTAATCTCAGTATGCAAGCAGGGTTAGTTGGAGACATCTATTTCCCTTCCTTCATCAGCTCACAATAGGATAAAAAATGAATCGAACTGTAGTACTAAGAGCGATAGCGCTTCGCAACCGCATCCGAAAATCACTCGCTACAAAAAAATAGCGACTCTGCTGGGGAATGCAAACAGGTCTCTTTAGGGATCTTGTTCTCTTTTTGTCCCTTAGGTAGAAACCTTGATGTCATTAGGATCTTAGGTCAAAACGCCGTTAACTTGGAATGAAACCACAGGATGGTAATTCCGCCGGGGAACCCATTTTCTATCAGGAACTTAAGATTCTTAGCTTTTAAAAGTCTAGGAGGATTAGGACAAATATATATACTGCTTTTCCTAATTGCTATACGTGTTTATTTTTCTGCTAATGGGAATGCGTGTGATGTCGCATGTGGAAAGATCGAGTATACACTTAAGATTAGTGATGGCGACGAGGTCGACCATCAACCTCAGTGGAGGCTGACCAATGCAACCCATTCTCGCACCTAGACAATGGGCCGATTGTGATGTCTGAGAAGCTGAGGAGCCAAACCCTTTTGTAGTGCGAAAACTATCGGGAATAGTTGTTACGCGATACTACCCTCATTTGAGGCTGGTGATCTATTCTCCGTGAATGGCACTTACTCTAAGATTGCTCTACAACTCGCTGGCGATCCGCTTGTTGTTTTGCTTTCCTGGGAGGAGCTGATGATAATGAGTACAGGTACAAAAATCACCCTAGTATAAACCTTTGGGGATGGGCAGAGCCTTGACGTCATGACAACGACCCTTTGACCCCATGTTTTTTCTATGTTTTTGTGTGCTGCATTCATGCATTCATTTAAAAAACAGTAAAAACATTCAAAAAATTTCTCTTCTTGTCTCTCTGTTTTTCAAATTAACTTGAGACTGTGATTGCAAATATCAGAGAAAAGGATTGTACTAATGGATTTCGGTAGAAGGAGAACTCATAGTTATACCTTCAAGGTTCCAAAGCTAGAGGATTTAAGAAGGTTAGCAAGGATTATCACAAACCCATAGGCTTTCAGAGCCAAACACGGAGGTCTGCTACCACTGTTAAGAGTCCATGTGATTGAGGGAATCATGGATGCACTCATTCAGTTTTATGATCCAGTTTATCACTGTTTCACATTCCCGGATTACCAACTCGCACCAACGCTGGAGGAGTATTCTTATCTGATTGATCTACACATTACTGATCGAGCTCCATTTTCTGGACTGGAAGAAATTCCAAAGAATCAGACCATTGCAAGAGCAATTCATTTGGACGAGTCTGAGGTCGGGACTCACATGACTACCAAGGGTGGCATCCAAGGTTTGCCAGCTCAGTTCTTGACAAAGAAGGCCCTATATTTTGCCAGTATAGGAAACGTGACTGCTTTTGAAAGCGTCTTTGTTTTGCTCACCTACGGGTTATTTTTGTTTCCCAACATTAATAATTTCGTCGATATTAACTCCATTAAGGTTTTTCTCATTGGAAACCCTGTGCCGACTTTGCTCGTAGATGCGTATCATTCTGTACACTTGGGAAATTTATACAGTGGAGGGGAGATCACATGTTGTGTACCTTTTCTTTACAAATGGTTTATCTCTCATTTGCCCAAGTCTGCTGCTTTTTGGGATTGCAAGAGTGCCTTACGTTGGTCGTAGAAGATCATGTCCCTTACCAACTCTGATATAGATTGGTGTAATACGATCTATGAGGGAATCAGAATCATTGACCGTTGTGGAAACTTCCCCAACGTACCCCTTATAGGAACTAAAGGAGGAATCAACTACCATCCGGTATTGGTTCGTCGTCAATTTGGATACCCGATGAGACACGTCCCACGGGGTGTTCATCTGGAAGGTCTTTTCTTCAAGGAAGGAGAAAAGGACAGAGCACTAAAGATGGAAATAGTGCACGCTTGGAAGCATGTTCATAAGAAAGGACTAGAGTCTCTAGGAAAACCAGACTGTGTCTCGGTGGAGCCTTACCTCCATTGGGTACAAACTAGAGCTCTCAAGCTAAAGATGCCTTATCCTCGTTACGGAATTCTTCCGCCGAGGGAATCTGTCATGTACTTCATGACGAAAACTGAAAAGCTTCAGGTTACTCTCAACAAAGTTCAAAAGGAGAGAAGGTCTTGGAAGAACAAGTACCGCACCCTCGATGTAGAGTGCATCAAAATACAGCAGCTGCTGAAAGATAAGGATCCTCTGATTAAAATTTTGGAGCAACATGCTATAGAGAATCAAGATGACCAAAGGAATTTCCTCGCTCCTTTCACCTTGCAAAGGAATGACAACCCGACAACGGCCCAAGAGCCCCGGTCAAAGAAAAGGAAGATACCAGAATCAGTACCCGAGTTCTCTCGGGACCCATTAGCTTAGGTTTCTATTTCTGTACCTTGTAATCTACTGTATTTCCATTTCTGTAATCCTTTAAATTTCAATAAAAAGGGGTTTCCCCACCGTTTGATATTTGCAATCTAATTGTCTAAGTTTATTTTGATTAAACCAAAAAAATAATTAATATAATCATTGCATTCATCATTCTCACATTGCGTATCCTTCTTATCTACGAATCTCACGTTTGTGTCTCGGTTCTAGAGTCAAACTGTCTCATTCGTACAATACTTGAACCAATCGTCAGAAAAAGATGGATGATCTTGAGGAAGAAAACAGAGAGTTGAAAGAAGAGATCTACGCTCTAAGAGAGGATATGCGAAAGCTTCGTAACGAGATGCAAACCATGGCAGAAGCTCAGCTACAAATAACCGTGATCTCAGAGATCACCTCAATGCCCATAGTGGAGAAGAATGATCCTAGGTATTAGATGCCGAAAGATCGTCCCTAGGGCATGCCTGTTAACTATATCCCGGAAGGATATGTTCCGCCGATCACTAAAGATCAGGAAATCACTGCAGGAATCGCTGGGCCTGAAGGTTACAAACTTCGGGAAAGCGAAGATGCCAGGGGCATACCAATAACTCCTGAAGGTTACAAACTTCGGGACACACCAAGATTTGCTTCCGTAGTAACAGTACCACCCCCTGTGGTGCACACTGTCCCAGAAGGACAAATTCCGCAGATACCTTCTGGTGGAAACGAAAGCATGTTCGAAAGAATGAACGAGTTCCAGGAACAGTTCCTGGGAATGCAAAAGGAATTGCAAGCTATTCACGGTCAAGATCTATTTGGAAAAGACGCCGCAGACCTCTGCTTGGTCCCCAATGTGAAAGTTCTGCACAAGTTCCAAGTGCCCGACTTTGAAAAATACAAGGGTAACTCTTGCCCTCAGAGTCACTTGGTGATGTACGCTAGGCGAATGTCAGCTCAGACAGAGAATCAGGATCTACTGATTCACTACTTTCAGGATAGTTTAACCGGTGTCGCATTAAAATGGTACATGGGTTTAAACCGCGCCACGATCGGCACGTTCAGAGATATTGGCACTGCCTTCGTCCAGCAATACAAGTACAATCTGGACATGGCACCAGACAAAGATCAACTCAGATCAATGTCGCAAAAATACAAGGAAACCTTTAAGGAATATGCTCAGAGATGGCGTGAAATTGCCGCTTAAATTTTTCCACCTCTTGAGGAAAAAGAGATGACAAAGATCTTCTTAAAGACCTTGAGCTCATTTTACTATGACAGAATGGTTACCAGTGCGCCCAGTGACTTCACCGAGATGGTGGGCATGGGGGTTCGTCTTGGGGAAGCCGTCCGGGAAGGACGTTTAGTAAAAGACGCTGGATCATCATGTAGTACAAAACGATACGGTAGTGCTCTCCCTAATAAAAAAGAGCAGGATATTAGGAATATCTCTCTCAGAAAGGAAAGGCGACAATATCAACCAGTAGCAGCTGTAACTCCTGCTATCAACCCTGCGCCTGTTTCTACGTATCAACCTTAGGTTGCGCAGAACCAACCTAATCAACAGCAGTTTCAGCAAAGGACACAACAGCCTCTTCAGCAGGCTCGTCCTTAGTACAACAACAACCGTACAACGCGGCCACCAGGATTCGATCCTATACCGGTGTTGTGCGCCGAACTATTTCCGTTACTACTGGCTAAGGGGCATGTCCAAACTAAGTCTCCTCGTACAGTACCGGAAAATCTGCCTTTTTGGTTCAAAGCGGATCAGACTTGCCCTTATCATCAAGGAGGATCAGGGCATAACATAGAGAATTGTCTTAATTTCAAATCCGACGTGCAAAAGCTTGTTAGGAGCGGGGTCTTATCTTTCAAAGATACGAATCCAAATGTTCTCACGAACCCGCTGCCTCAACACGAGAAAGCTGCAGTCAATTTGATAGAGGGAGAGTCTAACAACGTCTATCAAATTCACGATGTACTCTTGTTAAGGACCAATCTGGTCAAGATGCATTGTAGACGAAGTGGATATGGCCATGTGCCACCTCATAATTATCATCAGTGTGATATCTGCTCTAAAGATAATCGAGGGTGTTCTGTGGTGCAATCCGCTCTACAGGAACAGTTGGATCTTGGATGGATCCAACAACACTGAGTTCGTGGAGTTAACATGGTTTATACGAATTCCAACATTGTTCAGAATCATAACATTCTAGCAATGAATGTCAACTTGGTGGAAATGCACTCAAGGCAAAGCCAGTATCATAATCTGCCACGGTATGATTACAGTTCCTGTCTGACTTGCTCGGTAAACAAACAGGGATGCTCTTTCATACAAGAGGCCCTCCAGCGTCAGATGGATCTTGGATGGATCCAAGACTACCCTGATAGGAACTCCTATCAAATCAACATGGTTCAGATCTTTGATATTCGCGTGATGAATACCAACTTGGTAGAGTTGCATGCTGAGCAGGTCCGACTCGGATTCTTAACATCACATGACTATCAAAGCTGTAAGGCAGTTTGCAAAAATGATCGAGGTTGTACCGTTGTCCAGGAGGCACTTCAGCACTTGTTAAATCACTGGTGGATGCCAATTTATATGGATGAAGATACCCAGTAAATTAGTATCATTAACAGGAATCCCACTCGGCGTCAGAGTCAGGATGTCCGACCTGTGGAAGCTACCCTAGTGAGGTTACATTGTATTCAAAGTGGGCGTGGCCAGGTGCCACCACACAACTATGAATGTTGCGGCGTCTGTTCGGAAAGTAACCAAGGGTGTTACTTTGTGAGAGCAGCTCTTCAGGGTCAGGTGGATCGTGGAGAGATTCGTCCATATCCAGGTTCTGGACCCACCAACTGGACGCCGAACTACCTTGCCGAGCAAGTTGAGGATGTTGTCACGATCTCTGGTCATCACATGACCAGGGATGTTTTTGCCATCATTCCTCTACTTGACGAATCTAAAGTTCCCAACCGGGAATGGATCGAGATCACTTATGATGGTCAGAAAAATCAGAAGGTTCCCATAGTCATCTATCTGCTGGGACCAACACCCTATGAATCAACTAAGGCTATCCCTTACAAATACGGTGCAACGACAGTTGAAAATGGAAAGGAAATTCCATTACCCTCCGTCGTGAATATTGCAGACATCAGTCGTGTAACACGGAGTGGTAGAATCTTCAACTGAGGGGTTGGGGAACTTAACAAGGAAAAGGAACTTCAGACAGAAACTCCTGATCCACCAGTCGGTCAATCCAGTAATCCCGACCTTTTGAAAAATGATGATGAGATGCTGAAGCTCATCCAAAGGAGTGAATACAACATTGTCGATCAACTGTTACAAACTCCTTCAAAGATCTCGGTATTGTCACTGTTACTCAGTTCAGAAGCCCACAGGGAGGCTCTACAGAAAGTCTTGGAGCAAGCCTTTGTGGAATAGGATGTAACAATCAGACAGTTTGATAGCATTGTCTCTAACATCACTTCCTGCAATAATTTGGGATTTAGTGATGAGGAATTACCTGAAGAGGGTCGCCGTCATAACATGGCGCTCAACATTACAGTTAACTGCCAGGATGATGCTTTAGCCAGCGTATTGGTAGACACAGGGTCAGCCCTGAATGTTATGCCGAAGTCCACTTTGATGCAATTATCATTCAAAGGCCCTCCGATGAGAATCAGCGAGGTCGTCGTCAAAGCGTTCGACGGATCCAGAAAAACAGTTATCGGCGAAGTTGATCTTCCCATAACTATGGGTCCTCACACTTTCCAAGTCACTTTCCAGGTCATGGACATCCGGGCAACGTACAGTTGTTTATTAGGAAGACCTTGGATACATCAGGCTGGAACGGTCACTTCGACCCTCCACCAAAAGCTAAAGTTCATCAAGAACGGCCAACTTGTCACAATTTGTGGGGAACTAGCCTTGCTTGTAAGCAACTTATCATCATCTACTTGTATAGAACCCGAGGAGGTTATTGGAACTCAGTTCCAAGCACTGTCGGTAAGCAAGAACAATCAGTTCAAAGGAGGAACCTCGATTTCCTCATACAAAGATGCTGTCAAAGCGGTCGAGAGTACCGATACAAGAGGATGGGGACAGCTTGTCATTCCTATTGACAATAAAACAAATAAGGGTCTTGGTTTTTCTGCAACTAGTACCCAGACAGCTGCCAATGATGAAAGTCTTCATCCCCTTCAAAACTTCTTCCACAGTGGAGGTTTTCTTCACCCGGTGTCTCAAGCAGTACATGCTATCAATGAGGAAGGTCCCTCTGACACAGATGAAGAATGGAAGCCCTATCTTAATGAGGACGGTTATATGTCTCAGGAAGAGGTGCCTACACCATTTTGCCTTCCTACACAGAGTCCGAGATTTATACCCAGGTTAGACGTCGAAATGATATACGGAGATTGTGATCCGGAAGGATGCCGTGCTCCGCCAAATTCATTAGAGGAGGACACTCTGATGAAAGACAACTTTGACCACAATTACTATGGCTCAATGGATGGTCTGCCAATGTGGCAACCTTACCCAGGAAACTTGGGGAAAGAGAGTCAGCCGAACAATGAAAATCGGCTGGCCATCATTGAACAGAATACCTATGTCCCCACCATGTCATGGGATCAACACTCAGGTCATTCAGAAACTACTCAACATGAAGGTGAATTTGCAACGTTTGCAGGACTTGAATTCATCAACTATGCTTTTCCTGAGGTTAACGTCATCGAGAGAGATGACTCCTCCAGTTCCAGAGACGTGTGGGACACCTTGGGACAACCGAGTGGGAAATACGACTATATGGTCAAGTACACCGCTCCCGAAAGCTCTCGTATCAGGCTCGAAGACATCCAGCCAACTGGATGGGGAGATACAGCTGAGAGCACAAATACTATACAAAATACAATTGAGGAATTCTCCTATGACAATTCTGCTTGGGAGACAGATTCCAACGATCCCGCTCCACTAGAAATCAGTGTTATTTCTGAAGACAAATCAAGGAAGGTGCCAAACTTTGTGATTCACCGAGGAGTTCGCTGCCAAAGGGTTGTCGTCGAGGTTCCGAAGATCGTTCATCAGTCAAAGTAATTTCCATCTTTAACCTTTCACCCTGCCCAGGTGAAACGGATGTTTTGATAAGGGCTCGCTTCCTGTAAATTTTCCCTCTTCACTTCACCAAAAGCGACAGAGTTTTGTTTTATAGGGTTGTAGTTTCAAGAATCGACTTGTTCATTAATAAAATAACGTCGTTCTGTAATTTCCGCATTAACTGATGTTTTCTCTTTTCGTTTTTCAGAAAATGGTAATCCTAAAAAACAATTCAATAATAAAAACAAGCAGTAAAATAAAACATTGCACACACTTGCATTTTCTGTATCTCTTCTAAACACGAATCATCACGTCATGCAGATTGCTTGTTTTTAACCCAGTTGAAACATACGATCCGATGCCTTCTGCCAACTTTGAGTTCCCGGTATTCGAGGCTGAAGAAGAAAATGACGAAAAAATTCAGAAGAGATCTCTCGACTACTCAGACAAGAGGAAAGGTCCATTGAATCTCACAAAGAGCCGTTGGAAACGGTAAACTTGGGTTCAGAAAAAGAGAGAAAAGAAATCAGGATTGGGGCACTGCTCAGTCCAACTGCCAAAGAGAGTTTAATAAAGCTTCTCAAAGAATTCTCCGATGTATTCGCTTGGTCCTATCAGGATATGCCAGGGTTGGATACCAGCATCGTGGAACATCACTTACCGTTGAGATCGGAATGTCCGCCAGTAAAGCAAAGGTTGAGACGCACTCACCCGGACATGGCCATCAAAATCAAAGAGGAGGTGTAGAAACAGATTGACGCGGGTTTCCTCGCCACATCTGAATATCCTCAATGGTTAGCCAACATCGTACCCATTCCCAAAAAGGACGGAAAAGTCAGAATGTGTGTCGACTACAGAGATCTGAACAAGGCAAATCCAAAGGACGACTTTCCTTTACCACACATTGACATGCTGGTAGACAGCACAGCAAAGTTCAAAATTTTCTCCTTCATGGATGGATTCTCGGGCTATAACCAGATCAAAATGGCGCCGAAAGACATGGAGAAAACTTCGTTCATTACCCCATGGGGTACCTTTTGCTACAAGGTAATGCCGTTCAGTTTAAAGAACGCCGGGGCAACCTATCAAAGGGCCATGACAACTCTTTTTCATGACATGATACACAAAGAGATCGAGGTATATGTCGATGATATGATTGCAAAATCTAAAACAGAGAGTGAGCATGTTGAACATCTGTCAAAATTGTTCGAACGTTTAAGAAAATTCAAGCTCCGCTTGAATCCCAACAAGTGCACCTTCGGTGTCCATTCAGGGAAACTACTAGGGTTCATCGTCAGCCAGAAAGGAATTGAGGTTGATCCTGGCAAGGTCAAGGCCATTCAAGAAATGCCTTCTCCGAAAACTGAAAAACAAGTTAGAGGATTCCTGAGACGTTTGAACTACATCACCAGGTTCATATTCCTTATGACCGCCACGTGTGCGCCGATTTTCAAATTAATCAAAAAGAACCAGGATTGCGTTTGGATAGAAGATTGTCAAATAGTCTTCGACAGTATCAAGGAATATCTGTTGAATCCACTGATTCTATCACCTCCAGTGGAAGGAAGACCACTGATCATTTACCTCACAGTCTAGGTGGACTCAATGGGGTGTGTACTTGGCCAACAAGACGAAACCAAAAGGAAAGAGTCTTCCATTTACTATTTGAGCAAGAAATTCACCGACTGCGAAACTCGGTACACGATGCTTGAGAAAACTTGCTGCGCTTTGGCTTGGGCAGCCAAACGTCTTCGCCAATACATTATTTGTCATATTACTTGGTTAATCTCAGAAATGGATCAAATCAAGTATGTCTTCGAAAAACCTGCTCTCACGGGAAGAATTGCCCGTTGGCAGATGTTGTTATCAGAATATGACATAGAGTACCACGCTCAGAAAGCTGTTAAGGGAAGTATTTTAGCCGCTCATTTGGCTCATCAATCGATTGACAATCAAAAATCAATCGGGTTTGACTTCCCAGATGAAGATGTCATGTATCTAAAAATGAAAGATTGCGATGAACCATTACCCAGTGAAGGGCCAGAACTAGGTTCCCAATGGGGACTAATCTTTGACGGAGCAGTTAATCATTATGGAAATGGAATTGGGGCAATAATTGTTACCCCTCAGGGTACCCACATTCCTTTCACCGCCAGACTTACGTTCAAATGTACGAACAACGAGGCCGAATACGAAGCTTGTATTATGGGTCTCGAAGAAGCGATTGATTTAAGGATTAAAAACTTGGACGTATACGGCGACTCAGCCCTGGTGATTAATCAGATAAAAGGAGATTGGAAAACATACCAATCAGGATTGATTCCTTACAAAGACTATGCAAGAATGTTGTTACCCTTCTTTAACAGAGTCGAGTTTCATCATATCCCTCGTTAGGAGAATCACATGGCTGATGCATTAGCCACTCTCTCTTCTATGATTAGTGTAGGTCAATGGACTGGCTTACCTAAGATCGACATAATGCGCCTTAAACGGCCCACTTACATCTTCACGATTGAAGCAGTCCTAGACGACAGACCTTGGTATCACGATATCAAATGCTTCCTTCAGAAACAAGAGTACCCACCCGGGGCATCCAGGAAAGACAGGAAAACCCTCAGAAGATTGGCTAGAAACTTCTTCCTGAGCGGTGACACTCTCTATAAGAGAAATTTTGACATGGTCTTGCTCCGATACGTAGACAGACCAGAAGCAGACATGCTTATGAAAGAAATTCATGAAGGTTCCTTTGGCACTCATGCCAACGGACACACAATGGCGAGAAAAATTCTGAGAGCAGGGTATTACTGGTTGACCATGGAATCCGACTGCTACAAGTACATGAGGAGGTGTCACAAGTGTCAGATATACTCCGACAAAATTCATGTACCGCCATCACATCTCGAAGTTCTTTCTTCCCCGTGGCCATTTTCCATATGGGGAATCGACATGATTGGCAAGATTGAGCCCAAGGCTTCAAACGGACATCGGTTCATTCTAGTAGCCATTGACTATTTCACCAAGTGGGTCGAAGCAGCGTCATTCGCCAATGTAACCCGACAAGTGGTAGTCCGATTTATCAAAAACAATATCATCTGCCGTTATGGTGTTCCAAGCAAGATCATTACTGATAATGGATCCAACTTAAACAATAAGATGATGAAAGAGTTGTGCGCAGAGTTCAATATCGAACACCATAACTCATCTCCCTACCGACCAAAGATGAACGGAGCGGTAGAAGCGGCTAATAAGAACATCAAGAAGATCGTTCAAAAGATGGTTGTAACCTACAAAGACTAGCACGAGATGCTACCTTTTTCTCTTCACGGTTATCGTACATCTGTCCGCACTTCAACAGGGGCAACCCCTTTCTCTCTAGTGTATGGCATGGAAGCAGTGCTCCCCATAGAAGTAGAGATCCCGTCAATCTTAGTATTGATGGAAGCTAAGCTCACCGAAGTTGAATGGTGTCAAAGCCGACACGACGAATTGAATCTGATCGAGGAGAAACGAATCACGACACTATGCCATGGTCAATTGTATCAACAGAAAATGAAGAGGGTGTTTGACAAAAAGGTCCGACCTCGTGTTTTCAGAAAAGGAGACCTCGTGCTCAAAAAGATACAATCATTTCTCACTGACTCTCGGGGAAAATGGACCCCAAATTATGATGGCCCCTATGTGGCCACGAAAGCTTTCTCAGGCGGCGCCTTGAGACTTGCAACCATGGTCGGAGAGGAATTTGCCTACCCCACAAATGTTGATGTAGTCAAGAAATACTTCGCCTAAACTAAAAAAAAAAAAAAAAAAAAAAAAAGTCTCGGTGGATTGAAAACCCGAATGGGCGGTCCAGGCAAAAATTAGAGACATGAAAAAAAATCATCCCGGTGGATTGGAATCATCACAGTACAATCCAAACAAAAATTAGGGATAATGGCAAGTAACTATGTTCAACAAAGGCAAGTCCCTTAGCAGCAGTTACATCATCCGCCAGAAAACTCCAGTCAAGGTCATCTTCGACAGAAGCTCAGGATGTCCCAAATTCAAAGTTGGTAGAAGGATAGTGGTTGTTATGTTTCAACGTAGCCATTTTCCCTGTAAATTACCATTTTCTAACTTTGTATACACTCTTTGGAATCATGCGTTTGGCTGATCTCCATCTTATCAATAAAATTTGAGCCCTTGTGCTTTTGTTTGTAACTCTTATTTGTTTTAACTTTACAGAATGACGTTGTTAACATGATTAACGATTCTTGAAATAAAACAAAAATGAATTTACTTGCTAATACTTTTTCTGCTTTTTAATAAAGACGACAATTTCTTTTGACTGTTGAACATCAGAAGAACATCGCTCGCTTCTCCAGAAGTAATCGAACCTCAAAGTGCAGAATCAAAGTACTCCTTCTAACCCAGTACGGCTGAATGAAGGGATCAACTGTGTCAGAGACCTTGTTTTGTCTGACACGCCTCGGCCGAGTTCTCATCTCCTAAGCCCGACCAACTTAACTCCCAACAGGGACTATCCCTCCTAAGCAAGGCGGAATTGCTATTCTGAACCAACGGTACTTCTTTACCCCGCGATGGCCGAGTATCCAGTCGTGTTCACCTGTCAGTTTGTATGTTGCGTCAGTTTTGTCAGCATAAACATACAGACATCATTGCATTATTGATTTGCATTCACATTTCATATTGCATCACTATCACTCTAGTCGGCTTGTCCCCTAGTGATAAAAGTCCTCTCAATCGAGTTATCAGCCCTTTCCTCGCCAGGAAGTGTTACGTCTGAACATTCTCTCTCCTCCAGTTTTATTTCTGGATTGAAGTTGGGCCCTCGACCACTTTGATAACTTGAACCTCTGAAAGACTAGAGAGCCCTCAGTTAACATCACTCTTCGCCATTGAAGATGATATCCTTGTTTTCTCGGATTAAAGAAAATCCCGAGAGAAAGCCTCCTAAATCGGAGATTCGGCAGTATGGCAGTTTTTCTACGAAAAACCTACTGATGAAAAGGTCATCGGCACCTCAAAATTGGATCACATCATATGGCATTTCTCCGAGAAGATCTCCGAGAAAAGTATGATGTAAAGACCCCAAATGAATGCAGTCTCTCAAGGGACTCGCATTCCCCAAGTAGAATCAACAAATGGCATCTCCAACCGAGAAGTTTGTACACCTCTACAACTCAGACGAATGGGTTCCCCAGCAAGTCTAACATCAAAACTTTTTCCACTCAAATGGCATCTCCCCAGGAAAATTCGGCGAGAAGTTTGAAGGAAAGCCGCTACGAATAGTATCCCTTGTCAGTAAAGTTTATTGACAAAAGAAACTAAGACCAGTTCCTTGGTAGGAAACCAGGATCGAGGGGAAGTTTACATCAGAAACTTAGACCAGTTCCTTGGTAGAAAACCAGGAACGAGGGGAGGTTTATCCCAAAAGGAAACTGAGACCAGCTCCTTGGCTGAAAACCAGGATCGAGGGGAAGTTTACCTTTTCTAAGCATCATTGCTTAGCTAAAGAAGATGAATGCGTAAGCTACCATTCATAACCACCATCAAAATTTTGGGTATTCCGATATTTAATCCTCTTGCACCCCGAATGCCCGAATACCTTCGTCATTCACACCTTCGTGTCCAAGAAGATTAAATAGGGACATCTGTCATACCCCAAATTTTGACCACTAGGATTTCCCATCATTGTGTAAATCATCATCACAATATGGATGGGCCATCATACTTCATCAGTCTCTCCAAAGATAGGTGAGCATTCACTACAATCAAAATTAGGGTTTCAAGCCCTCTCTAAGTGCTTAGACAAAGGATCAATCAAAGGAATGACATGATCTTCAACTTGTCTAACCTCTCAAACATCCCAATGGATCAAAAGGACTCCCACTTCAAGGATCAAGCACAAGGCTGCTCCCTTCTAAGTGGATCAAGTCTCAAGATCGACAGTGCCACCAAATTAGGGTTTTGGTCGACCAGGGCCTCCAGATGGAAATTTTTCATCTGGGTACAAGCCAATGATCCAAAACATAACCTAATATACTCCATGGAACCTCATGGACCCAATCATCAAGTCAATTTTGCCTCAGGGGATGCATTCATCAAAAATTAGGAATTAGGGTTTCTTGACCTAATTCACTCCTAAGTTGACTTTTAGGGAAAATCATGAGCCAAGACCTCAAGAGAGGGTTTGAGGGTCTCTAATGAACTATATTGATCCATTTACAACAATGGATTAATCCAAGAAGCTTGAGCAACAAGTCTCAATTTCATCTGCACCACAGTTAGGGTTTTAAGCAAAAAGTCAACTGTAACTTTGACTTTTGACCAGGACATGCTCCCAAGCCCTATGACATGCATCAATATACCCTATGACACCCATGGAACATGTCCATCAAGTTTTATTTAGGTCAAGGACATGATTTCCTGAAGAATTGCACAGTTTGGAATTCATCTGATAAAAAGTCAACTGTGCACAAAAGTCAACTTTGACTTTTTGAGATTTTTCACCAAAATGGATTTTTAACCCTAAAATGATGTTAATGTATGATTTGAATCATCATTCATCAAGAAAAATCAAGAAAAGTTGGATAACTTGTAAAAGGGGTAACCATAAAAAAACTTAGAAAATTTTCTAAGTTAAAAATAAAGTGGCTATGGTACCAACTTTGGAGGGTCATAACTCCTAAACCACAAAGCCATTTTATCCCATCCAAGGCTTGATTTGTAGATCTCATTGCCCTCTACAAAAACTTCAACTGGATCTAATTCCAACTCCTCGTGGATTTTGAGTTATGGAGTGATCAAAATCTAGAAAAGTCACTTTGTTCCAACACTTAGTGAAAATTTCACTAAGTCAGATGTTACCCTACTTTTTGCCAAATGTAGAGGGATTTTTCACTTGGATTCAAAAGGGATAAAAACCAAACATGTTCAAACAGTTGTTGTATCATGTAAGGGCTTTCCAAAATGGCCAAGAACATTACCAAATTCCATTTGAGTCATGAGATATGACATTGGAAAGTTGCCTTGCTGAAATCTGCCAAGGCAAGGCAGAATTTGCACTTTTGGTCGATTTGCCAAAATCAGCAAAATCCAAATGCTCCTATCCACTTGGACACCTCTGAGGATTGAATCTAAAGGGGACAATCACTGAGCCAAGCCTCCAAAGTCTTTGGAACAAGAAATAGAATGTTGAACCTAGAATGGCCAAAATAGGGACAAGACTCCAATTTTGGATTGGAGCATTCAATGGAAGCCTCAAGGTGGCATGGACTGAGCCATTCTCAACTGAATTCAGTCAAGACTTATACAAGACCAAGGGAACCACAACCCTGTGCCCTAACCTCTAGTCAATGGCTAGAGGAGACTTGGATTTCCATTGGCCAACATTAAACAAACACCTGCTGCAATTGCCATTCACTATTCCTTGCAAAACAAACTTACTCTACTATAAATAGAGCTCCATTGTGGTCAGTTTAAGTACACCAAAGGCCTACAACACTTGCCTTTCTTAAAACCCACTTCTCACTCTAAAAAATGCCTTTCTTAGCAAGTCACTATCGGGTTTTTCATTAGAGAGCAATTCCACTCAAACCAATCACACACACACCTCATATACATCATATGTGAGCTGATCAAACACTTAAACAACAACTGGAACACTGATTTCTCAGAATCACCAGTCAATTACTCAAGGTTTTAACCAAAGTGCAGTTGAGATGCCATGAAGTGATCCAACCATTCTCAGTCAAGTCCAAGCATTCAAACACACTCCATAGGGTGTAGGGAAGCTGTTCAGATCATCACAATTCATCTATAACACCTCCTACTCAAAAATCAATTTGCTCTTGCTGTCACGACCTAGAGGTAAGCTCAAACTTGGTCATCTCTCAATCTATGCATATTTCCTCGCACAATACTTTTGCCAAATGTTCATAATCATGCATGGAATGTTTCCCCTCAAGTAATTGCTTTGTTTGAATCGTGTATCAAAAATCCTAGCCTTCATGCAGAAATTAGGGTTCTTGAGGATTTTTCATGATTTCTTGTTATATGTTTAATTTAAATGAAATTAAATACCATAGACATGATCGTGAGGTTGAAACGAGTTGATTGGTATGTGGATTACATGATATGATTAAGTATTCAGTGAGATTGGAGAGAAAATGCAAATCTGGGCGAAGCTGAAACACGCGCGTGTTCTTCAGCTGTTCTTGGCGCCATTTTTCATAAATTCAAATATTTGAATTTTGTGATTTTATTTAATTGATTCAAAAATTAATTTCTCTCTGAGTTTTAATGATTTTGAGTTGATTCTTTTTTTAATAATTCACAAAAATGTTAAAATATTTTATTTTCCCAAAAACTCCCAAAAATCTTATTTATTTTGTATAATTGATATTTTATCAAAGAATTAATGTTTTAATTGTTTTTAACATTTAAAATATATTTTCCACCTTGATTTTGCAACTTTTAATGCTTTCTAATTATTTTGTAGGTCAATACTTAATTTTTGAAGCATTAATCCAAGATCACAATTTGTTTTCCATATGTTAAACAATTTTAATCATTTTAATTGAATTTTTATTCAATTAAATACATTTTTGAAAATAAATTAGGGTTTTTGGATTAATTCAACCCTCATAAATCATTTTCAAAACACTTTGGGCCTCTAATAGAGTGTAAGACCCAATCCTTTTTTTTGACCAAATCATTTTTGGGCCTCAGTATATTGTATAAGTCCCGATACCGTAAAAAACAAACGGCGCGATCGTCGCCTTTTGAAAAATAATCTTTTGGGCCTCTCCTCGAGCTATAAGACCCATTCAAAACATTTGGGCCTCTAATAGAGTGTAAGACCCAAACCCCTTTTAACCAAAAGCAACTTTGGGCCTCACTTACTGTATAAGCCCCTTTGCGTTAAAAGAAAATCTCAGCGCGATCGCCATTTCAAACGAAAAATCATCTGGGCCTACCCTCGTGTTATAATCCCCACTATTTTTCTTTAAACCTTTTGGGCCTCTCCTCGAGCTATAAGACCCATTCAAAACATTTGGGCCTCTAATAGAGTGTAAGACCCAAACCCCTTTTAACCAAAAGCAACTTTGGGCCTCACTTATTGTATAAGCCCCTTTGCGTTAAAAGAAAATCTCGGTGCGATCGCCATTTCAAACGAAAAATCATCTGGGCCTACCCTCGTGTTATAAGCCCCACTATTTTTCTTTAAACCTTTTGGGCCTCTATTAGAGTGTAAGACCCATCTCCTTTGTACAGAAAACCTTTTTGGGCTTCAGTCACTTGTATAAGTCCCTCTGTACAAATTCAAACAATGCAATCACTGATAATACCCTAGGCCTCTTCTTGAGATGTAAGCCCCAAAATTTTCTTTTTCAAAACACTTTCTCCTTTGATTTTGAATATACTGTTGTTTTCAAGCTTTCTCTGTTGAACAACTAACCAAACAGCATGGAAGCTCTACAACCGAGTAAGTGTTTATACGCTTTCATTTACCGCTTTTATATACATATAACTGTATTGTGGGGCTGTTTCGCTCTAAGTCTTCTTTCATAAACTCATATTAACTGTGTAATAATAGTATAGATATTTAGAGTTTCCCCGGCAACTACGTCTAGAACTAGGTGACGCCGTTTCGTTTAGTCGTAGAAATAGACAACTAGATCCCCAATAGGATTACCAGATACAGTCTTCTATTTGGCTGTCCTTATTAGGAATTGTCAAGAAACTCTATTCCCAGAGATGAATGTATTCTCCGTGAATGGCATCTTTGAGTTTCTTCCAAATTCTCGAACTTTCCTGACTTGATCTATTTCTCGTGAATAGCTTGCCTTGAATTTCTCGGGGTTTGGGGACCCACGGGCTTCTTAAAAGCATCGGCCTCCTCTTGGGCATCGTACAAGGACCCACAGGCTTCCTAAAAGCAACCCCGCCTCCTCTTGGGCTTAGTACAAGGACCCGTCGTCTTCTTAGAAGTATTCACAGCCTCCTCTTAGGCTTCATATAATGATCTCTTCCTCCGGGAATAATAGCCTCCTCTTGGGCATCGTACAAGGACCGATCGGCTTCTTAAAAGCTTCCAGCCTCCTCTTGGGCTTCATACAAATTGTCCCGGCGGCCTCCTAGAGGTATAGGAATAGAACTTAGTCATCTGCATAGAACAGTACAGTCCTTTCATAGAGTCTACTACTGTTTCTCAAAGCATGGTACAAAAGATGACACTCTAGACTTGGACAGTCTAATCTCCTTGAGTCTCAAAGACATTCTCAAGTGACCCCTTCATTAAATAGGAAGAAAATCCACAGACTTGGACAGTCTCAATACCCTTCTGATTTCCCACTTCCTTAAAGAACTGGAATAACCCGGATCCTTGAATCAAATCCTTGAGTACAGCGTTGCACATATAAGAACTGATTTTCTCTTTAAAAATCAGTATACTAGACCTGTCACTTAACTGAACAGTCGCCACAGCCTCCTCTTAGGCTTTGTATAAAGATCCTTCTCCTGTGAAGTTAGCCTCTCTCTTGGGCTTTATACAATGATTCTCCCCAGCGGAGCAAACCTTTTAGCCTCCATCTCGAGCTTTATATGAGATACAATAGATTCCTTTGTTGAGTCAAACAATATTTAGCCTCTCTCTCGGGCTTTCTACGAGACACATAAGAGACTCCCTCGTTGAGTCAATCACCCTTTCTCCTCCATCTCGGGCTTTGTACGAGATACAAAAACTCTCTTGTTGAGTCAAATAGCCTCCATCTCGGGCTTTATACGAGATACCAAAAGATTCCCTCGTTGAGTCAAAACCTTTTAGCCTCTCTCTCGGGCTTTGTACGAGACACATAAATAGCCTCCTCTTAGGCTTTGTATAAGAAAACCACTAGTTGATCCAATTAACCTTTTAGCATCAAAGTTGTGCCTCGTTCACAGTACACAAACATCAACAACTCCTTCCCCTCCATCTAACTGCTGTAAGCGGTAAGCCTCTGGATCATCTACATCCATGCCGATGTCCCTCTTTTAGTATGAGAAATTCCTAAGGAAAGATGGCATTACTCTACACTGAGTTAAAGTCTTCTCCTTCAGGTTGAAATCCCCTATAAAGGAAATTATGGCATTGTCGGATTCACACATCCCGGTTAAAGTAATTCTCCTTTATAAACAGTCGTAACAGACAAACCCCTCTTTAGAGATGACAAATTCTCTCTAAGGTCACCACTTTTAGCTTCGCATCTTGGGCTTTGAACAAGATACAAACCACCTTCAGCTTCATATCTTGGGCTTTGAACAAGATACAAACTACCTTTCGCTTCACGTCTTGGGCTTTGAACAAGACACCAAAACAGCCATTTCCTCCCATAGAATAGGAGGAACTACGAACGCTTTGATTTCCCTGTTTCGGTAAACGGGAATACGTAGGCATAAGATTGAAAGAAAAATCTTAGCGAGCACACTAAACAAAAAACCAAAATCCCATACTTTCATATATATTCGTCCTAACATCCTAACCGATAGCCTAAAGCACCCCTCGTCAACAAAATAACCTAGGAGAAACCCCGAATCTTTGTAGCATCTGTAAACCAACAGTTTTGACTGTTTAATCTCAGTATGCAAGCAGGGTTAGTTGGAGACATCTATTTCCCTTCCTTCATCAGCTCACAATAGGATAAAAAATGAATCGAACTGTAGTACTAAGAGCGATAGCGCTTCGCAACCGCATCCAAAAATCGCTCGCTACAGGGATTCGATGGGCTTAACATCCCACCCATGAGCGCCTATCGAAGGTAGGATCCTTTAGAAAGGGTCACTATAATGAAATTAAGTTGCGTCCTAACTACAAGCAATTGCTTTTAGCCAAGTGGTAAGCGCTTGATCCAATTTTAGAATTGTGAGAGCAAGAATTGTCTCTACAAGTCAATCTATGTTTTGATGATAACAATAAGTATTTGTGAAATAACCATTTTATGGTCTAACGTGTGTGTCATACCCCAAATTTTGACCACTAAGATCTCCCATCATTGTGAAAATCATCATCATAATATGGATGAACCATCATGCCTCATCAGTTTCCCCAAAGATGGGTGAGCATCCACTACTATCAAAATTAGGGTTTCAAGCCCTCTTTGAGCCTTTGACAAATGATCAATCAAGGAATGACATGATCTTCAACTTGTCTAAACCTCTAAAGGATCCAATAAAGATCAAGAGGACTCCCACTTTAAGGATTAAGCACAAGGCTGCTCCCTTCCAGGTGGATCAAGTCTCAAGATCGCCAGGGTCACCAAATTAGGGTTTGGTCGACTAGGGCTTCCAGATGGAAATTTTCCTCAGGGCATGAGCCATTGCTTCAAAGCATATCCTAATATACTCCATGGAACCTCATGGACCCAAGTATCAAGTCAATTTGACCTCAGGGGATGCATACATAAAAAATCAGGAATTAGGGTTTCTTGACCTAATTCACCCCTAAGTTGACTTTTGGGACAAATCATGAGCCAAGACCTGAAGACATGATTTGAGGGTCTCTAATATAACATATTGATCCATTTGTAACAATGGATTGATCCAAGAAGCTTGAGGAACAAGTCTCAATTTCATCAGTACCACAGTTAGGGTTTCGCGAGAAAAGTCAACTGTAGCTTTGACTTTTGACCAGGACATGCTCCCAAGCCCTAGGACATTAATCAATATACCCTATAACACCCATGGAACATGTCCATCAAGTTTGATTTAGGTCAAGGACACGATTTCCTAAAGGATTGCACAATTTGGGGTTCATTTGATAAAAAGTCAATTGTGCACAAAAGTCAACTTTGACTTTTTGAGATTTTTCACAAAAATGGATTTTTAACCCTAAAATGATGTTAATGTATGATTTGAATCATCATTCATCAAGAAAAATCAAAGAAAGTGGGATAACTTGTAAAAGGGGTAACCATAAAAACTTAGAAAATTTTCTAAGTTATGAACAAAGTGGCAAGGGTACCAACTTTGGAGGATCATAACTCCTTAACCACAAAGCCATTTTTCCCCATCCAAAGCTTGATTTGTAGATCTCATGGCCCTCTACAAAAACTTCAACTAGACCTCATTCCAATTCTTCATGGATTTTGAGTTATGGAGTGATCAAAATCACAAAAAGTGAAAATGTCACTTTTTTCCAACACAGTGAAATTTTCACTAAGTCAGAATCTGCCTTCACTTTTTTCCAAATGTAGGGGGATTTTTCACTTGGATCCAAAAGGTATCAAAACCAAATATGATCAAACTGTTGTTATATCATATAAGGGCTTTCCAAAATGGCCAAGAACATCACCAAATTCAATTTTAGCTAAGAGTTGTGGTAGTGGCAAAATGCCTTGCTGAAAACTGCCAAGGCAAGGAAGAATTTTGCACTTTTGCTCGATTTGCAAAAATCAGCCAATTTCAAGCCTTGTCATCATCTTAGACACATCTGAGGATCAAATCTAAAGGGACCAAACACTGAGCCAAGCCTCCAAAGTCCTGGGAATAAGAAGTAGCATGCCAAACCTAGAATTACCTAAAAGAGGGACAAGACTCCAATTTTGGATTGGAGCATTCAATGCATACACCAAGGTGGCATGGACTGAGCCATTTGCAACTGAATTCAGTCAAGACTTATCCAAGACCAAGGGAACCATAACCCTGTGCCATAACCTCTAGTCAATGGCTAGAGGAGACTTGAGATTCCATTGGACAACATTGGCCAAACCTCTGCTGCAGTTGCCATTCACTATTTATCCCAAAACAAACTTGCTCTATTATAAATAGAGATCATTTGTGATCAGTTTGAGTACACCAAAGCCATCAAATAGATGATTTCCTCAAAATCTCTTCTTTCACTCCAATTTTGCCTTCTAAGGCAAGTCACTATCGGGTTTTGAGTTTGAGAGTTTTTCCAATCAAACCAATCACACACACACCTCATAAACATCATATAGAAGTGATCCAAACACTCACACAACATCTGGAACACTGAAATCACAAAGTCACCAGCCAGTTGCTCAAGTTCTTGACAGATTTGCAGTTGGGGTACCATCTCAAGTTCCAGATCATTTCAATGCATCCCAAGCATCCAGACACACTCCATGGCACCTAGGGAAGCTATCTAGATCATTGGAACCTAGTTGTAACACCTCCAACACAAAACACGATCACCAGCTACAAGAGGTAAGCATGAGCTCTTCTAACTCTATGATCCATGCAATTTTTGTTGCACAATAATTTGGCCATATGTTCATAATCATGCATGGAATGTTTTCCCTCAATCAATTGCATTGTTTGAATCATATGTGGAATTTCTGAACCTTCATGCAAAAATTAGGGTTCTTGAGGTTTCTCTTTGATTTCTTATTCCATGTTAAAAATAAATGAAATTAAAGACCATAGACATGATCGTGAGGTTAAAACAAGTAGATTGATATGTAGATTGCATGATATAATCAAGTATTCAGTGAGATTGGATAGAAAATGCAAATCTGCAGAAACAGAGGGTGGCACATGTTCTTGCCTTGTTCTTGGCGCCATTTTCTGAAAATTTGAATATTTGAATTTTGTGATTTTATTTAATTGATTCAAAAATTAATTTCTCTCTGAGTTTTAATGATTTTAAGTTGATTCTTTTTTTAATAATTCACAAAAATGTTAAAATATTTTATTTTATCAAAAAATCTCAAAAATATTATTTATTTCATATATTTGATATTTTTACAAAGAATTAATATTTTGGTTGTTTTTGACATTTAAAATATTTTTTTCCTCTTGATTTTGTAAATTTTAATGACTTCTAATAATTTTGTAGGGCAAAACATGATTTTTTAAACATTAATCCAAGATCACAATTTATTTTCCACATGTAAAAGAATTTTGATCATTTTAATTGAATTTTTTATTCAATTAAAATACATTTTGGAAACAAATTAGGGTTTTGATTAATTCAACCCTCATCAAGCTTTTTTAAACTCTTTGGGCCTCTAATAGAGTGTAATACCCAAGCCTTTTTGTAAAATAACCTATTTTTGGCCTCACTTATTGTATAAGTCCCTCCTGGTATTTTCAAAAACCTCGACGCGATCGTCGTTTTATACGCAAATAACCTTTGGGCCTACCCTCGAGTAGTAAGACCCATTCCCTTTTTTTTAAAACTCTTTGGGCCTCTAATAGAGTGTAAGACCCAACCCTTTTTGTAAATACAACCTAATTTGGGCCTCTTATTGTATAAGTCCCGTTGTATTTCAAAAAGTTCGACGCGATCATAGTCTGTTGAAAAACAAACCTTGGGCCTCTCCTAGAGCTATAAGACCCATTTAAAACTCTTTGGGCCTCTATTAGAGTGTAAGACCCAATCCCCTTTTAACCAAAACAAATTTGGGCCTCTTATTGTATAAGTCCCGCTGTGTTAGAAGAAAATCTCGGCGCGATCGCCATTTCAAAACAACAATCATCTGGGCCTACCCTCGTGTTATAAGCCCCATTATTTTCCTTCTTTTGTGCCTCTTAAGAGAGTGTAAGGCCCATCCCTTTGTACATAAAACCTTTTGGGCCCCAGTCACTTGTATAAGTCCCTCTGTACAAAAACAACAGTTCGATCACTGACAAAACCTTGGGCCTCTTCTTGAGCTGTAAGCCCCAATATTTCTTTTCAAAGCACTTTCTCCTTTGATTTTGTATATAATATTGTTATCAAAGTTTTCTTTGTTGAACAACTAACCAAACAGCATGGAAGCTCTACAACCGAGTAAGTGGTTATATGCTTTCTTTATCCGCTTTCATATACATATAACTGTATTGTGGGGCTGTTTCACTGTAAGTCTTCTTTCGTAAACTCATATCAACTGTGTAATAATAGTATAGATATTTAGAGTTTTCCCGGCAACTACGTCTAGCATTAAGCCCGTTGATCACTCTTAGAAATAGACAAAACTAGATCCCCAGAGGATTACCAGACACAGTCTTCCCTCCTCTTGGGGTTAAACAATATGGAGACGTGAAAGGCAGCATTCTCGGTGAACCCTTTCACAGACTGTCACTTTTAGAAATCATCAAAGAAACTCTACTCCCTAGAGATGATCTTTTGTCCGTGAATGGCATCGCTTGAGTTTCTTCTAAATTCTCGAACATTCCTGGCTTGATCTATTCTCTGTGAATAGCCTGTCTTGAATTTCTCGGGGTTTGGGGACCCACAGGCTTCCTAAAACCATCCCCGCCTCCTCTTGGGCGTTGTACAAGGACCCGTCGTCTTCTTAGAAGTATTCACAACCTCCTCTTAGGCTTCGTATAAGGGTTCTTCCTCTGGGAATGATAGCCTCCTCTTGGGCTTCGTACAAATTGTCCGTCGGCTTCTTAAAAGTTTCTCACCTCCTCTTGGGCTTCGTACAAATTGTCCCGACGACCTCCTAGAGGTATAGGAACAGAAATTAGTCATCTTAATAGAACAGTCTTTCAAAGAGTCTAGATCTTTCTACCGTGAACATACTACTACTGTTTCTTTAAGCATAGTAGAAAAGATAAAACTCTAGACTTGGACAGTCTAATTTCCTTGAGTCTCAAAGACATTCTCAAGTTCCTTTCAAAAATAGGAAGACACCCGCAGACTTGGACAGTCTCAAATACCCTTTGGATTCTTCGTTTCCTTAGAGAACAGGAAATAATCCCGATCCTCAGATAAAATCCATGAGCACAATGTTACTCGTATAAGAACTGATTTTCTCGTTGAACCAACATATTGGACCTGTCACTCAACAGAAACAGTACCCTTTTAGCCTCCATCTTGGGCTTCGTACGAGATACAAAGACTCTCTTGTTGAGTCAAACCTTTAGCCTCCATCTCAGGCTTCGTACGAGATACAAAAAGACTCACTTGTTGAGTATAAAAGACTCTCTTGTTGAGTCAAACAACCTTTAGCCTCCGTCTTGGGCTTCGTACAAGACACATACAAAAGGACTCTCTTGTTGGTCAACTTTTTTAGCCTCTCTCTTGGGCTTTGTACAAGACATACATAAAATCACCCTCTTGTCTTAGGCTTTGTATAAGAAAACCCAGGTTGAGCCAACCAACCTTTTAGCATCAAAGTTGTGCCTCGTTCACAGTACACAAACATCAAACAACTCCTTCCCCTTAATCTAATCGCTGTAAGCAGCAAGCCTCTGGATCATCTACATCCACGCCACTGTCCCTCTTTTAGCATGAGAAATTCCTAAGGAAAGATGGCATTGCTCTACACTGAGTTAAAGTCTTCTCCTTCAGGTTAAAACCCCTTATAAAGGAAATTATGGTATTACTAGGATTCACATATCCTGGTTAAAGTAATTCTCCTTTATAAATCAGTCACCCAACAGTTGTGACAAACAGACCCTCTTTAGAGATGACAAATTCTCTCTAAAGACAACACTTTTTAGCTTCACATCTTGGGCTTCGAACAAGATACAAATAGACCCTTCAGCTTCACATCTTGGGCTTTGAACAAGATATAAACCACCTTTTTAGCTTCACGTCTTGGGCTTTGAACAAGACACCAAAACATCTTTTTCCTCCCATAGAATAGGAGGAACTACGATCACTCTGATTTCCCTATTTCGATAAACGGGAATACGTAGGCATAAGATTGAAAGAAAAATCTTTGCGATCACACTAATCCAAAACCCAAAATCCCATACCTTCACATCTCAATCGAAAAGCATCAGTCTTAATCTCCCACCAATCGCCCGGGCACTATTTTAACAAAAAAACCTAAGAGAGACCCACAATCTTTGTAGCATCTGTAATCCAACAGTCATCTGTTCAAACTCAGTTTGCAAGCAGGGTTAATTGGAGACATCTATTTTCCTTCCTTCATTAGCTTCAATAGGATAAAAAATGAATCGATGATTTTCTTTCATTAGCTTCAATTGGAGATATTTGTTATGCGATAAACTACCCTCTTCTGAGATTTCTTTCATGGACATCACCTAGCACGGTTCCCGCCCCGCTGGTGTTCTCAGGAATCAATGATTTTGAGTGACAGGTTCAAAAAATCACCCGTAGAAAACCTTTGGGGGGGGGGGGTAGAGCCTTGACTTCATGACGCCGACCCTTTGACCCCATGTTTTTTCTATGTTTTTGTGTGCTGCATTCATGCATTCATCTAAAAAACATTAAAATAAAAAAAAAATTCTCCTCTGGTCTCTCTTTTTCAAATTAAACTAAGACAATGATTGCAAATGTCAGAGAGAAAAAAGATTGCGTTAATGGATTTCGGTAGAAGGAGAACTCACAAGTATACCTTCCAGGTTCCAAAACTAGACGATTTGAGAGGATTAGCAAGGATGATCACTAATCCTGAAGCTTTCAGAGCCAAATACGAAGGTCTTCTACCTCTGTTAAGAGTCCATGTGATTGAGGGAATCATGGATGCACTCGTTCAGTTTTACAATCCGGTCTATCACTGTTTCACATTCCCGGATTATCAACTAGGACCAACACTGGAGGAGTATTCTCATCTGATCGATTTACACATTACTGATCGAGCTCCATTTTCTGGACTGAAAGAAATTCCAAAGGATCAGACCGTTGCAAGAGCAATTTATTTGGATGAGTCGGAAGTCAAGACTCACCTGACCACTAAGGGTGGCATCCAAGGCTTGCCAGCCTAGTTCTTGCCAAAGAAAGCCCTGTACTTTGCTAGTATAGGGAACGTGTCTGCTTTCAATAGCATCTTTGTTTTGCTCACCTACGGGTTATTTTTGTTTCCCAACATTAATAACTTTGTAGATATCAACGCCATTAAGGTTTTTCTCATTGGAAACCCTGTGCCAACTTTACTCGTGGACGCGTATCATTCTGTACACTTAGGGAATTTGTACAGCGGAGGAATGATCACATGCTGTGTACCCCTGCTATATAAATGGTTTATGTCCCACTTACCCAAGTCTGCAGCGTTTTGGGATCATAAGAATGCTTTACGCTGGTCGCAGAAAATCATGTCTCTCACCAACTCTGATATAGATTGGTGTAATAGGATTTATGACGGGATCAGAATCATTGACCATTGTGGAAACTTCCCCAACGTACCCCTCATAGGAACTAAAGGAGGAATCAACTACCATCCGGTATTGGTTCGTCGTCAATTCGGATACCCGATGAGGCATGTCCCGTGTAATGCTCATCGGGAAGGCCTTTTCTTCAAAGAAGGAGAAAATGACAGAGCACTAAAGATAGAAATAGTGCACGCTTGGAAACATGTTCGTAAGAAAAGACGAGAGTCTCTAGGAAAACCAGACAATGTCTCGGTGGAGCCTTATCTCCATTGGGTACAAACTAGAGCTCTCAAGCTAAAAATGCCTTATCCTCGTCACAGAGTTCTTCCGCCGAGGGAATCTGTCATGTACTTCATGACTGAGGCGGAAAAACTTCAGGTTACTCTCAACAAATTTCAACAGGAGAGGAGGTCTTGGAAGAACAAGTACCGCACCTTCAATGTAGAGTGTACCAAAATACAGCAACTAATGAAAGAAAAGGATGCTCTGATCGAAATTTTAGAGCAACATGCTGTGGATAATCAGGATGACCAGAAGAATTTTCTCTCTCCTTTCACCTGGCAAAGGAATGACAACCCGACAACGGCCCAAGAGCCCCGGTCCAAGAAAAGGAAAGTACCAGAATCAGCACCCGAGTTCTTCTCAAAGAGGACTCGGGACACATTAGCTTAGGTTTCTATTTCCGAACCTTGTAATTTACTGTATTTCCATTTCCGCAATCCTTTGAATTCAATAAAACGGGGTTCTCCCCACTTTTTGATATTTGCAATCTAATTGTCGAAGTTTTCTTTGAATAAACAAAAAAAAACAATTAATATAATCATTGTATTCATCATTCTCACGTCACGTATTCTTCTTACCTACGAATCTCATGTTTGTGTCTCGGTTCTAGAGTCAAACTGTCTCATTCGTACAATACTCGGGCCAATCGTCAGAAAAAGATGGATGATCTTGAGGAAGAGAACAGAGAGTTGAAAGAAGAGATCGACGCTCTGAGAGAGGATATGAGAAAGCTTCGTAACGACATGCAAGCCATGGCAGAAGCTCAACAACAAAGAACTGTGATCTCGGAGATCACCTCGACGCCCATAGTGGAAAAGTATGATCCTAGGTATCAGATGCCGAAAGATCGTCCCTGGGACATGCCTGTTAATTATATCCCAGAAGGATATGTTCCGCCGATCACTGAAGATCAGGGAATCACAACAGAAGCCGCTGGGCCTGAAGGTTACAAACTTCGGGAAAGCGAAGATGCCAGAGGCATACTGAGGACTCCTGAAGGTTACAAACTTCGGGAAACGCCAAGATTTGCTGCCGTAGTCACGGTACCACACCCTGGGGTGCACACTGTCCCGGAAGGACAGATTCCCAAGATACCTTCTAGTAAAAAGGAAACTATGTTTGATAGAATGGACGAGTTCCAGGAGCATTTTATGGAAATACAGAAGGAACTGCAAGCCACTCACGGTCAGGATTTATTTGGAAAGGACGCTACAGACCTTTGTCTGGTCCCCAATGTGAAAGTTCCGCACACGTTCCAAGTGTCCGATTTTGAAAAATACAAGGGTAACTCTTGCCCTCAAAGTCACCTGGTGATGTACGCTCGACGAATGTCAGCTCAGACAGAGAATCAGGATCTACTGATTCACTACTTCCAGGATAGTTTAACCGGTGCCGCATTGAAATGGTACATGGGTTTAAACCGTGCCATGATCAGCACTTTCAGAGATCTTCGCACTGCCTTCGTCCAACAATACAAATACAATCTGGACATGGCACCCGACAGAGATCAACTCAGATCAATGTCGCAAAAGGACAAGGAAACCTTTAAGGAATATGCTCAGAGATGGCATGAAATTGCCGCTCAAATTTATTCACCTCTTGAGGAAAAGGAGATGACAAAGATCTTCTTAAAGACCTTGAGCTCATTTTACTACGACAGAATGGTTGCCAGTGCGCCCAGTGATTTCACCGAAATGGTCGGTATGAGAGTTCGTCTTGAGGAAGCGGTCTGAGAGGGACGTTTAGTCAAAGACGCTGGATCATCAAGTAGTACAAAATGATACGGTAGTACTCTCCCTAAGAAAAAAAGCAAGATATTGGGAATACCTATCTCGGAAAGCAAAGGCGACGTTATCAACCAGTAGCAGCTGTGACTCCTGCTATCAACCCTGTGCCTACTCCTACGTATTAGCCTCAGGTTGCGCAAAGCCAACCTAATCAGCAAAGGACACAATAGCCTCTTCAGCAGGCTCGTCCTCAATACAACAACAACCCTACAACGCGGCCACCAGGATTTGATCCTATACCCGTATCGTACGCATAACTGTTTCCGTTACTACTGGCAAAGGGGCACATCCAGACTAAGTCCCCTCTTATAGTACCAAAAAATACGCCTTTTTGGTTTAAGGTGGATCAGACATGCCCTTACCATCAAGGAGGACCATGGCATAACATAGAGAATTGTCTCAATTTCAAATCTGATGTGCAAAAGCTTGTTAGGAGCGGGGTCTTATCTTTCAAAGATACGAATCCGAATGTTCTCACAAACCCGCTGCCTCAACATGAGAAAGCTGTCATCAACTTGATAGAAGAAGAGTCTCACAATGTCTATCAAATTCACGATGTACTCTTGTTGAAAACCAATCTGGTCAAGATGCATTTTAGACAGAGTGGATATGGCCATGTGCCACCTCATAATTATCACCAGTGTGATATCTGCCCTAAAAACAATCAAGGGTGTTCTGTGGTGCAATCGGCTCTACAGGAACAGATAGATCTCTGATGGATCCAAGAGCATCGAGTTCGTGAAGTCAACATGGTCTATACGAATTCCAACGTCATTCAAAACCACGACATCCGTGCGATGAATGTCAACTTGGTGGCAATGCACTCAAGGCAAAGCCAGCATCATAATCTGCCGCGACACGATTACAGTTCTTGTCTGACTTGCTCGGTAAACAAACAGGGATGCTCTTTTGTACAAGAGGCCCTCCAGCGTCAGATGGATCTTGTATGGATCCAGGACTACCATGATAGGAACCACTATCAGATCAACATGGTTCAGATCTTTGATATTTGCTTAATGAATACCAACCTGGTAGAGTTACATGCTGAGCAGGTTCGACTCGGGTTCCTGATTTCACATAACTATCAAAGCTGTAAGGCGGGTTGCGAAAATAATCAAGGTTGTGCCCTTGTCCAGGAGGCACTTCAGTACTTATTAAATCACTGATGGATGCCAATCTATATGGATGAAGATACTCAGCAGATTAGTATCAATAACAAGAACCCTACTCGGCGTCAAAGTCAGGATGTCTGATCTATAGAGACTAACCTAGTAAGGTTACATTGCATTCAAAGCGGGCGTGGCCAGGTGCCACCACACAACTATGAACGTTGTGGAGTCTGTTTAGAAAATAACCAAGGATGCTACCTTGTGCGAGCAGCTCTTCAGGGTCAGGTGGATCGTAGAGAAATTTGTCCATATCCGGGTTCCGGACCAATCAGCTGGACACCAAACTACCTTGCCAATCAAATTGAGGACGTTGTCGTAATCTCCGATTATGAGAAAAGCAAGGATGTTTGTACCATTATTCCTATACTTGACGAATCAAGAGTTCCCAACCAGAAACGGATCGAAATTACTTACGATGGTCAGAAAAATCAGAAGGTTGCCATTGTCATCTATCTACCAGGACCATTACTGTATGAATCAACTAAGGCTATCCCTTACAAATACGGTGCAACAACAGTCGAGAATGGAAAGGAAATTCCATTACCATCCATCGTGAATATTACAGACATCAGTCGTGTAACACGGAGTGGTAGAATCTTCAACAACGGAGTTGGAGAACCTATCAAAGAAAAGGAACCTCCGACAGAAGTTCCCAATCCACCAGTCGGTCAATCCAGTAATCCCGAGCTTTCAAAAAACGATGATGAGATGTTGAAACTCATCCAAAGGAGTGAATATAACATTATTGATCAACTATTACAAACTCCTTCAAAGATCTCTGTGCTGTCACTTTTACTCAGTTCGGAAGCACATAGGGAGGCTCTACAGAAAGTCTTGGAGCAAGCCTTTGTGGAACAGGATGTAACAATCAGACAGTTCGAAAGCATTGTCTCTAACATCACTTCCTGCAATAACTTAGGGTTTAGTGATGAGGAATTACCTGAGGAGGGTCGCTGTCATAACATGGCGCTCAATGTCACAGTCAACTGCTAGGACGATGCTTTGTGTAACGACCCAGTTTTCGTGTGCGTTTTATTTAATCGAGTCGTTTGATTATTATATTATTATTTTATTTTATTTTCGACTTGTATCTGAAAATATGTTATTTTTCAATATTGTGATATTTTATCGGGTTTTGGGATCGTTTGTGAGATATTTGAGTGTGGGGGTATTTTGGTCATTTTAAGATATTTTTTATTAAGTAAGAAAAATAGAAAATAGTAGAGAGAAAAAGAGAAAGAAAGAAAAGGAAAAGAAAGAAAAAGGAGAGAAAAGAGAAGAAGAAGAGAAATAGTGGAAAACTTGGGAAAAATCAAGAGAAATCAACTTCTAGTATCGATTTAATCGGGTAAGGGTGCGAAATTCAATTATTGTATACTTGTATATGATTATGTATGTATATTTGTGATGTTTGTTAGATTGAAATGGAAATATTTAAGTAAACCCATTTTTTGTAAAATTGAGTAGAAATTGATTAAATGTGGAGGGTAAGATTTGGAGGGTTTTGGATTGGAACCCGTATGGACAATTATGCAGAAGAATTTTTCTGAGATTTCCAGGTCATACGCGTATGGGGCATGTTCATACGCGTATGAACCTTGGCAATACGCGTATGGTGGGCGAGCCATAGGGCCAATACGCGTATGGGTTGCTTGTTTTCTCGGCCATCTGCCCATTTGCGTATGATACGCGTAGCTTTTTAGGTCAATACGCGTACGGGCTTGGGCATTACGCGGACGGACATTTCAACGTGAACTTTGGGAAAAATGAGTCTCTGCTCATACGCGTATGGGTCATGGTGGTACGCGTATGGACAGGACTTTTGCAAAATGTGACTTTTCAAAATATCGTTTTTCGTTTTCGTTCGTAACTTTTGATCCGTTTATCCGATTCTTACATTCTGGGTATCGTTGCATAGCTATTGAGCTGTACTTTCTTATTATGATGATTTTGGAATTGTTAGCTGATTTAATTATGTCGGAAAGTCAGGAATAGTGTCGGTTGCCTACTTTGTCGTTATACTTGTGCGTAATTGATGTGTATTGTGTAAGGTGCTGTTGTATGATGTAAACATATGTGTTTAGATGATGTTGTGATGATTTGTGGCCATATGGAAATTAAATGCATTGTTTTGGGCATAAGTGTAAAGTGTGATTTTATCGATGTAAATGAATATGTGTGTGTGTGCATATTAAATGTTGTGGGTCATTGTATGCCAAACATCATGATATGCATTGTTGAACGTCCTGAGTGACGGTTTGGATTCTAGAGGGAATTCGCTATAACTTCGTGTGCCCATGTGGGGTGTGAGCGATGATTATAGACGATCGTGTGCCCATGTGGGGTGTGAGCGATCGGGTCGTGTGCCCGTGTGGGGTGTGAGCGATCCATAAACACCGTGTGCCCGTGTGGGGTGTGAGCGGTGGGGAACATCGTAGGCCCGATGGGGAGTTACAGTGATGTAACGAGCGATGGTTCCAGCATAGTTCCTGAGTGAACTAGTGATGAGAAACAATGGAAGTCGGTACCGCATGTGCATATGCATAGAGTCGTTGTGTCGGTCTCTTGCATTGCATAAATCATTTATGGTTGTTTATGTGTGGATTTGTGGATAAATTGATATATGGATATATGTTGGTGATGGAAATATGTATTGTGTCTTGTAATGCCTTGTGTTTTGAATTATAGCGTGAGTTGTGGTGAGAACCATATATATGTGTATTTTTGTGTTATATATATAATTATATGCAGTTATATTATGGTTGTTTTTCTCACCCTTCTGCTGTTTTATAATGCTCTATGACGCATTGCAGATTAGAGTTGCTGGAGGTATTTTTGTGAAGCTTTGCGTCTTCATTCTTTTGTCGGTCGGCTCTGATATGTGACACCGGGTAGTTAGGGAGGCCGTTTGTGATAATTGTATATTATGTATATGTATATCTTTTGGCCTGTGCATGTATAACCTGATGTAGGACAAACTTTTGGTGATATATATATATATATATGTATGTTATTCAGTTTTAGATTTTGTGCTTTTATTCTAAAATCTGAAATGTGGGTGAAAGGAACTAAGTTCCTCGATTGATTGCTACCCCGCTGTTGCATATCTTTATGAGCAGGTGTTGTATGAATTGTTTTCAAATTGATGTGACCCTCCCGGTCTATGCCATGATAATTTAAATATACTCTGACGAAATTTTGAATTTTCTTTTACTGCTATTTATTAGTTGGGGGTATAGATTGGGGGTGTTACATAAAGTGGTATCAGAGCCAGTTTGCGTCAGTCCGTGTCAGTTGTGTCAGTCCTTGTTGGTCGTTGTGGTTGGATGAGCTATTTGTTTAACCATAGTTTCTGTTATTGGAAATGAACAGAATATGGCTGGTAGGAATGATGCTGCTTTGGCTGCGGCTATGCAAGCTATGGCTCGTGCTGTGCAGGGTGCACCTAATGCTACGGGTAATGATGAGTTCAGGAAGAACAAACCGCCTGTCTTCAAAGGAAGATATGATCCGGATGGTGCACAGAGTTGGCTGAAAGAGATTGAGAGGATTTTCCGAGTGATGGATTGTGATGAAGATCAGAAGGTGAGACTAGGTACTCACATGTTATTGGAAGAAGTTGATGATTGATGGGTTAGTACTCAACGTGTGTTGGAAGCTACAGAAGAGGAAGAAATTACTTGGGAAGTTTTTAGCCGGGAGTTCTTGAGGAGGTATTTTCCTGAAGATGTGAGAGGGAAGAAGGAAATTGAGTTTCTGGAACTAAAGCAAGGTAATATGTCTGTTGTCGATTATACTGCTAAGTTTGTGGAACTTGTGCAGTTTTATCCTCATTATGCTGAAGCTACTGCTGAATTATCTAAATGTGTGAAGTTTGAGAATGGCTTGCGTCCTGAGATTAAGCAGGAGATTGGATATCAGATGATTCGGAGGTTTTCTGATTTGGTAGATTGTTGTAGGATTTATGAAGAGGACAGTAAGGCTCGTTCTACTCATTACAAGAGTGTGAGCGAGAGGAAAGGGAAACAACAGTTCCGTGGTGGTCCGTATGTAACACCAGCTGATAAAGGTAAACAAAGAGGGAATTTTGAGAAAAGGTCAGGTGGAGGAGGAATGTCTGGTCCTATGAGGTGTTATAAATGTGGTGAGTTGGGGCATCGTCAGTTTGAGTGCAGGAAAGATTCGAGGAAGTGTACTAATTGTGGAGGTGTAGGACATGTTGCTACTGATTGTGCAAGGAAGAATGTGGTGAAATGTTACAACTGTGGTGAACCTGGGCATATTAGTACCAAGTGTCCGAAACCGAAACAAGCTCCAGCTGGTGGAAAAGTGTTTACATTATCGGGGACTCAGACTTCGAGTGCAGATCGTCTGATTCGAGGTACTTGTTTTATTAATAGTACTCCTTTGATTGCTATTATTGATACTGGAGCGACTCATTCGTTTATTTCGTCTAAGTGTGCGAAGCGTTTGAATCTTGTGTTGTCTGTGATGGGTGGTGGAATGGTTATTGATACTCCAGCAATGGGGTCAGTAACTACTTCTTTGGTTTGTCTAAGATGTCCTTTGACCATTTATGGTAAAGACTTTGAGATGGATTTAGTGTGTTTGCCGTTGGAGGGTTTAGATGTGGTTTTGGGTATGAATTGGTTGCAATTCAATCGAGTTCATATTGATTGTTATCATAAGCTGGTAAGGTTTCCTTCTCTTGAGGAAGACGAAGACTCGAGTTTCTTATCTACCAAAGAGTTGAAGAAACTTTTGGCGGAGGAAGCTCAGTTGTTTGGATTGTTTGCATCTTTAACTGTGGATAGTCGAGTTTCACTTGAGGTGTTTCCGGTTGTGTGTGAATTTCCGGAAGTGTTTCCTGAGGATATTTCAGACTTGCCGCCAGAGAGAGAGGTGGAGTTTTCTATAGATCTAGCTCCTGGTACTAGACCTGTTTTTATGGCACCTTACAGAATGTCGGCATCGGAGTTGGTTGAGTTAAAGAAACAGTTGAATGAGTTGTTGGAAAAGAGTTTTGTGAGAACAAGTGTTTCTCCTTGGGGTGTTCCAGTTTTATTGGTGAAAAAGAAGGATGGAAGTATGAGGTTATGTATTGATTATCGCCAGTTGAATAAGGTGACGATCAAGAATAAGTATCCTCTTCCAAGGATTGATGATCTGATGGATCAGTTAGTTGGTGTGTGTGTGTTCAGTAAGATTGACTTGAGGTCGGGGTATCATCAGATAAGGGTGAAGGAGGAAGACATTCAGAAAATGGCTTTTAGGACACGATACGGTCATTATGAATATTCGGTGATGCCGTTCGGGGTTTCTAATGCGCCAGGTGTGTTTATGGAATACATGAATCGTATTTTTCACGAGCATCTGGATCGTTTTGTAGTGGTGTTTATTGATGATATCTTAATTTATTCTAAGTCTCGGGAGGAGCATGTAGAACATTTGCGTATTGTTTTACAGGTTTTGAAAGAGAGGAAGCTTTTTGCTAAATTGTCTAAGTGTGAATTCTGGTTGTCGGAAGTAAGTTTTCTTGGACACGTAATTTTGGGTAATGGTATTGCTGTGGATCCATCTAAAGTAGAAGCAGTTCTACAATGGGAGGCTCCGAGATCTGTTACTGAATTTCGAAGCTTTTTGGGTTTGGCTGGTTATTATCGGAGGTTTATTGAAGGTTTTTCGAAGCTAGCACTTCCTTTGACCCATTTGACTTGTAAAGGGCAGGCGTTCATTTGGGATATTCGGTGTGAAGAGAGTTTTACTGAGCTGAATAGAAGATTGACGACAGCTCCGATCTTGATTTTGCCGAATCCTAATGAACCATTTGTGGTTTATTGTGATGCTTCTTTGATTGGTCTAGGTGGTATTCTGATGCAGGAAGGTAAGGTGGTGGCTTATGCTTCAAGGCAGTTAAGAGTTCATGAGAAAAAATATCCTACTCATGATCTTGAGTTAGCGGCTGTGGTTTTCGTGTTGAAGATTTGGAGGCATTATCTCTACGGTGCAAGGTTTGAAGTCTTTAGTGATGATAAAAGTTTGAAATATTTGTTTGATCAGAAAGAGCTTAATATGAGGCAACGTAGATGGTTGGAATTCTTGAAGGACTACGACTTTGGCTTGAATTACCATCCTGGTAAAGCTAACGTGGTAGCCGATGCATTGAGCCGAAAATCGTTACATATGTCCGCTTTAATGGTTAAGGAGTGGGAACTTTTGGAGTCGTTTAGAGACTTGAGTTTGGTTTGTGAAGTGACGTCGGATAGCGTTAGGCTTGGTATGCTAACGATTACTAATGATTTTATGATGACGGTTAGTGAGAGGCAAAAGCTGGATGTGAAATTTGTGGATTTGATGTTGGTTGGAGGAAAAGATGTGAATAGTGACTTTCAAGTGGATATTAATGGTGTTTTGAGATTCTGAGGTAGGATTTGTATTCCAGATGATGCGGAGTTGAAAAGGATGATTTTGGAGGAAGGACACCGGAGTAATTTGAGTATACATCTGGGAGCGAATAAGATGTACCAAGATTTGAAGAAGATTTTCTGGTGGTCTGGATTGAAAAGAGATGTGGCTCAGTTTGTTTATGCATGTTTGACTTGTCAGAAATCGAAGGTGGAACATCTGAGGCCTAGTGGTTTGTTTCAACCATTGGATATTCCTGAATGGAAATGGGATAGTATTTCCATGGATTTTGTAACAGGGTTACCGAATACTCAGCGAGGGCATAATACTATTTGGGTGGTTGTTGATAGGCTGACTAAATCGGCTCATTTTATTCCGATTGACATCAGTTTCTCTTTGGAGCGGTTAGCAGAAATTTACATCAGTGTGATTGTGAAGTTACATGGAGTTCCATTGAGTATTGTTTCTGATCGAGATCCTAGGTTTACCTCGAGATTTTGGGAAAGTTTACAGAAGGCTTTGGATTCTAGATTGAGATTGAGTTCGGTTTATCATCCGCAGACGGATGGTCAGACGGAGAGGACGATTCAGTCTTTGGAGGATTTGTTGAGAGCGTGTGTTTTGGAACAAGGTGGTGCGTGGGATAGTTATCTTACATTGATTGAGTTTACGTATAATAACAGTTTCCATTCTAGTATTGGAATAGCACCGTTTGAAGCATTGTATGGGCGAAGGTGTCGGACGCCGTTGTGTTGGCACGAATCTGGTGAGAGAACGGTGGTTAGACCAGAATTGGTGCAACAGACGACAGAGAAAGTGAAGTTTATTCGTGAGAAGATGAAAGCTTCTCAGAGTAGGCAAAAGAGTTATCATGATCGAAGACGGAAGGATCTTGAGTTTCAAGAGGGCGATCATGTATTTCTGAGGGTTACGCCGGTAACAGGTGTGGGTCGTGCATTGAAATCGAAGAAACTTACTTCTCGGTTTATTGGTTCTTACCAGATATCCGCGAGAGTGGGTGTTGTGGCTTATAGGGTGGCGTTGCCGCCGAATCTGTCGAATTTGTACGATGTGTTTCATGTTTCACAGCTTCGGAAGTATGTTCCGGATCCTTCGCATGTGATTCCGATGGATGAGGTTGAGGTAAGGGAGAACCTTACAGTTGAGGCATTACCAGTTAGGGTTTTGGATCGCGAGGTGAAGAGGTTGAGAGGCAAGGATATTGCACTGGTGAAAGTGGCGTGGGGAGGCGCTGCTGAGGGCAATTTGACTTGGGAGTTGGAGAGTCGGTTGCGGGAGTCGTATCCAGATTTGTTCGTCTCAGGTATATTTTCAAGGACGAAAATTTCTAAGTGGGGGAGAGTTGTAACGACCCAGTTTTCGTATGCGTTTTATTTAATCGAGTCGTTTGATTATTATATTATTATTTTATTTTATTTTCGACTTGTATCTGAAAATATGTTATTTTTCAATATTGTGATATTTTATCGGGTTTTGGGATCGTTTGTGAGATATTTGAGTGTGGGGGTATTTTGGTCATTTTAAGATATTTTTGATTAAGTAAGAAAAATTGAAAATAGTAGAGAGAAAAAGAGAAAGAAAGAAAAGGAAAAGAAATAAAAAGGAGAGAAAAGAGAAGAAGAAGAGAAATAGTGGAAAACTTGGGAAAAATCAAGAGAAATCAACTTCTAGTATCGATTTAATCGGGTAAGGGTGCGAAATTCAATTATTGTATACTTGTATATGATTATGTATGTATATTTGTGATGTTTGTTAGATTGAAATGGAAACATTTTAGTAAACCCATTTTTTGTAAAATTGAGTAGAAATTGATTAAATGTGTAGAAATTTATGTGTTAAGTGTTCATTCTTGTTGATACGTGATAGATACTTGTTATTGGACATTGTATTGGCAATTTTCTGGTGTATAGGTAAGATTTGGAGAGTTTTGGATTGGAACCCGTATGAACAATTATGCAGAAGAATTTTTCTGAGATTTCCAGGTCAGACGCGTATGGGCCATGTTCATACGCGTATGAACCTTGGCAATACGCGTATGGTGGGCGAGCCATAGGGCCAATACGCGTATGGGTTGCTTGTTTTCTCGGCCATCTGCCCATTTGCGTATGATACACGTAGCTTTTTAGGTCAATACGCGTACGGGCTTGGGCATTACGCGTACGGACATTTCAACGTGAACTTTGGGAAAAATGAGTCTCTGCTCATACGCGTATGGGTCATGGTGGTACGCGTATGGACAGGACTTTTGCAAAATGTGACTTTTCAAAATATCGTTTTTCGTTTTCGTTCGTAACTTTTGATCCGTTTATCCGATTTTTACATTCTTGGTATCGTTGCGTAGCTATTGAGTTGTACTTTCTTATTATGATGATTTTGGAATTGTTAGCCAATTTAATTATGCCGGAAAGTCGAGAATAGTGTCGGTTGCCTACTTTTGTCGTTATACTTGTGCGTAATTGATGTGTATTGTGTAAGGTGTTGTTGTATGATGTAAACATATGTGTTTAGATGATGTTGTGATGATTTGTGGCCATGTGGAAATTAAATGCATTGTTTTGGGCATAAGTGCAAAGTGTGATTTTATCGATGTAAATGAATATGTGTGTGTGTGCATATTAAATGTTGTGGGTCATTGTATGCCAAACATCATGTTATGCATTGTTGAACGTCCTGAGTGACGGTTTGGATTCCAGAGGGAATTCGCTATAACTTCGTGTGCCCATGTGGGGTGTGAGCGATGATTATAGACGATCGTGTGCCCATGTGGGGTGTGAGCGATCGGGTCGTGTGCCCGTGTGGGGTGTGAGCGATCCATAAACACCGTGTGCCCGTGTGGGGTGTGAGCGGTGGGGAACATCTTAGGCCCGACGGGGAGTTACAGTGATGTAACGAGCGATGGTTCGAGCAGAGTTCCTGAGTGAACTAGTGATGAGAAACAATGGAAGTCGGTACCGCATGTGCATATGCATAGAGTCGTTGTGTCGGTCTCTTGCATTGCATAAATCATTTATGGTTGTTTATGTGTGGATTTGTGGATAAATTGATATATGGATATGTGTTGGTGATGGAAATATGTATTGTGCCATGTAATGCCTTGTGTTATGAATTATAGCATGAGTTGTGGTGAGAACCGTATATATGTGTATTTTTGTGTTATATATATAATTATATGCAGTTATATTATGGTTGTTTTTCTCACCCTTCTGCTGTTTTATAATGCTCTATGACGCATTCCAGATTAAAGTTGCTGGAGGTATTTTTGTGAAGCTTTGCGTCTTCATTCTTTTGTCGGTCGGCTCTGATATGTGACACCGGGTAGTTAGGGAGGCCGTTTGTGATAATTGTATATTATGTATATGTATATCTTTTGGCCTGTGCATGTATAACCTGATGTAGGACAAACTTTTGGTGATATATATATATGTATGTTATTCAGTTTTAGATTTTCCGCTTTTATTCTAAAATCTGAAATGTGGGTGAAAGGAACTAAGTTCCTCGATTGATTGCTACCCCGCTGTTGCATATCTTTATGAGCAGGTGTTGTATGAATTGTTTTCAAATTGATGTGACCCTCCCGGTCTATGCCATGATAATTTAAATATACTCTGACGAAATTTTGAATTTTCTTTTACTGCTATTTATTAGTTGGGGGTATAGATTGGGGGTGTTACACTTTGGCCAGCGTACTGGTAGACACAGGGTCAGCCCTGAATGTTATGCCGAAGTCCACTTTGACGCAATTATCCTTTAAAGGACCTCCGATGAGAACCAGTGAGGTCATCGTCAAAGCATTTGACGAATCTATAAAAACAGTTATCGGCGAAGTTGATCTTCCCATAACTATTGATCCTCACACTTTCCAAGTCATTTTCCAGGTCATGGACTTTCGGGCAATGTACAGTTGTTTATTAGGAAGACCTTGGATACATCAGGCTGGGGCGGTCACCTCGACCCTCCACCAAAAGCTAAAGTTCGTCCAGAACGGTCAACTCGTCACGGTCTGTGGGGAACAGGTTTTGCTCGTAAGCAATTTATCATCAGCCACTTATGTGGAACCAGAAGGGATAATTGGAACTCAGTTCCAAACGCTTTCGCTACACAGAGGCGATCAATCCGAAGGAGGAACTTCGATTTCCTCATACAAAGATGCTATCAAAGCGGTCAAGAGTACCAATACAACAGGATGGGGACAACTTGTCGTTCCTACTAACAATAAAGCAAAGAAGGATCTTGGTTTTTCTGCAACCTGTACCCAGACAGCTGCCAGTGATGAAAGTCTTCATCCCATTCAAAATTTCTTCCACAGTGGAGGTTTCCTTCAACCAGTGTCTTAAGAAGTACACACTTTCAATGAGGAGGATCCCTCTAACATGGATGAGGAATGGAAGTCCTACCTCAACGAGGACGGTTATATGTCTCAGGAAGAGGTACCTACGCCATTTTGTTTTCCTGCACAGAGTCCGAGATTTATACCCAGGTCAGACGTCAAAATGATCTACGGAGATTGCGATCCGGAAGGATGTCGTGCTCCACCTAACTCATTAGAGGAGGACACTCTGATGAAGGACAACTTTGACCACAACTATTATGGCCCGATGGATGGTCTGCCAATGTGGCAGCCTTACCCAGGAGAATTGGGGCAAGAGAGTCAGCCAAACAACGAAAATCAGCTGAGCATCCTTGAACATAATAGTTGTGTCCCCACCATGTCATGGGATCAACACTCAGGTCATTCAGAAACTATTCAACACGACGATGAATTTGCAAAGTTTACAGGACTAGAATTCATTAACTATGCTTTTCCTGAGGTCAACGTCATCGAGAGAGATGACTCCTCTAGTTCCGAAGAAGTATGGGACACCTTGGGACAACCAAGTGGAAAATACGACTATTTGGTCAAGTGCACCGCTCCTGAAAGCTCTCGTATCAGGCTCGAAGACATCCAGCCAACTGGATGGGGAGATCTACCTGAGAGCACAAATGATATGCAAAATGCAACAGAGGAATCCTCCTATGACAATTCTGCCTGGGAGATAGATTCCAATGATCCTACTCCACCATAAATCAGCGTTATTTCTGAAGACAAATCAAGGAATGTACCAGACTTTGTGATTCACCGAGGAGTTCGCCGCCAATGGGTTGCTGTCGATGTTCCGAAGATTGTTCATAAGTCAAAGTAATTGTCGTCTTTAACCTTTCACCCTGCCCAGGTGAAACGGATGTTTCGATAGGGCTCACTTTCTGTAAATTTCCCTCTTCGCTTTGTCCAAAGCGACAGAGCTTTGTTTTATAGGGCTGTAGTTTCAAGAATCGACTTGTTCATTAATAAAATAACGTCGTTCTGTAATTTCCGCATTATTGTTGTTTTCTCTTTTTGCTTTTCTTAGAAAATGGTAATCCTAAAAAACAAACTCAATAATAAAAACAAGCAGTAAAAGAAATACACTGCACACACTCTCGCATTCTCTCTATCTCTTCTAAACACAAATCATCACGTCATGCAGATTGCTTGTTTTAAACCCCGTTGAAACATACGATCCGATGCCTTCTCCCGACTTTGAATTCCCGGTATTTGGGGCTGAAGAAGAAGTTGACGACGAAATTCTATAAGAGATCTCCCGACTACTCAGATAGGAGGAAAGGTCCATTGAACCTCACAAAGAGCCGTTGGAAACGGTAAACTTAGGTTCGAAAAAAGAGAGAAAAGAAATCAAGATTGGGGCACTACTCAGTCCAACTGCTAAAGAGAGTTTGACAAAGCTTCTCAAAGAATTCCCCGATGTATTCGCTTGGTCCTATCAGGATATGCCAAGGTTGGATACCAGCATCGTGGAACATCACCTACCATTGAGATCGGAATGTCCGCCAGTAAAACGAAGGTTGAGACGAACTCACCTGGACATGGCCGTCAAAATCAAAGTGGATGTACAGAAACAGATTGACGCGGGTTTCCTCGCTACATCTAAATATCCTCCATGGTTAGCCAACATCGTACCTGTTCTGAAAAAGGACGGTAAGGTCAGAATGTGTGTTGACTACAGAGACCTGAATAAGGCTAGTCCAAAGGACGACTTTCCTTTACCACACATTGACATGCTGGTTGACAATACAACAAAGTTCAAAGTTTTCTCCTTCATGGATGGATTCTCGAGCTATAACCAAATCAAAATGGCGCCGAAAGACATGGAGAAAAATTCGTTCATTACCCCATGGGGTACCTTTTGTTATAAGGTGATGACGTTCGCTTTGAAGAACGCCGGCGCAACCTATCAAAGGGCCATGACTACTCTCTTTCATGACATGGTACACAAAGAAATCGAGGTATATGTCGACGATATGATTGCAAAATATAAGACAGAAGAGGAGCATGTGACCCACCTGTCAAAGCTATTCGAGTAGTTGAGAAAGTACAAACTCCACTTGAATCCCAACAAGTGCACCTTCGGTGTCCGTTCAGGGAAACTACTAGGGTTCATCGTCAGCCAGAAAGGAATTGATGTTGATCCTGACAAGGTCAAGGCCATTCAAGAAATGCCTTCTCCAAAGACTGAAAAACAAGTCAGAGGATTCCTGGGACGTTTGAACTACATCTCCAGATTCATATTCCTCATGACCGCGACATGTGCGCCGATTTTCAAATTACTCGAAAAGAATTAGGACTGCATTTGGACAGAAGATTGCCAAACCGCCTTCGACAGTATCAAGGAATACCTATTGAACCCGCCAATTCTGTCACCTCCAGTGGAAGGAAGACCGCTGATCATCTATTTAACAGTCTTGGAAGACTCAATGGGTTGTGTACTTGGCCAATAAGATGAAACAAAAAGAAAATAGTCTCTCATCTACTATTTGAACAAGAAATTTACCGACTGCGAGACTCGGTACACTATGCTCGAGAAAACTTGCTGCGCTCTGGCTTGGGCAGCCAAACGTCTTCGCCAGTACATGATTCATCACACCACTTGGTTAATCTCTGAAATGGATCCAATCAAGTATGTCTTTGAAAAGCCTGCTCTCATGGGAAGGATTGCACGTTGGCAGGTGTTGTTATCAGAATATGACATAGAGTACCACGCTCAGAAAGCCGTTAAAGGGAGTGTTTTAGCCGATCATTTGGATCATCAACCGATTAACGATCAAGAATCAGTCGGATTTGACTTCCCAAACGAAGATGTCATGTATCTAAAATTGAAAGACTGCGATGAACCGCTACCCAGTGAAGGGCCAGAACCAGATTCCCAATGGGGACTTATTTTTTATGGAGCTGTCAATCATTACAAAAACGGAATTGGGGCAATCATCATAACACCTCAGGGTACCCACATTCCTTTCACTGGCCGACTTACGTTCAAGTGTACAAATAACGAGGCCGAATACGAAGCTTGTATTATGGGTCTCGAAGAAGCAATTGATTTAAGGATCAAGAACTTGGATGTATATGGCGATTCAGCCCTGGTTATCAATAAAATTAAAGGAGATTGGAACACATACCAATCAGGACTGATTCCTTACTAAGACTACGCAAGAAGGTTGTTACCCTTCTTCAACGGAGTCGAGTTTCATCACATCCCTCGTGAGGAGAATCACATGGCTGATGCATTAGCCACTCTCTCTTCCATGATTAGTGTAGGTCAATGGAATGACCTACCTAAGATTGACATAATGCGCCTTGAACGGCCCGCTTACATCTTCACGATTGAAGCAGTAATAGACAACAAACCTTGGTATCACGATATCAAATACTTCCTTCAGAAACAAGAGTACCTACCTGGGGCACTAAAGAAAGACAGGAAAACCCTCAGAAGGCTGGCAGGCAGTTTCTTCCTGAGCGGTGATACACTCTATAAGAGAAATTTCGACATGGTCTTGCTCCGATGCGTAGACAGACCAGAAGCAGACATGTTGATCAAAGAAATTCACGAAGGATCCTTTGGCACTCATGCCAACGGACATACAATGGCGAGAAAAATTCTAAGAGCAGGATACTATTGGTTGACAATGGAATCCGACTGCTACCAGTACATGAGGAAGTGTCACAAGTGTCAGATATACTCTAACAAAATTCATGTACCGCCAACGCATCTCAAAGTTCTTTCTTCCCCATGGCCTTTTTCCATATCGGGAATCGACAGGATTGGCTAGATTGAGCCTAAGGCTTCAAACGGACATCGGTTCATTCTAGTAGCCATTGACTATTTCACCAAGTGGGTTGAAGCAGCGTCATACGCCAATGTAACCCGACAAGTGGTGATCCGATTTATCAAAAATAATCTCATCTGCCATTATGGTGTTCCAAGCCAGATCATTACTGATAATGGATCTAACTTGAATAATAAGATGATGAAAGAGTTATGTGCAGAATTATAGATCGAACACCATAACTCATCTCCCTACCGACCCAAGATGAAAGGAGCGGTAGAAGCAGCTAACAAGAACATCAAGAGGATTGTTCAGAAGATGGTTGTAACCTACAAATATTGGCACGAGATGCTACCCTTTGCTCTTCACAGTTATCGTACATCTGTCCGCACTTCAACAAGGGAAACCCCTTTCTCTCTAGTATATGGCATGGAAGCAATGCTCCCCATAGAAGTAGAGATCCCATCAATCAAGGTATTGATGGAAGCTAAGCTTACAGAAGCTGAATGGTGTTAAAGTCGACACAATGAACTGAATTTGATCAAAGAGAAGCGAATCACGGCTCTATGCCACGGTCAGTTGTATCAACAGAGAATGAAGAAGGCATTCGACAAAAAAGTTTGACCTCGCATCTTTAGGAAAGGAGACCTTGTGCTCAAAAAGATACAATCTTTTCTCACTGACTCTCGGGGCAAATGGACTCCGAATTGTGACGGCCCCTATGTGATCAAGAAAGCTTTCTCAGGCAGTGCCTTGAGACTTGCAACCATGGACGGGGAGGACTTTGCCTACCCCACGAATGTTGATGTAGTCAAGAAATACTTCGCCTAAACTAAAAAAAAAACGCCTCGGTGGATTGATAACCCGAAAGGGCGGTCCAGGCAAAAATTAGAGCCAAAGTCAAAACATCATCTCGGTGGATTGGAAATCTCAAAGTACAATCCAGGAAAAAATTAGGGATAATGGCAAGTAACTCTGTTCAACAAAGGGGCAAGTCCCTTAGCAGCAGTTACATCATCCGTCCGAAAAACTCCAGTCAAGGTCATCTTCGACAGAAGCTCAGGATGTCCCGAATTCAAAGGTGGTAGAAGAATAGTGGTCGTTATGTTTCAACGTAGTCCTTTTCCCTATAAATTACCATTTTCTAACTTTGTGTATACTCTTTGGAATCACGTGTTTAGCTGATTTCCATCCTATCAATAAAATTAGAGCCTTAGTGCTTTTTTTTGTAATTCTCATTTGTTTTAGCTTTACAGAACGACATTTTAACATGATCAACGATTCTTGAAATAAAACAAAAAATGAATTTACTTGTAAAACTTTTTCTGCTTTTAACATAAAGTCGGCAATTTCTTTTGACTGTTGAACATCAGAAGAACATCGGTCTCTTCTCCAAAGGTGTTCGAACCTCAAAGTGCAGAATCAAAGTACTCCTTCTAAACCAGTACGCCTGAACGAAGGATCAGCTGTATCGGATGCGGCTTTCCCATCTGATGCCTTCGGTCGAGTTCTCATCTCCTAAGCCCGACAAACATAGCTCCCAACAGGGACTATCTCTCCTAAGCAAGGCAGAATTTCTATCTTGAACTAGCAGTACCTCTTCGCCCTGCTGTCATACCCCAAATTATGACCACTTATATTTCCCATCATTGTGCAAATCATAATCACAATATGGATGTACTTTCATGCCTCATCAATCTCCTCAAGGATTGTTGAGCATTCACTACCATCAAGAATTAGGGTTTCAAGCCCTCTCAGAGTTCTTAGACAAAGGATCAATCAAGGAATGACATGATCTTCAACTTGTCTAACATCCAAAATGGATCAAAAGGATTCCCACATCAAGGATCAAGCACAAGGCTGCTCCCTTCTAGGTGGATCAAGTCTCAAGATCGACAGTGTCGCCAAATTAGGGTTTTGGTCGACCAGGGCCTCCAGATGGAAATTTTTCATCTGGGCACAAGCTAATGATCCCAAACCTAACCTAATATACTCCATGGAACCTCATGGACCCAATCATCAAGTCAATTTTGCCTCAGGGGATGCATTCATCAAAAATCAGGAATTAGGGTTTCTTGACCTAATTCACCCCTAAGTTGACTTTTAGGGCAAATCATGAGCCAAGACCTCAAGAGAGGGTTTGAGGGTCTATAATGAACTATATTGATCCATTTGGAACAATGGATTAATCCAAGAGGTTTGAGCAACAAGTCTCAATTTCATCTGCACCACAGTTAGGGTTTTAAGGAAAAAGTCAACTGTAACTTTGACTTTTGACCAGGACATGCTCCCAAGCCCTATGACATGCATCAATATACCCTATGACACCCATGGAACATGTCCATCAAGTTTGATTTAGGTCAAGGACATGATTTCCTGAAGAATTGCACAGTTTGAAATTCATCTGATAAAAAGTCAACTGTGCACAAAAGTCAACTCTGACTTTTTGAGATTTTTCACCAAAATGGATTTTTAACTCTAAAATGATGTTAATGTATGATTTGAATCATTATTCATCAAGAAAAACCAAGAAAAGTTGGGTAACTTGTAAAAGGGGTAACCATAAAAAACTTAGAAAATTTTCTAAGTTAAAAATAAAGTGGCTAGGGTACCAACTTTGGAGGGTCATAACTCCTAAACCACAAAGCCATTTTCTTCCATCCAAGGCTTGATTTGTAGATCTCATTGCCCTCTACAAAAACTTCAACTAGACCTAATTCCAATTCATTGGGGATTTTGAATTATGGAGTGATCAAAATCAAGAAAAGTTACTTTGTTCCAACACTTAGTGAAAATTTCACTAAGTCAGATTTTACCCTACTTTTTGCCAAATGTAGGGGGATTTTTCACTTGGATTCAAAAGAGATCAAAACCAAACATGTTCAAACAGTTGTTGTATCATGAAAGGTATTTCCAAAATGGCCAAGAACATTACCAAATTCAATTTGAGTCATGAGATATGACATTGGAAAGTTGCCTTACTGAAATCGGCCAAGGCAAGGCAGAATTTGCATTTTTGCTCGATTTGCCAAAATCAGCCAAATCCAAATGCTCCTATCCACTTAGACACCTCTGAGGATTGAATCTAAAGGGGACAATCACTGAGCCAAGCCTCCAAAGTCTTTGGAACAAGAAATAGCATGTTGAACCTAGAATGGCCAAAATAGGGACAAGACTCCAATTTTGGATTGGAGCATTCAATGGAAGCATCAAGGTGGTATGGACTGAGCCATTCTCAACTGAATTCAGTCAAGACTTATCCAAGACCAAGGGAACCACAACCCTGTGCCCTAACCTCTAGTCAATGGCTAGAGGAGACTTGGATTTCCATTGGCCAACATTGAACAAACACCTGCTGCAGTTGCCATTCACTGTGGATCCCAAAACAAACTTGCTCTACTATAAATAGAGCTCAATTGTGATCAGTTTGAGTACACCAAAGCCATCAAACATATGCTTTCCTCAAAACCTCTTTCTCTTGGCAAAAATGCCTTCTTTAGCAAGGAAACTTTGAGTTTTTGAGCTTGAGAGCTTTTCCATCACAATCAATCACACACACACCTCATATATATCATATGTAAGTTGTGCAAACTATCACAAGTGACCTGTAATCACAAAATCACAAAGTCACCTCTCAAAACCTCAAAATAGGCTTTTGTTGCATTTTTCAAGCCATGTCTTGATTCAGTCACTTTCTAAACCAGATAAAACCTCAAACACACTCCAAATATCATCCTTGAACTGTCCCAAATGGTTCCCCTCATCTGGAACACCATTTGAGAGAGTTGCTATTTTGGTCACTTTTAACCCCTTTTGCAAGAAAGGGACTGTTTCTGTTTTTGCAGGTACTAGTCAATTCCAATCATCCTAAAAGCTTCTAAGGGATCATTTGAGTGTGTCTAAAGCATCAAATCATTTCTGGAACAAGAGGTTTGATAGTTTGCACAAAAGCTCCAAAATCTCAAAAAAAGAGGTAAGTCTCACAACTTGGAATCTTTGAATCATGCAATGCTTTGAAGTCCACTGATCATAAACATCTCATACATGTTGTATATGTTGTGTTTGAGCTAATTCACCATGTAATCCATGCTTGTACCAAGTTGTAGCATAGAAAATGCAATTATAGGTCATTTTCAAAACCACTATCGGGTTTTGAGGAGGGAGTGTGATCTGAAAAAACTACCACCACCATTGTATTCCTTATGAAATTCTGGTCTAGATGCATATAAATTTTGTATCAAACCATTAAGAATTGAGAAAGTTATGACCTTCACGTTTCTAAGCCAAAACTTGCCAAAACTTGCCTTAGGCCAAGCCTAAAACCAAGGCATGACTTGTATATTTGTTGTTTTGTTACAAACAATGGATGTATCACCACCCCAGTGGTAAGGCGTGCGCCTTGTAACCTTGAGGTCTTGGGTTCAAACCCCACCTATGCCATTTTGTGTTTTTTCACATTTTACCATTTTTTCCAATATTTTCATGGTTTATTAATTAATTGGAAAATTAATATCTTTTTCAATTCTAATTATTTTTGATTGGTTCCTTTTGCAAAAAATCACAAAAATGTTGAAATATTTTATTTCACAAAAAAAATTAAGTTTATATTATTTATTTAATATAATTAGTATTTTTGTGAATAAATTCATTTTATTTGTTTTTAAACATTTTAAAATGAATATTCATCTTGAAAAATCAAGACCTAATGGGTTTTAATATCTCTTGTGATTTATACCTCATTTTTCAAACCTTAAACAAAAATCACAAGTGGTTTATTCAAACCTATTTGGTATTTTTCATTGATTTTCTTTAAATATTTACTTTTAAAGAATAAAATTAGGGTTTCTTTGATTTTCACTCAAACAAATCATTGCCAAACACTAATGGGCCTCTAATAGAGTGTAAGACTCAATCCTTTGTAAATACAAACCATTTTTGGGCCTCACTTATTGTATAAGTCCCACTGTATTTTCAAAAACCTCGGCGCGCTCGCCAATTCAAAAATCAAACCTTGGGCCTCTCCTCGAGCTATAAGACCCATTCAAAATCATTTTTTGGGCCTCTAATAGAGTGTAAGACCCAATCCCCTTTTAACCAAAACAAATTTGGGCCTCACATATTGTATAAGTCCCTCTGCGTTAAAGGAAAACCTCGGCGCGATCGCCATTTTCAACGAAAAGTCAACTGGGCCTACCCTCGTGTAGTAAGACCCATTTTCTTTACTTTAAAACTTTTTGGGCCTCTTAAGAGAGTGTAAGACCCATCCCCTTTGTACAGAAAACATTTTTTTTGGGCCACAGTCACTTGTATAAGTCCCTCTATACGAATTCAATAGTAAAATCACTGATAAAACCCTGGGCCTCTCCTTGAGCTGTAAGCCCCAAATCTTTCTATTTCAAAGCACTTTCTCCTTTGATTTTGAAATATACTATTGTTTTCAATCTTTCTTTGTTGAATAACTAACCAAACAGCATGGAAGCTCTACAACCGAGTAAGTGGTTATTGCTTTCATTTACCGCTTTCATATACATATAACTGTACTGTGGGGATGTTTTGCTGTAAGTCTTCTTTCATAAACTCATATCAACTGTGTAATAATAGTATAGATATTTAGAGTTTCCCCGGCAACTACGTCTAGAACTAGGTGACGCCGTTTCGTTTATTCATAGAAATAGACAACTAGATCCCCAATAGGATCACCAGATACAGTCTTCTCTTCGGCTGTCCTCATTAGGAATTGTCAAGAAACTCTACTCCCAGAGATGAATGTATTCTCCGTGAATGGCATCTTTGAGTTTCTTCCAAATTCTCGAACTTTCCTAACTTGATCTATTCCTTGTGAATAGCTTGCCTTGAATTTCTCGGAGTTTGGGGACCCACGGACTTCTTAAAAGCATCGGCCTCCTCTTGGGCATCATACAAGGACCCACAGGCTTCCTAAAAGCAACCCCGCCTCCTCTTGGGCTTAGTACAAGGACCCTACGGCTTCTTAGAAGTATTCACAGCCTCCTCTTAGGCTTCTTATAATGATCTCTTCCTCCGGGAATGATAGCCTCCTCTTGGGCTTCGTACAAGGACCGATCGGCTTCTTAAAATTTTCCAGCCTCCTCTTGGGCTTCGTACAAATTGTTCCGACGACCTCCTAGAGGTATAGGAACAGAAATTAGTCATCTGCATAGAACAATCCTTTCATAGAGTCTACTACTGTTTCTCAAAGCATGGTACAAAAGATGAAACTCTAGACTTGGACAGTCTAATACCCTTGAGTTTTCCAGACATTCTCAAGCGACCTCTTCATTAAATAGGAATAAAACCCGTAGACTCGGACAGTCTTAATACCCTTCGGATTTCCCACTTCCTTAAAGAACAAGAATAACCCGGATCCTCGAACCAAATCCTCGAGTACAGCATTACTCATATAAGAACTGATTTTCTCTTTAAAAATCAGTAGACTGGACCTGTCACTTAATTGAACAGTAACCATAGCCTCCTCTTAGGCTTTGTATAATGATCCTTCTCCAGTTACAATAGCCTCCACTTGGGCTTTGTACAATGATTCTCCCCAGCGGAGTCAAACAACGTTTAGCCTCTCTCTCAGGCTTTGTACGAGACACATAAGAGACTCCCTCGTTGAGTCAATCACCCCTTTTGCCTCCATCTCGGGCTTTATACGAGATATAAAAAGGTTCTTATTGAGCCAAACAAACCTTTAGCCTCCACCTCGGGCTTTGTACGAGATACAAAAACTCTCTTGTTGAGTCAATTAGCCTCCATATCGGGCTTTATACGAGATACCAAAAGACTCCATCGTCGAGTCAAAACCTTTTAGCCTCTCTCTCGGGCTTTGTACGAGACACATATTAGCCTCATCTTAGGATTTGTATAAGAAAACCACTGGTTGATCCAATTAACCTTTTAGCATCAAAGTTGTGCCTCGTTCACAGTACACAAACATCAACAACTCTTTCCCCTTCATCTAATCGCTGTAAGCGGCAAGCCTCTGGATCATCTACATCCATGCCACTGTCCCTCTTTTAGCATGAGAAATTCCTAACGAAAGATGGCATTGCTCTACACTGAGTTAAAGTCTTCTCCTTCAGGTTAAAACCTCCTATAAAAGAAATTATGGCATTGCTAGGATCCGCGTATCCCGGTTAAAGTAGTCCTCCTTTACAGTCAGTCACCCAACAGTCGTGACAAATAGACCCTCTTTAGAGATGACAAATTCTCTCTAACGTCAGGACTTTCAGCTTCACATCTTGGGCTTCAAACAAGATACAAATAAACTTTTCAACTTCACATCTTGGGCTTTGAACAAGATACAAACCACCTTTCGCTTCACGTCTTGGGCTTTGAACAAGACACCAAAAACCATTTCCTCCCATAGAATAGGAGGAACTACGAACGCTCTGATTTCCCTGTTGCGGTAAACAGGAATACGTAGGCATAAGATTGAAATAAAAAATCTTAGCGAGCACACTAAACAAAAACCCTAAATCCCATACTCCCATATATCCTAATCTGAATCAGTATCCTAACAAAAAGAGAGAAAATAGTATTGGCGAAAATACAAATAACCAGTACAAAGGCCCCCAACATTGATAGCATTCGTAACCTAATAGACCGCTATTTAAACTCAGTATGCAAGCAGGGTTAATTGGAGACATCTATTTCCCTTCCTTCATCAGCTTTAATAGGATAAAAAATGAATCGACCTATAGTAAACTCAACCGCAGAGAGCGACCAGCGCTTAAGAACCGCGTCCAAAATCGCTCGCTACAGAAAAATGGCGCCCACCGTGGGGCCCGTCTCTGTTTTTCTTCTTCCTTTTCATCTCTTAGGTGAAAACCACAGATTGAGGCTTCCACCAGGGAACCCATTTTCTGTCAGGAACTTAGGATTCATAGCTTTAAAGGTTTAGGATGATTAGGACAAATATATATACTGCTTTTCCTAATTGCTATACATGTTTATTTTTCTGCTAATGGGAATGTGTGTGATGCCGCATGTGGAAAGATCGAGTATACACTTAAGATAAGTGATGGCGACGAGGTCTACCATCAACCTCAGTGGAGGCTGACCAATGCAACCCATTCTCTCACCTAGACAATGGGCCGATTGTGATGTCTGAGAAGCTGAGGAGCCAAACACTTTTGTAGTGCGGAAACTATCGGGAATAGTTGTTACGCGATACTACCCTCATTTGAGGCTGGTGATCTATTCTCGGTGAAAGGAATTTACTCTAAGATTTCTCTACAACTCGCTGGCGATCTGCTTGTTGTTTTGCTTTCCTGGGAGGAGCTGATGATAATGAGTACAGGTACAAAAATCACCCTAGTATAAACCTTTGGGGATGGGTAGAGCCTTGACTTCATGACAACGACCCTTTGACCCCATGTTTTTTCTATGTTTTTGTGTGCTGCATTCATGCATTCATTTAAAAAACATTAAAACAAAAAAATTTCTCTTCTAGTCTCTCTGTTTTTCAAATTAAACTGAGACTGTGATTGCAAATATTAGAGAAAAGGATTGCACTAATGGATTTCGGTATAAGGAGAACTCATAGTTATACCTTCAAGGTTCCAAAGCTAGAGGATTTGAGAAGGTTAGCGAGGATGATCACAAACCAAGAGGCTTTCAGAGCCAAACACGGAGGTCTGCTACCTCTGTTAAGAGTCCATGTGATTGAGGGAATCATGGATGCGCTTATTCAGTTTTACGATCCGGTTTATCACTGTTTCACATTCCTGGATTACCAGCACGTACCAATGCTGGAGGAGTATTCTCATATGATTGATCTACACATTACTGATCAAGCTCCATTTTCTGGACTGGAAGAAATTCCAAAGAATCAGACCATTGCAAGAGCAATTCATTTGGACGAGTCTGAGGTTAGGACTCACCTAACTACCAAGGGTGGCATCCAAGGTTTGCCAGCCCAGTTCTTGACAAAGAAAGCCCTGTATTTTGCCAGTATAGGAAACGTGACTGCTTTTGAAAGCTTCTTTGTCTTGCTCGCCTACGGGTTATTTTTGTTTCCCAACATCAATAACTTCGTCGATATCAACTCCATTAAGGTTTTTCTCATTGGAAACCCTGTGCCGACTTTACTCGCAGATGCATATCATTCTGTACACTTGGGAAATTTGTATAGCAGAGGGGAGATCACATCCTGTGTACCTTTGCTTTACAAATGGTTTATCTCCCACTTGCCCAAGTCTGCTGCTTTTTGGGATTGCAAGAGTGCCTTACGTTGGTCGCAGAAGATCATGTCTCTTACCAACTCTGATATAGATTGGTGTAATAGGATCTATGATGGAATCAGAATCATTGATCATTGTGGAAACTTCCTCAACGTACCCCTCATAGGAACTAAAGGAGGAATCAATTATCATCCAGTTCACGTTCAGCGTCAATTTGGATACCCGATGAGACACGTCCCACGGGGTGTTCATCTGGAAGGTCTTTTCTTCAAGGAAGGAGAATGTGACAGAGCGCTAAAGACGGAAATAGTGCACGCTTGGAAGCATGTTCATAAGAAAGGACGAGAGTCTCTAGGAAAACCAGACTGTGTCTCGGTGGAGCCTTATCTCCACTGGGTACAAACTAGAGCTCTGAAGCTAAAAATGCCTTATCCTCGTTACGGAATTCTTTCGCCGAGGGAATCTGTCATGTACTTCATGACGGAAACTAAAAAGCTTCCGGTTACTCTCAACAAAGTTCAACGGGAGAGAAGGTCTTGGAAGAACAAGTACCGCACCCTCGACGTAGAGTGCATCAAAATACAGCAATTACTGAAAGAGAAAGATGCTCTGATTGAAATTTTGGAGCAACATGCTATAGAGAATCAAGATGACCAAAGGAATTTGCTCGCTCCCTTCACTTGGCAAAGGAATGGCAACCCGACAACGGCCCAAGAGCCCCGGTCAAAGAAAAGGAAAGTACCAGAATCAGCACCCGATTTCTCTTCAGAGAGGACTCGGGACCCATTAGCTTAGGTTTCTGCTTCTGCATCTTGTAATCTACTGTAATTCCATTTCTGTAATCCTTTTAATTCAATAAAAAGGGGTTTCCCCACTGTTTGATATTTGCAATCTAATTGTCGAAGTTTATTTTGATTAAACCTTAAACAATTAATATAATCATTGCGTTCATCATTCTCACATCGCGTATTCTTCTTACCTACGAATCTCACGTTTGTGTCTCGGTTCTAGAGTGAAACTGTCTCATTCGTACAATACTCGGGCCAATCGTCAGAAAAAGATGGATGATCTTGAGGAAGAAAACAGAGAGTTGAAATAAGAGATCGACGCTCTGAGAGAGGATATGAGAAAGCTTCGTAACGACATGCAAGCCATGGCAGAAGCTCAGCTACAACGAACTGTGATATCAGAGATCACCTCAACGCCCATAGTAGAAAAGTATGATCCTAGGTATCAAATGCCGAAAGATCGTCCTTGGGGCATGCCTGTTAACTATATCCCGGAAGGATATGTTCCGCCGATCACTGAAGATCAGGGAATCACAACAGAAGCCGCTGGGCCTGAAGGTTACAAACTTCGGGAAAGCGAAGATGCCAGGGGCATACTAAAGACTCGTGAAGGTTACAAACTTCGGGAAACGCCAAGATTTACTGCCGTAGTCACGGTCCCACCCCCTGTGGTGCACACTGTCCCAGAAGGACAGATTCCACAGATACCTTCTGGTAAGAAGGAAACTATGTTCGACAGAATGGAGGAATTCCAGGAGCAGTTCTTAGAAATGCAGAAGGAGCTGCAAGCCATTCGCGGTCAGGATTTATTTGGAAAGGACGCCGCAGATCTATGCTTGGTCCTAAATGTGAAAGTTCCGCACAAGTTCCAATTTCCCGACTTTGAAAAGTAAAAGGGTAACTCTTGCCCTCAAAGCCATCTGGTGATGTACGCTCGACGGATGTCAGCTCAGACGGAAAATCAGGACCTACTGATTCACTACTTTCAGGATAGTTTAACCGGTGCTGCATTAAAATGGTACATGGGTTTAAACCGTGCTACGATCAGTACATTCAGAGATCTTGGCACTGCCTTCGTCCAACAATACAAATACAATTTGGACATGGCACCCGACAGAGATCAACTCATATCGATGTCACAAAAGGACAAGGAAACCTTTAAGGAGTATGCTCAAAGGTGGCGTGAAATTGCCGCCCAAATTTGTCCACCTCTGGAGGTAAAAGAGATGACAAAGATCTTCTTAAAAACCTTAAGCTCATTTTACTATGACCGAATGGTTGCCAGTGCGCCCAGTGATTTCACCGAAATAGTTGGCATGGGTGTACGTCTTGAGGAAGCTGTCCGAGAAGGACGTTTAGTAAAAGACGCTGGATCATCGAGTGGTACTAAAAAATACGGTAGTGCTCTCCCTAAGAAAAAAGAGCAAGATATTGGGAATATCTATCTCGGAAAGCAAAGGCGACGTTATCAACCGGTAGCAGCTGTGACTCCTGCTATCAACCCTGCGTCTATTCCTACGTATCAACCTCAGGTTGCGCAGAGCCAACCTAATCAGCAAAGGACACAATAGCCTCTTCAGCAGGCTCGTCCTCCATATAACAACAATCGTACAACACGGCCCCCAGGATTTGATCCTATACCCGTGTCGTACGCAGAGCTGTTTCCATTACTACTGGCTAAGGGGCACATTCAGACTAAATCTCCTCTTACAGTACCAGAAAATCTGCCTTTTTGGTTTAAGGTGGATCAAACTTGCCCTTACCATCAAGGAGGATCAGGGCATAACATAAACACTTGTCTCAATTTCAAGTCTGACGTGCAAAAACTTGTTAGGAGCGGGGTCTTATCCTTCAAGGATACAAATCCTAATGTTCTCACAAACCCGCTGCCTCAACACGAGAAGGCTGCAGTCAATTTGATAGAAGGAGAGACTAACGATGTCTATCAAATTCACGATGTACTCTTGTTGAAAACTAATTTGGTCAAGATGCATTGTAGACAGAGTGGATATGGCCATGTGCCACCTCATAACTATCATCAGTGTGATGTCTGCTCTAAAAACAATCAAGGATGTTCTGTGGTGCAAGCAGCTCTGCAAGAACAGATAGATCTTGGATGGATCCAAGAGCACCGAGTTCGTGGAGTTAACGTGGTTTACACGAATTCTAACGTCATTCAGAACCACGATATACATGCAATGAATGTCAACTTGGTAGGGATGCACTCAAGGCAAAGCCAGTATCATAATCTGCCGCGGCACGATTACAGTTCCTGTCTGATTTGCTCGGTAAACAAACAGGGATGCTCTTTCATACAGGAGGCCCTCCAGCGTCATATGGATCTTGGATGGATCCAAGACTAGCATGATAGGAACCCTTATCAGATCAACATGGTTCAGATCTTTGACATTCGCTTGATGAATACCAACCTGGTAGAGTTACATGCTGAGCAGGTCCGACTTGGATTCCTGGTATCACATAATTATCACGGCTGTAACGCGGGTGCGAAAACAATCGAGGTTGTACCCTTGTTCAGGAGGCACTTCAGCACTTGTTAAATCACTGGTGGATGCCAATTTATATGAATAAAGATACTCAGCAAATTAGTATCAGCAACAGGAATCCTACTCGGCGTCAGAGTCAGGATGTCCGATCAATGGAAGCTAACCTAGTGAGGTTACATTGTATTCAAAGTGGGCGTGGCCAGGTGCCACCACACAATTATGACCATTGTAGCATCTGTTCGGAAAGTAACCAAGGGTTTTACCTTGTGAGAGCAGCTCTTTAGGGTCAGGTGGATCGTGGAGAGATTCGCCCATATCCGGGTTCTTGACACATCAACTAGACGCCGAACTACCTTGCCAAGCAAGTCGAGGATGTTGTCACGATCTCTGGTCGTCACCAGACCAGGGATGTGTTTGCCATCATCCCTCTACTTGACGAATCTAGAATTCCCAACTGGGAACCGATCGAGATTACTTATGATGGTCAGAAAAATCAGAGGGCTCCCGTAGTCATCTATCTACCGGGACCACTACCGTATGAATCAACTAAGGCTATCCCTTACAAATACGGTGCAACGACAGTTGAAAATGGAAAGGAAATTCCATTACCCTCCATCGTGAATATTGCAGACATCAGTCGTGTAACACGGAGTGGTAGAATCTTCAACCGAGGGGTTGGGGAACTTAACAAGGAAAAGGAACTTCAGACGGAAACTCCTGATCCACCAGTCGGTCAATCCAGTAATCCCGACCTTTTGAAAAATAATGATGAGATGCTGAAGCTCATCCAAAGGAGTGAATACAACATTGTCGATCAACTGTTACAAACTCCTTCAAAGATCTCGGTATTATCACTGTTACTCAGTTCAGAAGCCCACAAGGAGGCTCTACAGAAAGTCTTGGAGCAAGCCTTTGTGGAACAGGATGTAACAATCAGACAGTTCGATAGAATTTTCTCTAGCATCACTTCCTGCAACAATTTGGGATTTAGTGATGAGGAATTACCTGAAGAGGGTCGCCGTCATAACATGGCGCTCAATATCACAGTTAACTGCCAGGACGATGCTTTAGCCAGTGTACTGGTAGACACAGGGTCAGCCCTGAATGTTATGCCGAAGTCCACTTTGATGCAATTATCATTCAAAGGCCCTTTGATGAGAATCAGCGAGGTCGTCGTCAAAGCGTTCGACGGATCCAGAAAAATAGTTATCAGCGAAGTTGATCTTCCCATAACTATCGGTCCTCACACTTTCCAAGTTACTTTCCAGGTCATGGATATCCGGGCAACGTACAGTTGTTTATTAGGAAGACCTTGGATACACCAGGCTGGAGCGGTTACTTCAACCCTCCACCAAAAGCTAAAGTTCGTCAAGAACGATCAACTTGTCACAGTTTATGGGGAACAAGCCTTGCTTGTGAGTAACTTGTCACCATCTACTGGTATAGAACCCGAGGAGGTTATTGGAACTCAGTTCCAAGCACTGTCGGTAAGCAAGAACAATCAGTTCAGAGGAGGAACCTCAATTTCCTTATACAATGATGCTATTAAAGCGGTCGAGAGTACCGATACAACAGGATGGGGACAGCTTGTCATTCCTACTGGCAATGCAACAAAAAGGGGTCTTGGTTTTTCTGCAACCTGTACCCAGACAGCTGCAAATGATAAAAGTTTTCATCCCCTTCAAAACTTCTTCCACAGTGGAGGTTTTCTTCACCCAGTGTCTCAAGCAGTACATGTTATTAATGAGGAAGATCCCTTTGACACGGATGAAGAATGGAAGTCCTACCTTAACGAGGACGGTTATATGTGTCAGGAAGAGGTGCCTACGCCATTTTGCTATCCCGCACAGAGTCCGAGATTTATACCAAGGTCAGACGTCGAAATGATATACGGAGATTGTGATCCGGAAGGATGCCGTGCTCTGCCAAATTCATTAGAGGAAGACACTCTGATGAAAGACAACTTTGACCACAATTACTATGGCCCAGTGGATGGTCTGCCAATGTGGCAACCTTATCTAGGAGATTTGGGGCAAGAGAGTCATCCGAACAATGAAAATCAGTTGAGTATCGTTGAACAGAATACCTGTGTCCCCACCATGTCATGGGATCAACACTCAGGTCATCCAGAAACTACTCAACATGACGATGAATTTGCAAGGTTTGCAGGACTTGAATTCATCAACTATGCTTTTCCTGAGGTTAACGTCATCGAGAGAGATGAATCCTCCAGTTCCAAAGAAGTGTGGGACACCTTGGGACAACCGAGTGGAAAATTTGACTATATGGCCAAGTACACCGCTCCCGAAAGCTCTCGTATCAGGCTCGAAGACATCCAGCCAACTGGATGGAGAGATACAGCTGAGAGCACCAATGCTATGCAAAATGTAACAGAGGATTCCTCCTACGACAACTCTGCCTGGGAGACAGATTCCAATGAGCCTGCTCTGCCAGAAATCAGCGTCATTTCTAAGGACAAATCAAGGAAGGTACCAGACTTTGTGATTCACCGAGGAGTTCGCCGCCAATGGGTTTTTGTCGATGTTCCGAAGGCCGTTCATAAGTCAAAGTAATTGCCATCTTTAACCTTTCACCCTACCCAGGTGAAACGGATGTTTTGATAGGGCTCGCTTTCGGTAAATTTCCCTCTTTGCTTTTCCCAAAGTGACAGAGTTTTGTTTTATAGGGCTGTAGTTTCAAGGATCGACTTGTTCATTAATATAATAACGTCGTTCTGTAATTTCTGCATTAATTGCGGTTTTCTCTTTTTGCTTTTTCAGAAAATGGTAATCCTAAAAAACAATTCAAATAAAAACAAGCAGTAAAATAAATACACTACACACACTTGCATTTTCTCTATCTCTTCTAAACACGAATCATCACGTCATGCAGATTGCTTATTTTAAACCCCGTTGAAACATACGATCCAATGCCTTCTCCCGACTTTGAGTTCCTGGTATTCGAGGCTGAAGAAGAAGTTGACCACGAAATTCCAGAAGAGATCTCTCGACTACTCAAACAAGAGGAAAGGTCCATTGAACCTCACAAAGAGCCGTTAGAAATGGTAAACTTGGGTTCAGAACAAGAGAGAAAAGAAATCAGGATTGGGGCACTTCTCAGCCAACTACTAAAGAGGGTTTGATAAAGATTCTTAGAGAATTCCCCGATGTATTCGCTTGGTCCTATCCGGATATGCCAGGGTTGGATACCAGCATCGTGGAACATCATTTACCGTTGAGATCGGAATGTCCGCCAGTAAAGCAAAGGTTGAGACGCACTCACCCGGACATGGCCATCAAAATCAAAGAGGAGGTACAGAAACAGATTGACGTGGGTTTCCTCGCTACATCTGAATATCCTCAATGGTTAGCCAACATCGTACCCGTTCCCAAAAAGGACGGAAAGGTCAGAATGTGTGTTGATTACAGGGATCTGAATAAGTCTAGTCCAAAAGACAACTTTCCTTTACCACACATTGACATGCTGGTAGACAACACAACAAAGTTCAAAGTTTTCTCCTTCATGGATGGATTCTCGGGCTATAACCAGATCAAAATTGCGCCGAAAGACATGGAGAAAACTTCATTCATTACCCCATGGGGTACCTTTTGTTACAAGGTAATTCTGTTCAGTTTGAAGAACGCCGAGGCAACCTATCAAAGGGCCATGACTACTCTGTTTCATGACATGATACACAAAGAAATCGAGGTATATGTCGATGATATGATTGCAAAATCAAAAACAGAGAGTGAGCACGTTGAACATCTGTCAAAATTGTTCGAGCGTTTGCGAAAGTACAAACTCCGCTTGAATCCCAACAAGTACACCTTCGGTGTCCGTTCAGGGAAAATACTAGGGTTCATCGTCAGCCAGAAAGGAATTGAGGTTGATCTTGACAAGGTCAAGGCCATTTAAGAAATGCCTTCTCCGAAAACTGAAAAACAAGTCAGAGGATTCTTGGGACATTTGAACTACATCTCCAGATTCATATTCCTCATGACCGCCACATGTGCGCCGATTTTCAAGTTACTCAAAAAGAACCAGGATTGCATTTGGACAGAAGATTGCCAAACCGCCTTCGACAGTATTAAGGAATATCTGTTGAATCCTCCGATTTTATCACCTCCAGTGGAAGGAAGACCATTGATCATTTACCTCACAGTCCTAGAGGACTCAATGGGATGTGTACTTGGCCAACAAGACAAAACCAAACGGAAAGAGTCTGCCATTTACTATTTGAGCAAGAAATTCACCGACTGCGAAACTCGGTACACGATGCTTGAGAAAACTTGTTGCGCTTTGGCTTGGGCAGCCAAACGTCTTCGCCAATACCTGATTTGTCATACTACTTGGTTAATCTCCGAAATGGATCCAATCAAGTACGTCTTCGAAAAACCTTCTCTCACGGGAAGAATGGCCGTTTGGCAGATGTTGTTATCAGAATATGACATAGAGTACCACGCTCAGAATGCCGTTAAGGGGAGTATTTTAGCCGATCATTTGGCTCATCAATCGATTGACAATCAGGAATCAATCGGGTTTGACTTCCCAGACGAAGATGTCATGTATCTAAAAATGAAAGATTGCGATGAACCGTTACCCAGTGAAGGGCCAGAACCAGGTTCCCAATGGGGACTTATCTTTGATGGAGCAGTTAATCATTACGGAAACAGAATTGGGGCAATAATTGTTACCCCTCAGGGTACCCACATTCCTTTCACGGCCAGACTTACGTTCAAATGTACGAACAACGAGGCCGAATACGAAGCTTGTATTATGGGTCTCGAAGAAGCAATTGATTTAAGGATCAAAAACTTGGACGTATACGGCGATTCAGCATTGGTTATCAATCAGATAAAAGGAGATTGGAACACATACCAATCAGGATTGATTCCTTACAAAGACTACGCAAGAAGGTTGCTACCTTTCTTCAACAGAGTTGAGTTTCATCATATCCCTCGTGAAGAGAATCACATGGCTGATGCATTAGCCACTCTCTCTTCCATGATCAGTGTAGGTCAATGGAACGACCTACCTAAGATCGACATAATGCACCTTGAAAGGCCCGCTTACATCTTCGCGATCGAAGCAGTCATAGACGACAAACCTTGGTATCACGATATCAAATGCTTCCTTCAGAAACAAGAGTACCCATCTGGGGCACTCGGAAAAGACAGAAAAACCCTCATAAGATTGGGTAGAAACTTCTTCCTGAGTGGTGACACTCTTTATTAGAGGAATTTTGACTTGGTCTTACTCCGATGCATAGACAGACCAGAAGCAGACATGCTTATGAAAGAAATTCATGAAGGATCCTTTGGCACTCATGCCAACGGACACACAATGGCGAGAAAAATTCTCAGAGCAGGGTACTACTAGTTGACCATGGAATTCGATTGCTACAAGTACATGAGGAGGTGTCACAAGTGTCAGATATACTCCGACAAAATTCATGTACCGCCATCACATCTCAAAGTTATCTCTTCCCCATGGCCATTTTCCATATGGGGAATCGACATAATTGGCATGATTGAGCCCAAGGCTTCAAACGAACATCGATTCATCCTGGTGGCCATTGACTATTTCACCAAGTGGGTCGAAGCAGCGTCATTCGCCAATGTAACCTGACAAGTGGTGGTTCGATTTATCAAAAACAATATCATCTGCCGTTATGGTGTTCCAAGCGAGATCATTACTGATAATGGATCTAACTTGAACAACAAGATGATGAAGGAGTTGTGCGCAGAGTTCAAGATCGAACACCATAACTCATCTCCCTACCGACCCAAGATGAACGGGGCGGTGGAAGCGGCTAACAAGAACATCAAGAAGATTGTTCAGAAGATGGTTGTAACCTACAAAGATTGGCATGAGATGCTACCTTTTTCTCTTCATGGTTATCGAACATCTGTATGCACTTCAACAGGGGCAACCCCTTTCTCTCTAGTATATGGCATGGAGGCAGTTCTCCCCATAGAAGTAGAGATCCCGTCAATCCGAGTATTGATGGAAGCGAAGCTCACCGAAGCTGAATGGCGTCAAAGCCGACACGACGAATTAAACCTGATCGAAGAGAAACGAATCACGGCACTATGCCATGGTCAATTGTATCAACAGAGAATGAAGAGGGCGTTTGAAAAAAAGGTCTGACCTCGTGTTTTCAGAAAAGGAGACCTCGTGCTTAAGAAGATACAATCATTTCTCACTGATTCGCAAGGTAAATGGACTCCGAATTATGATGGCCCCTATGTGGTCACGAAAGCTTTCTCAGGCGGCGCCTTGAGACTTCCAACCATGGACGGAGAGGAATTTTCCTACCCCACGAATGTTGATGTAGTCAAGAAATACTTCGCCTAAACTAAAAAAAAAAAAAAACGTCTCGGTGGATTAAAAACCCGAAAGGGCGGTCCAGGCAAAAGTTAGAGACATGAAAAAATCATCCCGGTGGATTGGAAACATCACAGTACAATCCTGGCAAAATTTAGGGATAATGGCAAGTAACTATGTTCAACAGAGACAGGTCCCTCAGCAGCAGTTACACCATCCATCAGAGGAAAACTCCAGTCAAGGTCATCTTCGACAGAAGCTCAGGATGTCCCGAATTCAAAGTTGGTAGAAGGATAGTGGTCGTTCTGTTTCAACGTAGCCCTTTTCCCTGTAAATTACAATTTTCTAACTTTGTATATACTCTTTGGAATCACGCGTTTGGCTGATCTCCATCTTATCAATAAAATTTGAGCCCTTGTGCTTTTGTTTGTAATTCTTATTTGTTTTAGCTTTACAGAATGGCGTTTTAACATGATTAACGATTCTTGAAATAAAACAAAAATGAATTTACTTGTTAAAACTTTTTCTGCTTTTTAATAAAGACGGCAATTTCTTTTGACTGTTGAACATCAGAAGAACATTGGTCGCTTCTCCAGAAGTAATCGAACCTCAAAGTGCAGAATCAAAGTACTCCTTCTACCCAGTACGCCTGAATGAAGGGATCAACTGTGTCAGAGACCTTGTTTTGTCTGACACGCCTCGGCCGAGTTCTCATCTCCTAAGCCCGACCAACATAGCTCCCAACAGGGACTATCTCTCCTAGGCAAGGTGGAATTGCTATTCTGAGCCAACTGTACTTCTTCGCCCCGCGATGGCCGAGTATCCAGTCGTGTTCACCTGTCAGTTTGTATGTCACGTCAGTTTTGTCAGCGTAAACATACATACATCATGCATTATTGATTTACATTCACATTCATATTGCATCACTATCACTCTAGTCGGTCTTGTCCCCTAGTGATAAAAGTCCTCTCAATTGAATTTTCAGCCCTTTCCTCATCAGGAAGTGTTACGTTTGAACATTCTCTCTCCTCCAGCTTTATTTCTGGATTGAAGTTGGCCCTTGACCACTTTGATAACTTGAACCTCTGAAAGACAGAGAGCCCTCAGTTAACATCACTCTTCGCCCTTGAAGATGATATCCTTGCTTTCCCAGATTAAGGAAAATCCACAGAGAAAGCCTCGTAATCAAAGAATGGGCAGCATGCCAGTTTCGCTCCGAAAAGACCGCTAAGGAAAAGGTCCTCGGCATCTCAAAATTGGACCCCATCATATGGCATTTCTCCGGGAAGATCCTGAGAAAAGTATGATGTAAGACCCCAATTGAAAGCAGTCTTCCAAGAAACTCGCTTTCTCTAGTAGAAACAAATAGAGTCTCCAAATAGAGAAGTTTGTGCAACTCTACAATTCAGACGACTGGGTTCCCCAGCAAGTCTGACATCAAAACTTTTTCCACTCAAATGGCATCTCCTCAGGAAAATTCGGCGAGAAGTTTAAAGGAAAGCCGCTATGAATAGCGTCCCTTGTCAGTAAAGTTTATTGACGAAAGAAACTAAGACCAGTTCCTCGGTAGGAAACCAGGATCGAGGGGAAGTTTACATCGGAAACTAAGACCAGTTCCTTGGTAGGAAACCAGGATTGAGGGGAAGTTTACATCAGAAACTAAGACTAGTTCCTTGGTAGGAAACCAGGATCGAGGGGAAGTTTATTTAAGAAAACTGAGACCAGTTCCTTGGCTGAAGACCAGGATCGAGGGGAAGTTTACCTTTTCTAAGCATCATTGCTTAGCAAAAGAAGATGAATGTGATTTGCCATTCATAACCGCCATCAAAATTTTGGGTATTCCGATATTTAATCCTTTTGCACCCCGAATACCCGAATACCATCGTCATTCACACCTTCGTGTCCAAGAAGATTAAATAGGGGCATATGTCATACCCCAAATTTTGACCACTTATATTTCCAATCATTGTGCAAATCATAATCACAATATGGATGTACTTTCATGCCTCATCAATCTCCTCAAGGATTGTTGAGCATTCACTACCATCAAGAATTAGGGTTTCAAGCCCTCTCAGAGTTCTTAGACAAAGGATCAATCAAGGAATGACATGATCTTCAACATGTCTAACATCCAAAATGGATCAAAAGGATTCCCACATCAAGGATCAAGCACAAGGCTGCTCCCTTCTAGGTGGATCAAGTCTCAAGATCGACAGTGTCGCCAAATTAGGGTTTTGGTCGACCAGGGCCTCCAGATGGAAATTTTTCATCTGGGCACAAGCTAATGATCCAAAACCTAACCTAATATACTCCATGGAACCTCATGGACCCAATCATCAAGTCAATTTTGCCTCAGGGGATGCATTCATCAAAAATCAGGAATTAGGGTTTCTTGACCTAATTCACCCCTAAGTTGACTTTTAGGGAAAATCATGAGCCAAGACCTCAAGAGAGGGTTTGAGGGTCTATAATGAACTATATTGATCCATTTGGAACAATGGATTAATCCAAGAGGTTTGAGCAACAAGTCTCAATTTCATCTGCACCACAGTTAGGGTTTTAAGGAAAAAGTCAACTGTAACTTTGACTTTTGACCAGGACATGCTCCCAAGCCCTATGACATGCATCAATATACCCTATGACACCCATGGAACATGTCCATCAAGTTTGATTTAGGTCAAGGACATGATTTCCTGAAGAATTGCACAGTTTGGAATTCATCTGATAAAAAGTCAACTGTGCACAAAAGTCAACTTTGACTTTTTGAGATTTTTCACCAAAATGGATTTTTAACCCTAAAATGATGTTAATGTATGATTTGAATCATCATTCATCAAGAAAAATCAAGAAAAGTTGGGTAACTTGTAAAAGGGGTAACCATAAAAAACTTAGAAAATTTTCTAAGTTAAAAATAAAGTGGCTAGGGTACCAACTTTGGAGGGTCATAACTCCTAAACCACAAAGCCATTTTCTTCCATCCAAGGCTTGATTTGTAGATCTCATTGCCCTCTACAAAAACTTCAACTAGACCTAATTCCAATTCATTGGGGATTTTGAATTATGGAGTGATCAAAATCAAGAAAAGTTACTTTGTTCCAACACTTAGTGAAAATTTCACTAAGTCAGATTTTACCCTACTTTTTGCCAAATGTAGGGGGATTTTTCACTTGGATTCAAAAGAGATCAAAATTAAACATGTTCAAACAGTTGTTATATCATGTAAGGGCTTTCCAAAATGGCCAAGAACATTACCAAATTCAATTTGAGTCATGAGATATGACATTGGAAAGTTGCCTTGCTGAAATCTGCCAAGGCAAGGCAGAATTTGCATTTTTGCTCGATTTGCCAAAATCAGGCAAATCCAAATGCTCCTAACCACTTGGACACCTCTGAGGATTGAATCTAAAGGGGACAATAACTGAGCCAAGCCTCCAAAGTCTTTGGAATAAGAAATAGCATGTTGAACCTAAAATGACCAAAATAGGGACAAGTCTCTAATTTTGGATTGGAGCATTCAATGGAAGCATCAAGGTGGCATGGACTGAGCCATTCTCAACTGAATTAAGTCAAGACTTATCCAAGACCAAGGGAACCACAGCCCTGTGCCCTAACCTCTAGTCAATGGCTAGAGGAGACTTGGATTTCCATTGGCCAACATTGAACAAACACCTGTTGCAGTTGCCATTCACTGTGGATCCCAAAACAAACTTGCTCTACTATAAATAGAGCTCAATTGTGATCAGTTTGAGTACACCAAAGCCATCAAACAGATGCTTTCCTCAAAACCTCTTTCTCTTGGCAAAAATGCTTTCTTTAGCAAGGCAACTTTGAGTTTTTGAGCTTGAGAGCTTTTCCATCACAATCAATCACACACACACCTCATATATATCATATGTAAGCTGTGCAAACTATCACAAGTGACCTGTAATCACAAAATCACAAAGTCACCTCTCAAAACCTCAAAATAGGCTTTTGTTGCATTTTTCAAGCCATGTCTTGATTCAGTCACTTTCTAAACCAGATAAAACCTCAAACACACTCCAAATATCATCCTTGAACTGTCCCAAATGGTTCCCCTCATCTGGAACACCATTTGAGAGAGTTGCTATTTTGGTCACTTTTAACCCCATTTGCAAGAAAGGGATTGTTTGTGTTTTTGCAGGTACCAATCAATTCCAATCATCCTAAAAGCTTCTAAGGGATCATTTGAGTGTGTCTAAAGCATCAAATCATTTCTGGAACAAGAGGTTTGACAGATTGCACAAAAGCTCCAAAATCTCAAAAAAAGAGGTAAGCCTCACAACTTGGAATCTTTGAATCATGCAATGCTTTGAAGTCCACTGATCATAAACATCTCATACATGTTGTATATGTTGTGTTTGAGCTAATTCACCATGTAATCCATGCTTGTACCAAGTTGTAGCATAGAAAATGCAATTATAGGTCATTTTCAAAACCACTATCGGGTTTTGAGGAGGGAGTGTGATCTGAAAAAACTACCACCACCATTGGATTCCTTATGAAATTCTGGTCCAGATGCATATACATTTTGTCTCAAACCATTAAGAATTGAGAAAGTTATGACCTTCACGTTCTGAGCCAAAACTTGCCAAAACTTGCCTTGGGCCAGGCCTAAAACCAAGGCATGACTTGTATATTTGTTGTTTTGTTTCAAACAATGGATGTATCACCACCCCAGTGGTAAGGCGCACGCCTTGTAACCTTGAGGTCTTGGGTTCAAACCCCACCTATGCCATTTTGTGTTTTTTCACATTTTGCCATTTTTTCCAATATTTTCATGGTTTATTAATTAATTGGAAAATTAATAACTTTTTCAATTCTAATTATTTTTTATTGGTTCCTTTTGCAAAAAATCACAAAAATATTGAAATATTTTATTCCACAAAAAAAAAATAAGTTTATATTATTTATTTAATATAATTAGTATTTTTGTGAATAAATTCATTTTATTTGTTTTTAAACATTTTAAAATGAATATTCATCTTGAAAAATCAATACCAAATGGGTTTTAATATCTCTTGTGATTTATACCTCATTTTCCAAACCTTAAACAAAAATCACAAGTGGTTTATTCAAACCTATTTGGTATTTTTCATTGATTTTCTTTAAATATTTACTTTTAAAGAATAAAATTAGGGTTTCCTTGATTTTCACTCAAACAAATCATTGTCAAACACTCATGGGCCTCTAATAGAGTGTAAGACCCAATCCTTTGTAAATACAAACCATTTTTGGGCCTCACTTATTGTATAAGTCCCACTGTATTTTCAAAAACCTCGGCGCGCTCGCCAATTCAAAAATCAAACCTTGGGCCTCTCCTCGAGCTATAAGACCCATTCAAAATCATTTTTTGGGCCTCTAATAGAGTGTAAGACCCAATCCCCTTTTAACCAAAACAAATTTGGGCCTCACATATTGTATAAGTCCCTCTGCGTTAAAGGAAAACCTCGGCGCGATCGCCATTTTCAACGAAAAGTCAACTGGGCCTACCCTCGTGTAGTAAGACCCATTTTCTTTTCTTTAAAACTTTTTGGGCCTCTTAAGAGAGTGTAAGACCCATCCCCTTTGTACAGAAAACATTTTTTTTGGGCCACAGTCACTTGTATAAGTCCCTCTATACGAATTCAACAGTAAAATCACTGATAAAACCCTGGGCATCTCCTTGAGCTGTAAGCCCCAAATCTTTATTTTTTAAAGCACTTTCTCCTTTGATTTTGAAATATATTGTTGTTTTCAATCTTTCTTTGTTGAACAACTAACCAAACAACATGGAAGCTCTACAACCGAGTAAGTGGTTATTGCTTTCATTTACCGCTTTCATATACATATAACTGTATTGTGGGGCTGTTTCGCTGTAAGTTTTCTTTCATGAACTCATATCAACTGTGTAATAATAGTATAGATATTTAGAGTTTCCCCGGCAACTACGTCTAGAACTAGGTGACGCCGTTTCGTTTATTCATAAAAATAGACAACTAGATCCCCAATAGGATCACCAGATACAGTCTTCTCTTCGGCTGTCCTCATTAGGAATTGTCAAGAAACTCTACTCCCAGAGATGAATGTATTCTCCGTGAATGGCATCTTTGAGTTTCTTCCAAATTCTCGAACTTTCCTGACTTGATCTATTCCTTGTGAATAGCTTGCCTTAAACTTTTCGGGGTTTGGGGACCCACGGGCTTCTTAAAAGCATCGGCCTCCTCTTGGGCATCATACAAGGACCCACATGCTTCCTAAAAGCAACCCCGCCTCCTCTTGGGCTTAGTACAAGGACCCTACGGCTTCTTAGAAGTATTCACAGCCTCCTCTTAGGCTTCGTATAATGATCTCTTCCTCCGGGAATGATAGCCTCCTCTTGGGCTTCGTACAAGGACCGATCGGCTTCTTAAAAGTTTCCAGCCTCCTCTTGGGCTTCGTACATATTGTCCCGACGACCTCCTAGAGGTATAGGAACAGAAATTAGTCATCTGCATAGAACAGTCCTTTCATAGAGTCTACTACTGTTTCTCAAAGCATGGTACAAAAGATGAAACTCTAGACTTGGACAGTCTAATACCCTTGAGTTTTCCAGACATTCTCAAGCGACCTCTTTGTTAAATAGGAAGAAAACCCGTAGACTCAGACAGTCTCAATACCCTTCGGATTTCCCACTTCCTTAAAGAACAGGAATAACCCGGATCCTCGAACCAAATCCTCGAGTACAGCATTGCTCATATAAGAACTGATTTTCTCTTTAAAAATCAGTATACTGGACCTGTCACTTAACTGAACAGTAACCATAGCCTCCTCTTAGGCTTTGTATAATGATCCTTCTCCAGTTACAATAGCCTCCTCTTGGGCTTTATACAATGATTCTCCCCAGCGGAGTCAAACAACGTTTAGCCTCTCTCTCGGGCTTTGTACGAGACACATAAGAGGCTCCATCGTTGAGTCAATCACCCCTTTCGCCTCCATCTCGGGCTTTATACGAGATACAAAAAGGTTCTTATTGAGCCAAACAAGCCTTCAGCCTCCACCTCGGGCTTTGTACGAGATACAAAAACTCTCTTGTTGAGTCAATTAGCCTCCATCTCGGGCTTTATACGAGATATCAAAAGACTCCATCGTCGAGTCAAAACCTTTTAGCCTCTCTCTCGGGCTTTGTACGAGACACATATTAGCTTCCTCTTAGGCTTTGTAAAAGAAAAACACTGGTTGATTCAATTAACCTTTTAGCATCAAAGCTGTGCCTCGTTCACAGTACACAAACATCAACAACTCTTTCCCCTTCATCTAATCGCTGTAAGCGGCAAGCCTCTGGATCATCTACATCCATGCCACTGTCCCTATTTTAGCATGAGAAATTCCTAAGGAAAGATGGCATTGCTCTACACTGAGTTAAAGTCTTCTCCTTCAGGTTAAAACCCCCTATAAAGGAAATTATGGCATTTCTAGGATCCGCGTATCCCGGTTAAAGTAATCCTCCTTTACAGTCAGTCACCCAACAGTCGTGACAAACAGACCCTCTTTAGAGATGACAAATTCTCTCTAAAGTCAGGACTTTCAGCTTCACATCTTGGGCTTCAAACAAGATACAAATAAACTTTTCAGCTTCACATCTTGGGCTTTGAACAAGATACAAACCACCTTTCGATTCACGTCTTGGGCTTTGAACAAGACACCAAAAACCATTTCCTCCCATAGAATAGGAGGAACTACGAATGCTCTGATTTCCCTGTTTCGGTAAATGGGAATACGTAGGCATAAGATTGAAAGAAAAAATCTTAGCGAGCACACTAAACAAAAACCCTAAATCCCATACTCCCATATATCCTAATCTGAATCAGTATCCTAAAAAAAAGAGAGAAAACAGTATTGGCAAAAATACAAATAACCGGTACAAAGGCCCCCCACATTGATAGCATTCGTAACCTAACAGACCGCTGTTTAAACTCAGTATGCAAGCAGGGTTAATTGGAGACATCTATTTCCCTTCCTTCATCAGCTTTAATAGGATAAAAAATGAATCGACCTGTAGTAAACTCAACCTCAGAGAGTGACCAGCGCTTAAGAACCGCGTCCAAAATCACTCGCTACATCTGCGATGGCCGAGTATCTAGTCGTCTTCATCTTGTAGTTTGTATGTCGCGTCAGTTTTGTCAGCATATACATACATATATGCATTATTGATTTGCATTCAAATTTCATATTGCATCACTATCACTCTAGTCGGTCTTGTCCACTAGTGATAACAGTCCTCTTAATCGAGTTGTCAGTTCTTTCCTCGTCAGGAAATACTACGTCTGAACAATCTCTCTCCTCCAGTTTATTTATGGAATGAAGTTGGCTCCTCGACCACTTTGATAACTTGAACCTCTGAAAAACCAGAGAACCTTCAACCGATGTCACTCTTCACCATTGAAGATGATATTGTCGCTTTCCCGGATTAAGGAAAATCCCTAGAGAAAGCCTCTTAATCAGAGATTTGACGTTACAACTGTTTTTATCTGGAAAAGCCACTAATGAAAAGGTCATTAGCACCATAAAATTGGATCCCATCATATGGAATTTCTCCAGGAAGATCCCGAGAAAAGTACGATGTAATATCCCCAAGCGTGAAAGTAATCTCTCAAGAGACTCGTTTTCCCCAGTAGAGTCGGCAAATGGCGTCTCCAAGGGAGAAGTTTGTACACCTCTGCAACTTAGACGATTGGGTTCCCCAACAAGTCTGACATCAAAAGTTTTTTTATCAAATGGCATCTCTCCAAGAAAATTCGGCGAGAAGTTTGAGGAAAACCGCTACGTATAGCGTCCCTTGTCAATAAAGTTTATTGACAAGAGAAACTAAGACCAGTTCCTTGGTAGGAAACCAGGATCGATGGGAAGTTTACTTCAGAAACTAAGACCAGTTCCTTGGTAGGAAACCAGGATCGAGGGGAAGTTCAAAAATCAGAAACTAAGACCAGTTCCTTGGTAGGAAACCAGGATCGAGGGGAAGTGGACAAAAGAAACTAAGACCAGTTCCTTGGTAGGAAACCAGGATCGAGGGGAGGTTTATTTCAAAAGAAAATTGAGACCAGCTCCTTGGCTGAAGACCAGGATCGAGGGGAAGTTTACCTTTTCTAAGCATCATTTCCTAGCAAAAGAAGATGAATGCGTAAGCTACCATTCGTAACCACCATCAAAATTTCGGGTATTCTGATATTTAATCCTCTTGCACCCCGAATGCCCGAACACCTTCGCCATTCACGCCTTCGGGTCCAAGAAGATTAAATAGGGGCATCTGTCATACCCCAAATTTGACCACTAAGATCTCCCATCATTGTGAAAATCATCATCACAATATGGATGAACCATCATGCCTCATCAGTCTCCCCAAAGATGGGTGAGCATCCACTACTTTCAAAATTAGGGTTTCAAGCCCACTTTGAGCCTTAGACAAAGGATCAATCAAGGAATGACATGATCTTCAACTTGTCTAAACCTCTCAAGCATCCACTAAAGATCAAGAGGACTCCCACTTTAAGGATTAAGCACAAGGCTGCTCCCTTCCAGGTGGATCAAGTCTCAAGATCGCCAGTGTCACCAAATTAGGGTTTGGTCGACCACGGCCTCCAGATGGAAATTTTCCTCTGGGCATGAGCCATTGCTTCAAAGCATATCCTAATATACTCCATGGAACCTCATGGACCCAAGTATCGAGTCAATTTAACCTCAGGGGATGCATACATCACAAATCAGGAATTAGGGTTTCTTGACCTAATTCACCCCTAAGTTGACTTTTGGGACAAATCATGAACCAAGACCTCAAGGCATGATTTGAGGGTCTCTAATATACCATATTGATCCATTTGTAACAATGGATTGATCCAAGAAGCTTGAGCAACAAGTCTCAATTTCATCAGTACCACAGTTAGGGTTTCGCGAGAAAAGTCAACTGTAGCTTTGACTTATGATCAGGACAAGCTCCCAAGCCCTAGGACATTGATCAATATACCCTATAACACCCATGGAACATGTCCATAAAGTTTCATTTAGGTCAAGGACATGATTTCCTAAAGGATTGCACAGTTTGGAATTCATCTGATAAAAAGTCAACTGTGCACAAAAGTCAACTTTGACTTTTTGAGATTTTTCACAAAAATGGATTTTTAACCCTAAAATGATGTTAATGTATGATTTGAATCATCATTCATCAAGAAAAATCAAAGAAAGTGGGATAACTTGTAAAAGGGGTAACCATAAAAACTTAGAAAATTTTCTAAGTTATGAACAAAGTGGCAAGGGTACCAACTTTGGAGGATCATAACTCCTAAACCACAAATCCATTTTTCCCCATCCAAAACTTGATTTGTAGATCTCATGGCCCTCTACAAAAACTTCAACTAGACCTCATTCCAATTCTTCATGGATTTTGAGTTATGGAGTGATCAAAATCACAAAAAGTGAAAATGTCACTTTTTTCAACCACTTAGTGAAATTTTCACTAAGTCAGAATCTGCCTTCACTTTTTTCCAAATGTAGGGGGATTTTTCAATTGGATCCAAAAGGTATCAAAACCAAATATGATCAAACAGTTGTTGTATCATATAAGGGCTTTCCAAAATGGCCAAGAACATCACCAAATTCAATTTGAGATAAGAGTTGTGGTAGTGGCAAAATGCCTTGCTGAAAACTGCCAAGGCAAGGCAGAATTTTGAACTTTTCCTCGATTTGCCAAAATCAGCCAATTTCAATCCTTGTCATCATCTTGGACACATCTGAGGATCAAATCTAAAGGGGACAAACACTGAGCCAAGCCTCCAAAGTCCTTGGAACAAGAAGTAGCATGCCAAACCTAGAATTGCCTAAAAGAGGGACAAGACTCCAATTTTGGATTGGAGCATTCAATGCATATACCAAGGTGGCATGGATTGAGCCATTTGCAACTGAATTCAGTCAAGACTTATCCAAGACCAAGGGAACCACAACCATGTGCCCTAACCTCTAGTCAATGGCTAGAGGAGACTTGAGATTCCATTGGACAACATTGGCCAAGCCTCTACTGCAGTTGCCATTCACTATTGATCCCAAAACAACTTGCTCTACTATAAATAGAGCTCATTTTTGATCAGTTTGAGTACACCAAGGCCATCAAACAGATGGTTTCCTCAAAATCTCTTCTTTCACTCCAATTTTGCCTTCAAAGGCAAGTCACTATCGGGTTTTGAGTTTGAGAGCTTTTCCAATCAAACCAATGACACACACACCTCATAAACATCATATAGAAGTGATCCAAACACATACACAACATCTGGAACACTGAAATCCCAAAGTCACCAGCCAGTTGCTCAAGTTCTTGACAGATTTGCAGTTGGGGTACCATCTCAAGTTCCAGATCATTTCAATCCATCCCAAGCATCCAGACACACTCCATGGCACCTAGGGAAGTTATCCAGATCATTGGAACCTAGTTGTAACACCTCCAACACAAAACACGATCACCAGCTGCAAGAGGTAAGCATGAGCTCTTCTAACTCTATGATCCATGCAATTTTTGTTGCACAATAATTTGGCCATATGTTCATAATCATGCATGGAATGTTTTCCCTCAATCAATTGCATTGTTTGAATCGTGTGTGGAATTTCTGAACCTTCATGCAGAAATTAGGGTTCTTGAGGTTTCTCTTTGATTTCTTATTCCATGTTAAAAATAAATGAAATTAAAGACCATAGACATGATCGTGAGGTTAAAACAAGTAGATTGATATGTAAATTGCATGATATAATCAAGTATTCAGTGAGATTGGATAGAAAATGCAAATCTGCAGAAACAGAGGGTGGGGCCTGTTCTTGCCTTGTTCTTGGCGCCATTTTCTGAAAATTTGAATATTTGAAATTTGTGATTTTATTTAATTGATTCAAAAATTAATTTCTCTCTGAGTTTTAATGATTTTGAGTTGATTCTTTTTTTAATAATTCACAAAAATGTTAAAATATTTTATTTTATCAAAAAATCCCAAAAATATTATTTATTCAATATAATTGATATTTTTGCAAAGAATTAATATTTTAATTGTTTTTGACATTTAAAATATTTTTTTTCCTTTTGAGTTTGTAAATTTTAATGACTTCTAATCATTTTGTAGGGAAAAACATGATTTTTGAAATATTAATCCAAGATCACAATTTGTTTTCCACATGTAAAAGAATTTTGATCATTTTAATTGAATTTTTTATTCAATTAAAATACATTTTGGAAACAAATTAGGGTTTTGATTAATTCAACCCTCATCAAGCTTTTTTAAACTCTTTGGGCCTCTAATAGAGTGTAAGACCCAAGCCTTTTTGTAAAATAACCTATTTTGGGCCTCACTTATTGTATAAGTCCCTCCTGGTATTTTCAAAAACCTCGACGCGATCGTCGTTTTATACGCAAATAATCTTTGGGCCTACCCTCGAGTAGTAAGACCTATTCCCTTTTTTTTAACTCTTTAGGCCTCTAATAGAGTGCAAGACCCAACCCTTTTTGTAAATACAACCTAATTGGGCCTCTTATTGTATAAGTCCCGTTGTATTTCAAAAAGTTCGACGCGATCATAGTTCATTGAAAAACAAACCTTGGGCCTCTCCTAGAGCTATAAGACTAATTCAAAACTCTTTGGGCCTCTATTAGAGTGTAAGACCCAATCCCCTTTTAACCAAAACAAATTTGGGCCTCTTATTGTATAAGTCCCGCTGTGTTAAAAGAAAATCTCGGCGCAATCGCCATTTCAAAACAACAATCATCTGGGCCTACCCTCGTGTTATAAGCCCCATTCTTTTCCTTTTCTTGGGCCTCTTAAGAGAGTGTAAGATCCATCCCTTTGTACAGAAAACCTTTTGGGCCCCAGTCACTTGTATAAGTCCCTCTGTACAAAAACAACAGTGCGATCACTGACAAAACCTTGGGCCTCTCCTTGAGCTGTAAGCCCCAATATTTATTTTCAAAGTACTTTCTCCTTTGATTTTGTATATAATATTGTTATCAAAGTTTTCTTTGTTGAACAACTAACCAAACAGCATGGAAGCTCTACAACCGAGTAAGTGGTTATATGCTTTCTTTATCCGCTTTCATATACATATAACTGTATTGTGGGGCTGTTTCACTGTAAGTCTTCTTTCGTAAACTCATATCAATTGTGTAATAATAGTATAGATATTTAGAGTTTTCCCAGCAACTACGTCTAGCATTAAGCCCGTTGGCCACTCTTAGAAATAGACAAAACTAGATCCCCATAGGATTACCAGACACTGTCTTCCTTCCTCTTGGGGTTAAATAATATAGAGACGTGAAAGGCAGCATTCTCGGTGACCCCTTTCACAGACTGTCACTTTTAGAAATCATCAAAGAAACTCTACTCCCCAGAGAAGATCTTTTCTCCGTGAATGGCATCTCTTGAGTTTCTTCCAAATTCTCGAACTTTCCTGGCTTGATCTATTGTCTGTGAATAGCCTGTCTTGAATTTCTCGGGGTTTGGGGACCCACAGGCTTCCTAAAACCATCCCCGCCTCCTCTTGGGTGTTATACAAGGACCCGTCGGCTTCTTAGAAGTATTCACATCCTCCTCTTAGGCTTCGTATAAGGATTCTTCCTCTGGGAATGATAGCCTCCTCTTGGGCTTCGTACAAATTGTCCCTCGGCTTCTTAAAAGTTTCTCTCCTCCTCTTGGGCTTCGTACAAATTGTCCCGACGACCTCCTAGAGGTATAGGAACAGAAATTAGTCATCTTAATAGAACAGTCTTTCAAAGAGTCTAGATCTTTCAACCGTGAACGTACTACTACTGTTTCTTTAAGCATAGTACAAAAGATAAAACTCAAGACTTGGACAGTCTAATTTCCTTGAGTCTCAAAGACATTCTCAAGTCCCTTTCAAAAATAGGAAGACACCCGCAGACTTGGACAGTCTCAAATACCCTTTGGATTCCCCGTTTCCTTAGAGAACAGGAAATAATCTCGATCCTCAGATAAAATCCATGAGCACAGTGTTACTCATATAAGAACTGATTTTCTCGTTGAACCAACATACTAGACCTATCACTCAACTGAAATAGTACCCTTTTAGCCTCCATCTCGGGTTTCGTATGAGATACAAAGACTCTCTTGTGGAGTCAAACCTTTAGCCTCCATCTTGGGCTTCGTACGAGATACAAAAACACTCTCTTGTTGAGTATAAAAGACTCTCTTATTGAGTCAAACAACCTTTAGCCTCCGTCTTAGGCTTCGTACAAGACACATACAAAAGCACTCTCTTGTTGAGTCAACTTTTTTAGCCTCTATCTTGGGCTTCGTACAAGACACACATAAAAGCACCCTCTTGTTGGGTCAATTACCTCCTCTTAGGCTTTGTATAAGAAAACCCAGGTTGAGCCAACCAACCTTTTAGCATCAAAGTTGTGCCTCGTTCACAGTACACAAACATTAGACAACTCCTTCCCCTTCATCTAATCGCTGTAAGCGGCAAGCCTCTGGATCATCTACATCCACGTCACTATCCCTCTTTTAGCATGAGAAATTCCTAAGGAAAGATAACATTGCTCTACACTGAGTTAAAGTCTTCTCCTTCAGGTTAAAACCCCCTATAAAGGAAATTATGGAATTGATAGGATTCGCATATCCCGGTTAAATTAATTCTCCTTTATAAATCAGTCACCCAACAGTTGTGACAAACTGACCCTCTTTAGAGATGACAAATTCTCTCTAAAGACAACACTTTTTAGCTTCACATCTTGGGCTTCGAACAAGATACAAATAGACCCTTCAGCTTCACATCTTGGGCTTTGAACAAGATATAAACCACCTTTTTAGCTTCACGTCTTGGGCTTTGAACATGACACCAAAACATCTTTTTCCTCCTATTCTATGGGAGGAACTACGATCGCTTTGATTTCCCTATTTCGGTAAACGGGAATACGTAGGCATAAGATTGAAAGAAAAATCTTAGCGAGCACACTAATCCAAAACCCAAAATCCCACACCTTCACATCTCAATCGAAAAGCATCAGTCTTAATCTTCCATCAATCGCCCGGGCACTATTTTAACAAAATAACCTAAGAGAGACTCACAATCTTTGTAGCATCTGTAAACCAACTGTCATCTGTTCAAACTCAGTTTGCAAGCAGGGTTAATTGGAGACATCTATTTCCCTTCCTTCATCAGCATCAATAGGATAAAAAATGAATCGAACTGTAGTACCCCAAAAGCGATAGTGCTTCGCAACCACGTCCAAAAATTCGTGCTACAGTGTGTTGTGTGCAGATCATAAGAACTAAAGACATCAGAACCAACATACACCAGCTAGATGTACTATGATTGAATATATATATATATATATATATATGCGATGTTACTATGTGTGACTAAAGTCGCGAGAAGCAAGAACGCTTCTTTATCTAGTCATGATCAGTCAGATCCAAGGATGCAAAGATTGATGTTGTAATGCTCTAAAGGATGCTCTCTAAAAGTGATTAAGATTCTGAAGATAGCGAAGCTTCTGAAGAAGTACACTCAGAAAGAACCGAAGTTCTGAAGACTCCTATGACTTGAAGTTCTGATGGCTGAAGGCGCTGAAGACCAAGTGCAGAAAGAATCTAAAGACTGACGAGTTCTGAAGATCAAGGTTTCAAACAAGAAGTTCTGAAGACTCTGAAGACAGGCTCTGAAGATTCGGAAGACTTAAAGCAGAAAAAGGATAACGTTCTTAAAGACCAAGTGCTGAAATTCTAAAGACTGATTCCTAATGGACTTCTTCAATCGACGGAAGACTTGAATCATCAAATATTCTGCTAAGAAGACTCTACCCATGCTTCATCAAATTAACATCAGAAGCCACTAAAGTTTTGAAGTCTAAATATTACCGTTGTGAGTTAAATGTACACACTACCTAAGAAAAGATGTCCGGTCACTTCTTTCTCTGCAAAAAGAAGATGTGTCAGTAAAACTCATAATATCACAACGTCTCCTTTCCAAACAGCCAACAATATTCTCTAACGGCTATATTTCTACTGGCTATTTAATGGAAAGAGTTTTCGCTTCTGATGTGTCGACTACTTGTAGAATTACGAACTGAATGTTCATCTACAAAATTGACCAAGTCATTGTGTGAAGATAGGAACAACGATGAGTTCTCGTTGTAACACTTAGAATATTCAAAGCTGTCATTATTTCACTCATGGCAATTGTTGTTGAATCTCCAAAGAACAAATCAACACAACAACAACAACAACAATCAAATAGAAGCTGTTTGTGAAGAAGACAACATTGAAGATCAATCAAGTCATCAACCTACCTTCTCGTCAATGCTACATTGAAGATCTGAAGCAAGGAGTTGCTGCTCAAAGCTTGCTCAACCAGAAGACGAAGAAGAAAAAGATCTACAAGATGTCTACAATCATAATATCAAATACATCTTTGTAGTTTCTTAGGAAAGCAAGGAGCTGATTGCTCAAAACTTGCTTGAACACATGTGTGTGTTCTTTGTACTTAAACCTAGGAGAAACTTGCTTATTAAGAAGCACAACTTGTAATCTCCAGTTTTCCAATTCAACTAAATGAATTGAGACTCCTCCAGTGAACGTTATATCCTGAATGGATACCTGAACGGTTCAGCTGTGAGTTGAGGCCCTTGAGTAGATCACGTGGTGATCAGATACTTGAGATGACAATGGCTGAGGGTCATTGTGGAAAATCCTGAAATATGGTCAGTAGCATTTATTCTTTGTGATGAATCCCTGAACAGCTAGCTGTGAAATCCCAGCAGTGGGTCTGCTCGGTCAATGAACATTATATCCTGTTGGATCCCTGAACGGTTCATTGGGTTGTTAGTCACAGTGCGGCTGTGCAAGTGGTTAGTCACCGGCTGTTGCCCGTGCAAGTGTAATCATGATTTAGTTATAGTGGATTAAGTCCTTGTGTTCAATGTGAAATCACCTGAGGAGGGTGGACTGGACTAGCCCACGTGGTGAACCAGGATATATCGTGTGTCCTTTACTCTCTTGCTTAGTATCTCTATTTATGTTTATGCATTGAATATCAGAACCTCATATTAAGCAAAGTCAGAACCTTGCAGCCTATTTCTGATAAGCTTCCGCACTGCAAGTTCTGAGTATCGTATCTTATGATCAGAACCTATATGGTTCTCATGCTCCATAGTTAAGAGATCAGAATCTCTCAACGAACATTGAAGGTTCTTGAGTATCTCTTTAACAAGATGCGAAAAGTTACAAAAAGAGTAAATACAGAATTCAAACCCCCCTTTCTTGTGTCTTTCTCGCACCTTCAATTGGTATCAGAGCTCCAGTTCTGTTATTGATTTACATCAAACACTTAACAGTGTCAGAAAAAGATCCAGATGTGGTGCGTAGAAGTACTCTTGGTGAGATTGAAATCCACTTAGAATTTCTGTAACAGTTCAACAATTAACTGTGTACAAAATTGTAATCAATCTGATTACTTCGTGAGCAATTCACTGATTCGAGATAAAGCCTCACTAAAGTTGAAGAATCAGTTGATAAGATAAATTCATCAAAGGAAGTATCTGTTGAATGCTCATTCTGGAAAATACGTGTGGATAAAACCACGTATATGATTAAAAGATGAATCATCGGAAAGCAAGAAATCTTTTTTGCTGAAGAATAATTCTTTATGAATTTTTGAGATGTTTTCAAGAAACGGATTAGGTCCACCCTTGACTTTCTCGTTTAAAAAACTCATTATAGATCTCTTCATGTAAAGAAGGAAGATTGTTGTTCTAAGACTTTGAATTTCATAAATAAATCTGTTAACCTCAGAATCTGAAAAATTCAAATTATTAGAAATGATTCAATGTCAGAATCTGGAATGATCAAGAGATTCAATGAAGAACTGAATCCCAAAGATTCAGTAATTACTTGATTTCGAACGAACTCTTAAGATCTTAACTGGTTCAGTGATCAAGCTCCAACAACCTGAAATCATCCTAGTAAAGATCAAATGTTGATAATCTGATTTTCAACAGATCAAGTGTTCTCAGAACCACTTGTGCTACGAAATTAGATGCTATCATTTCAGGTATCTAGGTTCTCCGACTAAGATGACATTAATGATGTTCGTCAACTCATAGATATATGTGAACAACCCCAAATAAGTTGATCATCATTGCAAGAACAAGAGGTTCATGCAAATCATGTCTAGTGATGTACACATGGGGCATGATGATGTTTTGGTTCTGAACGAGTTCTGAAACAACCTTGAGGAACAAGTCAGATGCTGATATGATACTTCCTCCTCGTATAACCTCTCAAAGGTTCTCACTGAACTGATGAAATCAATCATTTTACAAAGAAAAGAAACTCTCACAAACCCAAACTGAATTCGGGCTATGAAAGGAGAACTCAACCATTTCTCAAAGTTTGTCGTTTAAGATTCAAATCCATATCTTAGGAACTGTATCGGAACTAAACAGGTTATATGGATCAAGGAAATAAGAAGTGAGAAACAATCAAAAACAGATGTAATCTGTTGTTTATGAATGGGGTCATCAAATGAAATCTAATATTCACTAAGTAATGCTCCCACGCATATAAGTGTCGCCTTATCAAAAAGGATTGCATGTAATTGGCTAAGTTCAATTAAATTGGTCACTCTGATCATGCTAAGTCCTAATCTCGGTTATTGTAACCTAGAGAACTAAAGGACAATGTTGAACAGGAAAAGAGAGAAAAAGCTATAATCCAACTAGGATCACTTTCCAAGAAAATATTCTCTTCAGAAGTCAGAAGACAAGCTTGTCTTGAAGAACCCAAGAAACATCTGCAGCTTACTCGGAAATATGCAGAATTAGAAAGATGCTCAAAGCTTCAGGAGTCTGAGAGGAATGATTTCACAAAAAGTCTTAGCTAAAAGATTTTCTTCAAAGAGGTTAAGCATCCCTAAGGTGTATCTTGAAGAATCTTAGAACCTTCAACTCTCTCTCAGAAGCAAGCCAAGTCTGAAAGTAGTTGATCAAAAGCTCAGAAGAATGCACTCATGTAAAAATACGAAGATTTCAAAAATCATCAGAATGAAGACCAAAGTCAAGACAAAAAGCACTCAGTTATGTCTGAATCTATGGTACACTTTTCTTTTCACTAATATTCTGTTAAACTCATGAGATGCCTTAATTAGAGTTCTTTCAAATTTATCATAGCATGTTTTACTAGGTAATTATTTAGGAATCCTTACATGTTTCTTTAGGGAAATATTCAACCAATAGAAAATCTGTTAAGCATAGATGAAAGAAATTGTTAAATACAAGAAAACCCTTTAACAAAAACTACACGCAAAAGAATACAATAATAATTGCGAATCTATTGAAACCACAACATATCTCTGACAACTTAATAAGATCTTACTAAAATCTTTTGAACTGTCCTATATCTTCCCTAGACTAGACATAATTTAATCTACACACTTACCCTATAAAGTCACGTCTTCCTTTCATACTTCTATACTCAAAACCCTAAAACTCTAAAGCCTCTTTGTCCATCCACTATCATGCCTCCACTAACCTTTCTCGGTAATCCAAATCTTCTTGAACTTATTCCTGAGAAACGATTCTCATTCAGTACTCCTTCACTCTCAAGAGACACTGCATGTAGTATAGCAGATATTTTGTATACTCAATAATGGACTAGGTACTCCATGATGCTAGAAAAGCCTATTTATGTAAACCTGGTCAAGGAATTTTGGAAACATGTCGATCTTGATGTTGACAGAAATTGCATCACTTCCTATATTTTTGAAATCCCTATTACATCAACCTATTCTCAGTGATCCTTGCAACTGGATGTGAGGATGCTGGAATTCATGCCAATTTTGACAAACACAATTTCTCTCCTGCAAGAAATTTTGCATCCCTTCACAACCTATCTTCCAGATACATACCCTACAATCTTGAGAATCTCCTACCTACTCCTTAGGCCTGGTACAAACTCATGCTGTCAAACTTTCTTCCCAGAATAGATAGCAATAATCTAATTCGATTTCACGACCATAAGTTCATCTATTTACTAATGAATGATTTTCGGATAAATCTGCTACACTCAATCTTCAACTGCCTTTAGAAAACCATCATTGAATCTCGAAACCTCACAAAATCCTACATTCCTTATGGAAGAGTATTATCTGAGATTTTCTTCAGAGATGGAATTATAGACATGATCAAAGAAAGAATTGAAGAAGATGGTCCTGATGAGTTTCCAGAAAACTGTCTGTTGAAGATAAAATGTGAAGTCTTTAGTGACTAGAGAAACTATGCTTTAAATTTCTTTGTTAAGAAAAACGTATTGTCAAATCTATAATCATTAATTAAAGTCTCTCTTTGAACAATAAAATGTTACATAGATAATAAGCTTTGTTAGAATTTTACAGATAAAAGTTAAGAATATTAATTCATTAAGGATTTTTTGCGATTCGAATTTATTACCATCATTAATGTACCCGACTCATTGACCACTCACCAAAAAGCCATCATTAATTCTAGTATCCTTTCCAATAAATAAACAACTAAATCGTCTCTATAGCTACACGCGTCTACATCTCTCCATATACCCAAAATTTAAATATCTAGGAAATAACAAATCAAATCCTATCCCCAAAAGCAATCATCACACTTCATCCTAACTCACCCATAAAAGGTAGGATTCCTCTCTCAATTACAAAATTCTAAACTCACTAAGAACAATGAACTCTCAAAGGATTAGACCAACCTTCCTTGGAAACAAAGAAAATCTACACCTTATTCCGGAAAAGAAACTCAACCTTGCGCATCCCGGAAACAATGGTTTAGAAATACTCAGAAGCATGCAAGCTCAGTCTTGGCAAAGCTATTATGCTCTTCTATATGGTCCCATTTATCCAAACCTTGTTAAAGAATTCTGGAAATATGTCAGAATCAGCAATGATGGCAAAACCATCTCGTCAGAAGTTCACTATCAACCCATTGCTATCTCTGTCTCTTCGATAGAGAGAATCATAGAATGTTTCTCTGACGGAGTCACAATTGAAGACTTTCAATATGATCTAAGTATGGTGGATAGATGCAGAATCCTGTTCGATAACTCAGATCCATATGAACCAAACAACCCAGAGAATCTTCTCACGTCTCCAAAAACCTGGTTCAAATTTTCTTTGACCAACCTTCGTCCTCGTGGAGATGCTAGAAGTACCCTGACACATAGCGACAAAATCTTTATCTTTCTTCTAACATATCATGTTACAATAGATCTCCCTAAAACCATTTTTAACCATATGAGTCATTCCATCAAAATCTCCAGAAACAAAGTGCAAGCTTTCATTCCATATGGAAGAATCATCTCAGAAATTCTTCTAAAAGAAAGGGCCTGGGATTTAATTATCAGGCTTGAACCTCGTACTTCTCATGTCGAAATCAGTTGTGAAACTATGAACAGTGTTGAGGATTCTGATGATTAAGGTGGTGATGTTCATTTAGCAGTTGCTATGTTTTGTCTTTAATTTGTTATGTTCAATCACCATTGAATTAATGAAAATGTCTTATTTGTCTCTTAGATAATTTAAACAGTATTAGAAATCAAAATGGCTAAATTAAAAGAAACTCATTAATTTATCCCATCTAGGAAATCGCATACAAAAGGCTACTTCCCTATTTGTTACTAGAAATTTCTCAGCAGTTCAACTCTCTTGAAATACGCATACAGTTGTTCGACTAATAAACTAGTAAGGAACATCTCAATCCTTCATAACACAGAAATACGTAACTCTAAAAGTTTTTCTCTTATAAGAACCTATTTTTGTCGAGTCCAAATTTGTATCTATATGTTTGTGTTTAAATCCTTATCTAATCTATGTTTGACTACAGTTAGCCTATTTAATGAGCTTCTTATTGGTTTCACGTCTCTCACAATTGGCCTTCATCCTTCAATTAAATACATACTGAGTATAGATGTGTATCCCTAAAATGAGTCTAAATGTTTCTAAATGTTTAAATGACTCTGTGACTCTATATCTGAATATAAATGACTCCATGCTTAAATTGCTCATATGCCCTGACACTTTTTGATGATGTCAAAAAGGGGGAGAAATATATTGATTGATTTTGATTGAAAGAAGGAAATCTGAAAGAATGCAGAACTCAAACAAAGTACTCTTATAAAATGCGTTACTACTAATGTTTGTTGTTTGATGTTATCCGAGGAACACTAAATTATTTCACTAGGCATTCTAAAGACAGGATAAGAAGAAGAACTACGATCATAGAATAAAAGCTGTCTAAGAAGAGTCAGAATCAGTACGAAAACTCTGAAAGCAGTCAAGACGAAGCATACATTTCAAGATGCTCACTCAGAAGATCTGTGCAAATCAGAAGTCAAGAACTGTCTGAAGATCCGGATTAAAGATCCAAGCAAGAAACCATTCTGATGTTTATCAGGAACCATTTGAAATAAAGACGATTTGGTATTAGACTAAATCATCAATTGGAAATCAGATTCAGTACACAAAGATTAGTATCAGACTCTCAATCAAAGCAAAGTTGTGGATTATTGTCAAAGTACCTTCATTGGTATCAATATCAGCACTCTAATGAATTACCTCTCAAGAGTATGAGAAGAAATTCTTCACTTGGTATCAGACTCAACATACTCTGGTATAAGACTCAGCACATCACATGGTAACAGATCAAAATTAAATCATGAAGTATTAGATTCAGAATCAAGCGTTGATAGATCACTTTTATTAAAACCTTCAATTGGTATCTGATCAGAATTCAAGCTTTGATAAACTACTAAGTACGACTTTAACAAGGTTCTGAGATGAAGACATGTGTTCAAAAGTCAAAACAGTCATGATCTACATTGTCGTTTAAAATCTTATCATCCAGAATTATAATTCTGAAGATCCCAATATCTGACGTATAGGAATTAAGGGGAGACTGCCCTGAAGATCAAAATTGCAAAATCTCAAATCTTCATATAAGTCTGAAACTCAGGGGGAGTGTCTCAAAAGACAGTTTCTGATATACAGCGAAGCTATGTTTATCAGTCAAAGAACTGCTCTAATTCTATGCTCAATTGAATCTACTGAAAAGTAGAAATGCTTCAGACGAATCTGAAGATAACAAGCTCTGATATAACAACAAAGGAAACTGAGTTCTGAAGATCTGAAGATGGAAGTTCTGTTGAACTAGTCCAGATGCTAAAGACTCTTCGTTTTCCTAAAGCCAAGATAGAGAAGTAACTCTTTTCTATTTTTGTTCTGGCAACTCAAGTTGTTACTCTGTATATCTTTGGATTATATAAAATCCTAGATGATCTCAGATAAAGCTTTGAGGATAACTCATTCAGGGGGAGTTGTTGTTCCATACTCTGAATTTGTTTGTTTTGGTGATTACCTTGTATAAAATGTTCAACCAAAATACTTGGTTTTGTCATCATCAAAAAGGGGGAGATTGTGAGAGCAAGAATTGTCTCTACAAGTCAATTTGTGTTTTGATGATACCAATAAGTATTTGTGAAAGAACCATTTTATGGTCTAACGTGTGTTGTGTGCAGATCATAAGAACTAAAGACACCAGAACCAACATACACCAGCTAGATGTACTATGATTGAATAAATATATATATATATATATATATGCAAAGTTACTATGTGTGACTAAAGTTGCGAGAAGCAAGAACGCTTCTTTATCTAGTCATGATCAGTCACATCCAAGGATGCCAAGATTGCTGTTGCAATGCTCTTGTGGATGCTCTCTGAAAGTGATTAAGAATCTGAAGATAGCGAAGCTTCTGAAGAAGTACACTCAGAAAGAACCGAAGTTCTGAAGACTCCTATGACTTGAAGTTCTGATGGCTGAAGGTCCTGAAGACCAAGTGCAGAAAGAATCTGAAGACTGACGAGTTCTGAAGATCAAGGTTTCAAACAAGAAGTTCTGAAGACTCTGAAGAAAGGCTCTGAAGATTCAAAAGACTTAAAGCAGAAAAACGATAACGTTCTTAAACACCAAGTGCTGAAGTTCTGAAGACTAATTCCTAATGGACTTCTTCAATCGATTGAAGACTTGAAGCATCAGATATTCTGCTAAGAAGACTCTACTCATGCTTCATCAAATTAACATCAGAAGCCACTGAAGTTTTGAAGTCTAAATATTATCGTTGTGAGTTAAATGTACACACTGCCCAAGAAAAGATGTCTGGTCACTTCTTCCTCTGTAAAAAGAAGATGTGTCAGTACAACTCATAATATCACAACGTCTCCTTTCCAAACAGCCAATAGTATTCTCTAACGGCTATATTTCTACTGGTTATTTAATGGAAAGAGTTTTCGCTTCTGATGTGTCGACTACTTGTAGAATTACGAACTGAATATTCATCTACAAAATTGACCAAGTCATTGTATGAAGATAGCAACAACGGTGAGTTCTCGTTGTAACACTTAGAATATTAAAAGATGTCATTATTTCACTCAAGGCAATTGTTGTTGAATCTCCAAAGAACAAATCAACACAACAACAACAATCAAACAGAAGTTGTTGATGAAGAAGACAACATTGAAGATCATTCAAGTCATCAACCTACCTTCTCGTCAAAGCTACATTGAAGATCTGAAGCAAGGAGTTGCTGCTCCAAGCTTGCTCAACCATAAGACGAAGAAGAAGAAGATCTACAAGATGTCTACAATCATAATACCAAATACATCTTTGTAGTTTCTTAGGAAAGCAAGGAGCTGATTGCTCAAAACTTGCTTGAACACATGTGTGTGTTCTTTGTACTTAAACCTAGGAGAAACTTGCTTATTAAGAAGCACAACTTGTAATCTCCAGTTTGCCAATTCAACTAAATGAATTGAGACTCTTCTAGTGAACGTTATATCCTGAATGGATCCCTGAACGGTTCAGCTATGAGTTGAGGCCCTTGAGTAGATCACGTGGTGATCAGATACTTGAGATGATAATGGCTGAGGGTCATTGTGGAAAATCTTGAAATCTGGTCAGTAGTGTTATATTCATTGTGATGAATCCCTGAACGGCTAGCTGTGAAATCCCAGTAGTGGGTCTGCTCAGTCAATGAACGTTATATCCTGTTGGATCCCTGAACGGTTCATTGGGTTGTTAGTCACAGTGCGGCTGTGCAAGTGGTTAGTCACTGGCTGTTGCCCGTGCAAGTGTAATCATGATTTGGTTATAGTGGATTAGGTCCTTGTGTTCAAGGCAAAATCACCTGAGGAGGGTCGACTAGATTAGCCCGCGTGGTGAACTAGGATATATCGTGTGTCTTTTACTCTCTTGCTAATTATCTTTATTTATGTTTATGCTTTGAATATCAAAACCTCCTATTAAGCAAAGTCAGAACCTTACAGCCTATCTCTGATAAGCTTCCACACTACAAGTTCTGAGTATCGTATCTTATGATCAGAACCTATATGGTTCTCATGCTCCATAGTTAAGAGATCAGAATCTCTCAACGAACATTGAAGGTTCTTGAGTATCTCTTTAACAAGATGTGAAAAGTTACAAAAAGAGTAAATACACAATTCAAACCCCCCTTTCTTGTGTCTTTCTCGCACCTTCAAGTCCTATCTTAACGAGGATGATTATATGTCTCAGGAAGAGGTGCCTATGCCATTTTGCTATCCCGCACAGAGTCTGAGATTTATACCAAGGTCAGATGTCGGAATGATATACGGAGATTGTGATCCTGAAGGATGCCGTGCTCCACCAAATTCATTAGAGGAAGACACTCCTATGAAATACAACTTTGACCACGACTATTATGGCCCAATGGATGGCTTGCCTATCTGGCAGTCGTATCCCAGAGACTTGGGGCAAGAAAATCAGCCGAACAATGAAAATCAGCTGAGCATCATTGAACAGAATACTTGTGTCCCCGCCATGTCATGGGATCAACACTAAGGGTATTTTGAAAATATCCAGCACGACAATGAATTTGAAAAGTTTGCAGAACTAGAATTCATCAACTACGTTTTTCTCGAGGTCAACGTTATCGAAAGGGATGACTCCTTCAGTTCCAAAGAAGTGTGGGATACCCTGGGACACCCTGGGACAACCAAGTGGAAAATTTGACTTCATGATCAAGTACATCGCTCCTGAAAACTCTCGTATCAGGCTCGAAGACATCCAGCCAACTGGATGGGGAGATATAGCTGAGAGCACAAATACTACGCAAAATACAACAGAGGAATCCTCCTATGACAACTCTGCCAGGGAGACAGATTCCAATGATCCCGCTCCACCAGAAATCAACGTAATATCTGAAGACAAATCAAGGAAGGTACCAGACTTTGTGATTCACCGAGGAGTTTTTTGCCAATGGGTTGTTGTTGATGTGCCGAAGATTGTTCATAAGTCAAAGTAATTGTCGTCTTTAACCTTTCACCCTGCCCAGGTGAAACGGATGTTTTGATAGGGCTCACTTTATATAAAAGTCGACACGACGAACTGGACCTGATCAAAGAAAAGTAAATAACGGCACTATGCCATGGTCAGTTGTATCAGCAAAGAATGAAGAAGCCGTTTGACAAAAATGTCTGACCCCATGTCTTCAGGAAATGAGACCTCGTGCTAAAAAAGATACAATCATTTCTCCCTGATTCCCGGGGCAAATGGACTCTGAATTATGATGACCCCTATGTGGTCAAGAAAGCTTTCTCAGGCGGCGCTTTGAGACTTGCAACCATGGACGGAGAGGAATTTACCTACCCCACAAATGTTGACATAGTCAAGAAATACATCGCCTAAACAAAAAAATAATAATAAAAAAAAAACGTCTCGGTGGATTGAAAACCCGAAAGGGCGGTCCAGCCAAAAATTAGAGACATGATCAAAAATAATCCCGGTGGATTGGAAACCTCAAAGTACAATCCAGGCAAAAATTAGGGATAATGGCAAGTAACTACGCTCGATAAAGGGGTAAGTCCCTCGGCAGCAGTTACATCATCCGTCAGGAAAACTCCAGTCAAGGTCATCTTCGACAGAAGCTCAGGATTCCCCGAAGTCAAAGTTGGAAGAAGGATAGTGGTCGTTATGTTTCAACGTAGCCCTTTTCCCTGTAAATTACCATTTTATAACTTTGTAAATACTCTATGGAATCACGTGTTTGGTTGATTTCCACCCTATCAATAAAAGTTGAGCCCTTGTGCTTTTGTTTGCAATTCTTATTTGTTTTAGCTTTACAGGACGACATTTTAATATAATTAACGATTCTTGAAACGAAACAAAAATGAATTTACTTGTTAAAACTTTTCTACTTTTAAAATAAAGATGGCAATTTCTTTTGACTGTTGAACATCGAAAGAACATCGATCGCTTCTCCAGAAGTAAGCAAGCTTCAAAGTGCAGAATCAAAGTACTCCTTCTAAACCATTACGCCTGAACAAAGGATCAACTGTGTCAGATGCGAATATTCCGTCCGACACCCCCGGCAGAGTTCTCATCTCCTAAGACCGATCAACGGTTGTTCCCCGCGGGAACTACTTTTTCCTAAGCAAGGCAGAATTGCTATCATGAACTAGTGATACTTTTCATCCACCACTGTGGCTGAGTATCCAGTCGTGTTCATCTACTAGTATGTATATCGCGTCAGTTTTGTCAGCATATACATACATACATCATGCATTATTGATTTACATTCGTATTCATGTTGCATCACTATCACTCTGGTCGGTCTTATCCCCTAGTGATAACAGTCCTCTCAATCGAGTTGTCAGTTCTTTCCTCGTCAGGAAATGTTGCGTCTGCATTACCTCTCTCCTCTAGTTTATTTCTGGGATGGAGTCCGCCTTTGACCACTTTGATAACTTGAACCTCTGAAAAACCAGAGAACCCTCAGCCAACATCATTCTTCGCCATTGAAGATAATGTCTTCGCTTTCCCGGATTAAGTAAAATCCCTAGAGAAAGCCTCGCAACTAAAGACTTTCAGCAACACATTGGTCCTTCTCTCCAGAATGTCAATATCAACAAAGTCATCGGCACCTCAAAACTGGGGTACATCGTATGGCATTTCTCTGAGAAGATCTCGAGAAAAGTATGATTTAATATCCCCAAACAAAAGCAGTCTCCCAAGAAGACTCGTTTTCCCCAGTAGAGTCGACAAATGGCGTCTCCCACGGAGAAGTTTGTGCCTCTCTAAAATCAAAACTTTTCCGTCAAATGGCATCTCCCCAGGAAAATTCGGCGAGAAGTTTAAGGAAAACCGCTACACATAGCGTCCCTTGTCAAGAAAGTTTATTGACAAAAGAAACTAGGACCAGTTCCTTGGTTGGGAACCAGGACCGGGGGGAAGTTTATATCAGAAACTTAGACCAGTTCCTTGGTTGGAAACCAGGATCGAGGGGAAGTTTACATCAGACACTTAGACCAGTTCCTTGGTAGGAAACCAGGATCGAGGGGAAGTTTAAATCAGAAATTGAGACCAGATCCTTGGTAGGAAACCAGGATCGAATGGAGGTATAAATCAGAAATTGAGACCAGTTCCTTGGCTGAAGACCAGGATCAAGGGGAGGTTTACCTTTTCTAAGCATTATTGCTTAGCAAAAGAAGAAGGATGTGCAAACTGCCATTCATAATCACCATCAAAATTTCGGGTATTCCGATATTTAATCCTCTTGCACCCCGAATGCCCGAATACCTTCGTCATTCACACCTTCGTGTCCAAGAAGATTAAAAAGGGGCATCTGTCATACCCCAAATTTTGACCAGTAAGATTTCCCATCATTGTGCAAATCATCATCACAATATGGATGAACCATCATGCCTCATTAGTCTCCCCAAATATGGGTGAGCATTCACTACTATCAAAATTAGGGTTTCAAGCCCTCTCAGAGCTCTTAGACAAAGGATCAATCAAGGAATGACATGATCTTCAACTTGTCTAGCCTCTCAAACATCCACAATGGATCAAGAGGACTCCCACTTCAAGAATCAAGCACAAGGTTGCAGCATTCTGAGTGGATCAAGCCTCACGATCGACAGTGTCACCAAATTAGGGTTTTGGTCGACCAGGTCCTCCAGATGGAGATTTTCCTCTGGGCATGAGCCAATGCTTCAAAGAATAACCTATGATGCTCCAAGGGACATCATGAACCCAATCGTCAAGTTAATTTGGCTTTAGGGGATGCATTCATAAAGAAATCAGGAATTAGGGTTTCTTGACCTAATTTACCCCTAAGTTGACTTTTGGGACAAATCATGAGCCAAGACCTCAAGAGGGATTTGAGGGTCTCAAATACATCACATTGATCCATTTGCAACAATGTATTGATCCAAGAAGCTTGAGCAACAAGTTTCAAGTTCATCTGAACCATAATTAGGGTTTCGCGAAAAAAGTCAATTGTACCTTTGACTTTTGAACAGGACATGCTCCCAAACCCTAGGACATGATTCAATACACCCTATAACACCTATGGAACATGTCCATCAAGGACTTGATTTCATAGAGGATCGCACAGTTTAGAATTCATTTGACAAAAAGTCAACTGTGCACAAAAGTCATACTTTGACTTTTTGAGATTTTTTACAATTATGGTTCCTTAACCCTAAAATGATGTTAATGTGTGATTGGAATCATCATTCATCAAGAAAAATCAAGAAAAGTGGGATAACTTGTAAAAGGGGTAACCATAAAAAACATAAAAAATTTTCTAAGTTATGGAACAAAGTGGCTAGGGTACCAACTTTGGAGGACCATAACTTCTAAACCACAAGGCCATTTTCCCCATCCAAAGCTAGATTTGTAGCTCTCGTTACCCTCTACAAAAGCTTCAACTACACCTCATTCCAATTCATCATGGATTTTGAGTTATGGAATGATCAAAATCACAAAAAGTGAAAATGTCACTTTTTTCCAACACTTAGTGAAATTTTCACTAAGTCAGAATCTGCCTTCATTTTTTTCCAAATGTAAGGGCATTTTTAACTTGGATCCAAAAAGTATCAAAACCAATTATGATCAAACAGTTATTATATCATATGAGGTCTTTACAAAATGGCCAATAACTCCATCAAATTCCACTTGGGCCATGAGATATGACAATGGCAATATGCCTTGCTGAAAACTGCCAAAGCAAGGCTGATTTTGGAGTTTTGCTCGATTTGTCCAAATTTTGTAAAGGGAAAGCAACTCTATGCATCTGAACACCTCAAGGGGGGACCAAGGAGGAACCAACTCTGATCCCAAGCCTCCCAAGTCTTTGGAACCAAAAATAGCATGCTAAACCTAGAATTCCCTAAAAGAGGGACAAGACTCCAATTTTGGATTGGAGCATTTAATGGATGCACCAAGGTGGCATGGACTGACACATTTGCAACTAAATTCAGTCAAGATTCCTCCAACAACTAGGGAACCACAACTCTATGCTCTAACATCTAGTCAATGGCTAGAGGAGACTTGGATTCTCATTTGCAAACATTAGCCAAACCTCTGCAGCAGTTGTCATTCACTATTGATCCCAAAACAAACTTGCTCTACTATAAATAGAGCTCATTTGTGATCAGTTTGAGTACACCAAAGCCATCAAACAAATGTTTTCCTCAAAATCACCTTCTCACTTCCAAATTTGCCTTCTAAAGCAAGTCACCATCGGGTTTTGAGTTTGAGAGCTATTCCAACCAAACCAATCGCACACACCTCATAAACATCATATAGAAGTGATCCAAACACTCACATAACATCTGGAACACCAAAATCACAAAATCACCAGCCAATTGCTCAAGCCTTTGACAGATTTGTAGTTGGGGTACCATCTCAAGTTCCAGATCATTTCAATCCATTCCAAGCATCTAGACACACTCCATGGCACCTAGGGAAGCTATCCAGATCATTGGAACCTGGATGTAACACCCCTAACCCAAAACACGATCACCTGTTGCAAGAGGTGAGCATGAGCTCTTCTAACTCTATGATCCATGCAATTTTTGCTGCATAATAATTTGGCCATATATTCATAATCATGCATAGAGTGTTTACCCTCAATCAATTGCTTTGTATGAATCGTGTATGGAATTTCTGAACCTTCATGCAGAATTTAGGGTTCTTGAGGTTTCTCTTTGATTTCTTATTCCATGCTTAAAATAAATGAAATTAAAGACCATAGACATGATCGTGAGGTTGAAACGAGTAGATTGATATGTAGATTGCATGATATAATCAAGTATTCAGTGAGATTGGATAGAAAATGCAAATCTGCAGAAACAGAGGGTGGCGCTTGTTCTTGCCCTTGTTCTTGGCGCCTTTTTTTGAAAATTCAAATATTTGAATTTTGTGATTTTATTTAGTTGATTCAAAAATTAAGTTCTCTTTGAGTTTTAATGATTTTGAGTTTATTCTTTTTTTAATAATTCACAAAAATGTTAAAATATTTTATTTTACCAAAAAATCCCAAAAATATTATTTATTTCATATAATTGATATTTTTTCCAAGAATTAATATTTTAATTGATTTTTACATTTAAAATATTTTTTCCTTCTTGATTTTATAAATTTTTATGATTTCTAATCATTTTGTAGGTCAAAACTTGATTTTTGAAACATTAATCTAAGATCACAATTTGTTTTCCACGTGTTAAACAATTTTGATCATTTTAAATGAATTTTTTATTCATTTAAAATAAATTTTGGAAACAAATTAGGGTTTTGATTAATCCAACCCTCATCAAACCTTTTAAAATCATTTTTGGGCCTCTAATAGAGTGTAAGACCCAATCCCTTTGTAAATACACCACTTTTTGGGCCTCAGTCATTGTATAAGTCCCCCTGTATTTTCAAAAACAACGGCGCGATCGTCGCCTCTTTTAAAAAATCATCTAGGCCTACCCTCGTGTTATAAGCCCCATTTCTTTTCTTTAAACTCTTTGGGCCTCTAATAGTGTGTAAAACCCAATACTTTGTAAATACAAACCTATTTTGGGCCTCAAATGTTGTATAAGTCCCGTTGTATTTCAAAAGTTCGACGCGATCATCGCCCGTTTAAAACAAACCATTTGGCCCTCTCCTCGAGCTATAAGACTCATTCAAAACCATTTTGGGCCTCTAATAGAGTGTAAGACCCAATCCCCTTTTAACCAAAACAATCTGTGGGCCTCAGATATTGTATAAGTCCCTCTGCATTAAAAGAAAATCTCGGCGCAATCGCCTGTTCAAAAACAAATCATATGGGCCTACCCCCGCGTTATAAGCCCCATTTCTTTTTTCAATCTTTTTTGGGCCTCTTGAGAGAGTGTAAGGCCCATCCCCTTGTACATAAAACCTTTCTCGGGCCTCAGTCACTTGTATAAGTCCTTATACAAAATGATAGTGCGATCACTGATAAAACCCTAGGCCTCTCCTTGAGCTGTAAGCCCCAATTTTTCTTTCAAAAGCACTTTCTCCTTTGATTTTGAATATAATATTGTTATCAAAGTTTTCTTTGTTGAACAACTAACCAAACAGCATGGAAGCTCTACAACCGAGTAAGTGTTTACCCGCTTTCATTTACCGCTTTCATATGTATATAACTGTACTGTGGGCCTGTTTCACTGTAAGTCTTCTTTCACAAACTTTTATATACTTGTCAAATATCAATTGTGTAATACTAGTATAGTTATTTAGAGTTTTCCCCGACAACTACGTCTAGCACTAGGTAAAGCCCTGTTGGTCACTCTTAAATACAAACAAAACTAGATCCCCATAGGATTACCAGACACAGTCTTCCCTCCTCTTGGGGTTAAACAATATGGAGACGTGAATGACAGCATTCTCGGTGAACCCTTTCTCAGACTGTCACCCTTAGAAATTGTCAAAGAGACTCTACTCCCCAGAGATGATCTTTTCTCCGTGAATGGCATCTCTTGAGCTTCTTCCAAATTCTCGGACTTTCCTGGCTTGATATATTCTCGGTGAATGGCTTGTCTTGAACTTCTCGGGGTTTGGGGACCTACAGGCTTCTTAAAAGCATCCCCGCCTCCTCTTGGGCGTTGTACAAGGACCCTTCGGCTTCTTAAAAGCTCTCATGCTTTCTCTTGGGCTTAGTACAAGGACCCAGAGACCTCTACAGGTATAGGAACAAAACCTATTCATCAATTTGCTAGAGCTGTCTTTCTGAGTCAAGTGTCAGACCAGTTAATGGATTGACCTTCATCCCTTAACATACCGGTCTTCTCTTGGGCATCATACAAAGATCATTCACTATCTAAGAATCGATTTCTCAAAACACCCGTAGACTTGGGCAGTCTCAATAACCTTCGGATTCCCCGTTTCCTTAAAGAACAGGAAATAATCCCGGTCCTCATATCAAATCCATGAGTACAAGATTACCCATATAAGAACTGATTTTCTCTTTTAACCAACATACTGGACCTGTCACTCAACTGAAACAGTAACCCTAGCCTCCTCTTGGGCTTTGTACAATGATTCTCCCTAGCAGAGTTAACATTTTCAGCCACCATCTCGGGCTTCGTACGAGATACAAAATCACTCTCTTGTTGAGTATAAAAGACTCTCTTGTTGAGTTAATCCTCTTTTAGCCTTCATCTCGGGCTTTGTACGAGATACAAAACACTCTCTTGTTGAGTATAAAAAGACTCTCTTGTTGATTCGATCACCTTTAGCGTCTATCTCGGGCTTCATACGAGATACAAATCACTCTCTTGTTGAGTATAAAAGACTCTCTTGTTGAGTCAAACATTTTCAGCCTCCATCTCGGGCTTCGTACGAGGTACAAATACTCTCTTGTTGAGTCAAGCGTCTTTCTCCATCTTGGGCTTCGTACGAGATAGAAAAACACTCTCTTGTTGAGTATAAAAGACTCTCTTGTTGAGTCAACAACCTTTTTAGCTTCTCTCTCGCGCTTCGTACGAGACACATAAAAGCACCGTCTTGTTGGGTCAATAGCCTCCTCTTAGGCTTTGTATAAAGAAAACCCCGGTTGAGTCAATCAACCTTTTAGCATCAAAATCTGTGGCTTGCTCACAGTATACAAACATCAACAACTCCTTTTCTTTCATCTAATTGCTTTAAGCGGCAAGCCTCTGGATTATTTACATCCACACCACTGTCCCTCTTTTAGCATGAGAAATTCCTAAGGAAAGATGGCATTGCTCTAAACTGAGTTAAAGTCTTCTCCTTCAGGTTGAAAATCCCCTATAAAGGAAATTATGGCATTGCTGGATACACATATCCCAGTTAAAGTAATTCTCCTTTATAATCAGTCACCCAAAAGTTGTGACCAACAGACCAAATATTCCCCTTTAGAAATGACAAATTCTCTCTAAAGTCAAAACCTTTTAGCTTCACATCTTGGGCTTCGAACAAGATACAAATAGACCCTTCAGCTTCACATCTTGGGCTTTGAACAAGATATAAACCACCTTTAGCTTCATGTTTTGGGCTTTGAACAAGACACCAAAACACCATTTCCTCCCATAGAATAGGAGGAACTACGATCGCTCTGATTTCCCTATCCCGGGAATACGTAGGCATAAGATTGAAAAAAATCTTAGCGAGCACACTAATCAAAAAACTCCCAAAGTCCCCTACCTCCAGCCAATCTAGCACATTATCCCAACAAATTCCCCATGAACAATCCCGGTATTTCGTTCTGAACAAAATAAGCAGAGAGAGGCCCACGAACACGAACCGCATCTGTAAACCAACAGTTTTGACTGTTTAACCTCAGTTTGCAAGCAGGGTTAGTTGGAGACATCTATTTCCCTTCCTTCATCAGCTTCAATAGGATAAAAAATGAATCGACCTGTAGTATCCCAGAGTGACAATGCTTAAGAACCATGTCCAAAATCGCTCGCTACAGTAACTAGGGTATGATAAATAACTTAGATCACTGTTGGTTTGTCAACACCAATCGACGAGAGATTCGACTCCGGATCATCCAAATGCAAGCTCCAATGATGTTTTCTAAGCTAATCTACAAGAAAAATGAAGTTTGATGGAGTTGGGAGAAAAAAAATACCCAAAACTATCCCTAATATTGTGTTTTTTACCCATATTTATTGCTGTCATCATCGCAGACCGCGCTCAGCGCGCTATGGGCGCTCAGTGCGCTCTTTTTAAAGTTAAACCGCCTTACAAGCGCGCTCAATGGGCTTAGAGCCCGCTCAGCGCGTTCAGTGGGCTTGGAGCCCGCTCAGTGCGCTACTCGCTGGAATTTGCTCTTTCGGTGGGCTTAGAAATCCAAAGCTTGTTTTCTTCATAACTTTTGAACCGTAATTCCGTTTTTCGCCCGGTTTGAAGCGTTGGAAAGCTTATTCAATGCTCTATACAACAATGGCAAAATACCACTGCTTGAATACCTACAAAAATGAGATAAAATCAACTAAACTCAGTGATATTTACACGAATCGCAATATATACACTAAAATGTAACTATACGCATTTATAAACAAAACAGGGTTTATTCGTATGATATTTAACAAAAAGCAACGATAAGTGCAACAAAACATATATACAAAAATAGCTACAATTTGCACTTATCAACTCTCCCCAACTTACATAATTGTTTGTCCTCAAACAAAGCCAGCAACTAAAGGAACAAAAGCGAAATCCAAGAAATCACGCAACAACAAGTTTTTACAAACAAAAACAAATGCAATGGTTCAATCGAAAATGGTACACACAAAGTAACTACTTACCACTAAACTACAACGATAACATAATCCTGAAACAAATGCTAAATACAAAAGTCATGCCAAACATTCTAAAACAACGCAAGTTCCAATGTGAATCACACCTAGCAAAAACAATCACCGGTAGATGAAAAACACAAAATGAGGGATTTTTCACTCACACAACAATCTTGCAAACAAAAGACTAAATTATGCGTCCATCCAAAAATCATATTAAACATACAAAGGCAAGAATCACAAGGACTTTCCAAGGTTGTAATGTGGTCGGGTAAACAAACAAGGGGCGATTTCTAAAGCTAATCGAAACAAAAACTTGCCTAAACCTAAGGGAGTGATCAACTCACAAAAGTTCAAACACAAAATTTCAATCAAACTTCTTCCAAAATCCCAATTGTTACACAAAACACAATACTTATTTAGCACAATTATTGAAACTCTTTTTGTTTCCTTTTTCAAAGATTTTCTTTTTCTTTCTTTTTTTCTATTCTTTTCTTCTATCATATTTTTCTCTTTTTTTTTTTTTCCTCATAGAATCCAACCAATGAGTACACAATCATTCTCTCCCCAACTTGAATTCAACCGCACCATCATGTAAATACTCTCTACTTTCTAAGGCAAGGAAAAAATCCATACAACAACACAAAGTTGAGGTCCAAGAAAAAACAAAAATCCATCAAAAATAAGTGAACTAAATACTCATAGACAAGCATTAAGTTCAAATAAAACATGGATCAAAAAGCTCAAAGGGGTTACAAATTCTCACACACTCACAAGGTGAATTGACTATTTGGCTAGGGTGGTTGTGCTCAAAATGAAACAAAATACCTTGATCCTTTTCATGCACTCATATAAACATTACAAACAAAAGATTCAACATAATAAAATCCAGTAAAACAAAATTGTCGGTACTCCGAGCATATAACAATGGAAGGCTACCTCACAAAAAGGGTAGGAACTAAAGTGATTCACATACGAACAAGTATATAAAAGAATGAATGGCATAAAAGTTGTAAAAAGCCTAAGTATCATGAATATGCTAAAGTCAAGAAAGCGATAAACACATACCTTGAACGTGTACAAAACTTTAAACACTATCATTACCACGCATTCGCAAGTTGAAACACTCAAAATCGGAAAATCACCGAATGCGGCTTCAAGCAATCGAGCCAAAAATTTGAGTCCAAACAACAACAAAAGAATTAGAAAAATTACTAATAATTACTAATATAAAAGGCCTTGGTGGAAGTGGGAAAAAGGGGGACAAGTGAACAATAAAAAGAATTCACTAGCTCAGCACAGCAGAGCGCGCTGAGCGCGCTACACCAGAACCAAAAAAATCAATACAACAACAGGGTTCTGGTGTAGGCCTCCACTTAACACCTACACAATCTCATATACAATGAAAAAGTAATAACGGAACAAAAAAATGATAAAACACGCTTGTTTTACGTCGTAAGCTCGACGCCTTTTATTTATACACACTTCTCCAAGTTGCCTCTTTACACGGTTAGCGCTCGCCGACGATGCAACCTAACCAAACAATTAGCAAACGTGAAGAGAAACAAACATATACACTAAATTTACAAGTATGCAAAACATGTGAAATTCACAAATATGGTAAACATATATAAGTATCAATATCAACAAGTGAAAATAGACAATATATACGATATCTACAAAACTCAAAAACAAAGAAACTATCGCAATGCGATTCAATAAAAACATCGATCCCCGACAACGGTGCCATTTTGTTGGTATGTCAACACCAATCGACGAGAGATTCGACTCCGAATCATCCAAATGCAACCTCCAATGATGTTTTCTAAGCTAATCTACAAGAAAAATGAAGTTTGATGGAGTTGGGAGCAAAAAATACCCAAAACCATCCCTAAAAATGTGTTTTTTACCCATATTTATTGCTGTCATCATCGCGGACCGCGCTCAGCGCGCTCTTTTTAAAGTTAAACCGCCTTACAAGCGTGCTCAGCGGGCTTGGAGCCCACTCAGCGCGCTCAGCGGGCTTGGAGCCCGCTCAGTGCGCTACTCGCTGGAATTTGCTCTTTCCGTGGGCTTGGAAATCCAAAGCTTGTTTTCTTCATAACTTTTGAACCGTAATTCCGTTTTTCGCCCGGTTCGAAGCGTTGGAAAGCTTATTCAATGCTCTATACAACAATGGCAAAATCCCACTACTTGAATACCTACAAAAATGAGATAAAATCAATTAAACTCAGTGATATTTACACCAATCGCAATATATAGACTAAAATGTAACTATATGCATTTATAAATAAAATGGGGTTTATTCGTATGATATTTAACAAAAAGTAACGATAAGTGCAACAAAACATACATACAAAAATAGCTACAATTTGCACTTATCAATGACGATACTTAAGTATTCGATGCCTAGGTGTGCATCTCAGACAAGTGGTTGTCTAGTGGAGAGGTGAGGCATTACATGTAACATGTGTTGGTTTGATGTTACTTTGAGAATAAGGTAAATTTGCCGCCTTGCGATTGTCGAATACAATCATGGTTGCATTATGATCACGTAGTTGGAAACAATTCCTTGAGATGTGTCGTTCCAAGAGTTGAAGCTTATGTAGAGCCCTCCTTTGGAATGTAGGCACTATTACTTTGATAGGTTTGATTCCCGTGTGTAGTACGAATGTAGCCTACGGGTAAAAGGCTGGAGATGGGGGTGGTCCTATGGGAAGCGATGATTCATGTGGAAAGAACCTTGAATCTGAATCCATTTCGTATGTCAAAGTAAATTACAAGGATCCATGATCCGTCTGAAACTCCTAGACATAGGAGAGGAAGGGAAAAAGGGATACCTTGGTATAGTTTCCAATTAGTGATAGTTTGAGTTGTTGGACTAAAGCAACATGTTCCCATATAGTGTATTTTGTGAGCTCAAAGGCTTATCCCTTCCCTCTTTGGGCTTGAGTTAGAATTGGTTAGAACCTTTTAAAGTCGAGAGAAACCATAAGATAGGGAACCCACTAGGATTATTATCTCACCCGATGTTTTTTATTATATTTCAGGTGCTTCAGGTTCCGTGAAGGGTAAGGATAAAGCAATTTGATACCCTTACTTGTTTTGGCAGTTTTTGATGGCGTTGTTTCCACTATGAAGACTCTAGTTTGAGATCATTGTAATGATCTAGTTCTTAGTTATTTTGGACATCTTGTATATGTTTATGCCACTTTTAGAACTTTGGTGTTTTTGGGCATGTAATATGTATAATATGTCACTAGGAACTTATGTATATTTCAGTTCCAAATTTACAATCATGTATAATATTAATTATTCTACACTTATATTATATGTGGGTGTTACAACAATCTTCCCGGAATAGTTTTTCCGGAATTTAATTCCAGCTTTCATTTACCAGTTTTATCTTCTGTTTTCATTTAAGTCTTATTATATATTTATGTTTGCAAATTGTTATTGGTATTTTTCTCGTACTCATATTTATATGTTGGATTGATGCAGTTAATATACATACATACTTATTCTTGCTGCAATTTACAATTCACACACACACACACACACACACACACACACACACGCACGCGCACCCACCCACCCACACACACACACGCCCACACACCCACACACCCACACATATATACTAATTCTAAAATTAATTAATTTAATAATAATATGTTAATTTCATTTAATATGCCCGGTTAATTTATTAGAGTCCCGAATGTGAGGACCGTTGTTCCGACGGGACCGAGTAAAACTATTTGCACCGAATTTTTTTTATAACAAATTAGTTTTCCAGTTCAGAATTTCGTTTCGAAAGGCTGAAAATTTTTACCGAGAAAGTGGAAAATACATTGATATCGGTTTCAGCGCGAAAGTGCGAAAACGGTATCTGACCGTTAAAATTTAAATTTTTAATTAAGGATTTTTAGTTTTTAAAAATTAATTAAAGTGCTAGCTTCATCAAGATAGATATTGGAATCAGCTTTAGAAAGTAAAGAAAGATTATTACTGTCTTCTTATATTACCATAGAGTATACTTTGTTTATGGATGGAAAGGGATCCATTAATAGAACGTGAGTCTTTATGATAGAAAACTTATCATTCAAACCTGTTAGGAATTGAATGATTTGATCTTCGAGGCGAAAATCACGTGCACTCCGCATAGCTTTACATCGACATTGCTGAGCAAAAGTGCAACTTGGAATTGGTCTGTCAGAGTTCAATTCTTCCCACAATCCACGTAATTCAGTGAAGTAATCAAGTACATGTTTAGAACCTTGTTTGGGAGTGTTGATCTCAACACGCAAGTTAGAAACATGGATACGATCAGCTTTAGCAAAACGTTCTTTGAGGTCATTTCATACATCAAGAGCATTTTCCATGAACACGATGGTTTGAGCAATTAAAGGATTAACTGAAATCAGAATCCATGAATGTACTAAGCAGTTGCGTCGTTCCCATGCAGAACGATTGAGATCATTCATACTTGGAATGTCAATAGAACCATCAATGAAAGAAATCTTGTTCTTAGCTCTAAGGGCCCTTTGCATGGATCTTGACCAAGAAATGTAGTTAGAGTCATTCAGTTGAGGTGTAATGTTTAACATAATTTGGACCTTTACTAGGATTAACGTAGTACACCGAATCAACATCATTTGTAATGCTCTTTGTAGTAGGATCGATTCGTGGAGGCATGATGAAACAGAATCGAAACAAGAAGAAACAAAGAGAAGAAATGCAGAGAAATATTTACAGATGAAAAGAGGGAAGAAAGATCACGAAAGAAGAAAATGAATCACCAACTGATTCATGAAAAAAGCAGAAGGAATGAAGTGTGGATCGAAAGCGATACCATATTATGCTTCATGAATGACAAATATTATGCGGAAGAATGGAAAGCGATACCATGAAGTGCTGAAGATGAATCACCAACTTATACCATATTATGCTTCATGAATGATGGCATGAATAACCACATGAAGCAGATGGACAACAATGTGAAGAAGATAAGAATGGAGAAGAATAGTTTTCATGTCATTGATAGAGAGTTGATGAATTATATATACAAGTGAAATACAAGCTAGTTGCTTAAGGTGCAAGTAAACTAGCTAATGTAACTAATTTGATCTTAGTGTAACAAACACAACTAACTTTCCACTAACTATTTAGTTTTATCATCTATTAGAGCCAGACCATAGAAAGTTTCTCTGGATTGAGACTAACACTTGTAATACCTTACGTGGAGCCTTGAAGAATGATAAATGATAGACGGGCAGATTGGTCAATACTGAAACGATAGAGGATGTTGTTCTGATGGCGATATTCTTAGTGTTGGGCTCTACTTGTTATTCTTTTTATGTGTTGGTTTTTTTTATAGTTTTTGTCACTTCTATTTTTGTCATGGATTAATGACATGTTTCCGATTTTTATGTTCTTTATAATTTATTTTACAGCAATGCTATCTTGACACCCACACTTACACAAATACTGTGAACAGTGTCGTGAACAGTAAATTCGTACATGAATAGTGTTGTGAATAGTGTTTGTGAACAATAAACTCGTACATGAATAGTGACGTGAACAGTGGCTGTGAATAGTATCCGTGAACAGTGACTTTTAATAGTAAATTAAAGTTGGTTAATGAAATGTAAAAAGTTGGTTAATATAGTGATGAAGTTGGTTAATAAAGGTCCAGATATTAAAAATAATTTTTACTAGTAAAATAAAGTTGGTTAATACAATGTAAAAAGTTGGTTAATGAAGTTATGAACTTGGTTAATAAACGTTCAGATGTAAAAATAATTTTTAGTAATACAACAAAGTTGGTTAATGCAGTTATGAAGTTGGTTAATAACCATTCAGATATTAAAATTAATTTTTAACAGTAATTAAAATTGGGTAATACAATGCAAAAAATTGATTAATGGAGTTATAAAGTTGGTTAATCACACAATTCTATATTAATATTTCTTAATAAAAAAAAATTTTAAAATTAAAAAAAAAATTAATATTATTATAATATTTCACTGTATTGGTGAACAGTGAAATACGGTGTAGATGTAGGAGAGTGGGGTAGGAATATCATTTCTCTTTATTTTTAACTTCCTTTTTCAATTGCATGCTTACTTGTATTTAGCTAGGTAGCCTTTACCTATCTAGAGGTGTAAAAATATATGATAAAGTCTCAATAAGTAAACTCCTCTACTTGACCCTTTTTTTTTACCCTCTACTAAACAAATATTTTTTGAACCCTTATTTTAAGCCCCAAATATTTTTTTTATAGGGTAAGGGGTTAAAAAATAAGACAATTTTGTATCTCTTTGTTTAAATACTATTTTTCATTCAAAAACAGAAGTGTAACATACTAAGAATCAACAAGTATCCTGATAATAATCTGAGAAATAAGCGAGAAGAAAACAATCGAAATAATATTATTTCTTATCTTATTCCATTTCAATACCATCATCTTAGAGTTCAAAATCCATAACTACTAGGTTCTTAAAAATAAATTTAAAAAATTCAAATTATTAGATGCCAACATAATTACTAAATGACCACTTATGAAAACTTGTAGCAAGAGCTTATGTTTACATCTCTCATTCACATCCACATTTTCCAACTTTAGGAACAGACACAATTTCTAAAAAATAACACTTTGGTTTAAAAAGATTAGGGCACATATCTTTTGGACAATCAGTATGACGAACACAACTAAGGAATCCTGTGACAAAAAATATGATAAAATATTGTTACTAAAATGATAAGAAAAAAATCATATAGGAAGTAAATAAGAAAATTTGTAAATGCTCAAAAAATAACTTACCATCAACATTCATTGCAAAAATAATTAAGAAAAGAAAGATAGTAATAACATAAACCAATTTGATAGATTCAAGCATTTTTTCTCCTCTATGCATAAATGATATACTCTAGTTTTATTTATCACTTTTTAATTTATTAAGTTCATTCTCTTCGTAAATTAGACACATTATTAAATGTCTCTTGAATATATCAAAGTGTTGTGCTTGTCTCTTTAGGGACTTTGTAAGAGGTTATATAAAAAATTTGAACAATCATTCTTTTTTATTTATTATTTATTATTTTACTTGTGATTAAAGGCACATCACAAAAGAGGAATAATATTTTCAATTCGTCAATAATTTATAAAGGAGCATGAACGTTGGCAATTACATATCTTTGAATATATGGAAAGGGTTTTTAAGAGAAGTTATTTCAAAAGTTAAGATATTATGTAAATTTATATTACTATAAAAGAAACATTTTATTTAAACGTTAAGTTCGATAGATATTTATTTATTTTAGATAAGAAAAAATGAATTAGAATAAGTATAAGGGATAGTCAGCTCAATTATAAAAAAATCGGAAAAAAACAAACCGCCAATCATCTAAGGAGCAAAACAGACCCACAGATTCGAATTCCACTCCTCCCGTACATAAACATAGAACACTAAACTTAATTTGGTACTAATCCCAAGATAAATGCTTAATAGCCCTAACGATATCAAGCTTCACTAAAAATCTGCCATTAAATAAAATGGTGTTCCTATAATGCATAAAACCCAACAAAGAGCGCACCAAAAGGAATAGTAAATTTTGTCCACTACTCTATGAATGATATTTAAAAGATTAATTGTTAAATATGTAATTCATTGTTTTAGAAAGATTAGATTATATATTTTTGGACTTTTATAGTTTGGACTTTAGCTTGAGATGCAAGTTAACCTAAATTTATAAATTGGGAGGAATCCTTATTATTGTAATAATCAAGTTTGATAATCACGGTTTTGAAGTTGCAAAGTGATAATAAAATTCCACAGTTGCGGGCAGAGAGTTACTCTGCAGTTCATACTCATCTTCTTTAAATGTGTTCTTGTTTTTATTCACCGTCATTACATAACAATCTTGAGATCAAGATTGAATAGGAATTCTCCATAGGTTGTGGTTGAATTCCAACATCTGGTATCAAGGCTCCGGTTACGATTCAAGGAAGGAAAATCGTGATGGCGATGAATCACCCGAACAGTCACTTTCCAGCAAATCTTTTAATTCTCAAGAAAGATAATTATGAGAATTGGTGCAAGCAGATTAAGGTGGTTTTCTATTACCAAGATCATTGGGATCTTATGAAGGAAAGATTATCACCGCTTACAGAAACTGCGACAGATAAGGAGAAAGCAGCATATAAAGAATTGAAGAAGAAAGATTATAAAGCTCTCTTTATAATCCATCAATGTGTTGATCCAAATAACTTTGAAAAATTTAGTGATGTAGAATCAGCAAAAGAAACTTGAGAGATTCTTGAAAAATCGTTTGGAGGCGCAGAGAAGGTGAAAGAGGTGAGGTTACAAACTCACAAAAAGACTTATGAATTTCTTCAGATGCACTACGCCAAACAAGGGAAAAGATTGCGCTTTTTTTGGCCTATGACAGCGCTTAAAAGCGCTGTCTAAGCCTGCGCTGTCGTAGGTAAAGACAGCGCTTTTTTATTTATGAAAAAGCGCTCTCTAAAAGGGGGACTTTAGACAGCGCTTTCAAAAGCGCTGTCTAATGTATATGTTTAAAATTAAAAAAAAAAAAATTTATATACTTTAGAGAGCGCTTTTTTCTTCAAAAGCGCTCTATAAAGGGGGACTTTAGACAGCGCTTTTGAAAGCGTTGTCTAATGTATACGTATAATGATTTTTTTTATACCTTTAGAGAGCGCTTTTTTCTTAAAAGCGCTCTCTAAAGGGAAACTTTAGACAACGCTTTTCAAAGCGCTGTCTAATGTATACCTTTAGACAGCACTTTTTTCTCAAAAGCACTGTCTTTTGTTTACGTATAATTTTGAAGATTTTTTTTAAAAATCCCATTTTAACCATTTTTTTTATGCAGAAACTTGTATAATTCACATTTCCATAAACCTGTATAATTCACATTTCAATAAACCAGTATGGATACGCATTTCCATTAACAAATTCTATTTCAAAACTAGAATTTACATTAATGCAGAATTCGCACAATTCCTTATATTGTATGGTTTCAAACCTGTATAGAATTTGTACATTTCAATAAACTAGAATTTACATGCAGAATTCGCACAAATTCTATTGTATGGTTTCAAACCTGTATAGAATTTACATTTCAATAAACTAGAATTTACATTCACAAAACTATACATTCAAGAAAGAATTCTTCTTGCAATAAAAAATTCGCACAATTCCTCCTTAGTATCTTGTAATTGTTTCCTCGTGTAATAAGGACACGCCATATCATCGAAATACTACATAACAAAACAAAATACACATTATTTAGTTAAAAATAATAAATTATATGACATATCCGATAAATACTACATAACAAAACAAAATACGCATTATTTAGTAACCCACAGTAATTATTACCTGAATTCTTCCTCTTAGTTCCATGGCATTGTCCAGTCATTTTTCTCAATGTATAAGTCTTGCTGCACAATAGCAAGTTAAGATATATCAAGAAAAGATACAACATAGATACAACACAAATTGCCAATAAAGCATTGTATAATTTAAAAAGTAAATCATTATACAAATACATAATAAAAACTACATACTATATAAATGAAAAAGTAAAACATTATAGAAATAGTAAATCATTCTACAAATAGATAGAAAATCATTATATAATTGAAAAAGTAAAGGATTATACAAATAGATAGAAAAATATCTAATTCAAAACATGGCCTATCATTATGTTAGACCTTTTATGTGTATCCCATAATTTGTGGTCTTTTTCCCTTACTCCACACTTGAGTGTGAAACTTCTACCCATTAACAAGTTTAGATTACAACTACTTAAGCTACATTACCTAGCTAAGATCTCAATAAGATTTAGTTTAGGTTATCACAAGAATTTCTTTTCTCTTTTAAAAGAGCAAGACACATCACCAACAAAAATTCATCAAGATAGTTCTTTTAAATATATTGCATCAGTACACAAATATAGTGCCAACAAAGGTATAATTTACAAAAACCATCCATAAACAAAAATACAGTCCCAGCAAAAAGTCATCAAGACAGTCCTTTAAAATATATTGCAACAGCAAATGATTTATAACAAAGTTACCACCAATGAGCATATATCATGAATTAACCACGCATCTCAGGCTTAACATACATTACTCAATAAAGAATGACATAGTCTTGAATTAAAGTTAAAAGAAATCATCTTTAAATATTACTGTGCAATAAAAAGACAAAAGCGTGAATAATTTTAAGTAAAAACATGCAATAATTCAAAAACACATGACAAAGATGAATTTTAGGAGTTTGTAATTGTACCTCACAAGAAGTATTCAGGTTGAGTATTACTTTATGTAGCCGGCCCGAGTAACTCACGTTACAACCTCTGCATCAATTTATTCAGTTTAGACACCACTAAACCCATACTTCAACAAATGATAAATAACCAAATCAAAGCCGGATATGTCAAAACAGTATCGAAAGGTGTTGGTACCGATACCGTTATTCACCGTTTTATATTAAAGAACAAATTATGAATCGTATTCAGTATTAAGAACAAATTGATATATCACTAAATACTGTTTCAGTCACTGATTTACAAGATAACTTTTCGATGTTATCATTCCTCACTTTTACTTATTGTTACAGAGAGAATATAACATACATAAGAAAATCTTCCATATAGAATTTGTTTCCTTACAATTTTAACTTATACAAATGAAAATACATTGATTATTGATGAAAAAGAAAACATATCATACTGAAGATACATTGATTAATAATGAAAAAGAATTCATGTTATACTGAAACAGAGTTACATAATACGCATTACAAGGCAGAGTTGGGACAATTAGGTTCTACACCAAATTATTTTGACAACATTAAGTAGGAATAATCAATCAGAAGAAACCACACAGCCCAAATGACCAAAATAATCAAAGATTTTCACAAATCACAAACCCTAAAATACAAGAAATAGAAAATCCAAAATATAAATACAAGAAATTATAGAAGAAGAGAAAGACAATAGAGTTTAGAGAAAAATAGAAAGCTACTAGTTCAATGTAAAAGAGTAGATAACGGTGGTGAACGAAAGAAGAAATAAATTTAAAAAAAAAAAAAAGAAAAAGGATTAGGAGTTTGATTCCTTACCTCTTCGTCGAAGAATACTGAATGGAGGACGTGTAGATCGGTGAACGGAGATCGTCAGAAAATTTTGGTGAGCGGCGGTCGTGAGGGAAGAACGTGAGATATGTAGAAATGAAATGTGGATAGATATTAGGTTTTAGAAATATTTTTTCTAAAATAAAATAAAAAATAAAAAAGAGGGCAAAATTTTCTAAAATAAAAATGAGGGAAATGTAAAAAAACTGTGGGAAAACTTTTGAGTATATTTTCTTTTAGCCTCAGAACTAATAAACACTAACTATAAAATTAAAAATTAATAATACATTAGCATTAGGAATTGTTGATGCTATTTTAAAATTAAATTATAAAATAATTAGCTTCAACAAATATATTATATAATGTCTAATTCTACTGATTCAAATTTATTTAAAAAATTAGTTTTAAAAAAAATATTTGTGTTTGTTTTATATTTTAATTCGTAAATGACCTTAGAGGGCGCTTTTCAGAAAGCGCTTTCTTATGTGCTACCTATAAGAGCGCTTTCCTTAGAAAGCGCTTTCTAAAGTGAAAAGAATTTAAGACCTATAAGAGCGCTTTTCTGAAAGCGCTTTCTAAGGTTACCTTTAGACAGCGCTTTTTAAAAGCGATGTCTAAAGTAATACCTATAGCAGCGCTTTCCAAAAAGCGCTTTCTAAGGTGGCATCCATTTATGGCATTTAACAGCGCTTTTAAAAAGCGCTTTCTAAAGCCTGTCTTTTACGGCGCTTTTTTTTAGCGAAATTTTTTTATTCTTTTTATCAGCGCTTTTTTATAAAAGCGCTGTCTTTTTGGTGCTGTCTATTCCTATTTTTGTCGTAGTGATGGAAGACAATGAAAGTATAACAGATTTCTTCACCAAAGTTACAAAGCTAGTGAATCAAATCAAGGTATGTGGAGAAGTGTTGACATCAAGATCAGTTGTGTCAAAGATCTTGAGGTTATTGGCTCCAAAATTCGACCACATGGTAGTAGCCATAGAAGAGTCGAAAGAATTGCATATACTGATGAAGGAAGAGCTTCAAGGGACGCTTAAGTCTCATGAACAAAGGATGGGGGAAAGATCTACAGGAAAGTCGAAGAGTGATATGGCTTTGCAGGCGCAGTCAAAAAAAGAAAAGAAAGGAAAAGGAAGTTGGAATGGCAACAAAGGTAAAGGAGGCTACAACAATTCGACTAGTCGAAATCAACATGAAGGAATCTGGTCAAATTAGAGAAAACCATGGAACCAAGGCAACCAAAGAGGTGGTGCTGCAGGTAGAGGAAGAGGTGGTAGTTGAAAGCCTGACAAAAGTCACATCCAGTGTTTCAATTGTCAGAAGTATGGTCACTATTTTAGTGATTGTCTAGAAAAGAAGAAGAATCAAGAAACTGATGCAAAGCTGGCAAAACATGAAGAAGAAGAGATGTTGCTGATGGTCATAACATGAGACGAAGAGAGATTCCAGGACCAGTGGTGCTTGGACTCAGGATGCTCATCACACATGACTGGAAGGAAAGATTGGTTTGTCAACATGAAGCCCTCGACGAAGAACATGGTGAAATTTGCGATGGACAATACTCTAGTAGCTAGAGGTATTGGTGATATTCTGACTATGAGGAAAGATGACAAGAGGTTAACAATTTCCAATGTGTTGTGCATACCAGGCATGAAGAGTAATTTGCTCAGTATAGGGCAGCTAGTCGAAAATAACTACAAGATGTCGACCGAAGACAAGATGATGAGAGTTCTCGACGCAGGTGATAGGTTGATCTTTAAGGCTCCAATGTCTCAGAATATGACCTTTAAGATTGAACTCAATGTGATGGAGCACAAGTGCCTAGCAACTGTAGCCAGCAGAGATGAATGGTTATGGAATTTTTTACTAGACCATCTCAACTTCATTGACATCAGAGAGCTAAAGAGAAGAAATATTGCTTCAGGATGACCTGAAATCGATATTCCAAGTGAAGTATGTGAAGAGTGTGTTCAGTCGAAACAACACAAGAATAGCTTCAACAAGGATGCAGGAAGGAAGTCAAAGGCAATTATGGGAGTCATATACTCTAATGTTTGTGGTCCAATTCAGATGGATTCGATTGGAGGCAACATATACTTTATCACGTTCATAGATGATTACAGTCAAAAGTTGTGGACTTACCTCATTAAGAAGAAAAGTGATGTGATCGAGGTATTTTCCATATTCAAATCTTTGGTCGAAAGACAGAGTGGTCGAAAGCAGAAAATTATAAGAACTGATGGTGGTGGAGAGTATGTGTCGAAAGAGTTTGATGCATTATATGAAAAAGAAGGGATTGTGCATAAGGTGGTGCCACCCTACTGTAACACCCCCAAAATTTGCCCGCATACTTTACCATCAATAAGTGGCTTATGCTTCACATACATGTGCATTTAGGTCATAAACATCATACATGGATCATTGGCTTTCGCAAGGCATGGGATCAGAGGTTTCTGTGGTATGGGTTGTTCAAAGCAAGAAGAATGAAACATACTCAAGCACTCAAGCTACAAAGACTCTTTATGCCTCAAGACCTCCTATTTGGTTCACCATTTCATTAGAAGATTGAAACTTGCAAGAAACTTGAAGAGGATCACCCTCTCCTATCTTTCGTCTCCAGATTAGGGTTTTGTCTATCTGTGTGTGTGGCACCCTCATGGGCAAAGATCTTGAAGCCTCATCATCCTCATATCATGTAAAACATCTTGGTTTAAGGGATTCTCAATTCTCTTCAGAAGAAATTAGGGCTTTCATATTTGATCAACATCTCATATCTTTTGGGGCTAAATTAGGGTTTTGTGTAAAATCAGTTTATTTTTTATTCTTTGGGCAAGACTTGATTTCATGGTCTTCTATATGTTCTCAAGTATCCATGGGTGGAGTACGGACCATCAATTTCATTCGGAGGGGTTTCAATTGGCCAAATGATTGAGAGTCAGCTAAATTGGGATAAAGTCAACTGAGAAGTGAAAAAAGTCAACTCTTGACTTTTTAAGGTCAATTTTGTGTTTGTCATGTCAAATATGACTAATGGGTGAAATTTGATCAAGAAATATCAAAGGAATAATGAAAAATCAAGGATTATGGAAAGTTTCCATTTTTGGCAAATTAGGGTTTTAAAACTTTCCATTTTTGGCAAGTTCTTTATGTTCTGCAGCCACTTTCAAGGCCATTTTCTCCTTGTTCCAAGCTTCATTTCATTTTTGTCAAACATGAAAGTTGTAGTGCTCATTTCCAGCTTTCCAACCATATAAAATTTATCTCAATTGGATCAAATTTGAGCAAGTTATAATTGTTGAAAGTGAAGGTGCGAGAAAGACACAAGAAAGGGGGGTTTGAATTGTGTATTCACTCTTTAATAACTTTTCGCATCTTATTGTTAAAGTGCTAAGATAACATCAAAGTTCGTTGAGAGACTCTAATTCGCGAAGTATCATTCAGACTTTGCAATGCTTAAAGCATCTGTGACAGGGAGGGTCTGAATAAGATATGCATAATTCAGAACTTGCAGTTCGGAAGCTTATCAGAGTTAAGCTGCAAGGTTCTGACTTGCTTATTTAAGGTTCTGATACTCAATACAGAAACATAAATAATAACTTAAAGCATAACAAGAGTAAAGAATGTTGGTGTAAGCCCTAGAGGCCAATACTTTTGGTACTTGTATCAAATTATTTATTAATAATAAAAGGCATTTATTTATTATGTTTGTTTTTCCAAAATGATAAAGTCCCTAGAATAGCTAGTTCGTTTAATGAAACATTAAATATGACTTAATCATGAGATTCCATTAAACATAAGGACACTATTCTTAAAGCATCCATAGTCGAGCTTTAATGTGAAATGGGATAGCCTTAAAACATTAAGACTATTATGTAGATAGACTGATGATCACATCTCATGGATCATGAATAAGGAGTTATCAAGTCTTGACATAGGTATGAATATTAGGAATAATATTTATACTGGATTGACCCACTATGAGAGTACTACATAGAATGTTATGCAAAGTGTCATAAGTTACTCTCATGGTGATAGTGGTGTATACCACCCTTCGACCTGAAACTACTATATACCTTAGATGTAGAGTCAAGTACTTTATTGTTGATCAAACATTGTCCATAACTGGATGATCATAAAGACAGTTGATGGGTACTTCACAAAGCATGCTGAGGGACATGAGTAGCCTAGATGGAATTTGCCCATCCTGCATAACAGGATAAATGTCTAAGGGCCCAATATTGAGCTGGACAAGGATGACATGGTATATGCCTTATGTTCAATATAGACATAGGGGCAAAGGGGTAATTGTACACACAAGTACTATCACAAAAGGTTTTGTCAGATCACATGACAATTTTGTGACTTGGGTAGCAGTGATGTGTTGCTAGATACCGCTCACTGTTTATTATGTTAAATACATGATTTAATATAATTGCCAACGTCGCGAAATCCTACAGGGTCACACGCATAAGGACAGTTGGAGAAGAGATAGAGTAAATAAGGAACACCGTAAGGTACGGTGCACTTGAATGGAATACGGAATATGGTAAGGTACCATGTAATATAATAATAGTTATTATCAATTTTATAATAGTTATAAAATATAATAATAATGAAATTATATTTATTATAATAATAGTTATTATAATAATATAATAATATTATTATTGAGTTGGGCTTTTTAGCTTGTAGCCCACACAAGTAGTTCTATAAATAGAACCCTTGTGTAGAAGCTTAAAGTTGTTGTTGAAACCCTGGCCGTATTCTATTTTTCCTCTCCCTCACTCAAAACCTTCAATCGTAATCAGCTAGCACTGTGACTGAAGGAAGCTGTTCGTGTGGACTGAGTAGAGGCGCTGTTTATCGTACAACGCTCGTGACCATCCATAGATTTGGAATCAAAGGTTTCATCGCCACAAAAGGTAACCTTTCTATCACAGATCATGATCTTTCATAAGGATCTCTAAAGGGAAATTTTTGTTTTCTGTTGCATTTAGATCGTAAATTTCCCTTCAGTGGTATCAGAGCCACTTCCGAAACCATGAGTCTGGTAATTGTTTATTTTCTGTCATTTTTGTTTTAATTGGATTATAACCGTAAAAATTAAATCAAATCCAGATATTGAATTTTTTGGCATCAAATTGTGTACGGTTTGGATGATTGATATTGACTATGCTTCAGAATCCGACAATAGTATGGTGAAGCAGCGATATGTCAATCGTCCATGAGTTACACATATATGATCGATCTAATTCATATGTGATATGATTAACTTTGATGCAAAGATGGTATATTGGATATACCATTTTATTTCGTTAGTTCAAATCACGTAATGATTATCATTCGATTGAGCGATCTGTGGTCATCTGCTTCAGAATCCGACTTTAGTATGGTGAAACAATAGCATACGGATCAATCATACTGAATTATTGATCATGGTGTTTTGATGGTATGAAATTGTTGCATCAAGGTTTATGACGGTACAAGGGTTGCGCCGTCAAAGAGGTCTACGATCAAAAGTCACGCGTTCTGTTAGTGTGACGGTCACCATAGCTTTGTGACGGTCGTCATGGGCTGATGTGTGACGGTCGCCATGGCAACTGTGACGGTCATCACAGGCAGTATGACGGCGCAAATGTTGTGTCAATGCATTCTGCGCTTTAGGTCATGCATTCGCCGAAAATTTAATTTGATTTATTTAATAAACAGGATTTAAATTAATAATAATAAAAATTATTTATTATTTTTCTTGTGGTTGTCGCTCCCAGGATTTTCATCCAGGTATAAACGCGAGAGTGGCGCGGATAACAGAATCGCCAGCCGTGTAAATTTATCCCAAGAGTTGGAAAGGGAACACCGTATAAACCTGAGGAAGAGGGAAAGGAATGGTCATCGCAACCATAACCTAGGTTCGGGAGTCGGTTACGCGAGGGGAAGGTGGTATCACCCCACGCGTCCATCGTACTCGATGGGATCCACACTTGTTGTCTACTCTAAGGGTGAGTTATCCTATCATCTAGGGCTGTACTAAAACGGGGGAAGGGGAGACAAAGACAGACTTGGTAGGATGTCGACGTCCTAGGCCTACGTACCCCCTTGTGCAATGGGGAATTCAGAGTCAACGTAGTTCGGACCAAGTTCTTTTGTGTTTTTTATGAGCGACGTTAAGTTCGCGTCCGGCAGTTAGGGTCGATGCCTGTTTGCGACTCAGACAGAAGGTAACGTGCCCTTTTTGAAAATAGCCTTTAAGTTTGGAAATCCCGAAGGACAAAAAGGTTTGAAATTGGTTTGTGTCTTTTTTTAGGACAGAAGTGGCTTAAGTTAGTTCCTAAGTTGCATTGCGCCAAAGTCTAGGGCACAGGGGCGAATACTTAACGCATCGTCCCAAGACAGGACGCTCGCTAAGCACTCTAGAAAGATGAGAGAAAGCCCCTTATTTCTCATTCCCCATACGTAAGGCTCGTGCGTAATACACCTTATTCTTATTAAGTGTTTTAAAGAAATTTGAGATGAGAAGATAGAAGACACAAGGGTAACTCTAAAGGGGGACTATGAATCCTAAAGTTATCATGCATAGGTGACCTACGGTTAGTGAGGTTTGACGACAACCCAAATCCTACAGGAAGGAGATGAGAGAAGGAGAGAATAGTAAAGGTGAATATGGATGTTTATCCACCCCCTTAAAGAACTTACCTTAGACCCTGCATAAAAGATTAGTACAGAATAGACATAAGTAAGAGAGATGAGGTGAATGAAAATCAAACAATGACAAATAACAATGATTATCATCCAAACATGAATCAAAGAAACAAAGAAACAACCCCAAAGCAAATGGCACAAGTGCCTTTCAAACAAGGACCTAGGCATGATCATAAACACACACATAAGCAAATCTCAAGTGAAAATAAATAAAACAATTGGAGAAATAACTCCCAAAATTCCCAAATTAAATATCAAGGTTCCTCAGCCAGAGGCAAGCAACGCATCAAAAATTCCTGCAAAAATCCAAAGTGTTAGTCATTCAAATAATTAGGCAGAGTTCAGGTGGGAATAGGGTTCAATGTGCCAAAGGGAAGGACCAAAATGAAATATGAAATAAATTTAAAAATGAAAGAAAAATGTTTTAATGCATTTTAGGATGTTATCTAATAGATGCAAAAGGAACGAATCAAAAATATTTTATGAATGCAGAGAAATAAAATAAACAAATTGTGTATGCATGAAATGCATAATGCAAAAAGAAAATGAATAAAATAATTAATTTAAATGATATAAATAAAATAAAAGTAAAAAATAAAATTTGTAAAAATTTTATAATGTAATAAAGATGATGTATGAATTTTATGGGAATTTTAAAATGCAAGAAGGTATTTTTAAAATTAAAATATGAAAATGATAAATTGAATAAAAATAAAAAAGAAATAAAATGGGCTGGGGGTGCGTTAAGTAAAAAATACGTTGGAAATGGAATTGGGCTGAAGAGTGGGGGGTGCGTATAGCAACCCAGCCCACTAATTGATCAGAAAAAAAACAAAAATAAGAGGAAGCTACCGTGTGCATACCACGTGCGAGGCGCGTGAGTTTTTTATTCGCTGCCAGTATTGTGGTCGTTTGATCCATCAGACGGTTCATGATCTGTCAACCAATATAAAAAGTAAACAAAATAAAAAAATATGATTTGAGGAGCATGGTAATTGTCGTGGGGTCATATGTATGCAATCAATGAAATAAAATCAGAAAAAAAATAATAAAAGGGACACGCGGCCGGCTGGTGACCACACGATGGAACGCATCAACGGTCCACACTTCGTCTTCTTCGTCCAGCTCTCCCCTTCGCCGGACCACCACCCATCGCCGGAGCCCTAGCTCCGGCAGCCCCTCTTGCTTCACCTGCAAATCCAAACATGCCCAGAAAACACGAAACCACATACCATTCTGCCCAGATTTTTGCAAGGAACACGAATATGCAATCAAAATTTAAAAATAACCAATATATATTGAAAAACGAAGAGGTTAAGGTTAGGGCATAAAACTTCAAACACACATAGCAAGCAGTATACACGTCCAAACACCACAAAAATTACATCAGCATGATCAGTGACATTCACACAACAATATGCATGCTTAAAAAATGAGTTTCACGATCATCAAAATCAACCCTAACCTGAGATGGCTCCACACGTGTGCTTGCTTTTGGCTGTAAATGGTGGTTGATTTCTACTCTGTGGATCCCCAGGAAGAGGTTTGTGGAAGTACTTTTGGCAAAGACCTTGTGGATCGTGAGTTTTGATGAAAAAGAGCTTTAGGGTTCAAGCTTGGATTCCTCTCCAAAATCACGTGTAACTAACCCTAACCAGTGCATGGATGGGTTTATAAAGACTAGGGTTTGCCTCTGAATATGAATTGGGCTTGGGTAATTACTTGTTTAATGATTTTTGAATTATTTTGGAATTTTGCATTATGTGGAATATACCTCTCTTCATGCATGTTCACTTAAAAATTCCATGATGGATCACTTGCATTTGGATTGATAATTACACCCCCATAGAACTTGGGCCTTGAAAATAATTGGTTCATGAGCTTTAAATAATTTGGGAGTTTTGAATAATGGGGAATAAATGAAGAACAAACCATGGAATTGCTTCATTCTTAGGCCCAAAATAATCCTCAAGGAATGTCTTTTAATATTGGAATGTGGCATGAAGCAATGGAATTGATTATAGGTCATTATGCCCAGAGTTGTGAAAATGGGATCATGAGAAACCCTAAAAACCAACTTGCCTTCTTTTGATCATAACTGGAGTTTCACAAATGATATGGAGACCCACTAGTACTTTTTAGAAAGATAAGAAAAATATCTTCAACTTTCATGTTGGAGAAAAATCCATTTGAAGCATTCTTACTGATGAAAAGTCAAGTTGAATGCAGTGCAGGAACTTGCCCAAAAAGGAAACTTTTCATTATAGGTCACTTTCCAAATTTAGAAACTTTGCACCAACTCCTGATTCCTGACAAATATGTATGAAACTTGACCCCTGGAGACCATATGAGGATATGAGATCTTAAAATCCCTGAAGAGAACCTCAAAATTTCACAGTTGACTTTTCTCCTTTCACTGTTGACTTTTCCCTAAATTCAACTGATTTTCAATCCATTGGCTAATTGAACTTCTCCTGAACCAAGCTGATGGACAATCTTCCACCCCTAGGTATTTAGGGACCCAAGGAATACCATGGAATCAAGTCTTGCCCAAAAAATCAGAAATGAACTGACTTTATAGCAAACCCTAGTTTTAGTACCCTCAGTCTATGAGGAAATAGCACAGTCTCCAAATCCAAATTCCTCTGAATATGATGTGTATCCTCTCCAACAAAGATAATATATGTCATTTGGTGATGATAAAAACCCAAGGAGCCTTCTCATTGGAGCAATAAACCCAAGAATTTCAAAACCCTAATTCATGCACTAGTTAGGAGAGTGATTCCACTTGAGATCCCTTGCAACCTGTGAACTCTTGATGAGGTAGTAGACCAGATAGGACTTTACCCTGACCCCATGCTAATGATATGCATACATGATAATGCAAAAATGAAATGAAACATAAGCCAGTTAGTACTAAAGTAAGGAGGATAAATTTTGGGATGCAACAGCTGCCCCTATTCAATCAACTTGGTCCTGAGGGTATGATAGCGGCGGCTTTCAGACAATCAGGATGCACGGAGATTGAATAACAAAGAACCCGGAAATTTGTAATCCTCCACTGAAGAATTAGTCATAGATGCTGCTATGCTGAGTATAAAACGAAACGAACTTCCCCAACTGACGAAGTAAATCTTCAAAAGGTTGCTATCTCTCCTGATAAAGAGATACTAGCAAGATGAATGTCATCCCTACTGATAAAGGGTAACTGATGAGAGAAATATCCGAAAGATTGCTATCTCTCCTGACAAAGAGAAACTAGCAATACCAATGCCTTCCCTGCTGATAAAGGGAATTGACGAAGAAAATATCCGAAATATTACTATCGCTGCTGATAAAGAGAAACTAGCAAGATGAATGCCATCCCTGCTGATAAAGGGATTTAGCAAAATAGATGTCATCCCTGCTGATAAAGGGAAACTGACGAAAAGAAGTATCCAAAAGCTCGCTATCTCTGCTGATAAAGAGAAACTAGCAACACAAAAGCCATCCCTGCTGATAAAGGGAAACTGACGAAATAAAATCTTCTTCAAAAGATTGCCATCTCTGCTGATAAAGAGATTTAGCAAAATAAATGCCATCCCTGCTGATAAAGGGAAACTGACGAAAAGAAGTATCCAAAAGCTCGCTATCTCTGCTGATAAAGAGAAACTAGCAACACAAAAGCCATCCCTGCTGATAAAGGGAAACTGACGAAAGAAAATCTTCTTCAAAAGATTGCCATCTCTACTGATAAAGAGATTTAGCAAACCAATTCCATCCCTGCTGATAAAGGGAAACTAGCGAAATAAATGCCATCCCTGCTGATAAAGGGAAACTGACGAAGAATTATCCAAAAGATCGCTATCTCTGCTGATAAAGAGAAACTAGCAAAATAAATGCCATCCCTGCTGATAAAGGGAAACTGACGAAAGAAAATCTCCAAAAGATTGCTATCTCTGCTGATAAAGAGATACTAGCAAACTGATGCCATCCCTGCTGATAAAGGGAAACTGACGAAAGAAAATCTCCAAAGGATTGCTATGCCATCCCTGCTGATAAAGAGATTTAGCACAACAAACGGCGACTTCACTGGGGATAACGTGAAACAAAACTTCTGGTTTAAACCACCTCTGGCAAACAAAATATGTCAAGCAAGAACGGGATTTCACAAAAGTGAAAAGGCCAGACAAACTCATAACGGACCCATGATCCACAGATAAGATGACTCCGCTGGGGAAAGGAGAAGTCTAAATAAAAGACTCTGCCGGGGAGCACAAGTATAAGGACCGCATCCCTCTAAAATCTCCTAAGTTATGCCATCGCTGCTGGGAAAGAGAACTGGCAAGGAAAGCATCAATCCTGGCTTATACTTCAAATGCAAATGGAAATGCTATGTGTTTGAGAATGCAATGCAAATGCTTATGATATGCAAAAGAGCCCCTCCAGCAAAATAAATGCCGGAGAGAAAGGAACCATTCAGCAGGGGACGACAAAAATAAATTATCCTCTGATTCCAAGAACTCTGCTGAGAAGGATCACATTGACCGACTCTTTGGATCAACGACTTCTGCTGGGGATGAAATCCCGAAAGAACTTCCGGGGGCCACACCTGTCTTTCACTGAAGGTAATATCCAAAACCTGAGGTTTCTCCTCTGCTGGGGGAGTTGAGAATGAATGCCAATGACAGAACCAGAAGTCAATTGCTGAGGATTGCTAATAACCAATGGGCTTAGAACTTGCTGGGGGATGCCAGCCCGTAATCATCCTGCTTGGGGAGAACAGTCCATAACATCATCCTGCTTGGGGATACTACTGAACTTAGCCTTCTGATGGGGAGAATGACTTTACTCCCCCCTTGCTAGGGATTAGACTATGACATCGTCGGTGAAAGCACGCTACCTGACTGGATGGGGGAAGTGAACACCCTGATTCTGTGGGGAATTAACATCTTGTTTCAGAGAAAATACTTTCCAGGTCTCCTGCTGGGGAAGGTCCGCTCTGCTGAGGAAAGTTTGTCCTGATGGGGAAGGAGCAATCTCAATGCTGGGGAGAGCCCACTGCTGGGGGTGTACAATCCTGTTGTCCTGCAACTTGACTTGTCTTTATGGTCATAAACGACTCTTTGAACTTTCCACTTGCCCCAGACCACCAGGTCTAATGGAGGAAATCACCTCAAGAGGATTTTATAGAAGACCGGGCGTTCGCACTGCCCCAGGGTCTTCAAACTCTTGGAGAGATTTATCAGATCTCGACGTAACTGCCCCAGGCTGTATGACCCATGAAGTAACTTACCTCGAAAGGATTTGTAACGACCTGAAACACTTTGCCCCGGTATTCTGAACTTTGAAGAGGTGCTTCTAATTAATTGTCTTTTGGAGAGGACAATCTCCCACGCTCTAGAGATGGCCTGCCCCAATATGAGCTTTGAAGTGACTTTGCCCCTGATCTTAGAATGAATGCCCCAGTAATAACTGAATTTCGGAGAGATTTCTCGACGTGACTGCCCCAGATTGGCTACATCTTAACACGACTTACTGGGGAGAACCCACTCTATACTGAGTCTCTTGGCAGCATGCCCTCTGATATGATTGTCCTTTAGAATTTTCAAGCCTCCCAACTTAGCGTGATCAAGCTTCTTGACTGACGTTCACCGTGTAAGTTGCATTGATGCTTAGGCCCATGTATGCAAGCAGAACAAGTTATTTATGAGACCGAGAATTCTAATGCAACACTCATGTTAACCTTGAAGTTTTTATTGAAAATGCGTCGCCAAGCCTTGTGAATGAATCACTTGTTGGGATGCTACCTTGATTTTTGAATGGTAAAAACAATGCGCACATGCAATACCAACAAATCTTATTAGCACAACTCATAGGAGTCAGGAACGCCATCCGGTTGGAGTACGCTTTCGGACTGAACCCTGTTTCAATTAGGACTTTTAAGGGCTGTAACGTGGTTTGGTTCACGGTTTCAGAAAGAAGGATTTATGGCTCAAAATTTAACGGTGCCCACCCACTCTTTGTGATGTTCTCCAGTCCTGTGTTCAGTTAATCTGACCCAAACGCTCATCTCTCCAAGGGCTTATGATCTTTAAGGAACCCACGCCACTAATGGTTTGACACCTAAGGAAATTTTGGAGTGATAGTCACCCTTTTATCTTTTGTGTCTGTAATCACACGAAATTGTTCTTATCGGGGATTCTCTTTTGTAACGCTTTTCATTTTTTCTTTCTTTTGCTTTTTTGATCCCTAATTTTTGCCTGGACTGACTCTTTTGAGTTTTTTCGATTTTGAAGTCCAGCGGGATGCCCTGACTTTTGCCTAAGTCGCTTGTTTTCAAGTTTCGACTTAGCGGGCTTTCTTTTTATTCCCCTTTTGAACAAAGCGTGTGACACTGGTTGTCTTACTTGCTTGAAAGGGTTGTGACTGCCTTACTCCTTGATTGTCGATGGATAACCATTGTGGTTTCACATCTCTTGTCCTCTTGATGGTGGGATAGTAGGTAATGGTTCCTCGGATGCACACTCTCCTTGGAATTTGAACGCTCGGTCAAACTAACTGACGCCTACCCTGCCCCTGGGTTAAGTGTGAGGGTTTTTTCCGTACGAAAGAAGCTCCTACTTCAAGGCTCAAAGGGGTTAACGAGGGTCTATCTCCCTTATATCTCTGGTGTTTGGGAAGTTGAAACAATGCCTGTACATCCTCAATAAGGTTCTAACCTTGAACATACAACCAGAGATTATGCGTTTTCATCTCATCATCCTCCCTCAAGAGTTCTAAACAAGAAAATTGGTATTGCAGTGCATATAAACATTTAAGAGTGAACACGAATGGATTACTTCAAGGAAAACATACTCATTGCGTTAATATCATCAAAAAACAAACGAGTCTTACATGCATACGATGCTTTTAACAAGAAATGAAAAAACTATAAATGAAAATGCAGTAAAGAAACTGATGACTGTTGTTGCTGAGGAAGCTTGATTCCGTCTGGACTAATTTCTTCTGATGATGTCCTTTTAAGTCTTCACGCAGATAAGGGGTCGACATGCACAACCAAGTCTCCTTCTGGAAATGATATGTACCCTTGGTCAATCAATTGTTGCACTTTGGCTTGAAAGGCTTTTCAATCTTCGGTTGAGTGCCCTATAGATCCTCCATGATATCCACATTGCACATGGGGGTTGTACCCCGGAGGGTATGGTTCTGGAACAGGCTTCAAAGTCTTAGGCTCCACCAATGAGTTTCGAACTAGGTGTGGCAAGAGTTTACTGTACGACATGGGAACTGGATGAAGAGGAGCATTCCTTCTTTCCAAGTTGTTGCGCGGCCTATGCTGGCGCTGATACTTCTGTTGTTGATGCTGATTTGAGCGTATAATCTTTTCAGGCATTTTTCTCTTCAGATTTGGTCGAGGCTTAGGCAGCATTTGTGGATGTGGGGATTCTAAGGCCAAAGACTGCAAGAAATGCCCCTGACTTGATGTAGCTTTGGGAGAGGCAACAGGGATATCCACCTTTTTTTCAACAGGTAGAGTAGGACCACCATGTATGCTTACACCGCTCCGCACGAATTCAATTGCCTTGGAATCTATCAGATCCTAGACAACATGCTGAAATGCCCTACAATCTTCCACATTATGCCCCGGCGCACCAGAGTGAAAATCACAGTGGGCTCTTGCATCATAACCTGGTGTGGGAGTACCATAGGGAGGAGCCAAAGTCCTTTTTCGTACCAATTGTAACTGAAGGAGATGCTGCAGTAGTTGAGAATATGGCATAGGGAGCGGGTGGAAAACTCTTTCAGACTTCTTCTGTCTCTGTGTACACTTTTTGCCCTTGGGCTTCTCTTGGGAGCCAAGACTTAGCTGCTGCTGGGAAAGTTCAGGAGCTTCCGCTAGTGGAAGAGATCCACGATTTAAATCAAGTTCCAAAGAGATGGGAGGAGTAATGACCTCTGTCGCGGAAGCGAGCACATGACTGTTTTCCTTCTTTAACACTGTTTTCAAAATTTCCATGATCAAACCCATCTGAGTCTTCATCTGATTGACCTCCTCCTTCAGCATCTTCTGCTCTTGGGACATGACCAGCATGTCTTCCCCAAACTGCCTCATCTGAACCTTCATTTCAAGCATCTCTGAACGGAGTTGTTCCACGGCTATCCCCTAGTTATCACAGACTGAGTAGAATACCGGTGAACTGGCTGATCAATCCTGACTGAGATGGAGAGCAAAAATAAGAACACCAGAGATAAACACCTGTTATGCAAAATAATTATGCAAAATGATTATGCAAAATGATCATGACTATGCAAATGAACATGTTTGAAAATTCGCAGGGCGATCCACCCCTTGATTCCAGCTTAATGACAAGATAGAACGGAACTACTGCTCATATATTAAGAAAACCAGAGGAAAACCAAATGTCAACAATCACAAACCCAAAATAAATGAGTCTGAACATAATAATCATAGATCCCAACCAACAAGCCTGGCGGTGGTCCAAATAATGAAAGAAAATAGAAAACTACGGCATGTCATCAAAGTCCACAAGTGTCAATCCTCCCCATCCACTATGCTTTCTGCTCCTGTCTTGAATTTCCTTGAACAGCTTTTTGGTGTCGGGATGCTTTGGTCTCTGAATTAGCTCTTGAATGAGAACGTCTCTTCTATGTATGATCCCTTCCAAATATCGGCAATGCAACTCCCAAGCGTCTTCTCCAGAAACACCATCCGTGCTAGGTCCCTCATGTCTAGGTTTCTTCACTTCAGCTTGGGCTTTCAGTTCCTCCATGGAGGCTATGGCTTCATTGAGTCGACCCTCGACTACTTGTCTCTTGAATATCCCTGATAAGATCTCGGCGTCTTTCTTCTTGAGCGTCGACTTCAACTGATCCATCTTAGCTATGTAGTCCTCTTCCTTTCTCTTATTCTCAGCCATGGCAGTTTCTTGGTGATCATTGAACCTGTGAATCTTCAACAAAGCCTTGCCTAATTCCTCCTCCTTGGACCTGAGAACGTTACTGATACCATCTAAAGCTTGTTTCATTCTTTCCCTGGATGCGACCATGTCAGCAAGCTCTTTTTCTGCTTTAGCAAGGAGCTCTGTCTTCGACTTGGCGGTGTGAACAGCTTCACCCCGCTCATGCTTCCACTGATAAATCTCTTTCTTTGGTTCACTATTTTCTTCCCGCGACCTTTCCTTTTCAGCCCATAATTTGTCATACTTCTCTAACTCAACGGTGGTAGGAGGCTCGATCACCAAAGGATACAAAGGTGGTTCCACCGAGAATGGAAGAAGCTCCTCTTCTGCTCTCTTCTCAATCCATTCTTTATAGGAAGGGAAAGCCTGATTGTTACTTTTCCCGAATGGAATTTTACCCTTCTTGGTCACCTGTTTCCAAGCATTCACAATTTTCGTCATCATCTCCTGATCCTTAATACCATTGAAGAATAAGGACTCTCTGATATCTCTCTCGTCTGGTGGACCTCTCAAAGGATAACCAAACTGTTTAATAACAAGGGAAGGATTATAGTTAATTCCCCATTTTCTCCCTATCAAGGGTACATTAGGGAATTCTCCGCACTTGTAAATGATCTCCATCCCTAGCAAGTCACGATTAATCCAAACGATGTTATCAGCAGTCAAGCCCATAACCCTCTTAGACCACTTCAAAGAATCTTTCGTATCAACGAAAGTGCCAGATTCAGGGAGACGACTCAGAAACCAAGTAGCTAAGAGCGGTGCACAGCAACTCACAGTTTTCCCACGCCTATTCTCATTCTTATAGTGAACTGAATGGTACACATCACCTAGCAAGGTAGGTATAGGATTCTTCGACATAAAGATCCTGACGGCGTGCATATCCACCAGATCAGGAATATTCGGAAACAGAACAATCCCATAGATACACACAGCCAGAATAGCTTGGAAAGCAGTCCAGTTCTTCTCTTTGACATGTATGCAGGCTTGATCAAATAGGAACTTCAATAGGAAACCCTTAACTCCTTGTTTTTCTTCAATATTACTGTTCAGGATGGATTCACTAAAATGAAGAGCCACAGCCATTTCTTTTATACCAGGGTGTTCCTCAGAAAAGAAAACTATATCATGCCCGATAGGAATTCCCAAAATAAATGAGAACTCCTCCAACTTTGGTGCCAAGATGTAGTCCGGGAAAATGAAGCAACGCAGAGACGGATCGTAAAACTGAAGAAGTGTGTGAATGGCATCCTTCTCATACTTGGAGATGTTATAGACAAATTTCAGAAGTCTTCCATACCTTCCACTGAACTCTGTACGGACTTCGGAGCCAGCCATATTAATCAGTTTGTGAATCAGTGTCAAAGTCGGTTCTGGGAACGAATAGGCAACAGTCTACTTTCTCTGAACATCCATGCTGAAATAACCTCAGAAAACCGGAATCAAGAGTAAGATGCAAGCCCTGAAAAATGTCAAACACGTCAGAATGCAAGAAAAATGATATGCTCATGCAAACATGGGGTCAAGGCACACTGCTGGATGTGCTGTGCTGTTAGCTGAACGAGAAACCAGAAAACCAGAACTCTGAACCACTGAGGAACCCAAATAATCAGACATTGATGAGAAATCCAGAAAACCGGGTAGGTTGAAAGTGTCGGTTATCTGCAAACCTGCAAACGCCCATCCCCTCTCACATGTGGGTACTAGGATGTTCAGTATCCTGGGCTCTCAAGTCGAGAAATGATGATACGTTCACCATTTCTGGTTTGGCATCATCATCAATCGAGGAGGCCTCAACTGATTCTCCAAAGCGGAAGGTCCTCAGCTTTGGCACTGAGGTCGAGAAACAATAGTACATTCATCCCTCGGGGTACAGTACTAAAGTCAATCGAGGAGTGCCTCCACTGATTCTCTTCAAAACGTAGGGGCCATCCTATGCGAGTTCCAAAGCGGGCCCTCGGGTGCGAATAGGTTTGCCACAGGATGTGGTCTGCCACTGTCACCACTAAAGAGGGATGTTTCCACTAAGGTCCTCAATGATCGGTCACCAGAGTCGACAGCTCTCTAGATCAACACCCCAACATGCGCAAGACACACACGTTAGACTGCGTCCCAAGATAGCCTCGTCTGGTTGTGAATTTCGTGAACACACAAACGTACCAAGCGGGCACGTAGGTCCCACTACTTTCCACTCTAGTCCTAGGGTATACTCAAGCCTGGGTATTGGCCTTCGCTCTCAGTCCCACCCAACCTGCAAAACAAAGAACAGCCAGCACAGCACAGCAGCATGACAGTAATAAAAAATGAAATGCAGAAAATGCGGTAAAAATAAAAATAAAATACAACACATAAAGCAAAACAAAAACAAAACACCCAAAGAAAACAAAGACAAGCAAGCGCTAGAATTGACTCGCTTAGGGATGGACCAGCATAGGTCAACCAGAATTCCCCAGCAGAGTCGCCAGCTGTCGCTCCCAGGATTTTCATCCAGGTACAAACGCGAGAGTGGCGCGGATAACAAAGTCGCCAGCCGTGTAAATTTATCCCAAGAGAGGGAAAGGGAACACCGCATAAACCTGAGGAAGAGGGAAAGGAATGGTCATCACAACCATAACCTGGGTTCGGGAGTCGGTTACGCGAGGGGAAGGTGCTAGCACCCCACGCGTCCATCGTACTCGATGGGATCCACGCTTGTTGTCTACTCTAAGGGTGAGTTATCCTGTCATCTAGGGCTGTACTAAAACAGGGGAAGGGGAGACAAAGACAGACTCGGTAGGACGTCGACGTCCTAGGCCTACGTACCCCCCTTGTGCAATGGGGAATTCAGAGTCAACGTAGTTCGGACCAAGTTCTTTTGTGTTTTTTATGAGCGACGTTAAGTTCGCGTCCGGCAGTTAGGGTCGATGCCTGTTTGCGACTCAGATGGAAGGTAACGTACCCTTTTTGAAAATAGCCTTTAAGTTTGGAAATCCCGAAGGACAAAAAGGTTTGAAATTGGTTTGTGTTTTTTTTTAGGACAGAAGTGGCTTAAGTTAGTTCCTAAGTTGCATTGCGCCAAAGTCTAGGGCACAGGGGCGAATACTTAACGCATCGTCCCAAGACAGGACGCTCGCTAAGCACTCTAGAAAGATGAGAGGAAGCCCCTCATTTCTCATTCCCCATACTTAAGGCTCGTGCGTAATACACCTTATTCTTATTAAGTGTTTTAAAGAAATTTGAGATGAGAAGAGAGAAGACACAAGGGTAACTCTAAAGGGGGACTATGAATCCTAAAGTTATCATGCATAGGTGACCTACGGTTAGTGAGGTTTGACGACAACCCAAATCCTAAAGGAAGGAGATGAGAGAAGGAGAGAATAGTAAAGGCGAATATGGATGCTTATCCACACCCTTAAAGAACTTACCTTAGACCATGCATAAAAGATTAGTACAGAATAGACATAAGTAAGAGAGATGAGGTGAATGAAAATCAAACAATGACAAACAACAATGATTATCATCCAAACATGAATCAAAGAAACAAAGAAACAGCCCCAAAGCAAATGGCACAAGTGCCTTTCAAACAAGGACCTAGGCATGATCATAAACACACACATAAGCAAATCTCAAGTGAAAATAAATAAAACAATTGGAGAAATAACTCCCAAAATTCCCAAATTAAATATCAAGGTTCCTCATCCAGAGGTAAGCAACACATCAAAAATTCCTGCAAAAATCCAAAGTGTTAGTCATTCAAATAATTAGGCAGAGTTCAGGTGGGAATAGGGTTCAATGTGCCAAAGGGAAGGACCAAAATGAAATATGAAATAAATTTAAAAATGAAAGAAAAATGTTTTAATGCATTTTAGGATGTTATCTAATAGATGCAAAAGGAACGAATCAAAAATATTTTATGAATGCAGAGAAATAAAATAAACAAATTGTGTATGCATGAAATGCATAATGCAAAAAGAAAATGAATAAAATAATTAATTTAAATGATATAAATAAAATAAAAGTAAAAAATAAAATTTGTAAAAATTTTATAATGTAATAAAGATGATGTATGAATTTTATGGGAATTTTAAAATGCAAGAAGGTATTTTTAAAATTAAAATATGAAAATGATAAATTGAATAAAAATAAAAAAAGAAATAAAATGGGCTGGGGGTGTGTTAAGTAAAAAATACATTGGAAATGGAATTGGGCTGAAGAGTGGGGGGGTGAATAGCAACCCAGCCCACTAATTGATCAGAAAAAAAACAAAAATAAGAGGAAGCTACCGTGTGCATACCACGTGCGAGGCGCGTGAGTTTTTTATTCGCTGCCAGTATTGTGGCCGTTTGATCCATCAGACGGTTCATGATCTGTCAACCAATATAAAAAGTAAACAAAATAAAAAAATATGATTTGAGGAGCATGGTAATTGTCGTGGGGTCATATGCATGCAATCAATGAAATAAAATCAGAAAAAAAATAATAAAAGGGACACGCGGCCGGCTGGTGACCACACGATGGAACGCATCAACGGTCCACACTTCGTCTTCTTCGTCCAGCTCTCCCCTTCGCCGGACCACCACCCATCGCCGGAGCCCTAGCTCCGGCAGCCCCTCTTGCTTCACCTGCAAATCCAAACATGCCCAGAAAACACGAAACCATATACCATTCTGCCCAGATTTTTGCAAGGAACACGAATATGCAATCAAAATTTAAAAATAACCAATATATATTGAAAAACGAAGAGGTTAAGGTTAGGGCATAAAACTTCAAACACACATAGCAAGCAGTATAAACGTCCAAACACCACAAAAATTACATCAGCATGATCAGTGACATTCACACAACAATATGCATGCTTAAAAAACAAGTTTCACGATCATCAAAATCAACCCTAACCTGAGATGGCTCCACACGTGTGCTTGCTTTTGGCTGCAAATGGTGGTTGATTTCTACTCTGTGGATCCCCAAGAAGAGGTTTGTGGAAGTACTTTTGGCAAAGACCTTGTGGATCGTGAGTTTTGATGAAAAAGAGCTTTAGGGTTCAAGCTTGGATTCCTCTCCAAAATCACGTGTAACTAACCCTAACCAGTGCATGGATGGGTTTATAAAGACTAGGGTTTGCCTCTGAATATGAATTGGGCTTGGGTAATTACTTGTTTAATGATTTTTGAATTATTTTGGAATTTTGCATTATGTGGAATATACCTCTCTTCATGCATGTTCACTTAAAAATTCCATGATGGATCACTTGCATTTGGATTGATAATTACACTCCCTTGGAACTTGGGCCTTGAAAATAATTGGTTCATGAGTTTTAAATAATTTGGGAGTTTTGAATAATGGGGAATAAATGAAGAACAAACCATGGAATTGCTTCATTCTTGGGCCCAAAATAATCCTCAAGGAATGTCTTTTAATATTGGAATGTGGCATGAAGCAATGGAATTGATTATAGGTCATTATGCCCAGAGTTGTGAAAATGGGATCATGAGAAACCCTAAAAACCAACTTGCCTTCTTTTGATCATAACTGGAGTTTCACAAATGATATGGAGACCCACTAGTACTTGTTGGAAAGAGGAGAAAAAGATATTCAACTTTCAGGTTGGAGAAAAATCCATTTGAAGCTTTCTTGCTGATGAAAAGTCAAGTTGAATGCAGTGCAGGAACTTGCCCAAAAAGGAAACTTTTCATTATAGGTCACTTTCCAAATTTAGAAACTTTGCACCAACTCCTGATTCCTGACAAATATGTATGAAACTTGACCCCTGGAGACCATATGAGGATATGAGATCTTAAAATCCCAGAAGAGAACCTCAAAATTTCACAGTTGACTTTTCTCCTTTCACTGTTGACTTTTCCCCAAATTCAACTGATTTTCAATCCATTGGCTAATTGAACTTCTCCTGAACCAAGCTGATGGACAATCTTCCACCCCTAGGTATTTAGGGAACCAAGGAATACCATGGAATCAAGTCTTGCCCAAAAAATCAGAAATAAACTGACTTTATAGCAAACCCTAGTTTTAGTACTCTCAGTCTAGGAGGAAATATCACAGTCTCCAAATCCAAAATTCTCTGAATATGAAGTGTATCCTCTCCAAAAAAGATAAGATATGTCATTTGGTGATGATAAAAACCCAAGGAGCCTGCTCATTGGAGCAATAAACCCAAGAATTTCAAAACCCTAATTCATGCACTGGTTAGGAGAGTGATTCCACATGAGATCCCTTGCAACCTGTGAACTCTTGATGAGGTAGTAGACCAGATAGGACTTTACCCTGACCCCATGCTAATGATATGCATACATGATAATGCAAAAATGAAATGAAACATAAGCCAGTTAGTACTAAAGTAAGGAGGGCAAATTTTGGGGTGCAACAGTGGTGATCCGTTATGGCCTTAGTTTATTTTTCTTTGTTTTGGATTTTATAAATACGACCTGCGTGTCGTGCCTCTCTCTTATTCTCATCATGTAACTTCTTTTCTCATCTCACTCCCTCGTATGTAAAACGGGTTTCCTTTATGTAATGTGTTATTATGAAGAAAGAGAAGACTACAAAACAAAGAAGGACAGCCTTGGAGATATTGCTTGGAGAAGTGAAGATCGTTATTAGGTTTAGCTTAAGTTCTCTCATTGGCTTAGGAGAACAATTGCGCTAGGGGCCATAACTGTTTCATTTGTATGTATGTATGTTGATATATATTGTATGTATATTGTATGCATGTGTGAGGAACGGTTTATATGATAAATAAGTCGGTGAGATCAAACTAATTAAAAATCCCTCAAAACAAAATATTAAGTTTTTTGCTTTCCAAGTTTTAGAACTCATCAAGGCTAGTATCGAATATTGTAGGTTTCGCCTAACGCAAGGTGCATGTTCTATATTAGTAAGGTGCGATGGGATAATTGTAATATCCAATTTCTAAAATAATGGGTCAAACTTAACTAAATATAATAAGATTATATGCGTTTAGAAGCAAGAGTTGGGAATAGTCCATATGATGGATTGGAATAAGGAGTTATTCACCCAACTGAAATATTCGAGAATTGTATTGGATACAATTGGAAGGAGTTCCTACCTAAATAGCTAAGTTTTGTGTAATTAGCCTAACGTTGACCTAAAACAAAGTGAAATATGGATCTCGATCCACTAAAAAATCTTCCAACGGGATTTTCCGAATCAAATGATGAGGGTCATTTGGTTTGAGTAAAATAGTGGGAGCATATTTAATTAAAGGCCTAATTGAATATGTTATGATACTTATATTTTTCCATTCCATTTTGTAGATTACCATGACAACAAACACATCTAATAACATTTTGCGAACAATCCTGGATAAGGAAAAATTGTCTGGGACAAATTTTCTGGATTGGCACCGAAATCTGAGGATTGTCCTCAAACATGACAGAAAGTTGTATGTCTTAGAGACACCTGTTCCTAATGAGGAACCTCCTAGTTCTGCTCCTAAGGCTGAAAGGGATGCTTATAAGAAGCATGTCGATGATGCCAATGAAACTGCTTGCCTCATGCTGGCTACCATGAATTCTGAATTGCAAAAGCAACATGAAAATATGGCAGCGTTCGATATCATCGAACATCTGAAAATGCTCTATCAAGAGCAGGCAAGGCATGAAAGGTTTGAAATTTCAAAAGCCCTTTTTCAAGACAAGCTTTCTGAGGGAACCCCAGTAGGTCCCCATATAGTCAAGATGATTGGGTATGTGGAGAATCTTGAAAGATTGGGATTTGCCCTCAAAAAGGAGCTTGCGACTGATTTGATCCTGCAATCTGTAATACCCCAAAATTTGCTCTCCCCTTTTGTCATCATAGCATGGCATTATCATTTATCATATCATATCCACCTCATTAACATTACATTGCATTTAACATAGAAAAATGAAGCATGGCATCCTTCTTACCATCAGGGCATGTGATCAGGTGGAAGGTGGACAATCAAGGAATCATTCAAAGCACAAAAAGGTCAATCAAGTTTCCTCAAGGCAAGCCAAGAGGTCTTTCATGTCTCATACCATCTCAATGGATCATCCACAACCTCAAGGATAAGAGATACAATGGGAGATTGAAGCATTACATCCTACACTATGCAAGAAGTCCAAAAATTGAAGGAAAACCCTCAAAAGAGATAGCTCATTGATTCAAAATCATTCCCAAATGGTATATCTCATCATCCTTTAAGAGGATACACAACATACTCTGAGGAATTTGAAATTGGAGACTGCACTTTTACCTCCTAACCAGGGGGGGACAAAATTAGGGTTTCCAGTTAAATCAGGGAATCTTTGCTTTTTTGGGCAAAACTTGATGTCATGGTATTCTACATGTTCTTAAGTGTATGTATGTGTAAAATTGCATCTCAATTGGTTTTAGAAGTGGTTCAATTGGAAGAAAGATCAAGAATCAGAGAAATTGGGGCAAAGTCAAATAATCAGAGGAAAAAGTCAACTCTTGACTTTTTGAGCCCAAATTCATGAAATTCATGTTACATGTGTCCAATGTACAAAATTTGGTCAAGAAATTCCAAAGGAGTCATGAAAAATTCAAGGTGTAGAAAGTTGCCATTTTTGGATGAAGAAGGGTTACTAAAAATAGCAAGTTTTGGCCATTTTGCATCAGAGTTTGAACCAAGGCCATTTAAATTTGGAGCACCAAATGAAAATTCCACTCTGCCTCAATGAAAGGTCTTGTTTTAAGCTTCAAATCCATGTGTAGAACATCTCCATTGGATAAAAATTGAGAGAGATATGATTGATCAAAGTTGGAGGAAAGTAGGCCAAAACTAGGCCATGACCAAGAATTTTCAGGTCATGCACGCAGTCATTTCAACAAGCATGTGGTGGGCCAGAAGTCAACCCTAATTTCTCCAAGAAGAAAGCTCCAAATGAGAAAATTTTCAACATCAAAGTTATTCCTTGTAGTGCACTCTTCAATGTTCATGTTGGACAAAATTTGATTTGATCAGGTTATAAGGGAGAAATATTGGTTCCAAGTTAGGGTGATCTTGCTGAAAATCCATGCCATACACACCATGCCAGCCAACCTCACCTGCACGCCCATACACCAATTGGTTTCCTTCTGTTTCAAGCTATTTTTCATCATCTTGTACACCTCCATTTGACTTGTCTTCAACACCAATATTGCTCCCCAATGTACCCTCTTCCAAATGAACCCATAAACTCACCAACTCATTCATGGAGTAGAGAGAAAAACACTTGCAAAGCACCCTATGTTGGCACTGATACATTAATGGTTCTGCTGCACAATTTGGTTCACACACACACCAAACACCTCACATCAGATTTCCACATTAAACCAAACACACATGACATAAACCTCATACACTAGCACGTGCCTGGCATGAAAATGGAAAGAGCAAACTTGTTGAACAAGTTTCTGATAACAGCCGTGCCATTCATTCCACTTTCTTCTTCACCATAGCTTACCATAGGGAATCACCACCATATCATTACTCTCCCTAACTAACTTGACTCAGTTAGTTAGGGATGACTCACTCAAACCACCATGACTCAGTTAATTCACTCAGCTTAACCCTGGTTAGCTCCCCCTATAAAACAGATTTCACCCTATTCTTTCTTAGCTAGCTTCATTTTTCTCATTTTTCGCTTCAAAAACACTTCAAACTCTCCCTCACATTCTCTCTACTTTCCCTCTGATTTCACACGAGCTTCACCATCTTCCCTTCATCTACTTCATCTTCATCATCATCAATGGCATTGGATTGAAGTTTTCTACACAGTCCTCAAGGTTTTGGAAGCATTGTTCAACATTGAATCTCTCTGCTCTCAAGACCACTGGTTATATAGCTTTCATTTTGCTAAGTTTGTGAAGCTCCAAGGTTGAAGAAGAAGCTAAGATCTCTGGTTTTCTGAAGAGTACTTCCAAATCTCCAATATTCAGGTACGAGTTTCATCCATTATAGACTTGATGTGAGTTTGTTTTCAGGTTCTTGCAGCTTCTTATAAGCTCAAGAACTTGCCTGGCTAGTTGATAGGCCTTTAGAGGCATAGACCAAATGTTAGGGCAAATCTGTTTCCGTTGGATTCTCTCATATCATGAATTGTTTGTGCATTTTGTTCTTGAATTCGTGTTCTACCTTAGTTCCTCTTTCTATTGGTATACGTTTTGTGGATTTCTGGAGAAATCAAGGTTGCAGACGGTGGTGAGTGACCGGAGAAGGTGACCGGAGGTCCCTCTCCGGCCGGTGGCTTCATGTTAGGGTTTTATGACCAGTTTGAATGTGATCCGTTGGATGAGCGTGATCTAATGGCTACCATGCTGCCAACACATAAAAATTCATGTGCATGTCACGTGATTCTTCTGATTTCATTTTTAAACATTGTGTGGCATGGTACATGGTAGCTATGGTGAACATTCATGCACATGCGTGAGATTAGGTTACTTTGACTTTGGTTTGACTTGGACTTGATCTGATGGTTGGGAGTGAGTCAAGATTGTTGACTGAGGGTTCATGTTTGTTAGTATGCTCTGCGCGCTTAGTGGACTTAGCCAGAATGCTATTCGCACCTCCCTGTTTTAAGGCCCAATTGATTTTGAACTGAATAGTTACTAGGCATGCACCCCCATTCACATTTACATTCCATTTTATTTTTTCCATTTTTTGCTACACGTTTCATAATTAATTTTTAAAAATATCAAATGGTATCATAAAATTCCACAAAAATTCATGTGTATTCTTAAAACATTTAGGAAATTTTCTATGATTTTATTTTCTGATTTTATGACCATTTTGCCCCTGTTCCATTATTTCTTTTGAATTTCCATTTGTATGCATACTTAATGTGACATATGATTTTGTGCATTTTTGTTCTTGATCATAAAAAATGATTTTGATGCCTTTCTTTTTGCATTGTGGTCACAATATGTTGAGGTATGTTTGAGATTTATGAGATGATTTTTAAGTCTTTTTTGGATGACTTTTGATGTGTTGCTTTGAGCATGAATGCATGAAACTTCCATGAGACTTTGACCTAATTGTTGAGTGACTTTGGTTCTGATTCATTGCTTGTGGACTTGATATGTTAATGGCATGTGTTTAAGGTGTTTGATTGGTGAAAGTCATAATTTTTGGAGCATGTTTGCTATTTGTTTGAAGCATGAAGTTTAACTTGTTTATTTTGTGAATGCATGCCTCATGTTTGGTTTGCTTGATCATGAAGGCACTTGTGCCATGAGTTGTGGGTTTGTTTGAGGATGTATAGCATGTTAATTGACTTCTGATTGTGACATTTGGGTTTCATCTTTGCATGTTTGATGTTTATCTTGCACCTTAAGTCACTTGTTTCACAAGTATGAACTACATTCACATCACTTCACCTTTTCTTCTTTGCTTCTTGTTGGATTGAGATTTTGTTTGCATGATTTAGTATGCCCATTTAGGATAACATTAGGTTGTGTAAATATGAGTTACATTCTGACTTGGAAGCATGTATAGCATTCAATCTCCTTTTACTTTGTTTGTCAACTTGTTTGAATTTGATTTGTTCATTATACCTTCTTACTTTACTTGTAAGTGATTGTGCTAACCATGTAGGGGCTTTGGTAAGTTTCAATTGAGTGTGGATAAGGAATCCACATTCAACTTCTATCCTTTCTTTTTTTACAATTCCATGTTATGTTTTGTTAAGCACTTATGTGCTTTCTTTTAATAACTCATCACTTTCCCTTTTTGAATTACAATTCATCTTCTACTTTAGAAGTGAATTGTTTAATTCTTTCTTTCTTTAGACTTTAGGTTGAAACCTCACAAACCTTTAGGATCACTCCCTTTAATCTTCAATTAGGATTGAGTCTTAGTCCACATAGATTTTACCTTTTCTCCTCTCTTGAGTCTCTCTTCTCATCTCTTAAAGGAAACTCAAAACATCTAATAAAGGTAGGCATTTATTGCATTTAGGCCCTTCATATAAAGAAAAGGTTATAAGGGGTCTTCTCTTATAATCTTAGAATGTATAGCATATAGCCCATCTTGGGTCAATGTGTTAAACATTTGATCTTGTATGAGGGACTTAAATGCAATACTTGTTGAAGGTGCAAATAATAAAAAACACTTCTTCATTTCTTAATCAACAAAACACTTAATAAACACAAGTATGCTAGTGTGTTTGAACCTTGACAATTGGAACTAAGTGTGGGGATCTTCTTCACTCTTAGTGTGCTTTCTTACCCATTCCATCTTGGAATGTGAGGATGTACACATCCCAATGACTAAGATTCAGATACACTATCATATGCAAACAAATGAAAAAACTCTTAAAAGACAAAAACAAACAATAACGTCTTTCCTTCGGGAATTCTTTTCTCACCACACTCACTCTTAGCGTACGAACGCGCTTCTACTCGTTCTCTTGCAAGATGGTAACGCACTCGGACCAGCGAGCCTGCAACACCTGAGCTAGAACGTCAGCCGTTCTTTAAAAAACACAAACAATCCATCCCTAGTGAGGGGAACTACGTCGCTCTGATTCTCATGTTCCCGATGAGATACGTAGGCAGTGGGGTAGGGCCCATGCGAGCACTTCTTTTATTTTCCCTACATTTGTTCTTCTTTCTCCTTTCTTTTTTTCTGTTCTTTCTCAGTATTCCTTTCTTTACACCCTTTGATCGAGACAAGCAAGCGTGGATCCCATCGGGTACGATGGACGCGAGGGGGTGCTAATACCTTCCTCTCGCGTAACCGACTCCCTTACCCACTTCTCTTGGTCGTAAGACCATGCTTTTCCTTTCCCTCAGGTTTACGCGGTGTTTCCTTTCCCTCTCTTGGGATAAATACACATTGCTGGCGACTCTGTTTCGGTGCCACTTTCGCGTTTATACTAGGATGAAAATCCCGGGAGCGACAGCTGGCGACTCTGCTGGGGACTATTGCGGTTGACCTATTGCTGGTCCATCCCTAAGCGAGTCAATCCTAGCGCTTGTCTGTTTTTCTTTCATTGGGTGTTTACTGTTGTGTTGTATTTACTGTTTTATTGTATGGTTATTTACTGCTTTACTGTACATTACTGTATTTACCGTATTTTAGCATTTTCATTTCATATGATACATTATACTATACTGGACTGTGCTATTTTCTGTTTGGCGGGATGGGATTTCTGAGAGATAAGCCCATTACACAGGCTTGAGTATACACTTAGAATTAGAGTGGAGAGTAGTGGGACCTACGTGCCGTTTGGAGTGCGTTGGGTGTTCACGAAATTCACAGCTAGATGAGGCTATCTTGGGACACGTCGTGGCATACGCATCTTGCGTATTCCAGGATGTAGATCTAGAGAGCTGTCGACTCTAGTGACCGATCATGAGGACCTTAGTGGAAATATCCCTCTTTAGTGGTGACAATGGCAGACCACATTCTGTGGCAAACCCATTCGCACCCGAGGACCCACTTTGGAACTTGCATAGGATGACTTTTATTTTCTAAGGGGAGTCAGTGGACGACCTCTTTGATTGGCATAGCATTGTATCCTACGGGCTGAATGTGCTATTGCTTCTCAAACCTCTGAAGCTGACAAGCCTTATTTTCTAAGAACCACATGTGAGTATGGGCGGGATGTTTACAGGTTTGCAGGAAACCCAGCCTCCTACCTACCTTACTTGTGATTCTATGATGATTTCAGACATTGTATCCTATGACAGTGATTTAAGTGTTCATCTCAGATATTGCCAGATTCAGTACAGAGACACAGTGCACACAGTTCAATACAGACACCGACACTTGATTACCTGATCACATGCCCTTTTGCATTGCATTATCATATCATAACAGTTATGTTTGTCATTTTCAGGTGCATAATACATTTCTGATTCCGATCCATGGGTTCAACAGAGATCGTCGCCGAGAGAAAGAACAATGTGTCTTACAAGTTTCCAGATCCTGTCTTGGACTCATTGCTCAAAGTTATAGATATGGCTGGTCCGGGTATTCTTGATAGGTTTCAGAAGAGCTACGGGAATTTGGTTGGGATGGTCCGTACAATCACCAAGTATGAGCATGATGCTTTACACACTCTGCTGCAGTTCTACGAGCCTTCGTTGAGGTGCTTTCTTTTTTCAGATTACATTTTGATGCCAACACTGGAAGAATTCTCATTTATTTTGGGAATTCCGATCACGTCGGCAATACCATTCTTCTCTGGTAGTTCTCCCAGCGTAAAAGAAATTGCTGCTGCTTTACAAATGGATCAGGCAGTGATAAAGAGTGGTGTGAGCAGTAAAAATGGAGTTAGCGGATTTCATTTAGAATTTCTGTCTGGACAGGCCCAGGAGGCTGCAAGTGCTAAAAATTGGACGGTTTACAATTCCATTCTGGCTCTCTGCATATATGGCCTAGTTTTCTTTCCCAATCAGCAGGACTTTGTGGATATGCAAGCGACAAGAGTTTTCGTTCTTAAAAATCCAGTCCCTACTTTGTTAGGAGATTTTTATCATTCCGTGCACTATAAGAATGAGAAGAGGAGGGGAGGATCTGTCAGTTGTTGTACTCCACTGCTGAGTCATTGGTTTTTCAAACATTTGCCTCAGACAGGTGCCTTTGTGGAAACCAAAGATGTGGCGAAATGGTCTAAACGATTGATGAGTTTAACTGCTGATAACAGTGTATGGTTTGATCACCGGTTGTTGAGAATAGAGCTTGTCACAAGATGCGGAAATTTTCCAAATGTGCCTTTGATTGGCAGAAAAGGAGGGATCAATTATAATCCAGTTTTGGCCATCCGACAGTTTGGGTATGCTTCCAGGGATCCTCCTACAGAGCAAGATGTGGAAGAATCTTTATTCTTTACAGGAACTAAAGATGCGAAGGTGGTAGAAGTAGTGAATGCTTGGAAAGATAAGCACAAAATTGGAAAAGCAGCTTTTGGAAAAGGAGATTGTAGATCTTATCCTGAATATGACAGGTGGATTGAGACGAAAGTAAAGGAATTGCTTTTACCCTTTTCAAGGGGACCTCTTTTATGTGCAGTACAGCCAGAACAACCCACTATGGTGGCTATTGAAGAATGTGAGAAGTGGAAGAAAATGGTCAGAGAGTTGCAGATAGAGAATTCTGGAATGAGCAGATGCCTTCAGAAAGCTCTAGCTGACAACAAAGAGTTGGAAAAGAGAGCCTTGAAAGCGGAAAAAACCTTGGCTGACAAAGAGGAAGATTTTGATGACCGAGCTCGGTACTTTCGGAAACTTACTCTGGGAGCAGATGACACTAGTCAGGCTCACAAGATTACAAAACAGGCTTTAGCCCGAAGCAAGGATTCATTAGCTCAACTTCGTCAAGCTTGGGATGAAGTCAGAATTGAAAATGCCGAGTTAAAGGATCAGTCGAAGACTAAAGACGAGGAGCTTAAAAAGGCACATGAGCAGAGGAGAAAGTATCGGGAAAGCCTCGGTAAGAGTCAAGAACAGTTAGAAGAAGCTAGAAGCCAGTTGAAGAATACCAAGAAAGAGCTTGAAGACGTCATGATAGAAAGGGAGATACTCAAGACGCAAGCCGGCATAAAGAGACACAAAGGAGTGTGTGATGACGAAGCTCTGATGCTGCATATGGGTTCTTTAAATGAAGCTCTTGAGAAAAGGGATGTCTTGATCAAAGAAATGATTGAAAAGCCGAATCACCAGCGTACCCGTATACTTTTTGAGGAAATCAAGTATTCAAGTGATAAGCTGAAGGGTGTGGAATTGTCAGATTGATGTGTTTTTCCCTGTATTTTGTTGTTAATGGATACCATCAGGCTTGTTGATGGATCCATTTCTTCCTTGTATTGCATTTGCGGTTGAACCTTTCTTAAATGTACTTGAATATTTTATTGAATGAGTATGAGCAGTTTTATTCAGAATTATTCTTTATCAGATAGCTGCGCACAAGCACATGACCACGACACGTCTCTTTATATCACAATTTCTGGTCTTCAGATTTCTGTGGTTGGATTGGAATCAGGGTATAAAGCACCTAGGAAATGACAAACATAGCATTGCATGGCATTGCATATCATTTTGCATTTTGTTACTTGCTTTTCAGGTACTCGTTGCGGGGTCTCTAACCTTTATTTGGTTTCAGGCAGTATAGCGGAGAGTCATATTCACCGATATTCGACGCGAAGGAATCAAGTAAGAATCATGGATCAAGTGCAAAGTGATTTGGCGGAAATGAGGGCGCGTATGGACCAGTTCATGACCCTCATGACTGGCATGGCGCAAAATCAGGAGAGACTGAGGCTTCTGGTAGAGCGTCCCGACAATGGGCCCGAAGGTGATCATCATGACAATTCACAGGGACACGGCATCCCTCCTCCCGGTGGCAACCCTCCTCCTGGTGGTAACAATCGGGGTAATGGAAATGGTAGGCATGCTGGTGTTACTCTTGAAGATACTCTGGAAGACCAATTTACTCTACTAGACGCTGATGTGGGTAATCAAGGTGATCGAAGGTATGAGGAGTTAGCAGAAAAGATCAGGGCCATAGAATGCAAGAACTCTATGGGTATTGATGTTACTAGCTTGGGGCTGGTCTCAGGAGTCAGAATTCCCCCTAAATTCAAACCTCCTACTTTTGATAAGTATCACGGCAATGCGTGTCCCCAAACGCATCTTCAAGCCTACTTTGGGAAGATTTCAGCCCATACGGATGACGAGAAGCTATGGATGCACTATTTTCAGGACAGTCTGGCTGGGGCATCCTTGACCTGGTACATGAAGTTGAATAGAGCTGCTGTGAAGAATTGGAAAGATCTGGCAGAAGCGTTCCTGAAGCAATACCAGTATAATATTGACATGGCGCCCAACCGCACTCAATTGCAGGGGTTGTCACAAAATGCCAAGGAGAGTTTCAAAGAATATGCACAGAGGTGGAGGGAAATGGCTGCCCAGGTTCAACCTCCCTTGTCAGACAGAGAAATGGCAGATATGTTCATGGGCACATTGCAAGGGGCCTATCTGGATAGATTAGCTGCTTGTCCGTCAACTGGATTTGCTGATATTGTGATTGCGGGAGAAAGAATAGAAAGTCTGTTAAAGCTTGGAAAGATCCAGGATGTGAGTGGGGCTGGCTCTTCGGGGACGAAGAAACCGTTTGCTAGTAACCAGAAAAGAAGAGAAGGTGATACGAATGCTGTGTTTAGAGGACGAGGCAGAGGGCGTTCTCGAGCTTATTATCAGGTAGATGCTGTGACAATCCCCACACCGTCCGTTCAGAAACAACAACCCCAACAACAAGTTCAACAGCCACAACCCTTTTTCCAGCAAAGGTCTAGACAGAGGGATCGTAAGATGGATCCTCTCCCTATGACTTATGCCGCGCTGTTGCCCCGGCTACTCGAGTTAAAGTTGGTAGAACTCCGTACTATGAAAGCTCCGGTTGCTGGAAACCTGCCACCTAACTTCGATGCTAATGCTCGTTGTGAGTTCCACTCAGGTGCTCAGGGGCACTCCATTGAAAAATGCTGGGCTTTCCATCATAAAGTACAAGATTTGATTGATGCTAAAGCCATCAATTTCTCTCCCGCTCCGAATATTACTCAGCATCCCATGCCTGATCATAGTGCAGCAAATGTGTACGCTATTGAAGATGGGAGGAGATTGAATCTGGTGTTAGACGCTCATCAAGTGAAAACTTCTTTGTTGGTTGTAAAAGATCGTTTATTGAAGGGACTGGTGTTCCCGGGCTGTAATCAAGAGTGCTCTGAGTGTATGAATCAGGAGAACGGCTGTGATAAGTTGAAGATGGGTTTACAGAATCTGATCGATGAAGGATGTCTACAGTTCGATAGAGTCGTGAAAGACACTGATGAGATATCAACCGTGACCATCTATTACACTCCCGCTGAGATTCAAATGCCGGTCAATGCAGTTCCCGTGGCGAGTGTTGCGCCAGAAGGGCCCAGTCCTGTCACTATCACGGTGCCAGGACCAATTCCGTTCACATCCACGAAAGCTATCCCATGGCACTATGGGGCAGATGTATATTACGAAGGTAAAAAGCAGGAAGTTGAGTCATCAGTCAGACCAAGTGTTGATAATGTAGGGGGTGTAGGGGGCTTTACAAGGAGTGGAAGGTTGTTCGCTCCCCAGACCTTGAGAAGTGATAAGGAGGTAGAAGCTGCAGCAAAGGCTAAAGGTAAACAGGTGGTTGAAAGTGCGCCTACACCTGAAGCAGAGACAAAGATTACTTTTGATAAGGAAATGGAAGAATTTATGAAGATAATCAAGAAAAGCGATTATAAGATTGTGGACCAACTGAATCAGACCCCTTCAAAGATTTCAATCTTGTCACTATTGATGTGCTCTGATGCGCACCGACAGGCGTTGTTGAAAGTGTTGAAGAGTGCGTACGTGCCACAAGAAATTACTGTTAATCAGCTCGAGGGCGTAATCTCCAATGTTAATGTCAGCCATGGCTTGGGCTTTACAAGTAGAGATTTGACTGTTGAAGGAAGAAACCATAATAAGGCTTTGCATATCACGATGGAGTGTAAGGGCGCAGTGTTATCTCATGTACTGGTAGACACTGGTTCGTCACTCAATGTCTTGCCCAAGAAGGCATTGATGAAGCTGGAAGTTGATGGTTTGATCTTAAGGCCTAGTGAATTGGTGGTCAGAGCATTCGATGGAACTAGACGATCTGTGTTTGGTGAGGTGGAATTGCCCGTACAAATTGGACCACAGGTATTCAAATCCACGTTCCATGTAATGGACATACAACCTGCATATAGCTGCCTATTGGGACGCCCTTGGATTCACGGAGCTGGAGCTGTTACTTCCACTCTACATCAAAAGCTGAAGTATGAGTTTGAAGGGCAGGTTGTGACAGTGTGTGGGGAAGAAGACATCTTTGTGAGTCACTTGTCCACGTTCAAGTACATTGAAATGGATGGGGAAATTCATGAGATGCTGTGCCAATCATTCGAAGCAGTCAACATTGACGATGCACCTGAGTCTTCTTCTGTACCAGTTGGGGCTGGTACCTCCATTTCATCTTACAAACAAGCTGTCGAAGTCGTTAGGGCAGGCAACGCCCAAGGTTGGGGCAGGTTGATAGAGACCCCAATGAAGGAAGACAAATTTGGTATTGGTTATCATCCCTCTACAACTTCAGATGCGGGGAGCAGGGGACCCATTACTTTCAATAGTGGGGGAATTATCTACACGGACCAGTCTTGTGCAGCCACAGAGGATAGTGTTGACAGTAATTGTGACCTGGACAACTGGGTACGCCCTCGTGCTCCGGGACAACAAGTGCAGAACTGGTCCGTTGAAGAAGTCATCCGGGTTACTCTTCAGACAGAGTAATTTTTCTTTGTTTTTTCTAACCATAATGCATGACAAAATCTTGCGCTCTGCCCAAGGCGTATAGATTCATTTGTAGGGCCACCATGGTTGCATTTGCAATGTTTAATCATTAATAAAGGACGTTTTGCAATCAAATTTTGTTCTCTGTCTTTCAGTTTTTATTTTTGCACAAAAAAATATAAAATGGCAATGTTTCATTTTCTTTTGTTTTGCTTAAAAATAAATTCTAAAATAAGGCATGAACCCGTTCATGCAGACTTGATCCTCCGGATACCACTGATAACGATTTTGATATGGCCATGTATGACTTTGACAATCCGATTTATCAAGCCGAAGAAGGGGATGAGAAAGATTGTGAACTCCCTGAAGAACTGGCCAGATTGTTGAAACAGGAGGAAAGGGTCATCCAGCCTCATCAGGAGACTGTAGAAATCATCAATATTGGTACCAAGGACGCCAAAAAAGAGATCAGGATTGGTGCCAGCTTGCAAGCAGATGTGAAGCAAACTTTGACGGAAATGTTGCGCGAGTATGTTGACATCTTCGCCTGGTCGTATCAAGACATGCCGGGGTTGGATACAGATATTGTCGTGCACAGGCTGCCATTGAGAGAAGAATGTCCGCCAGTCAAGCAGAAACTTCGTCGGACTCACCCCGACATGGCCTTAAAGATTAAGGAGGAAGTCCAGAAGCAGTGGGATGCTGGTTTTCTTGCTGTGACAAAGTATCCTCCATGGGTAGCCAACATCGTGCCAGTACCGAAGAAAGATGGAAAAGTGAGAATGTGTGTGGATTATCGAGATCTTAATAAAGCTAGCCCGAAAGATGATTTTCCACTACCTCATATTGATGTGCTGGTCGATAATACAGCTCAATTTTCAGTGTTCTCATTTATGGACGGTTTCTCCGGGTACAACCAGATCAAGATGGCACCTGAAGACATGGAGAAGACCACGTTCATTACTCCGTGGGGTACATATTGTTATAAAGTAATGCCTTTTGGGTTGAAAAACGCAGGGGCAACGTACCAGCGGGCGATGGTGACATTGTTTCATGACTTGATTCATAAGGAGATCGAATGTTATGTAGATGATATGATTGCCAAGTCGAGAACAGAAGAGGAACATCTGGTTAATCTGGAAAAGCTGTTTGAAAGGTTGAGAAAGTTCCGTCTGAGATTAAATCCAAACAAGTGTACGTTTGGGGTGCGTTCTGGAAAGTTGTTAGGTTTCATTGTGAGCGAAAGAGGAATCGAGGTTGATCCTGCCAAGGTGAAAGCAATACAAGAAATGCCTGAACCGAGAACAGAAAAAGAGGTTCGTGGTTTCTTGGGTAGATTGAACTACATTGCGAGGTTCATATCTCACCTAACAGCCACGTGCGAACCAATATTTAAATTGTTAAGGAAAGATCAAACGGTCAGGTGGAATGACGATTGCCAATTGGCATTCGATAAGATAAAAGAATACTTGCAGGAACCTCCGATTTTAATGCCTCCAGTTGAAGGGAGACCGCTGATAATGTATCTGACAGTGCTTGAAGGTTCCATGGGTTGTGTTCTCGGTCAACATGACGAGACAGGTAGGAAGGAGCATGCTATTTACTACCTGAGCAAAAAGTTCAATGATTGTGAGTCCCGATACTCAATGCTTGAAAAGACATGTTGTGCGCTTGCATGGGCCGCTAAGCGATTGAGGCAATATATGGTTAGGCACACAACCTTGTTGATTTCAAAAATGGATCCTATCAAGTACATTTTCGAGAAACCAGCATTGACAGGCAGAGTTGCACGGTGGCAAATGGTCTTGACAGAGTATGACATTCAGTACACTTCACAAAAGGCCATCAAAGGAAGTATCTTGTCCGATTATCTTGCGCAACAGCCAATGGATGATTACCAACCCATGAAGTTTGACTTCCCTGATGAGGACATCATGTTTCTCAAAGCTAAAGACTGTGAGGAACCACTCCCGGAGGAGGGGCCAGACCCTGAATCCAAATGGAGTCTGATGTTTGATGGGGCTGTCAATATGAATGGGTGCGGAGTTGGAGCAGTTCTTATCACGCCGGAAGGTGTTCATATGCCTTTCACTGCACGAATAACTTTCGGATGCACCAACAATGAAGCAGAGTACGAAGCTTGTATAATGGGGATCGAGGAGGCGATTAATCTACGGATTAAAACCCTTGATATATTCGGTGATTCAGCTTTGGTAATCAATCAAGTGAAAGGGAATTGGTACACGCACCAAGCAAATCTAGTGCCATATAGAGATTATACGAGGAGATTGCTGACATTTTTCACAACAGTGAAACTGTACCATATTCCTCGAGATGAGAATAGGTTCGCTGATGCCTTGGCCACTCTGTCTTCCATGATCAAAGTGCAAGGATGGAACCATGTACCTAAGATTGAGGTATCCCGCCTTGACAGACCAGCATTTGTGTTTGCGGTCGATGCAACGTCTGATGACAAGCCATGGTTTCATGATATTAAGTGTTTCTTGAAAAGTCAAGAGTACCCGTCAGGGGCATCGTCCAAAGACAGGAAGACGTTGAGAAGGTTAGCTGGTAGTTTCTTCTTGAACAAAGATGGCGTGCTGTATAAAAGAAATTTTGACACGGTCCTGCTTAGATGTGTGGATAGACATGAAGCAGACTTGTTGATGATTGAAGTGCACGAAGGCTCTTTCGGTACTCACGCCGGAGGGCATGCAATGGCTAAAAAGTTGTTAAGATCGGGATATTATTGGTTGACTATGGAGTCAGATTGTTGTAAATATGCCCGCAAATGCCATAAATGCCAGATCTATGCAGACAAGGTGCATGTGCCTCCAAATCCGTTGAGCATCATGTCGTCGCCTTGGCCGTTTGCCATGTGGGGCATTGATATGATCGGAAAGATTGAGCCTACAGCTTCCAATGGTCATCGTTTCATCTTGGTGGCAATTGATTACTTCACCAAATGGGTTGAAGCCGCATCCTATGCCAATGTTACAAAACAAGTGGTCGCTCGTTTCTTAAAACGGGATATCATTTGCCGATATGGAGTTCCCGAAAGAATCATTACTGATAATGGTTCTAATTTGAACAATAAGATGATGGCTGAGTTATGCCGGGACTTCAAAATCGAGCATCACAATTCTTCTCCGTACCGCCCAAAGATGAATGGCGCGGTCGAAGCGGCCAACAAAAATATCAAGAAGATTGTACAGAAGATGGTTGTCACGTACAAAGATTGGCATGAGATGTTGCCATTTGCTTTGCATGGGTATCGAACGTCGGTACGCACGTCCACTGGGGCAACCCCATTCTCACTTGTATATGGTATGGAGGCAGTGCTACCGGTTGAAGTAGAGATTCCGTCCCTCAGAGTTATGATGGATGTTAAGCTAGATGAAGCTGAATGGGTACGAGCCAGATTTGATCAGTTGAGCCTTATTGAGGAAAAGCGATTGGCGGCTGTATGTCATGGGCAACTATATCAGCGCAGAATGAAACAGGCATTTGACCAAAAGGTGCGTCCTCGGGTTTATAAAGTCGGAGATGTGGTACTCAAAAGGATCCTTCCTCCCAATACAGATCACAGGGGCAAATGGACTCCTAATTATGAAGGTCCATTCGTGGTTAAAAAGGTCTTTTCGGGCGGAGCTTTATTGCTTACAACCATGGATGGCGAAGACTTTTCATCCCCTGTCAACTCGGACGTAGTCAAAAAATACTTCGCATGAATAGACCCGCTGGATAATAAAAATAAAAAAATCCAGGCAAAAAAGGGCATCCCGGCGAACCAAAAACAGAATAAGGTTCGGGCAAAAATTAGGGATATAATTGAAAAAATTGTACACCCGGTAAGTTGAAAACCCGAAAGGGCAACTTAGGCAAAAAAGGGTATCCTGGTGGATCGAAAACCTGAAAGGGCGGTCTACACAAAAGAGGGATTTAAGCGAATGACTACGGTTTGAGTTATCTGTACCCATTACCGTTTGAACAACTGACGTTCTGAAGGATAGGAATCGGCCTGATCATTCCTCAGAAGGCAAGGTCGGGGAGTTTTGAAGACATACTGGTCATAACAGAATGGAAACTCAGTGGAATTCCGTTTTCACATTGCCATTAGGATAGTTTCTTTTCTCAATTTTCAGCGATCACCTCTTTCCAGGGATTGCTTCCAGATGTAATTGCCTATTCTGGGCTCTCAGTCAATAAATTGAATTTCAGTAAAAAGCTTTCTATTTTTGTTTTATTGCTTTGTTTGCAAAAACGTCCTAATTTTTGATAAAACATTGCATTTGAAAACATGGCAGCCTTGCAATAACATGCGCAGAAAAAATATTTGAAATTACTTCGAATGTTGAATACTCCCGGATGGTGGATTCTAGCCACGCAATATTCGGGGCATGTGGGCATATTCTTTTGTTGCAGGTAGCAGGTGCAGATGATTTTAAGCACAAGACTAGCAATAAATCACTCCACGCAAAAGACTGGGGCAATTATGGGTAAGGAGATCGGCGTTCATCGGGTCGATCTCAGCGAATTAAGTTCAACTGGGTACCGTTGTATCTTATTAAGTCGAGTCTCTCATTCAGTACTTCCAACAACTACAAGCTTTTCTGTGTCGATAACGGTCACAGGTTCCCCAAAAGGGTGGTCTCATCGACACTGAAACTGATGGTCATTATCCCCAGCGAAGTCACAAGAGTTTGAAGAGGCTAGATCTTCTGTAAAATCCTCTTATGACATCCCCTTCGGGGACGAATTGTTGTTTTGTCCAAGCACGGGGCACGATTGTTTCCCCAGCATGAAGTGTTGATCACCCCCAGTAGAGTTTGAGGACAGTTGGTCTTCTGTAAAATTCTCTCAAAAGGCATTCCCCAACACGAGACGCTTTAAAGCAGTTTTCTCCAGCAGAGTTTGTTATAAACTCGTCATCCCCAACGGAATTGTCCAAAGGGAAAGCTCGCCTAACATGGGGCATTGTGGTACTCATCCTAAGCTTGACAGTCATATTCTTCAGCAGACTACTGTGGATTTGCTTTGGGTTTCCCCAACAGATCTCTAAGGACTCTTTCTAGCAAGTTGCAGTAGAATGTTCTAACCAGGATTCGCATATCCCTGGCAGAGTAGCCCTGATACCCAGCAAGATCGTATCTCTGGTCATGGTATCCCCACAAAGGTCAGCATCGAATCTTGTCAGCAATACTCCCCAGCTGAGTTGTCGTTCTCCCCGCAGAGGTTTATCAGATCGACAGAATCTATTCCTCAACAAGGATGGTACAGCCTTTCCCCAGCCGGGTCAGAAGGTTGATAATCCCTATAAAGGATCTTGGGTTGAATAAATCCCCAAGCAGAGTTTTAATGGATCATTTCCCCGGCAGGACGTCATTTAAAAATTCTCATCCCCAGCGGAGTTGCTGTGACCAGAATCCAGCCCCAAACAGATGGAATAATTCCTGCCAGAGTCGTCATTCCCTCATTTCTTAAAGTCCAATTTATTTTTGGCAAGCTTGACAATTCGAAGCAGACGGATTGTTCATCCATTCGCCAGCAGAGATATTATCCTTTTAGGAGTCTCCGAGATTAAATCATTGATTGTGGTTCCTCAGCAGAGTCGGCAGAGATGTCTGACGCAGATGCAGAGAGTAATTCAATTTTGAAATTCTAAAAGTCCAACAGTGGATTGGCAAAAGGTCCATCTAAGGGTGGCAAGTTCCAAAAGTCCAACAGTGGATTGGCAAAAGTCCATCTTCGGGTGGCAAAGCAGCTAAAAGTCCAACAGTGGATTGGCAAAAGGTCCATCTAAGGGTGGCAAGTTCCGAAAGTCCAACAGTGGATTGGCGAAAGGTCCATCTAAGGGTGGCATATTCTCAAAGTCCAACAGTGGATTGGCAAAAGTCCGTCTTCGGGTGGCAAAAGTCCAACAGTGGATTGGCGAAAGGTCCATCTAAGGGTGGCATATTCTCAAAGTCCAACAGTGGATTGGCAAAAGTCCGTCTTCGGGTGGCGAAAGTCCAACAGTGGATTGGCAAAAGTCCATCTTCGGGTGGCACGAAGCTGCAAAGTCCACCAGTAGTGTGGCAGGCCAGTAGTCGTCTGGAATTGCATAAAAGACATTATTAAAGTCCACCAGTAGTGTGGCAAGCCAGTAGTCGTCTGGCGTCGTTCAAAAAGACATTATTAAAGTCCACCAGTAGTGTGGCAAGCCAGTAGTCGTCTGGCGTCGTTCAAAAAGACATTTCTAAAGTCCACCAGTAGTGTGGCAAGCCAGTAGTCGTCTGGCATCGTTCAAAAGACAGATCTCTCCGACGTTTCATCGAGGACTCAATCCAGCAGTCTCGTTGGGTTTATATCCCTGTTATTCTTCATCATCCAGAGCAAATTTTTGGTTATATTTGGTATTCAATCACTATATACCTTGAAAGTCCGAAAGCAATTGCTTTCAGGCATTCAGGTCTACAGCGCTTGAATAGGGGCAGCTGTAATACCCCAAAATTTGCTCTCCCCTTTTGTCATCATAGCATGGCATTATCATTTATCATATCATATCCACCTCATTAACATTACATTGCATTTAACATAGAAAAATGAAGCATGGCATCCTTCTTACCATCAGGGCATGTGATCAGGTGGAAGGTGGACAATCAAGGAATCATTCAAAGCACAAAAAGGTCAATCAAGTTTCCTCAAGGCAAGCCAAGAGGTCTTTCATGTCTCATACCATCTCAATGGATCATCCACAACCTCAAGGATAAGAGATACAATGGGAGATTGAAGCATTACATCCTACACTATGCAAGAAGTCCAAAAATTGAAGGAAAACCCTCAAAAGAGATAGCTCATTGATTCAAAATCATTCCCAAATGGTATATCTCATCATCCTTTAAGAGGATACACAACATACTCTGAGGAATTTGAAATTGGAGACTGCACTTTTACCTCCTAACCAGGGGGGGGCCAAAATTAGGGTTTCCAGTTAAATCAGGGAATCTTTGCTTTTTTGGGCAAAACTTGATGTCATGGTATTCTACATGTTCTTAAGTGTATGTATGTGTAAAATTGCATCTCAATTGGTTTTAGAAGTGGTTCAATTGGAAGAAAGATCAAGAATCAGAGAAATTGGGGCAAAGTCAAATAATCAGAGGAAAAAGTCAACTCTTGACTTTTTGAGCCCAAATTCATGAAATTCATGTTACATGTGTCCAATGTACAAAATTTGGTCAAGAAATTCCAAAGGAATCATGAAAAATTCAAGGTGTAGAAAGTTGCCATTTTTGGATGAAGAAGGGTTACTAAAAATAGCAAGTTTTGGCCATTTTGCATCAGAGTTTGAACCAAGGCCATTTAAATTTGGAGCACCAAATGAAAATTCCACTCTGCCTCAATGAAAGGTCTTGTTTTAAGCTTCAAATCCATGTGTAGAACATCTCCATTGGATAAAAATTGAGAGAGATATGATTGATCAAAGTTGGAGGAAAGTAGGCCAAAACTAGGCCATGACCAAGAATTTTCAGGTCATGCACGCAGTCATTTCAACAAGCATGTGGTGGGCCAGAAGTCAACCCTAATTTCTCCAAGAAGAAAGCTCCAAATGAGAAAATTTTCAACATCAAAGTTATTCCTTGTAGTGCACTCTTCAATGTTCATGTTGGACAAAATTTGATTTGATCAGGTTATAAGGGAGAAATATTGGTTCCAAGTTAGGGTGATCTTGCTGAAAATCCATGCCATACACACCATGCCAGCCAACCTCACCTGCACGCCCATACACCAATTGGTTTCCTTCTGTTTCAAGCTATTTTTCATCATCTTGTACACCTCCATTTGACTTGTCTTCAACACCAATATTGCTCCCCAATGTACCCTCTTCCAAATGAACCCATAAACTCACCAACTCATTCATGGAGTAGAGAGAAAAACACTTGCAAAGCACCCTATGTTGGCACTGATACATTAATGGTTCTGCTGCACAATTTGGTTCACACACACACCAAACACCTCACATCAGATTTCCACATTAAACCAAACACACATGACATAAACCTCATACACTAGCACGTGCCTGGCATGAAAATGGAAAGAGCAAACTTGTTGAACAAGTTTCTGATAACAGCCGTGCCATTCATTCCACTTTCTTCTTCACCATAGCTTACCATAGGGAATCACCACCATATCATTACTCTCCCTAACTAACTTGACTCAGTTAGTTAGGGATGACTCACTCAAACCACCATGACTCAGTTAATTCACTCAGCTTAACCCTGGTTAGCTCCCCCTATAAAACAGATTTCACCCTATTCTTTCTTAGCTAGCTTCATTTTTCTCATTTTTCGCTTCAAAAACACTTCAAACTCTCCCTCACATTCTCTCTACTTTCCCTCTGATTTCACACGAGCTTCACCATCTTCCCTTCATCTACTTCATCTTCATCATCATCAATGGCATTGGATTGAAGTTTTCTACACAGTCCTCAAGGTTTTGGAAGCATTGTTCAACATTGAATCTCTCTGCTCTCAAGACCACTGGTTATATAGCTTTCATTTTGCTAAGTTTGTGAAGCTCCAAGGTTGAAGAAGAAGCTAAGATCTCTGGTTTTCTGAAGAGTACTTCCAAATCTCCAATATTCAGGTACGAGTTTCATCCATTATAGACTTGATGTGAGTTTGTTTTCAGGTTCTTGCAGCTTCTTATAAGCTCAAGAACTTGCCTGGCTAGTTGATAGGCCTTTAGAGGCATAGACCAAATGTTAGGGCAAATCTGTTTCCGTTGGATTCTCTCATATCATGAATTGTTTGTGCATTTTGTTCTTGAATTCGTGTTCTACCTTAGTTCCTCTTTCTATTGGTATACGTTTTGTGGATTTCTGGAGAAATCAAGGTTGCAGACGGTGGTGAGTGACCGGAGAAGGTGACCGGAGGTCCCTCTCCGGCCGGTGGCTTCATGTTAGGGTTTTATGACCAGTTTGAATGTGATCCGTTGGATGAGCGTGATCTAATGGCTACCATGCTGCCAACACATAAAAATTCATGTGCATGTCACGTGATTCTTCTGATTTCATTTTTAAACATTGTGTGGCATGGTACATGGTAGCTATGGTGAACATTCATGCACATGCGTGAGATTAGGTTACTTTGACTTTGGTTTGACTTGGACTTGATCTGATGGTTGGGAGTGAGTCAAGATTGTTGACTGAGGGTTCATGTTTGTTAGTATGCTCTGCGCGCTTAGTGGACTTAGCCAGAATGCTATTCGCACCTCCCTGTTTTAAGGCCCAATTGATTTTGAACTGAATAGTTACTAGGCATGCACCCCCATTCACATTTACATTCCATTTTATTTTTTCCATTTTTTGCTACACGTTTCATAATTAATTTTTAAAAATATCAAATGGTATCATAAAATTCCACAAAAATTCATGTGTATTCTTAAAACATTTAGGAAATTTTCTATGATTTTATTTTCTGATTTTATGACCATTTTGCCCCTGTTCCATTATTTCTTTTGAATTTCCATTTGTATGCATACTTAATGTGACATATGATTTTGTGCATTTTTGTTCTTGATCATAAAAAATGATTTTGATGCCTTTCTTTTTGCATTGTGGTCACAATATGTTGAGGTATGTTTGAGATTTATGAGATGATTTTTAAGTCTTTTTTGGATGACTTTTGATGTGTTGCTTTGAGCATGAATGCATGAAACTTCCATGAGACTTTGACCTAATTGTTGAGTGACTTTGGTTCTGATTCATTGCTTGTGGACTTGATATGTTAATGGCATGTGTTTAAGGTGTTTGATTGGTGAAAGTCATAATTTTTGGAGCATGTTTGCTATTTGTTTGAAGCATGAAGTTTAACTTGTTTATTTTGTGAATGCATGCCTCATGTTTGGTTTGCTTGATCATGAAGGCACTTGTGCCATGAGTTGTGGGTTTGTTTGAGGATGTATAGCATGTTAATTGACTTCTGATTGTGACATTTGGGTTTCATCTTTGCATGTTTGATGTTTATCTTGCACCTTAAGTCACTTGTTTCACAAGTATGAACCACATTCACATCACTTCACCTTTTCTTCTTTGCTTCTTGTTGGATTGAGATTTTGTTTGCATGATTTAGTATGCCCATTTAGGATAACATTAGGTTGTGTAAATATGAGTTACATTCTGACTTGGAAGCATGTATAGCATTCAATCTCCTTTTACTTTGTTTGTCAACTTGTTTGAATTTGATTTGTTCATTATACCTTCTTACTTTACTTGTAAGTGATTGTGCTAACCATGTAGGGGCTTTGGTAAGTTTCAATTGAGTGTGGATAAGGAATCCACATTCAACTTCTATCCTTTCTTTTTTTACAATTCCATGTTATGTTTTGTTAAGCACTTATGTGCTTTCTTTTAATAACTCATCACTTTCCCTTTTTGAATTACAATTCATCTTCTACTTTAGAAGTGAATTGTTTAATTCTTTCTTTCTTTAGACTTTAGGTTGAAACCTCACAAACCTTTAGGATCACTCCCTTTAATCTTCAATTAGGATTGAGTCTTAGTCCACATAGATTTTACCTTTTCTCCTCTCTTGAGTCTCTCTTCTCATCTCTTAAAGGAAACTCAAAACATCTAATAAAGGTAGGCATTTATTGCATTTAGGCCCTTCATATAAAGAAAAGGTTATAAGGGGTCTTCTCTTATAATCTTAGAATGTATAGCATATAGCCCATCTTGGGTCAATGTGTTAAACATTTGATCTTGTATGAGGGACTTAAATGCAATACTTGTTGAAGGTGCAAATAATAAAAAACACTTCTTCATTTCTTAATCAACAAAACACTTAATAAACACAAGTATGCTAGTGTGTTTGAACCTTGACAATTGGAACTAAGTGTGGGGATCTTCTTCACTCTTAGTGTGCTTTCTTACCCATTCCATCTTGGAATGTGAGGATGTACACATCCCAATGACTAAGATTCAGATACACTATCATATGCAAACAAATGAAAAAACTCTTAAAAGACAAAAACAAACAATAACGTCTTTCCTTCGGGAATTCTTTTCTCACCACACTCACTCTTAGCGTACGAACGCGCTTCTACTCGTTCTCTTGCAAGATGGTAACGCACTCGGACCAGCGAGCCTGCAACACCTGAGCTAGAACGTCAGCCGTTCTTTAAAAAACACAAACAATCCATCCCTAGTGAGGGGAACTACGTCGCTCTGATTCTCATGTTCCCGATGAGATACGTAGGCAGTGGGGTAGGGCCCATGCGAGCACTTCTTTTATTTTCCCTACATTTGTTCTTCTTTCTCCTTTCTTTTTTTCTGTTCTTTCTCAGTATTCCTTTCTTTACACCCTTTGATCGAGACAAGCAAGCGTGGATCCCATCGGGTACGATGGACGCGAGGGGGTGCTAATACCTTCCTCTCGCGTAACCGACTCCCTTACCCACTTCTCTTGGTCGTAAGACCATGCTTTTCCTTTCCCTCAGGTTTACGCGGTGTTTCCTTTCCCTCTCTTGGGATAAATACACATTGCTGGCGACTCTGTTTCGGTGCCACTTTCGCGTTTATACTAGGATGAAAATCCCGGGAGCGACACAATCTTTGTCGGAAAGCTTCGGTCAATTTGTCCTTAATTTCAACATGAATGACATGGACAAAATTCTTCCTGAATTGCTAAGCATGTTAAGAACTGCTAAGCAAAACCTGAAGACAAAAGGGAAATCCATTCTGATGGTCAGTAATGGAAAGAAACAAAACAAAAGGCCCACCAAGCAGGTTGGTAAATGGAAAGGCAAGGAAGTTGACAAACCCAAACATACTACCCTTGCTTTGAAGCCTAGTGGAGGTATAGCAAAGGAGGGCACTTGCTTCTATTGCGGTTAGACCGGACATTGGAAGAGAAACTGCCCAAAGTACCTGGAAGATAAGAAGAATGGAGCGGTGACTTCGATTTCGGGTATTTTTGTTATAGAAATAAATTTATCTACTTCTGCATCATGGGTATTAGATACTGGATGTGGTTCTCACATTTGTACCAATGTACAGGGACTAAAAAGGAGTAGAGATTTGGCAAAAGGTGAAGTCGACCTACGAGTTGGAAATGGAGCAAAGGTTGCTGTTTTAGCCATAGGAACTTATGTTTTGACTTTACTTAGTGGTTTAATAATTCAGTTAGAGAACTGTTATTATGTACCTGCAATTAGCAGGAATATTATTTTCGTTTCTTGTTTGGACAAGTTTGGTTTTTCATTTATAATAAAGAACAATTGTTGCTCTATTTATTTGAATGATATATTCTATGCTACTGCACAAATGAACAATGGATTATATGTCCTTGATCTTAAAATGCCAATTTATAACATTAATACTAAAAGGATGAAACCTAACGAGTTAAATCCAAGTTACCTTTGACATTGTCGCTTAGGCCATATAAATGAGAAACGCATCTCCAAACTCCATAAAGATGGACTATTGGACTCTTTTGATTACGAATCATATGATACATGCAGATCTTGTTTAATTGGAAAGATGACAAAGTCCCCATTCACAGGAAAAGGTGAAAGGGCTAATGATCTTTTGGCCCTCATACACACTGACGTATGTGGACCACTGAACATACCAGCCAGAGGAGGTTTCAATACTTCATCACATTTACCGATGATTTCAGTAGATATGGTTATGTCTATTTAATGAAACACAAATCTGAATCCTTTGAAAAGTTCATGGAATTTAAGAATGAAGTACAAAACCAACTAGGTAAGAATATTAAAACTCTTCGATCAGATCGAGGCGGTGAATATTTAAGCCTAGAGTTTGATGACCATCTAAAAGAGTGTGGGATTCTATCCCAACTCACTCCTCCTGGAACACCATAATGGAATGGTGTATCTGAGAGAAGAAATCGAACCTTGTTAGACATGGTCCGATCCATGATGAGTCATGTCGATCTTCCAAACTCCTTTTGGGGACATGCACTACTGACAGCAGCTTACACACTTAACCGAGTTCCATCCAAAAAGGTTGAAAAGACACCATATGAAATATGGAGTGGTAAGAAACCACATATATCTTACATGAAGATTTGGGGTTGTGAAGTTTATGTAAAATGACAAATTTCAACTAAGCTTGAGCCCAAATCTGACAAATGCTTATTTGTGGGGTATCCTAAGGAAACAAGAGGGTATTACTTCTACAATCCTTTTGAGGGCAAAGTGTTTGTCGCTTGAATTGGAGTTTTCTTGGAAAGGGACTTTATTTCTAAAGGAATTATTGGGAGGAAAGTAGAGCTTGAAGAAATTCAAGAATCATAAAGCATTGATACACCTATGGAGGAATTAGAGCAGGAACCATAAGTAGTTGTGGAAGAGCAACCTGCTCAAGTAGAACAAGACCAGCGTAGGTCGAGCAGGATACGTCACCAACCAGAGAGATATGGATATCTCATAAATGATCAAGGTGAAGTATTACTCATGGATCAAGATGAGCCTGTAACCTATCAAGAGGCCATAACTGGTCCTGAGTCTGAGAAGTGGCTAGAAGCCATGAAATCTGAAATGGATTCCATGTACACAAACCAGGTTTGGACCTTGGTAGAGCCTCCTGTAGGAATTAATCCTATAGGATGCAAGTGGGTCATCAAAAAGAAGACTGACATGGATGGTAAGGTACATACCTATAAGGAAAGACTAGTTGCTAAAGGTTATAAACAAATTCATGGTGTAGACTATGATGAAACCTTTTCACCAGTTGCAATGCTTAAATCTGTTTGGATTTTACTTGCTATCGCTGCATATCATGATTATGAAATATGGCAGATGGATGTCAAGACTGCTTTCTTTAATGGGAATCTTCTTGAGGATGTGTACATGACACAACCTGAAGGATTTGCATACCCGAAGAAGCCCAAAAGATATGCAAGTCACAGTGATCAATCTACAGATTAAAGAAGCTTCCAGAAGCTGGAATCTTCGTTTTGATGAAACTGTAAAACAATATGGATTCATAAAGAATGAAGATGAGCTTTGTGTCTACAAGAAGGTTAGTGGGAGCATAATCATTTTCCTGGTATTATATGTAGATGAGATATTACTCATTGGAAACGATATCCCTACCTTGCAACAAGTAAAAGCTTGGTTAGGGAAATGCTTTTCTATGAAGGACCTTGGTGAAGCAGCCTATATATTAGGAATCAGGATCTATAGAGATAGATCACAAAAACTGCTTGGTCTAAGTCAGAGTACATACATAGACAAAGTGTTGAGACGCTTTAATATGCATGATTCCAAGAAAGGATTCATACCTATGCAACATGGCCTATGTCTATCAAAAACACATTCCCCTTCAACAAAGGAATAAAGGGATCACATGAATAGGATTCATATGCATCTGCAATAGGATCTATCATGTATGCCATGTTATGTACTCGACCAGATGTCTCGTATGCTTTAAGTGCAATGAGTAGGTACCAATCTGATCCTGGTGATGCTCACTGGGTAGCTGTCAAGAATATCCTTAAGTACTTGAGAAAGACTAAGGACTCATTCTTGATATATGGAGGTCAGGAAGAGCTCACGGTAATTGGTTACACCGATGCTAGCTTCCAGACAGATAAGGATGACTTTAGATCGCAATCTGGTTATGTGTTCTGCCTAAATGGTGGCGCTGTGAGCTGGAAAAGTTCAAAGCAAGAAACAGTTGCTGATTCTAAAAACGAGGCCGAGTATATTGCTGCCTCAAATGCAGCGAAGGAAGCTGTTTGGATCAAGAAGTTCATTAGTGAACTTGGCATAATCCCTAGCATTGTGGACCCCATTGATCTCTATTGTGATAACAATGGTGCTATCACACAAGCTAAGGAGCCAAGATCTCACCAACGATCCAAACACATACTTAGGCGTTATCATCTCATTCGAGAGATAATAAATTGTGGAGATATGAAGATATATAGAGTACCTACACTTGACAATATTTCTGACCCACTAACAAACCCTCTTGCGCAGCTGAAGCATGATGGTCATACTAGATCTATGGGTATTAGGGGTATGCCTGATTGGCTCTAGTGCTAGTGGGAGATTGTTGGTGTAAGCCCTAGAGGTCAATACTTTTGGTACTTGTATCAAATTATTTATTAATAATAAAAGGCATTTCTTTATTATGTTTGTTTTTCCAAAATGATAAAGTCCCTAGAATAGCTAGTTCGTTTAATGAAACATTAAGTATGACTTAATCATGAGATTCCATTAAACATAAGGACACTATTCTTAAAGCATCCATAGTCGAGCTTTAATGTGAAATGGGATAGCCTTAAAGCATTAAGACTATTATGTAGATAGACTGATGATCACATCTCACGGATCATGAATAAGGAGTTATCAAGTCTTGACATAGTTATGAATATTAGGAGTAATATTTATACTGGATTGACCCACTATGAGAGTACTACATAGAATGTTGTGTAAAGTGTCATAAGTTACTCTCATGGTAATAGTGGTGTATACCACCCTTCGACCTGAAACTACTATGTACCTTAGATGTAGAGTCAAGTACTTTATTGCTGATCAAACATTGTCCGTAATTGGATGATCATAAAGACAATTGATGGGTACTTCACAAAGCATGCTGAGGGACATGAGTAACCTAGATGGAATTTGCCCATCCTGCATAACAGGATAAATGTCTAAGGGCCCAATATTGAACTGGACAAGGATGACACAGTATATGCCTTATGTTCAATATAGACATAGGGGCAAAGGGGTAATTGTACACACAAGTACAATCACAAAAGGTTTTGTCAGATCACATGACAATTTTGTGACTTGGGTAGCAGTGATGTATTGCTAGATATCGCTCACTGTTTATTATGTTAAATACATGATTTAATATAATTGACAACGTCGCGAAATCCTACAGGGTCACACACATAAGGACAGTTGAAGAAGAGATAGAGTAAATAAGGAACACTGTAAGGTACGGTGCACTTGAATGGAATACGGAATATGGTAGGGTACCATGTAATATAATAATAGTTATTATTAATTTTATAATAGTTATAAAATATAATAATAATGAAATTATATTTATTATAATAATAGTTATTATAATAATATAATAATATTATTATTGAGTTGGGTTTTTTAGCTTGTAGCCCACACAAGTAGTTCTATAAATAGAACCCTTGTGCAGAAGCTCAAAGTTGTTGTTGAAACCCTGGTCGTATTCTATTTTTCCTCTCCCTCACTCAAAACCTTCAATCGTAATCAGCTAGCACTGTGACTGAAGGAAGTTGTTCGTGTGGACTGAGTAGAGGCGTTGTTCATCGTACAACGCCCGTGATCATCCATAGATTTGGAATCAAAGGTTTCATCACCACAAAAGGTAACCTTTCTATCACAGATCATGATCTTTCGTAAGGATCTCTAAAGGGAATTTTTTGTTTTTCGCTGCGTTTAGATCACAAATTTCCCTTCAAAGAACACATGATATATCCTGGTTCACTTGAGCTATTCCCAAGCTAGTCCAGTCCACCCTCCTCGGGAGATTTTGCCTTGAACACAAGGACTTAATCCACTATAATCAATCTCGATTACAGATGCACAGGCAACAGCCGGTGACTAACAACCTGCACAACCGCATCTGTGACTAACTCACAATGAACCGTTCAGGGATTCAACTTAATGAATATAACGAACATTGACCTGCTGGTTCCAATCTCGCAAGATCTACTGCTAGGATTTCACAGCTAAACATTCAGGGATTCGTCGCAACAAATATAATGTTTACTGACCCTATTTCAGGATTTACCACAATGACACCCAGCCATTGTCTTCTCGAGTCTCCGGTCACATTGACCACTCAAGGAATCCTAATTCACCAAGAATTAGTTAAACAGGAGATTACAATAATGCTTCTTAACAAGCAAATTACCCCTAAGTTTAAGTACAAGAGAACACACAAGTGTTCAAGCAAGATGTAAGCAACAACTCCGTGCTATCTTAAGATTCTACAAAGATGTATGAGTATTTGACAGTTGATGACATCTTGTAGATCTTCTTCTTCTTCGTCTTCTTGGGTGAGCAAGCTTTGAGCAACAACTTCTTGCTTCAGATCTTCAATGTAGCTCAGACGAGAAGGTGGTAGATGACTTGACTGATTTACAATGTTGTCTTCTTCATCAACAACTTATGTTTTAATTGATTGTTGTTATGTTGAATGATGATCTTTGAGCTTCAACAATAATGGTCGTGTGTTAATGGTGATAGCTTTGAATATTTAGTTTAACAACAAAAACTGATCGTTGCAACTATCATCACATTGACACCTTCAGAAGCACATACTCCTTTCCTTTAAATAGCCAAGTAAAATATAGCCGTTGGAGAGCTTTTGGCCATTTTAAAAAGAGTCGTTATGCAATGATTAAAGTTGTACAACCATATCTTCTTTTTACTGTAGAAGTGATGGGATTGGTCTTTTAGAACGGTGTACAGTCATTGCTAATGGTAACATTTGTCTTCAAATCTTCAGAGGCTTCTGATGGTAATTAATTAAAGCATGAGTAGAGACTTTATAACTGGGTCTTCAGATCTTTCAAGTCTTCTGTATTCAGAGCTTGTCCATTAGTAATCTGTCTTCAGAACTTCAGCACTTGTCTTGAAATCCGTTATATTCACTGCTTCAAGTCTTCAGAATCTTCAGAGCTTGTCCATTAGGAATCTGTCATCAGAACTTCAGCACTTGACCTTTAGAACCATAATCTTTAGAACACATAAGTCTTCAGAGCCTTTCTGCACCTAGTCTTCAGAGCCTTCAGCCTTCAGAACTTCAAGTCATTGGAATCTTCAGCACTTCGGTTCTCTAAAAGATTATCTCTTCAGAAGCTTCGCTATCTTCAGAATCATAACCACTCTCAGAGAGCATCCACAAGAGCATTGCAACAGTAATATCGGCATCCTTGGATCTCACTGATTATGATCAGATACATAAGCATACTTGCTTCTTGCGACTTGTGTCACACATAGTAATTTCGCATATAATCAATTATGCACGTCTGGCTAGTGCTTGTTAGATCTGATATCTTCTATGATTATGATCTGCACATAACACACATTAGAACATAAAATGATTCTTTCACAAATACGCATTATTATCATCAAAACATAGAGACGACTTGTAGAGACAACTCTTGCTCTCACAATCTCCCCCTTTTTGATGATGATAAAACCATGTATTTTGATTGAACATTTTATACAAGGTAATCACCAAAACTAAACATATTTAGAGTCTGGAACAACAGCTCCCCCTGAATGTGTTATCCCCAAATTTTTATCTGTGATCATCTAGAATCTCATATGATCCAAAGACTCACAAAATAACGATTTGAGTTTCCAGAACAAAGAAGAGAAAACGAATACTTCTCTATCTTGTCTTTAAGGAGACAAAAGTCTTCAGCATCTGAACTAGTTCATCAGAACTTCTGTCTTCAGATCTTTAGAACTTAGTTCCTTTGTAAATCGTATCAGAGCTCATAATCTTCAGAGACATCTGAAGCATTTCTACTTTTCAGCAGAATCATTTTAGCACAAAAATAGAACAGTTTTTATCTAATAACATAGCCTCGCTATTTATCAGAGACAGACACTGTCTTAAGAAACCCCCCCTGAGTTTCAGACTATGTGAAATTGTAGAATTTAACATTTGAATCTTCTGGGTAGTCTCCCCCTAATTTCTATAAGTCAGATATTGGGATCTTCAGAATCGTAATTCAGATATATTAATTATAATCACCAATATAGATCATGACTTTTTAGAGTTTGACTTTGAACACAGGCCTTCATCTCAGAACCTTATTATTGTCACAACTCAGTGGTTCATCAAAGCTTGATTCTTGATCAGATACCAATAGAAGGATAATTTAGTGATCAATCAACGCTTGATTATGAATATGGTACCAATGTGATTTGATTCTTAGTCTAATACCAAAGTATGTTGAGTCTGATACCAACTGAAGGTATTCTTATACCAAATGAAGGGTATTTCCTTAGTGTGTTGAAATTGATACCAATGAAGGTATTTGAAAACATTACACAACTTAGCTCTGATTGATATCACTACAGACTGAGTCTGATACCAATCTTTATATGCTGAGTCTGATTACCAAATGTAGATTTAGTCTGATACCAAATCATTTTCTTTTTAATAGGACTCTTAGTAAAAATCAGAACTTCTCTTTCTTGGATCTTCAATCCAGATCTTCAGACAGTCTTTGACTTCTGATTTGCACAGTTCTTCTAAAAAACATCTTGAGATGTAGACTTTGCTTTGACAACTTTCCTTCTTCTGATTCTTATGTTCTGAATATCATATTCTCAAACAGCTTACAGCTTCTGAACCAAGTGAAACGAGAATCACGATAACTTTGACTTTGAGAAAGTTCTCAACTTCTGAACAGTACTAGGTAAATCTGATTATGAACACATGTTCACAAAGTGTACAACTTCGATCATATGAACAATCAGTTCACGAGAACTTCTATCAGAGTTCTTCTTTCTTAGCCTGTTCTGAGAATGTCTAGTGAACTTGTTTAGAATTCCTCGGATAAACATCAAACATTCGTTAGTGAAAAATGCATTTTATATCATTGATTTACTTGTTTGAGTTCTGCATTCTATCAAAATCATATTTCTATTTCTCCCCCTTTTTGACATCATCAAAAAGTTTGAGCATTTTAGCAAAGTAAACATTTCTGAGTTTTGAGAATGATTTTCATGTAATTCTTAAAGTAAAGCCTGTAGCACCCCAAAATTTTCCCTCTTACTTTTAGCACTAACTGGCTTATGTTTCATCTCATTTTGCATTATCATGTGTGCATATCATTGTTCTTAGCATGGGATCAAGGTGTCTGAGTTAGCTCAGGAGGAAGAGTTGTTCCCCAAGGGTCAAGCAAAAGTTCATGTATATTGTCCAAGAGATCAAGAGGAGAAATGGTTATTGATGCCACCATTATTTGAGTCACAAAGAGTCCTGAGCCTCAGGGGATCCTAAGTTGTCCATCACCTCATCAGAAGATCACAATTGGCAAGAGATCTCAAGTGAATCACTCTCTCCTAACCAGTGCAGAAATTAGGGTTTTGAGATTCTTGAGTTCATTGCTCCAATGGGAAATCTCTTTAAGTTTTTATCATCACCAAATGGCATATCTCATCTTTGTTGGAGAGGGTACACATCATACTCAGAGGAATTTGGATTTGGAGGATGTGCTAATTCCTCCTAGATTGAGGGCACCAAAATTAGGGTTTGCTATAAAATCAGTTTATTTCTGATTTTTTGAACAAGACTTGATTCTATGGTATTCCTTGGGTCCCTAAGTGTCTAAGAATGGAAAATTGTCCATCAATTTGGTTCATAATGGTTTCAATTGATCAAAAGACTGGGAATCAGAAGAATTGGGGGAAAAGTCAACTGTGTAGAGGAAAAAGTCAACTCCTGACTTTTTGAGGTCAAATGCATGTTCCTCATCTCAAATATGTGCATTGATGAAGATTTGAGCAAAAAATATCAAGAGATTCATCAAAAATCAAGAGATGTGAAAAGTTTCCCAAAATAGAAATTAGGGTTTCCATTTATGGCAAGTTGTGGCAAGTTGAGTACCCATCTTTGGAGCATTCTTTCTCTATGATCCAGGATCCAAGCTAAAGGTTTATGGAGGCCTTTCAAAAGTTCACATGTCAAGCTTCAAAACCATACCAAGAACATCTCCATTGGATCAAAATTGAGTGAGATATGGTGGTTTAAAGTTTGAGGTTTCTAAGGCAAAATGACCAGCCAGGCAAGTCATGGGCGAGCCAGCACGCCCTCAATTCTACAAACACTTGGTGAGCATGTTTTGGCCAACTTCAAGGGAAAATATCTCATTGATGGAGGTTTCAATTCAAAGAACGTTCACCATCACTTTTGTTCCTCTCCATGTCCTCTACAACTTTTGTGTTGTAAGTTTTTTCATCTGATCAACTCATGGAGAGATATAAGGAGCTAAAGTGGGGGACCTCATACTGAAAATTTCACACGCAAAGGGCTAGGTCATGACCAGGTCGAGGGACACACGAATTCAGTTCCAATCACCCATCTTTGGGGTCATTTTTATGTCCCTTAGAGGACTCAACTTCAATCACTTCTAACACCAAAGTTGTTGTTCACATGGCACCCTATCCAAAGAGCTCAAGAGTGCACCAAATAGAGACGTGATCCTCAAGTTAGGGACACCTAAAGTGTTGGGTCCAAAGCTGAATTTCCATGGCATGGCACATCAAAGTGAATCAGAACTTTCCATTCTTGTAAGCTGGGTTACTTAGCACATGTCAGGCCCGTAATATCCACATAATAACCCTAATTCATGCTATAAAAAGGAGAGGAAGTGAATCCTAAAGAAATTTGGTCGGATTGGAGAAAAAAGTAAGGTTTTACTGTTGAAATTCTGAGCAAGCTACGGGCATTTTATTGCCTTTATTTGGCCACTCATAATCACCAATATCCAGGGGTCTCATTGCTTTGTTTCTTGGATTGTAAGTAACATCACAAGCGCGTATAATCACTCTGGTATCCGTGTGTTTCATGTTGATTTTATGCATTTTTGCCTGCTTTGAGGTCCACTAGGGATGGTGTGCGTTCTGGCTAGTTAATAGACACCTTAGGTGTGTAGTTTCATTTTCTAGGGCAAACTTATCCTCTTCGAATCTCTCTGTGTGTATGTTATTTTTGAGTTTGGATGTTGAATTTGTGATCTACATGGAGAGGGGAAGAGAATGGTATGGGTTTTATGTAGCTCTGGGTAGCTGTATTTTTTCCACAGTGGAGGTTCGCCGGAGAAGACGACCGGAGTCTTCTCCAGCCACCTGAATCTGCGCCCTTGCCTGAACTCTGGTTATTTCCCAGAACATATCATGCCCATGCGATCTATTTTAATCCAATGATCATGGTGTTGCCAGCGCATTAATGAGGGAGGGTCTCCCTCACGTGCGCGTTTTGTCTGACTTTTGTGTTGACTTGTGATTATGTGTGTTTGCTTCATCTTATCATGCCATGTGCTTGCATTCTGATCCGTGTGATTCGCATACTTAATCTGATCATCATTTTTGACCTTGATCCAAGGGCCTACATTGAGTCAACTGTTGACTGGCCACATGGTAAGTGTTGCAGACCCCCACGCGTGTGGGATGGGTCTATGTATTGTTGTCTGCACCCCCAGTCTGGGCCCAGTTGTGTTTTTTAACCTGTTTTTTTGCTTCCGTGACACCCCCTTTTTTCATTTATTCCTATTTTTATTTTCTTTTGCATATCTGTTTCATTTTTACTTATTAAAATTATTTCCCATCGTCAGAAAATTGTGGAAAAATTCATAGAGCATCCTCTTTCATTTAAATAATTTTTGAATATTTTATTTTCTTATTTTTGCATATTTTAATGCTTCATTTGGAATTTTCTTTGAATTTATTTTATGTGTGCATTTGGTCATGATATTGGCATCTTCCTATTTTTCTTTGACATAGTTCTATGTTGAATTTTCTCATGATCATTTATCCATGTTGACATGATACATTGAGGCATCCCATGCATTTTTTATAGATTTTTTAGGGCATTTATTGTTGACTTTTGAGTGCCATCTTTGAACAACTTGTTTGTGTGACTTGCATGAAATTGTGAAGCATCTTTGAGCATGTTTGGTAATGAAGTTTCATCCATCCTTTTGACACATGTTTATACACTATTGACTTGCACTTCATATGACTTGCATCTTTAATTTTTATCAAACTTTTAATATCACTTTTGATTCATGTTTTGCATGTGTGTTTGTTAGTGAACTCGTGCTAGGGTTTTAATATGTTTTGAGCTTGTTATCTTGTGATGATTGTGGATAAGTTTTGACATCATTTGCTAGGACTCTTATAGGTCATTCTCATTCATTCTCATTGATTTCTAATATCATCTTGCATGCCTCCTAAGTTCATAACCCTTTGACATCTGTTTGAAGTTATTTGAACTTAGTTTGTTCTTCTTCTTCTATGTATTTCAACATGAGATTTGCATGAATTTTGTGTGCTCATTCTTACAATTTAAATATCATATCACATGTCATTTGCTTCTGGGTTTAGTGTTTATATATGCATTATTGCATGATCAATTTGTTTTCATTTCTCATAGTTAATCCATAACTTACATTTGCATAGTCTTTTGCTCCAATTTAGGTTGACTTTTGTCTAGTACCTTAGCCTGGGTATGTTGCATTGACATATACCTGCTGCCCTAGGAGGTTCCTTAGCCCTTTGGACCTTTCACTTTTGGTTTAGGTCTTGTTTGCTTCTTTAGATGTCTTCTTAAGACAACTAGCTTGTTTGATTTACTTTTCAGTACTTACATTCAGCCATTGTTATTGTTTTGTACTAACCTTTTGTGCAGGGGCAGATGTAAGACATTTGAGTGTGTGGATAGTCATCCATGTTCATCCTCACTCTTTCTTTCTCTCATCTCTCCTTTTCTTTAGACTTAGGTTGTTCTTAAACCTCCCCTTAGGGCCATCTATGCATGATAACATTAGGATAGAATTCCCGTAGTTTTTCTTTTCTTTTGAGTCTGTCTTCTTATCTCATAACACTTCTAAGATACTTAACAAGGTCAACTTGCCTTGCACACGAGCCTTGAGCATAGGAAGTGAAGATTGAGGGGTCTCCCTTCATTCTTCTAGGATGTTGAGCATACGTCCCATTGGGGGCGACCATGCGATGCATTCGTTCCCGTGTCATAGACTTTGGTGCAATGTAAGTTATGAACTAACTCAACTCACTTCTGTATTAAAAGATACAAATCAAATTTCAAATCTTTTTTTTCCTTCGGGATTGTTAAGTCCTAAACTATTTTCAAAAAGGGCATGTTACTTTCCGTTTTGTCGCGAACAGGCATCGACCCTAACTGCCAGACGCGAACTTAAAGTCGCTCATAAAAAAAACAAAGACCTTGGTCCGAACTACGTTGACTCTGACTTTCCCATTGCACAAAGGGAGTACGTAGGCCTAGGACAACGATGTCCTATCGAGTCTGTCTTTGTTTCCCCCTCCCCCGTTTCAGTTCAGCCATAGATTTTAGGATAACTCACCCTTAGATTAGATAACAAGCGTGGATCCCATCGAGTATGATGGAAGCGTGGGGGTGCTAGTACCTTCCCCTCGCGTAACCGACTCCCGAACCCAGGGCATGTTTGCGATGACCATTCCTTTCCCTCTTCCTCAGGTTTATGCGGTGTTTCCTTTCCCTCTCTTGGGATAAATATACATTGCTGGAGACTCTGTTTTCCGCGCCACTTTCGCGTTTGTACCTGGATGAAAATCTTGGGAGCGACAAAGCCATTCAAAGAAAATTTCATTCATTATCAAGAGGAGAATACATAATGCAAGAAACAAAGCAACAAAACAGAGAGAAAAATGACCATAACCCTATCCTATGATCCTTTAGAGATTCCCAGAGAATTCCGCATAATTCATAGGTGAGCATTCTTCGGTTGCTCCAATGTGTTCTAGTCTAGAGATCATATCTTGAATCTCATGGACACGAGATATGACCCTTCCATACGAAATACTAAAGGAAGACTTGTCTTTAGATAAGAGATTTTGTTCTTGCATGTAATTGAACATGGTTTGAGGGAGGTTTATTTTTCTTCTGTAGACCAGAAAGAAAATAAATTGTCAGTCCGAGTGAGACAACACTCTTGCTCCTATTTCTCTAGGTCTTAAGTTTGTTTCCATGATCCTGTGCCAGACTTTACCTAAGGGAATGAGTGTGGAAACACAGTTGGAAGAACCATTCCCACAATGAATTTTGTAGATGAGATCATTGAAGATATTTCTTTCTTTGTAATCTTCAATAGTATCACCGATTTCATCACATTTGATGGCTTGTGCAATGATAGGGGGATTAATCACTACAGGCAATCCGGAGATGACTGACTGAATGATGTGTTGATTATATACATTTGAAAAGACACCAGCATTTGCCCAGAATTCCTTGACTAGGTCGATGTAAATAAGTCCTAGAAGCATGTTGAGATAACCCTCCCATTTCTGACACCGTAACCCAGACGAGGTTCTTATCAACCCATGTTCTTTGAGGGAACATGAGTTCATAGTAAGTTCATTTAGGACTTTTAACTCAGAGATTTCACTCTTAGCAGCTTTTGGATGTGAGGTAGACATTTTGAAAGAGAGACACTAGCTGAGATGGGTTGGAATAATGAATAGAGAAGTGAACGAAATGTCTTAAATAGGCGATGAATAGAGAAAGTTAATAAATGCTTGTGACTCCAAACAACAGGTTCATCATTTCCTAGACGTTAAACTAGATAGGGTAAGGGATGGATACTAGTCCTAAGTATAACAGTCTCTAAATCTTGGAAAAACCAAGAGATCAAGCATAGAATTTTCTAATTAATTCTTTGACAGGAGTTAGAGATTCGCAATAAATCCATGTGTAAGAGTGACTCTTGAAAACATTTACTAGGCGTGAAACAAAAAGACATATTGCCCAAAAAAATTTTATTTTACATAAATAAGTGCGCAAACATAAGGTAAGCGTAAGAATTGACAGTGTGAGAGAATGGATAGTTCAAAAGTGGAATAGAAGATAACACGTATTTCATTAATTTAATCAGAAATACACAGTATGAACAATACTAATGCATGTACTTAATAAACCATTACCAGTTAATAGCTTAGCCTAATTCTAATCAATCATCTAATTTTATGAGAACCATATGCTGTCGAAGGTTTCACAAAATTTTCTATCAAGAGCAGTGTCTGGACCGCCTCTAACTCTCCAAATTGTTTGCACGATTCCTGCTCTGAAGAGAACTTCAGATAGCACTCTTCCATAGGGGATGAATGATTTGTTCATGGTTCTTGACAGAAGGATTGACTCTTTAAGATGGTCAAAGATTACTTGGGACAAATATATAGGGGTTGGCTTAAGAAGACACATGATGAGAAGCTTATCATCATGATACAGAAAATATTTGTTAATATTGCGAGGGAGAAGATTTGCCAAAATGAACTTGAACCATCCTATTGCAGTAGGCAGAAGTTATTCTGGATTTGTAGGTTCAAAGGTAGAACCTTTATCAAATATGAAATGCATTTCATCATTGGAAGTGCATCGAATAGAGTCGTGAATGATTGTGATACCTCCTTTGGGACAGTCAATGGCTTCAGCAATGTTTGTGGAGTTGAAGGAAATTGGAAGACCATATACGTTTGAAGAGATAGACAGACCATCACTACTGACAGAAGCATTGATCCAAAAAGATTTTAGGATGTTTGTATATATTGAACCTCTTAACATAGACAGGTATCCATTCCAATTTTGAAAATGAATTCCAAGAAGGAATTCTTGACTAGCACATGCTGGATTTGGTCGTTTTTCATTAATGACTTCTAAGAGATCATCGTTACCATGAAAGGTTCTTGGAGTCATTTTTGGTGTTTTTAGGATTTTAAGAAGGTTTTGAATAAGAGATAGTGAAGAATTATAGGTATAAGATATGACTTTAAATAAGCACGGAGAGATACTAATCGCGAATGAGTTAATGACTGACAATAGCTTGAAGAGACCCATTCATTACTATCTAGACACTAGGGTAGGTATAGATGGAGTAGGAGACAGAGATACTAACAGGGATAAGCACATGGTGTAGTAGTTTCTTAGTCTAAGGATAGCCAGCAGATCACGCAAATTATTTCTTTTATTTACATTATGACAGTAGTTAAGAATTAACAATGAATGCATAAATATATGTGACTTTTGAAATTTCTTAACACTGAGTGGAACTAGATGGACATATTGCTTATATGACTTATTAGACAGTTAGGTACATAGATGTAGAGGTAAACTTCGAATCTTAGTCTGTCAGTTCATAATTACTCCTAGTTAGTAGATGAAAATAATTAATGTATAACCAGGGTTACACGCATTTGATATCCTATTACGTACAGATCCTCAGAATCTGAAAAACCAGAGAATTTCCATCTGATCTGGGATACATTTGTCCTAAGGAATCTTCAAATGACTGTGACAGGACACACAAGATAATGATTCTATTTTTCTACGTCTGATTTCAACGAGATCTTACTTAACTAACTAGTACGAGTATTCCACTAAGATAAAGGAGTACAGTACTGTAGGGTGACCTAGATCAATTACTTATTAAGTGACAAGACTTTTCAGTGAGAGAGAACATCATGACTCTTTTATAGATTAGACAGTATGTATTTAGTATCTATACTATAAACTTCTTAAGACATTTTTAATTAGTAGAAATACATTTATCAAAAAATAATTCATAGATGAAGTGAATCATACCTTTGTGAAATCTGAATTCTTTACAGAGATTCTTTACCTAAGTGTTTTTCATTCTGACTCTGAGCTTCTGATCATCATCTTTCAGCTTCTGCTTTCTTCAGAGGGATCTGACATTGTGATCAATCATTGACGAATATCATTGTCCTCTGACTCAGATCACTAGAGTGAGAACTATAATCAATTTTCTCTTCAGATGACCACTTCGTTTGTTTGTTCAAAAATATCCATCTGATTTCTGAAGGCAATCCTCAGAGTACGAAAATTCTGATCATCAGACATCTGTCTTTCATCAGGCTTCTTTTAAACATATGCATGCTCTTTAGAAAGTCATTAATGCCTTAGCTTAAACATACACTTATGAAAAGTTATGTGCTTGAGAAAATTTAGCTGATATCTCAAACATCTTTCGATTTTATTTCTTTGAATAAATGTGAAGCCTTTTCAGAACCAAGTATCATAAAACTCGTGTGGAACATATGACACTGTTTGCATGACAGTCTTGTTCTTGCAATGCTGATCTAACTCGTTTAGATTTTAGTCTATCAAAGGATTTACAGCTTATCTACTTCTGAAAAGAATGTCAGCTGATTTCTTCATTCTGAACAACATCAGTGACTTAGATTCTCCGAGTAGATGACTTATGTCTTTGCATCTAGTCGAGCATCTTCTGATTCCAGGATTTATGAAATTCTAATAGATATATCAGATAACATTCTGACAAATTACAGTTGGTTCAACTGAGATAGAATCTCAAGTTAACAGAACTCAATCGTCTGTGTTACTTCAACCATGAATCAGACTTTAATCAGATTCCTGATGAATCATTAGATTTCCCTTTTCTGAATGTTCTTTAGTTTTCTGCAAAGCTTTTCAGGAAAACAAAATTCAGTTCTTCATTGAATCATTTAACTTCTTGATCAGTTAAGATTCAGATGTTGAATCACTTTTGAGAGTTCGAATTCTTCAATTTTCTGGCTTCTTCTGCAGACTTCATTCTGAAGTTCACTATCATAGAACAACAATCTTTCTTCTTTACATGAAGAAGTTCTGAATGAGCTTTAAACGAGAAAGTCAAGGGTGGACCTAATCTGTTTCTTGAAAACATCTCAAAACTCATAAAGAATTAATCTTCAGCAAACAAGACTTCTTGTTTTCTGATGATTCAATTTTTGAGCAAATACGTGGTTTCATTCACACATATCTTCTAAGATAAGCATTCAACAGATACTACTACTTATCTGATGAATCTATCTTATCAGCTGATTCTTCAATCTTCATCAAGGCTTTAGTGAGGAAGATTTAGCTGTTGACAACTGCAAAACTTCCAGAATCAGTGACTTGCTCAAGTAATCCGATTGATTACAATTTTGTACACAATCATCTTCTGAGCTATTACAGAAATTGTAAGTGGATTTAAATCTCACTCAAAGTATTTCTACGCACCGCATCTGGATTTTTTTCTGACATTGTTAAGTGTTTGATATCCATCAATAACAGAACCGGAGCTCTGATACCAATTGAAGGTGTGAGAAAGACACAAGAAACAGGTGGTTTGAATTGTGTATTCACTCTTTAATAAATTTTCGTATCTTATTGTTAAAGTGCTAAGATAACATCAGAGTTCGTTGAGAAACTCTAATTCGCGAAGTATCATTCAGACTTTGCAATGCTTAAAGCATATGTGACAGGGAGAGTCTGAATAAGATATGCATCATTCAGAACTTGCAGTGCGAAAGCTTATCAGAGTTAAGTTGCAAGGTTCTGACTTGCTTGTGTAAGGTTTTGATACTTAATACAGAAACATAAATAATAACTTAAAGCATAACAAGAGTAAAGAACACATGATATATCCAGTTTCACTTGAGCCATTCCCAAGCTAGTCCAATCCACCCTTCTCAGGTGATTTCGCCTTGAACACAAGGACTTAATCCACTATAATCAATCTCGATTACAGATGCACGGGCAACAGCCGGTGACTAACAACCTGCACAACCGCAGCTGTGACTAACACACAATGAACCGTTCAGGGATTCAACTTAAATAATATAACGAACATTGACCTGCAGGTTCCAATCTTGCAAGATCTGCTACTAGGATTTCACAACTAAACGTTCAGGGATTCGTCGCAACGAATATAACGTTTACTGACCCTATTTCAGGATTTACCACAATGACACCCAACCATTGTCTTCACTGGAAGTTGATGACAGTCTGCCATTACATAAATTCAATCGAAGAATTTGGTAAAAACGAGTAAAAGAGGAGCCAAAATGATGAAGAAAGACCCAAGAATTAGTGAAAAATGACCAAGTATGGAAGAATGAGACTTAGTGGAAATTCGGGTGTAAAAGGGGTGAAAAACATGCAGCTACTGGAATAATCACGCGCTCTATCGCGCATGCGATAAAAATACAAAGGTACCATCGCGCGCGCGATGCTTTTGTAGTGTGTGTGATGACAACTTTTTATGAACTTTTTCTGACGCGTTCTGACCCGTTTTGATAGCTTTAAAACGGGATTTTTTTGTACTTTTACAGTGGTTACGAAATTTGGCACTGGGAGTACGATTTTACAACATCAGAGGGTGATTTTGAGAACATTGGAAGCCGTTGGAGGTCAATACTTCAAGGGAATTCATATGCTATTAATCTTTTATCAATTGGTATTGTAATTTTCACTATGTGTAGCTAAATTCTCATAGGTTAGGTTGTCTGTGATGAACTTTATTCAACCTTGTTGGCATTATATGGCGGTTTGACTTTGTATAAACCTTATTACTATTAATTTTAGCCAGTTGTTTCTTTTCCTTATGTAGCACCCCAAAATTTGCCCTTCTATTTATACCCAATAAGTGGCTTATGCTTCACACCTCATTTGCATTTAGGTCATAACTAATCATTCATTTGCATTGGGTTCCTGAGACGTGAGATCAAGGTTTCTTATCTTCTATGCGACTTGGTTGATATTCATCAATTGAAGATGGTGGTTAGGGTTCATGGCGAAGGCGTCTTGATATTCACGGGGCATGATATTCAGTTGTGGATTCGCATTATGGTCAGGGCAGTGGTAGTGTCTCAATTGCTTATTGTTCATTGCGTATAATACAAGTTAATGAGGGAGGAGATTGAAGTTGATTCGAGTTGGGAGTTTATTAAGTATTTGAGTTTGAATTTGGATTGGGCAAGTGCTTTAAGATACTTGGAGTTCAAGATACAAGTTCATAAAACCATATTCATATCCACTCCATATCAAGAACCATTTTAAACCATGTCATTCCTAATCCATAAACCACATTATACATTTTTAGCCAATCAACCATTATCCATTCTTGTCCAGCCAAGTTTTAATTCATTTGTCAATTCTAAATTCATGTTAGTCCCTAACCACTCTTTGGACTCATTGAATATCCAAATCCCATTTTTTAATTTAAATTTAATAAAACCCACTCACTTCATCACTACAAATCCATTGATCTTCTCAATCTCCCTGACCAATTTAAAAGCTCCATTGATCTTCTAGAGAGTACCACAGTTACTAAAATAAGCTTCAGTGATTTGGTCACGAGTATCCCTAAGATCAAATCTGGTCGTGGCATATTTACGTTCAAATTGACATGGGCTGATATAAAAGGCCTGACCCCCTCAATATTGAACCCTTTTCTCAAAATTCGCAATGTTCAGGAATCCAAAATGTGGTTGAAGCTGTCATTGATGCTTTAAGCATAGCAGGCTCAATTGAAACCAAGTGTTCAGCAAGAGTACATAAAAGCCAGGAGAAGTACATAGCAATTGAGAGAAATTCTTAGTAACAAATTCAGTTACATAGCCGTGTATCTAACACCAAAAAAAGCCATGACATGAAAAGAATGCATAGCAGCAAAAATAAACAGGCAACAGAAGAATAATTATAGCAGAATTCATTTGCAGGGTGAAAAACCATATACACCAGATAATTTTCAACTACAAACATAACAGAATTTCAGCAGCTTCTAATATTTTTCAATGACAATTCCACAAGCTAACTGCTAATAGAAAACTCCACAATCCTAACATAAAAATAGTTACAAACTATAACTCTGAAAATAATTTCCAGGAGAATTCCTAACCAAAAAATCACTAACCACCCATAACCAAAAATTCATAACAAAAATTTAACCTCTCCTAACAGATTTTTTTCTGAACCAAAACTCTAACATCCTAATAGAAAAACTAACCTACAACAGAAAATTATAACTGTAAAAAGCTCCCAAAGTTTTCTCTAACACTCTTCCTCTTTCACCATCTTCAATCTTCAGTCTTGAACTCTCTTCACCGTCTTTAATAATCTTCATCATTTCCAATTACCTTCACTAATCTTCAACCTTCAATCTTCATTATCAGTTCACCTTCAATCAACATCTTCAATCACAATCCGAACCACATTCAGCTTCGGATTCATCATCTGATGCATCTTCAATCTTCACTGCAAAATCACACAACGCAATTCCGGCAAACCGCAACTCTCTCACCAATATCAAAACCTGCTGAAAAATCAAGAACATCAACTATTCAACAACCATTTGAAGCAAATCGGAGAAGCATCAGAAGAAGGATTCAAGCTTGAAGAACAATAACATCTACAAACGCTGCATACAGATCAACAATGATGTCGACGTCGCCGAATTTAGAAACACAACACACACAACAAGTCGAACGAGAAAATATCTGAATTTCCATCACAAGAACGCAACGACAACTGCAACACAAAAGCTCAGAAGTCACATCGAAGAAGGGGAAGAACGACGCAAAGCTCCGATTCAAGTAAGTGCTTCTATTCGCACCGCTTGGCTTTTCTTGCGTATCTGCTCGTAGCGTAAACGGCGAAGTGGAATTTGACGTCGCTTTGTAATTTGGAGGGTGAGGAACGGCCGCCGCCGTAGCCGTGAGGCGTGCCGACGCGGCATTGATTTTGTTGATGGAGAAGAATGGAGCGTGGTCATTGAAGAAGGAGTGGTACGATTGGGGTTGGTTGCGACGGGATTAGCTCTTTCGCCGCCCCTAAGCGTGATGCATTGAGAGGGAAGTCGCGAGCTAGTGTCTCCGACGGTGAGGTTTTGAGGCGAATAAAAGGAGAGATTGGTGAGGCTATGGAGGAAAAGATGGGTGAAGAAACGACGAAGGGTTAAGGATGAAGGAGTGTCATTGATAGCCTTTAGGGTTTTGGTTTTAAAGAAATCATCAAACCCTCAAATTGTGAACCGGGTTAGTAAGCCCTAATCTCCATTAAAGTGCTTCATACACCACCTAATCATCCGCTGCACCCCATTGCTTTTATTTATCTTGATTAATTGCTCTTTAGTTTTAGGTTAATTAGGATTTAAGCTTTTTAGTTTTAGGTTAATTAGGTTTAAGCTAATTGAACTTTACTAATTGAGTTTTAGGCAAATTGATTTCGATTAATTGTTTGTTAGCTTAATTGCACTAATTGAATTTTTGGCATAATCGAACTGTAGATTAATTCTTTCTCTACTAGATTAATTCTAGTTAATCTTAGAATTAGAATAAACATTAGGTAACCAACCTTAGTTTTTTTTTGAACTAGGTTCTAGAATTAGCTCACCTTTTTATATTAATTTTCGGTTAGAAATCTAATATTGACTTTAATTAAATTTTTATATTAGAATTTAATCTTCATTAACATTCATTTTAATGGACTTGTAACTTTGTTTAGTAGTAATTCGATTATTTGGAATTAAATTTCGATAATTGTTTTCGAACGATTATTTTTTGGTGTAATCATATCCTAAGTGATTTTTGCTTACTAGTTCACTAATGATCTCTGCTTAATCATTTCCTAATTGTTTTAGCTTAATCGCTCGTTAATTGATTTTTGGCTTAATTGCCCTCTAATTGATCATTAGAATTAGAAATTAATTTTGAACTAATTGATATTGACTTAGTTGATTTAACTTTGTTCTAACATTGACTATACTTAGATTTTAATGTTAATATCGACTAACCCTCTTAGTAGTTTCATTTGTTAACTTTGCTAATGGTTCTTAAATGTTAGTTTTGACTAATTGTTGTTTACTTTTTGGTATCCATTCCACTTACTTCTTGTTGATAATTCTCATTTGAATTTTGGTTTCTAACCTTGTTTATTGTTGTGGATTACATAGACTAATTTTTGAGTTGCTTTTGTAGTGATTCACATTTGATTTGCTAAGTTGTTTAAAGGTAGGAGGTGTTGCTACATACATAGCTGCTGTGAACAAAGTGTGCTGTAAAATGTTGTTATTCTGTCTGGATGCATTTACACCTATTCTGTTCTGAAAATGGTAGCTGTTATAGGCTTTTTTTGCTTGTTACTGGTTTTTATAGCTATGCAGGTGCTGGAGCGTTGTTGTTGCTGCTGTTTATGGTTTATTGCTTTATTTTATTGTCTTTATTCGTGAAGGGTGAAGAGCATTTGGTTCCATGTCTTTAACAGATCAGTTCCGCTTTCTGACACTTTTGCTCATTTATGCTAGATTACTAGAAGTTTTCCAGTTTTCTTATACTTTGCTTGCGTTTCTACAGATTGTTATCCGTTCGGTATTACTTCTCTTCTCTTTTACTAATTCCGCATTTTTTCTTTTGATGCCATGAGAAGTAGGATTTGGAGTCCGTGCCATTTGGCAGACAATTCTGGAAGTCCTCAAAGGAGGCTCTGTTTGTGATTGTTTACATTTATGCCAAGGACCTCAAAGAGGCGTCCCATTCCCCATTTCCCCGAAAAGTCCTCAAAGAAGGCATTAGGCGGAATGAGAGTCCGCAATCGACTCCCGCCAGTTCTAGTCCCAAGTCGTTCATAGCTCGCATTTCATGTTGATGCTTTGAACATAGCTTACTCTTGTTATCGAGTCGGTCAAGTGGAAGGAGGGTCTAGCAATCAGACCCCCACACCTTGTCTATAGCTCACATTGACCGATGCTGATGCTTATGTGATCTGATTCACATCTTCCCTTTCCTTACCCAGCCCTCCATGGTTCTCGATACCATTGGGTGAGTACCCATATTTCCCACAGCTAGCTTGTTTTCCTCGGTTGATATGACCTCTTGGCTAAAGCTCCCTCCTTTCTTACTTTGATTGTGTGACATTATTGTTGACTAACTCTGTTTACTCTTTTGTTTGCTTTTAGTTCCTTTTGTTTATGGATTGAGTTACATAATGTTTACTTGTCTATTCACATGATCCACTTAGGATTCCTAGCTCCACTTAATTTTTGATTAAGTCTGAGGTAAGAGAGACATTAGGATAGTAATTCATGCATGACAACATTAGATAGATTCCCCTCCTGATCCCGACCTTAGGACCATCATTGCATGCTAACTTGTAGGTTCAGATTCCCCATTTAACTATCTGTCTGACCTTCGTGAGTCTCACTTTTCTCTCGCACCCATTCGATCGAGACCGTCCTTTGTTTCCGTAGTAGCGTGAACTACGGATGCACTGATTCACTTTTTCTTTTCAGATTGAGGATACGTAGGCATGAGATACGATATCTCAGCGTGCACACTAACAACTAACTTCCATTTTCTCTCACACTTTGAGTCTCTCTTTTCTCTCTCAAATAAAAGATAAAACACTTAATGAATAAAGATGTGCTTTATGTGCCATGAGCCTTAAGTACATAGTACGCTTTGTCGCGCGAGGCGTGTGACTCGTTACGCAAAGTGTTCACTATGTCATAAACTTTAACACTTCGCATATCGCAAACAAAACAACCAACATACTTTCTTCTAAAAGACAAAAACAAACAATTACCTTCTCTTCTCATCTCCCTCACTCCATTCATAAAGGACTCGTCATATCCGTTCTACCGCAAACAGGTAAACGCGTAAGACTCCCACAACGAGCAGCAACACCTAAACTTCTAGAACGTGAACGTTGACGTATTCCACTATAAAACACAAAATAACAAGACCTTGTTAGGTCGAACTACGACTGCTATGACTTCCTATCTCCGGTACGATTGAGGATACGTAGGCACAAGACGGCGATGTTTTGGCCAGCAACCTTCCCCCATCAAACCCGTAGTCATTCGAACTACGTTGACTCTGACTTTCTTGCTCCCGAGGGAATACGTAGGCCTAGGATGACGATGTCCTATCGAGTCACTTCTTTTCTTTTCCCCCCGTTTCTCTTGTTCCGTTCCAGTTAGCAGTTAAGCTTCAGATAACCTACACCCTTTGATCGATAACAACAAGCGTGGATCCCATCGAGTACGATGGACGCGAGGGGGTGCTAATACCTTCCTCTTGCGTAAGCGACTTCCGAACCCAGGCTATGGTTGCGATGACCATTCCTTTCCCTTTGTTTAGGTTTTCTTCGATCGTTTCCTTTCCTTGCGTCGGGATAAATAACATTAGGTGGCGACTCTCCTATTCTATTTTCGCCGGTTATTTTTTTCGCAGATGCGATAGCTGGCGTCTCTGCTGGGGACTTTCCCATCCCTAAGCTAGTCAATCCTAGCGCTTGTGCGCTTTCGGTTATTGGGTGTTTATCTTTATGCTTTACATGCTTTGTTTACTATTTTATTGCATGATTATCTGCTTTATCGCACTTTATTTATAGCATTCATCATTATTGCCATATATGTATATTGGATTTCTGTACTGGTGTTTTCTGTTTGGCGGGCAGGATGTTCCGAGTGATGAGCCCAGTACCCAGGCTCGAGTGTATACCAAGGCTTTAGAGTGGGCTTTTGTTGGTACGCGTGGCGTGTGACACGTGTTGCTGGCCTAAGCTCACAAACCAGATGAGATCTTTCCGAGGATGCTTGGTCATTACATGCATATGTGGTGGCTAGGCGGTCTGAAGAGGATTGTCGATACTTGGTGACCGTTTCCCGAGGACTCAGTTGAGGCACTCCTCCCGAGGGGCAATAATGGCAGACCAGAAATAGAAAACCCATTACGCTTCTCGATCCGAGGACCCGAAGCTGAGAACTTGTAATAGGATGGCCATTTTTGAGGGGGAATCAGTGGAGGCACTCCTCGATTGGTGATAATACTGTACCCAGAAGGATGAATGTATTATTGCTTCTCGACCTCATTGCTAGAAACTGAGGATCCTTCATTTTTAGAACCTACATGTGAGGATGGGCGGGTGTTTACAAGTTTGCAGGTAACTGTAACCTTTATCCTACCCGGTATTCTGGTTTCTTTATCAGTGTGGACTTATCAGCTTGGTATTCCAGTATTCTGATTATCCTGACATTCTGGTCAGAGTGTATTTATTAGCATGGTATTATGATTATTTCGGTATTCTGATTATTCTGGTATTTTGGTATTCTGGCTTTTTGATCACTCAGATATTCTGGTACTCCGGTATTTTCTTCAGAGCAGACCATTGAAGCTATTCATTCAGCAGTATAGTCGTTAGTCAGAATATATGGAAGCTTTGATCCCATGTTTTATTGCATTCATAACATTGCTTTGCATTTTCATACTCATTTGCATAACAAGTGTTCGAGGCTTGGTTATTCTAATCCTGATCTGGTTCTCTTCAGAATTTCAGACTTAACTTTTCAAAGAAGCTGGAAGTTGAACATGGATCAAGTTCAAGCAGAGTTGAGGGAAATGCGAAGCCAAATGGGGAAGTTTATGGGGAACATGCGAGCTTTGATTCAAGACCAGAAAATGCTGAAGCAGGAGGTTAATCAACTGAAGACTCAGATGAGCTTGGTTATGGAGGTCGTGAGAAATGGGCTTAGAAAGGATGGCAATCTTGTGCCTGAGGCTGCAGCAGAAATTGTCATTCCGCCCTTGCCTGTGGGATCTCTTTCAAAGTGTGATTTACCTCGCGGATTTTCTGCACAACCTGGGGTTTCGGATTTTCCTTGTCAGCAACTACCTCTTGTCTCCCAAGACAATCCCAAGGCTAAGAAGTACGCACAGAAGCTGAAGAAGCCTGACTGGCATTTTGATCCACTGCCTATGTCTTATGACATGTTGCTTCAACGGTTGCTCAAAGTGAATCTGGTAGAACCTCGTGCAATGGGTCCCCCTCCAGTAAAGCTACCAGCTGGATATGATGTTAATGCCCGGTGTGAATTTCATTCAGGTGGCCCTGGACATACTATTGAGAGGTGTCGAGCCTTTCATCATAATGTGCAAGATTTGATCGACGCTGGGGTCATTATTTTCACGGCAGACGGTCTGTACGTTAACTGAAGCTTCCCGAGTGAGCACTTGTAACTGCAAAGACACCATCAGAAACAATAAGTCTAGACGAAACCAAGCCTCCTCAATCATGGCAATCTTTAGCTTCTTTACTGTACTTTCATTTGTATTTTTCATTGTTCGTTAATACTTTGTATACATGTAAAACTTGTTTGTTTTATAATGATGACTTTAATACAATAAATATGCTTTTCTTGAAGTAATTCATTCTTATTCATTCATATGATATTTCTGTGCATTGCAATACCAATTTACGCGCCTAAACTCTTAGAGGGAGGATGACGAATTGAAAATGCAAACTTTCTGGTCGTGTGCTTTTGGGAACAAAACCTTGTCGACGATGTACATGCATTGTTTCAACTCCCCAAACACCGGAGATATAAGGGAGATAGACCCTTGTTAACCCCGTTGAGCCTAGAAGTAGGAGTTTCTTTAAAAAAAACCATAACACTTAATCCCGGGGCAAGGTAGTTGTCAGTTGATTTGACCAAGCGTTCAAATTTTAAAAGGAGTGTGCATCTAAGGATCCATTACCTTTTTTTTCTCATTAGGAGGCCAAGGAGCATGAAACCACAATGGTTTTCCCTCACCGCAAGGAGTGAAGCAGTCACAATCCCTTCAAGAAAGTTAAGACAAGCCAGTGTCACACGATTTGTTCAAAAAAAAAAAGAAAAAAAAAAGAAGAAAGCCCGCTAAGTCAAAAGTTTGAAAACAAATGACTTAGGAAAAAGTTAGGGCATCCCACTAAACATCAAAATCGAAAGATTAAAAAAGAATCAGTCCAGGAAAAATCTGGGAAACAAATGAAAAAAGAAGCAAATAGAAAAAGCGAAAAGGATTACGAAAGAAAAATCCTCGAGCAAGAACGAATCGTGTGACTACAGACACCAAAGACGAAAGGAGCAATTGCCATTCAAAAAGCAGTGTGGGCTCCTTAACCACCGATGGTGATATGTAATAACCTTTTGAAAGGCGAGCGTTTGCGCCAAATGAACTGAACGTAGGACTGAAGGACATCAAGGAGAATGGGTGGGTATAAACAAAATTTTGTGCCATAAATCCTTCTTTCCCAAATCGTGAACCATGCCACGTTACAACCCTCAAAAGTCCTAATTAAGGCAAGGTTTTTCCGAAGGCGTACTTCTGATAAGGAAGCGTTCGTGACTCCCATGAGTGAGGCTAAAATGTTTTTGTTGGTATTGCATGTGCATAATGTCTTTTATTCAAATTAGTGTCGCATCTTAACTAGTGATTCGTTCGCAAAGTTTGGTGATATCTTTTCAATAAAAACTTCAAGGTTAACATGTATGTTGTATTAGAATTATCATTCTCAGAATAAATAATTTATGCTCGCATACATTGTACTTAACTCTAATGAAGCTTACATAAAGAGCATCAGTCGAGAAGTCTAACTTTACCAAGAGAAAATTCATGGACAACCGTATTGAGGGGCATCTAAGACTCCGTCATGTGATGGTTTTCTCAGCAAGTTGTGCTCAGAAGTAGCTCATATAGGGGCAGTCACGCCGAGGAATCTCTCCAAAGTTCAGCCGGTCGGGGGAAATCATGTCGAGATTATGTAAATCTCTCGAAGATCAATCAGTCAGGGGCAAAATCACTTCAAGGCTCGTATCAAGGCAGACCACCTCAAGAGCACGAGAAGTTATCCCCAAAAGACGGTTAATCAAGAACACCTTTTCTAGATTCAGCATACTATGGCAGAATATTTCAAGTCGTTACGAATCCTCTCGAGGCAGATTCCTTCATAGTTCATCCAATCAGGGGAAGTTACGTCGAGATCCGATAAATCTCTCCAACAGTTTGAAGACCCTGGGGCAGTTTAAATGCTAGGTTTTCTGTAAAATCCTCTTGAGACTATTTCTCCCAGTAGACCATGTGGTCTGAGAACGAGTGGAGAGTTCGTTTATGATATTTGGCATGCAGTTGATCAGAAGAAGCGTGAAGCGCCAAAGTAGTTCCCAATATGGGGTTTCTCTTCCTCAGTAAGGCGCCAGAGGGGTATTATGAAGATTATGATTATCCTCCCCAACGAGAGTCCTAAGGTTTGGTTTCCCTAGCCAAAGCTGGATTTGTCTTTTCTCCAGCGAGAGTTCAAGTCCCCAGACAAGGTAAGGATGATTTCTTGTCCTCCAAGCAGTTGGGCATCCCCAATAGAGTCCTTCTTTCCAGTATTGAAGAGCTAGCATCCTCAACAGAGCATTGAGAGTTTCTCTCTCCCTTGTAAGAGTGCAGAGAAATGATTTCTCCAATCAGAATGGTTTGTTGCTCCCCAGCTAGTATTCAAAAGTTGGTTGTCCCAGACGAGATAATGTTGCATCTCTCGCAGGATATTGGTTTGATGTCTCCCCTTGATAGAGATCTGTGTTCCCCACCGAGTCTCGGTGCCTACTTTCCTCATTAGGTCAGGAAGTATAATCTCGCCAGCAACGGTGTGCTCTTATCCCCAGCAGGGTAAGGAAGTTCATTTCCTCAGCAGCATGTTAAGTTCAATAATGTTCCCCGAACGGTTTGGTATTATTGACTGCGATCCCCAAGCGGAGTTTGTTGTTCATCCTCTCAACAGTTTGATTAGTGGTGACTGACGTCCCTGGAAGATTCCAAGTCCAATGGTTATTGGCACCTCTTCCATATCAGATCCTTGGGTTCCATCTTCAGCAGTTGTCATTCGTGATTCCAGGTGTAGGGGAAGCCATTTTGGGTTTTATCTTCAACAATTGATACTCGTGATCTCCAGCAGAGGATTTTCTTTGCATTTTGCATATAGTAATCATTGCATCCTCAAAACGCGTAACATTTCCATTTGATATGGAGCATTACGCCATGGAAAAATTCAAACATGTGCATTCGAAGCATAAGCCAGGTTTGACATTATCTTTACCAGATGTTTCTTAGCAGAGAAAGGAATTTTAGGAAATTCAATCTTACTCCATCCCCAGTGAATTTGCAGATGAGTTCGCTCATCATGCCTGCACTCCCCAGCAGAGTTGTCTGTTTAGGCTTCTCCTTTCCCCAACAGAGTCATCTTCTCTTCCGTTCAGATCGTAAGTCCGTTGATTCTGCTTCCTGTATATCTCCGGTTTATCCCAACTATTGGCTGGTACCCTTCTTTCATCCCAACTTTTGGTTGGCACCTATCTTTTATCCCAACTATTGGTTGGTATCTTTTGTTGTGAGCACGCCTTGGATTGGCGTCCTCGTTATCCTAACTTTTGGTTAGTAGCTTTTATCCCAACTCTTGGTTGGTACCCTTTGAAGGTGCGAGAAAGACACAAGAAAGGGGGGTTTGAATTGTGTATTTACTCTTTTTGTAACTTTTCGCATCTTGTTAACTTGACGCCCAATAACCTTCAATCTTTGTTGAAAGATTCTAATCTATTAACTGAAGAGTATGAGAACCGTAAATGTTCTGTTCATAAGATACGATCTCAGAACTTGCAGTGCGGAAGCTTATCAGAGACAGGCTGCAAGGTTCTGACTTTGCTTAATATGAGGTTCTGTTATTCAATGCAGAAACATAAATAGAGATACTAAGCAAGGAAGTAAAGGACACACGATATATCCTGGTTCACCACACGGGCTAATCCAGTCCACCCTCCTCAGGTGATTTCGCCTTGAGCACAAGGACTTAGTCCACTATAACCAAATCATTGATTACACTTGCACGGGCAACAGCCGGTGACTAACCACTTGCACAGCCGCACTGTGACTAACAACCCAATGAACCGTTCAGGGATCCAATAGGATATAACGTTCATTGACCGAGCAGACCCACTGTTGGGATTTCACAGCTAGCCGTTCAGGGATTCATCACAATGAATATAACGCTACTGACCATATTTCAGGATTTTCCACAATGACCCTCAGCCATTTTCATCTCAAGCATCTGATCACCACGTGATCTACTCAAGGGCCTCAACTCACAGCTGAACCGTTCAGGGATCCCTTCAGGATATAACATTCACTTGAGGAGTCTCAATTCATCTAGTTGAATTGGCAAACTGGAGATTACAAATTATGCTTCTTAATAAGCAAGTTTCTCCTAGGTTTAAGTACAACGAACACACACATGTGTTCAAGCAAGTTTTGAGCAATCAACTCCTTGCTTTCCTAAGAAACTACAAAGATGTATTTAGATATTATGATTGTTGACATCTTGTAGATCTTCTTCTTCTACGTCTTCTGGTTGAGCAAGCTTTAAGCAGCAACTCCTTGCTTCAGATCTTCAATGTAGCTTTGACGAGAAGGTAGGTTGATGACTTGACTGATCTTCAATGTTGTCTTCTTCATCAACAGCTTCTGTTTGATTGTTGTTGTTGTGTTGATTTGTTCTTTGGAGATTCAACAACAATTGCCATGAGTGAAATAATGACAGCTTTGAATATTCTAAGTGTTACAACGAGAACTCATCGTTGTTCCCATCTTCACACAATGACTTGGTCAATTTTGTAGATGAAAATTCAGTTCGTAATTCTACAAGTGATCGACACATCAGAAGCAAAAACTCTTTCCATTAAATAGCCAGTAGAAATATAGACGTTAGAGAGTACTGTTGGCTGTTTGGAAAAGAGAGGTTGTGATATAATGAGTTGTACTGAGACATCTTCTTCTTGCAGAGGAGGAAGTGACCAAACATCTTTTCTTGGGCAGTGTGTACATTTAACTCACAACGGTAATATTTAAACTTCGAAACTTCAGTGGCTTCTGATGTTAATTTGATGAAGCATGAGTGGAGTCTTTATAGCAGAATATCTGATGCTTCAAGTCTTCCGTTAATTGAAGAATTCCGTTAGGAATCAGTCTTCAGAACTTTAGCACTTGGTCCTTAAGAGCGTTATCCTTTTCTGCTTTAAGTCTTCCGAATCTTCAGAGCCTATCTTCAGAGTCTTCAGAACTTCTTGTTTGAAACCTTGATCTTCAGAACTCGTTAGTCTTCAGATTCTTTCTGCACTTGGTCTTCAGTGCCTTCAGCCATTAGAACTTCAAGTCATAGGAGTCTTCAGAACTTTGGCTCTTTCTGAGTGTACTTCTTCAGAAGCTTCGCTATCTTCAGAATCTTAATCACTTTCAGAGAGCATCCACAAGAGCATTGCAACAACAATCTTGGCATCCTTGGATCTGACTGATCATGACTAGATAAACAAGCGTTCTTGCTTCTCGCGACTTTAGTCACACATAGTAACTTCGCATATGTGTATATTCAATCATAGTACATCTAGCTGGTGTATGTTGGTTCTGATGTCTTTAGTTCTTATGATCTGCACACAACACACGTTAGACCATAAAATGGTTCTTTCACAAATACTTATTGTTATCATCAAAACATAGATTGACTTTTAGAGACAATTCTTGCTCTCACAATCTCCCCCATTTTGATGATGACAAAAACCAAGTATTTTGATTGAACATTTTATACAATGTAATCACCAAAAACAAACAAATTCAGAGTATGGAACAACAGCTCCCCCTGAATGAGTTATCCTCAAAGCTTTATCTGAGATCATCATCTAGGATTTTATATAATCCAAAGATATACAGATTAACAACTTGAGTTTCCAGAACAAAAATAGAAAAGAGTTACTCTTCTATCTTGTCTTTAGGAAAACGAGTTATCTTTAGCATCTGGACTAGTTCAACAGAACTTCCATCTTCAGATCTTCAAAACTCAGTTTCCTTTGTTGTCATATCAGAGCTTGTTATCTTCCGAGTCATCTGAAGCATTTCTACTTTTCAGTAGATTCAATTGAGCACAGAATTAGAGCAGTTCTTCGATTGATAAACATAGCTTCGCTGTATATCAGAAATTGTCTTTTGAGATACTCCCCTGAGTTTCAGGCTATATGAAGATTTTAGATTTTGCATTTTAGTCTTCTGGGTAGTCTCCCCCTAATTTCCATAAGTCAGTTATTGGGATCTTTCAGAATCGAAATTCAGCGTTTCTAAATTTAATCACCAGTGTTGATCATGACTTTTCAGAGTTTGACTTTGAACACAGGTGTATTTCAGACCTTGTTATTGTCATAAATCAGTTAAATTATCAAAGCTTGATTTTTTGATCAGATACCAATTGAAGATTAAAACTCGTGATCAATCAACGCTTGATTTTGAATCTGGTACGTCGTATGTAAAAAGATGTGCTGACTCTTATACCAGAGTTTGTTGATTCTGATGCTGAAGGAGTTCTTTTGATATTACTTTGAAGAGTATTTCCTTTGTGTGCTGATAGGATACCAATGAAGGTACTTTGACAGTAATCCACAGCTTTGCTTTGATTGAGAGTGTAATACTAATCTTTGTGTACTAAATCTGATTTCCAATTGATGATTTAATCTGATACCAAATTGTCTTTATTTCAAATGGTTCCTGATAAAATGGTTTCTTGCTTGGATCTTTAATCCAGATCTTCAGACAGTTCTTGACTTCTGATTTGCACAGATCTTCTGAGTGAGCATCTTGAAATGTAGATTTTGCCTTGACTGCTTTCAGAGTTTTCTTACATATTCTAAATCTTCTTAGACAACTTTTATTCTATGATCGTAGTTCTTCTTCTTATCTTGTCTTTAGAATGCCTAGTGAACTTGTTTAGAGTTCCTCGGATAACATCAAACAACAAACGTTAGTAGTAATGCATTTTATAAGAGTACTTTGTTTGAGTTCTACATTCTTTCAGATTTCCTTCTTTCAATAGATTTCCTTCTTTCAATCAAAATCAATAAATATATTTCTCCCCCTTTTTGACATCATCAAAAAGTGTCAGGGCATATGAGCATTTAAGCATGTAGTCATTTATATTCAATTACAGAGTCATTTAAATATCTAGAAGCATTTAGACTCATTTTAGGGAAACACATCTATACTCGGTATGTCTTTAAGGGATGATAGATGGAATCAACTGATTACATAATTGAAAGATTAAAGCATCTATACATCATTTCATTTGAAGAAAAAGATAGACGTAACAATATTTCAGTATTTCAGCATTTCGTTTTAGATTTCAGATCATAGGTTGAGCTTTAATCTAGACAAGTTCAAGATAACAACTAGATTGCATTAGAGAACAATTAAACATAAAACTCTAGATTGTATTACAGATGGATTTTATCAAGAACATACAACTCTAGACTAGACGAAACTGGTTCCTATAGGTTAGACTAAAAGGAGCTTAGGGAAGATGAGGAAGGACTTCCAGAGTTATCTGAGCTTGAGAGAAGTTTCTTCTGTTTGAGACATTGCAAGCTTCTTGTGTTTTACTATTTCTTCTGAGATCCATTCATGGAACTCGTTCCAGACCTTTCATACTTCCATAGAGTTTACACAAGAACTAGAGACATTGATAAGGGTTTGAATCCTTGACAATGTGTTGTCCGGATAGGTTTATATGATTTTAATAGCAGGCAGGTTGATTATGTTAACAATTCTTTAGCGTGATTTTTGTAGCAAAAGATTCTCACACTTTCAAGAACTTAAGATTTTCATTTAATAATTTGGAAGTACATAGTGCAAGAATTAAAGTGACAGATAGAAACTTAAATCCTAGTTCTTATAGATTTGAAAAATCCATAGGAGAGCATTCCTCGGTTGTCCCAACATGTTCTAATTTAGTAATCACATCCAGAGTCTCTAGGATACGAGATATGACCCTTCCATAAGGAATACTAAGAGAGGGATTGTCTTTAGACAGAAGAATTTGTTCTTTCAAGTGATTGAACATAATTGATGGAAGGTTAATTTTTCTTCTGTATGCGAGAAGGAAGATGAATAGCCTATCTGAATAAGTAAGCAATTTTCCTCCGATATCCCTAGGTAGAAGATTCTTCTCCATTATTCTGTGCCATACTTTTGGTGAGGGTTTGAGTGTGGAGACACAATTGGAGGCACCGTTTCCATTGTGGATGTTACAGATGATATCGTTGAAGATGGTCATTTCCTTGTAGTCTTCAAGGGTGTCACCACTTTCATTGGACTTTATCGCCTGAGCAATGATAGAAGGATTGATTACGACATGGATTCCGAAGACGGTTGACATAATGATACACTAGTTGTGTGTATTAGAAAACACGTCTGCATTTACCCATAATTCTTTGACACAATCTAGGTAGATGATACCAGGAAGCATGTTAAGATACCCATTCCAATTTTGACATAGGAGTTCAGAGGAGGTTCTTAATAATCCAAGATCTTTTAGAGAGTTGTGATCATATGAGGATTCTTTAAGGATAACCAACTCAGAGTGATTTACTCTGCTAGCTAAGGTTTGTGAGTTAGACATTTTTAGAACTGATACGCAGGGTGTGAGTGAGAGGAAATGCCAACAGGAGAATGAGATAGAGAGAGGTATCTTGTGCTTTAAATAGATCAGTTAATGAGTGCATGTGATTTTAAATGATAGGTTTGTATTTTCAATGTATTTGTCGTTCAAATGGTACTGAGTCTAGCCGTTGTTATTTCCCATATTCCATTCGTTTAGAGGGACTGAGATATTCCCTAATAATTTAATAGTAGAGTAGCTTTTCATTTATTGTGCGTATTTCACGAGATTTAAAAGGCTGCAAAATTTCTAGTAAGAAATAAAGGAGAAGCCATGTGTACGCAATTTCCTAGATGAGATGAATTAATGAGTGTCATTTAATTCTGCCACTGAAAAATTCAAGATAGGTTGAGTTTAACAGGAGGGACTCTATGAGAGAGAGTTGGGTTCTACTAGAAGTGCTAGCTGGAGTTTATCTACGGGTTATAGGATTTGACTTAGACACTGAGTAATATGATGGGTAGAGTCTTGTGATTGATTTAAGATTTTTACTAATCAAAGGACATGTGCAAACAGATACACGGGAGGACAAGGAGGTTTTTCTTAAGGGTTTGTTTCAAGAAACTAAGAGTAGGTTTGAGTTTTGATTATCAAGAAAAGTAAGTGGAGGTATGACAACGGTTGGATGATACATTGAACTTCCAGGGTTTTAAGTGTAGGAGCATGAAAAGGAGACGTGACTTAATAGAGTATGTGTGTAGATTCAATTATGCCTAGTCTAGGGAAGATATAGGACAGTTCAAAAGATTTTATTAAGATCTTAAGTTGTCATAGATATGTTGTTGTTTCAATAGATTTGTAATTATTATTGTATTCTTTTGCGTGTGGTTTTTGTTAAAGGGTTTTCTTGTATTTAACAATTTCTTTTATCTATGCTTAACAGATTTTCTATTGGTTGAATATCTCCCTAAATAATTAATTAGTAAAACATGCTATGACAAATTTGAAAGAATTCTAATTAACGCATCTCATGAATTTAACAGATTATTAGTAAAAAGAAAAGTGTAACTTAGATATTTCAGACTTGACTGAGTGCTTTTTGTCTTGACTTTGGTCTTCATTCTGATGAATTTTGAAATCTTCGTATTTTTACATGAGTGCATTCTTCTGAGCTTTTGATCAGCTTCTTTCAGACTTGGCTTGCTTTGAGAAAGAGTTTAAGATTCTGAGATTCTTCAAGATACGCCTGCGTTCAGAGGAATGTGAAGGTTTCCTTGGACTATGATTCTGGTTGGAATCATAATTTCTTTCTTTTTCTTGTTCATCCTTGTCCGCCAGTTCTCTAGGTTATAATAACCGAGATTAAGAGTTAGCATGATCTGAGTGACCACTTCATCTGAACTCAGCCAATTACATGTAATCCTTTTGGTAAGGCGGTGTAATGAATGTTCTGAAATAAAAATTGACACTCATATGCGTGGGAGCAGTACAAAGTGAACAGTAAATTCTGTTTGATGACCCCATTCATAGGCAACAGATTACATCTGTTCTTGATTCTTTCTCAGTTCTCATTTCCTTGATCCATAGAACCTGTTTAGTTCCGATACAGTTCCTAAGATATGGATCTGAATCTTAAACGACAAACTTTGAGAATTGGTTGAGTTCTCCTTTCATAGCCCGAATTCAGTTTGCGTTTGTGAGAGTTTCTTTTCTTTGAAAGATGATTGATTTCACCAATTTAGTGAGAACCTTTGAGAGATTACACGAGGATGAGTTATCATATCTGACTTGTTCCTCAAGGTTGTTTCAGAACTTGTTCAGAACCAAAACATCATCATGTCTCGTGTGTACATCACTAGACACGATTTGCATGAACCTCTTGGTCTCACAATAATGATCAATTTATTTGGGGTTGTTCACACATATCTATGGGTTCACTAATTTCTTCAAACGAACATCATTAACGTCATTCTTTTATGACATCAGTTGGAGAACCTAGATACCTGAAATGATAGCATCTAATTTCATAGCACAAGTGGTTCTGAGAACACTTGATCTGTCAAAAATCAGATTATCAACATTTGATCTTTACTAGGATGATTTCATGAGCTTGATCACCGAACCAGTTAAGTGTTCATTCAGAATCAACTGAATCTTTGGGGTTCAGTTCTCCATTGAATCTTTTGATCATTCCAGGTTCTGACATTGAATCATTTCTAATAATTTGAATTCTTCAGATTCTGAGTTTAACAGAATTCTTTCTGAAATTCAAAGTCTTAGAACGACAATCTTTCTTCTTTACAAGAAGAGATCCAGAATGAGTTTTTTTTAACGAGAAAGTCAAGGGTGGACCTAATTCGTTTCTTGAAAACATCTCAAAAACTCATAAAGGATTAATCTTCAGCAAAAAAGACTTCTTGCTTTCTGATGATTCATCTTTTAATCATATACGTGGTTTTATCCACACGTATTTTCCAGAATGAGCATTCAATAAATACTTCCTTTTATCTGATGGATTTATCTTATCAACTGATTCTTCAACTTTAGTGAGGCTTCATCTCGAATCAGTGAAATGTTCATGAAGTAATCAGATTGATTACACTTTTGTCACAGTTAACTGCTGAACTGTTACAGAAATTGTAAGTGGATTTCAATCTCACCAAGAGTACTTCTACGCACCACATCTGGATCGTTTTCTGACACTGTTAAGTGTTTGATGTAAATCAATAACAGAACCGAAGCTCTGATACCAATTGAAGGTGCGAGAAAGACACAAGAAAAGGGGGGGTTTGAATTGTGTATTTACTCTTTTTGTAACTTTTCGCATCTTGTTAATTTGACGCTCAAGAACCTTCAATGTTCGTTGAAAGATTCTGATCTATTAACTGAAGAGTATGAGAACCGTAAAGGTTCTGTTCATAAGATACGATCTCAGAACTTGCAGTGCGGAAGCTTATCAGAGATAGGCTGCAATGTTCTGACTTTGCTTAATATGAGGTTCTGATATTCAATGCAGAAACATAAATAGAGATACTAAGCAAGGAAGTAAAAGACACACGATATATCCTAGTACACCCTGCGGGCTAATCCAATCCACCCTCCTCAGATGATTTCGCCTTGAGCACAAGGACTTAATCTACTATAACCAAATCATTGATTACACTTGCACGGGAAACAGCCGGTGACTAACCACTTGCACAGCCGCACTGTGACTAACAACCCAATGAACCGTTTAGGGATCCAACAGGATATAACGTTCATTGACCGAGCAGACCCACTGCTGGGATTTCACAGCTAACGGTTCAGGGATTCATCACAATGAATATAACGCTACTGACCATATTTCAGGATTTTCCACAATGACCCTCAGCCATTGTCATCTCAAGCATCTGATCACCACGTGATCTACTCAAGGGCCTCAGCTCACAGCTGAACCTTTCAGGGATCCCTTCAGGATATAACATTCACTTGAGGAGTCTCAATTCATCTAGTTTAATTGGCAAACTGGAGATTACAAATTATGCTTCTTAATAAGCAAGTTTCTCCTAGGTTTAAGTACAACGAACACACACATGTGTTCAAGCAAGTTTTGAGCAATCAACTCCTTGCTTTCCTAAGAAACTATAAAGATGTATTTAGATATTATGATTGTTGACATCTTGTAGATCTTCTTCTTCTTCGTCTTCTGGTTGAGCAACCTTTGAGCAGCAACTCCTTGCTTCAGATCTTCAATGTAGCTTTGATGAGAAGGTAGGTTAATGACTTGACTGATCTTCAATGTTGTCTTCTTTATCAACAGCTTATGTTTGATTGTTGTTGTTGTGTTGATTTGTTCTTTGGAGATTCAACAACAATTGCCATGAGTGAAATAATGACAGCTTTGAATATTCTAAGTGTTACAACGAGAACTCATCGTTGTTGCTATCTTCACACAATGACTTGGTCAATTTTGTAGATGAACATTCAGTTCGTAATTCTACAAGTGATCGACACATTAAATAGCCAGTAGAAATATAGCCGTTAGAGAGTACTGTTGGTTGTTTGGAAAAGAGACGTTGTGATATAATGAGTTGTACTGACACATCTTCATTTTGCAGAGGAGGAAGTGACCAGACATCTTTTCTTGGGCAGTGTGTACATTTAACTCACAACGGTAATCTTTAGACTTTGAAACTTCAGTGGCTTCTGATGTTAATTTGATGAAGCATGAGTGGAGTCTTTATAGCAGAATATCTGATCTTTCAAGTCTTCCGTTAATTGAAGAAGTCCATTAGGAATCAGTCTTCAGAACTTCAGCACTTGGTCGTTAAGAGCGTTATCCTTTTTTGCTTTAAGTCTTCCGAATCTTCAGAGCCTATCTTCAGAGTCTTTAGAACTTCTTGTTTGAAACCTTGATCTTCAGAACTCGTCTGTCTTCAGATTCTTTCTGCACTTGGTCTTCAGCGCCTTCAGCCATCAGAACTTCAAGTCATAGGAGTCTTCAGAACTTTGGTTCTTTCTGAGTGTACTTCTTCAGAAGCTTCGATATCTTTAGAATCTTAATCACTTTCAGAGAGCATCCACAAGAGCATTACAACAGCAATCTTGGAATCCTTGGATTTGACTGATCATGACTAGATAAACAAGCGTTCTTGCTTTTCGCGACTTTAGTCACACATAGTAACTTCGCATATGTGTATATTCAATCGTAGTACATCTAGCTGGTGTATGTTGGTTCTGATGTCTTTAGTTCTTATAATCTGCACACAACACACGTTATACCATAAAATGGTTCTTTCACAAATACTTATTGTTATCATCAAAACATAGATTGACTTGTAGAGACAATTCTTGCTCTCACACCCTTGGTGGGGTCGCATTTGGTCAGCGTCCTGTTTATTCTAACTCTTGGTTTGTATTTCTTCATCCCAACTATTGGTTGGTACCTTTTGTGCTGAGCAAGCCTTTGGTCGGCGTTCTTGTTTATCCCAACTATTGATTGGTATCCTCTTCTATCCCAACTATTGGTTGGTATCCTCTTTGTTATCCCAACTATTGGTTGGTACCCTCTTTGTTATCCCAACTATTGGTTGGTACACTCTTTGTTAACCCAAGTATTGGTTGGTACCGTCCTCATTCATCATAACTTTTGGTTAGTATCTTTTATCCCAACTATTGGTTGGTATCCTTCATCGTGAGCACGCCTTTGGTCGGTGTTCTCGTTCTTCCTAACTATTGGTTAATATCCTTCTATCCCAACTATTGGTTGGTATCCTTTATTGAGTTCGCCTTTGGTCGGTGTTCTCATTTATCCTAACTTTTGGTTAGTATCTTTTATCCCAACTATTGGTTGGTAACCTTTGTTGAGTTCTCCTTTGGTCGGCATTCTCGTTTATCCTAAGATTTGGTTAGTATCTTTTATCCCAACTATTGGTTGGTAACCTTTGTTGAGTTCGCCTTTGGTCGGCATTCTCGTTTATCCTAACTTTTGGTTAGTATCTTCTATCCTAACTATTGGTTGGTATCCTTTGTTGAGTTTGCCTTTGGTCGGTGTTCTCGTTCATCCTAAATTTTGGTTAGTATCTTCTATCCCAACTCTTGGTTGGTATCCTTTGTTGAGTTCGCCTTCGGTCGGAATTCTCGGTTATCCTAAATCTTGGTTAGTATTTTTTATCCTAACTCTTGGTTGGTATTTGCTATCGTAAGTACGACTTTGGTCAACGTTCACGTTTATCCTAACTATTGGTTAGTATTTTCTATCCCAACTATTGGTTGGTACCACACCCTTTATCCCAACTATTGGTTGGTACTTTGTCTTTTACCCTGGATCGTGGTAGATATCACGCCCTTTATTCCAACTCTTGGTCGGTGCCCCTTGTTAGTGTCCTTTTCATCCCAACTTTTGGTTGGCATCATTCATTGATTCGTCTGTCACCTTTTGCTATCTCAACTTTTGGTTGGTATTTGCTATCTTCGAGCCCACCTTTGGCTGACAAACACTTTATAATATATATATCCCCACAAAGTGCAAATTTCTGGGTTCTTTTTGGTATTCAATCTCCGTGTACCTCGAATGTCTGAAAGCCGTTGCTATCGACCCTTCAGGTCCAAGTCGATTGAATAGGGGCAGTTGTAGCACCCCAAAATTTACCCTTCTATTTATACTCAATAAGTGGCTTATGCTTCACGCCTCATTTGCATTTAGGTCATAACTAATCATTCATTTGCATTGGGTTCCCGAGGCGTGGGATCAAGGTTTCTTATCTTCTATGCGATCTTGGTTAATATTCATCAATTGAAGATGGTGGTTAGGGTTCATGGCAAAGGCATCTTGATATTCACGGGGCATGATATTCAGTTGTGGATTCCCATTATGGTCAGGGCAGTGTTATTCTCTCAATTGCTTATTGTTCATTGCGTATAATACAAGTTAATGAGGGAGGAGATTGAAGTTGATTCAAGTTAGGAGTTTATTAAGTATTTGAGTTTGAATTTGAATTGGGCAAGTGCTTTAAGATACTTGGAGTTCAAGATACATGTTCATAAAACCATATTCATATCCACTCCAAATCAAGGACCATTTTAAACCATGTCATTCCTAATCCATAAACCACATTATACATTTTTAGCCAATCAACCATTGTCCTTCTTGTCTAGCCAAGTTTTAATTCATTTGTCAATACTAAATTCAAGTTAGTCCCTAACCACTCTTTGGACTCATTGAATATCCAAATCCCATTTTTTTATTTAAATTTAATAAAATCCACTCACTTCATCACTACAAATCCATCTTGAACATTAATCCAACTTCGATCTCCATTGCATGCTTCATCACCAGAATACAAAAATGGCACCAATGAGATTTGGTTCTGTAAGGAAAGCCAATACTCACAATGGGCTCGGAGTTTTGAACTCATTGGATGAGATTCTAAATAGGAACGCCGAAGTTATTTTTGTATCCACGACATTGCTTACCAAGGAAGATTTGCATTTGCCGACTATTCGCTTCTCAATCTCCCTGACCAATTTAAAAGCTCCATTGATCTTCTAGAGAGTACCACAGTTACTAAAATAAGCTTCAGTGATTTGGTCACGAGTATCCCTAAGATCAAATCTGGCCGTGGCATATTTACGTACAAATTGACATGGGTCGATATAAAAGGCCTGACCCCCTCAATATTGAACCCTTTTCTCAAAATTCGCAATGTTCAGGAATCCAAAATGTGGTTGATGCTGTCATTGATGCTTTAACCATAGCAGACTCAATTGAAACCAAGTGTTCAGCAAGAGTACATAAAAGCCAGGAGAAGTACATAGCAATTGAGAGAAATTCTTAGTAATAAATTCAGTTGCATAGCCATGTATCTAACACCAAAAAAAGCCATGATAGGAAAAGAATACATAGCAGCAAAAATAAACAGGCAACAGAAGAATAATTATAGCAGAATTCATTTGCAGGGTGATACAAACATAACAGAATTTCAGCAGCTTCTAATATTTTTCAATGACAATTCCACAAGCTAACTGCTAATAGAAAACTCCACAATCTTAACATGAAAACAGTTACAAACTATAACTCTGAAAATAATTTCCAGAAGAATTCCTAACCAAAAAATCACTAACCACCCATAACCAAAAATTCATAACAGAAATTTAACCTCTCCTAACAGATTTTTTTCTGAACCAGAACTCTAACCTCCTAATAGAAAAACTAACCTACAACAGAAAATTCTAACTGTAAAAAACTCCCAAAGTTTTCTCTAACACTCTTCCTCTTTCACCATCTTCAATCTTCTATCTTGAACTCTCTTCACCCTCTTCAATAATCTTCATCATTTCCAATTACCTTCACTAATCTTCAACCTTCAATCTTCATTATCACTTCACCTTCAATCAACATCTTCAATCACAATCCGAACCACATTCAGCTTCAGATTCATCATCTGATACATCTTCAATCTTCACTGCAAAATCACACAACGCAATTCCGGCAAACCGCAACTCTCTCACCAATATCAAAACCTGCAGAAAAATCAAGAACATCAACAATTCAACAACCATTCGAAGCAAATCGGAGAAGCATCAGAAGAAGGATTCAAGATCGAAGAACAATAACATCTACAAACGCTGCATACAAATCAATAATGATGTCGACGTCGCCGAATTTAGAAACACGACACACACAACAAGTCGAAGGAGAAGATATATGAATTGCCATCGCAAGAACGCAACGACAACTGCAACACAAAAGCACAGAAGTCACATCGAAGAAGTGGAAGAACGACGCGGAATCGGAATGTAACGAACCGAATTCATAAATTAAAGTTCAAATTGTACCTGAACAAAGCTCCGATTCAAGTAAGTGCTTATATTCGCACCGCTTGGCTTTTCTTGCGTATCTGCTCGTAGCGTAAACGGCAAAGTGGAATTTGACGTCGCTTTGTAATTTGGAGGTTGAGGAACGGCCGCCGCCGCCGCCGTGAGGCGTGCCAGCGCGACATTGATTTTGTTGATGGAGAAGAATGAAGCATGGTCATTGAAGAAGGAGTGGTACGATTGGTGTTGGTTGCGACGGGATTAGCTCTTTCGCCGCCCCTAAGCGTGATGCATTGAGAGGGAAGTCGCGAGCTAGTGTCTCCGACTGGGGAGGTTTTGAGGCGAATGAAAGGAGAGAGGGGCTAGGCTATGGAAGAAAAGATGGGTGAAGAAACGGCGAAGGGTTAAGGATGAAGGAGTGTCATTGATAGCCTTTAGGGTTTTGGTTTTAAAGGAATCATTAAACCCTCAAATTGTGAACCGGGTTAGTAAGCCCTAATCTCCAGTAAAGTGCTTCATACACCACCTAATCATCCGCTGCACCCCATTGCTTTTATTTATCTTGATTAATTGCTCTTTAGTTTTAGGTTAATTAGGATTTAAGCTTTTTAGTTTTAGGTTAATTAGGTTTAAGCTAATTGAACTTTACTAATTGAGTTTTAGGCTAATTGATTTCGATTAATTGTTTGTTAGCTTAATTGCACTAATCGAATTTTTGGCGTAATCGAATTGTAGATTAATTGTTTCTCTACTAGATTAATTCTAGTTAATCTTAGAATTAGAATAAACATTAGGTAACCAACCTTAGAATTTTTTTTAGAACTAGGTTCTAGAATTAGCTCACCTTTTTATATTAATTTTCAGTTAGAAATCTAATCTTGACTTTAATTAGATTTTTATATTAGAATTTAGTCTTTATTAACATTGATTTTAATGGACTTGTAACTTTGTTTAGTAGTTATTAGTTGTAATTCAATTAATTGGAATTGAATTTCAATAATTGTTTTCGGACAATTATTTTTTGGTTTAATCATATCCTAAGTGATTTTTGCTTACTAGTTCACTAATGATCTTTGCTTAATCATTTTCTAATTGTTTTAGCTTAATCGCTTGTTAATTGATTTTTGGCTTATTTGTCCTCTAAATGATCATTAGAATTAGAAATTAATTTTGAACTAATTGATATTGACTTAGTTGATTTGACTTAGTTCTAACATTGACTATACTTAGATTTTAATGCTAATATCGACTAACCCTCTTAGTAGTTTCATTTGTTAACTTTGCTAATGGTTCTTAAATGTTAGTTTTGACTAATTGTTGTTTACTTTTTGGTATCCATTCGACTTACTTCTTGTTGATAATTCCCATTTGAATTTTGGTTGCTAACCTTGTTTATTGTTGTGGATTACATAGACTAACTTTTGAGTTGTTTTTGTAGTGATTCACATTTGATTTGCTAAGTTGTTTAAAAGTAGGAGGTGTTGCTACATACATAGTTGTTGTGAGCAAAGTGTGCTGTAAAATGTTGCTATTCTGTCTAGTTGCAGATACACCTATTCTGTTTTGGAAATGGTAGCTGTTATAGGCTGTTTTTACTTGTTGCTGGTTTTTATAGCTATGCAGGTGCTGGAGTGCTGTTGTTGCTGTTGTTTACGGTTTATTGCCTTGTTTTATTGTTTTTATTCGTGAAGGGTGAAGAGCATTTGGTTCCATGTCTTTCATGGATCCGTTCCGCTTTCTGACATTTTTGCTCATTTATGCTAGATTACTAGAAGTTTTCCAGTTTGCTTATACTTTACTTGCGTTGCTACGGATTGCTATTCGTTTGGTATTACTTCTCTTCTCTTTTACTAATTTTGCATTTTTTCTTTTGATGCCAAGAGAAGTAGGATTGGGAGTCCGTGCCACTTGGCCGGCAATTCTGGAAGTCCTCAAAGGAGGCTCTGCTTGTGATTGTTTACTTTTGTGCGAAAGACCTCAAAGAGGCGTCCCATTCCCCATTTCCCCGAAAAGTCCTCAAAGAAGGCATTAGGCGGAATGAGAGTCCGCAATCGACTCCTGCCATTTCTAGTCCCAAGTCCTTCATAGATCGCATTTCATGTTGATGCTTTGAACATAACTTACTCTTGTTATCGAGTCGGTCCAGTGGAAGGAGGGTCTAGCAATCAGACCCCCACACCTTCTCTATAGCTCGCATTGACCGATGTTGATGCTTATGTGATCTGATTCACATCTTCCCTTTCCTTACTCTGATCTCCATGGTTCTCGACACCATTGGGTGAGTACCCCTATTTCCCACAGCTAGCTTGTTTACCTTGGTTGATATGACCCCTTGGCTAAAGCTCCCTCTTTTCTTACTTTGATTGTGTGACATTATTGTTGACTGACACCGTTTACTCTTTCATTTGCTTTTAGTTCCTTTTGTTTATGTATTGAGTTACATAATGTTTACATGTCTATTCACATGATCCCCTTAGGATTCCTAGCTCCACTTAATTTTTATTTAAGTCGGAGGTAAGAGAGACATTAGGATATCAATCCATGCATGACAAAATTAGATATATTCCCCTCCTGATCCCGACCTTAGGACCATCATTGCATGCTAACTTGTAGGTTCAGATTCCCCCTTTAACTATCTGTTTGACCTTCGCGAGTCTCACTTTTCTCTAGTAGCGTGAACTACGGATGCTCCCGTCCTTTGTTTCTGTAGTAGCGTGAACTACGGATGCTCTGATTCTTTTTTCTTTTCAGATTGAGGATACATAGGCACGAGATGCGATATCTCGGCGAGCACACTAACAACAAACTTCCATTTTCTCTCACACTTTGAGTCTCTCTTGTCTCTCTCAAAGAAAAGCTAAAACACTCAATGAATAAAGATGTGCTTTGTGTTCCATAAGCCTTTAGTACATAGTACGCTTTGTCGCGCGAGGCGTGTGACTCGTTACGCAAAGTGTTCACTGTGTCATAGACTTTAACACTTCGCATATCGCAAACAAAATAACCAACATACTTTCTTCTAAAAGACAAAAACAAATAATTACCTTCTTTTCTCGTCTCCCTCACTCCATTCATAAAGGACTCATCATTTCCGTTCTACCGCAAATAGGTAAACGCATAAAACTCCCACAACGAGCTGCAACACCTAAACTGCTAGAACGTGAACGTTGACGTATTCCACTAAAAAACACAAAATAACAAGACCTTGGTAGGTCGAACTACGACTGCTTTGACTTCCTCTCTCTGGTACGATTGAGGATACGTAGGCACAAGACGACGATGTCTTGGCGAGAAACCTTCCCCCATCAAACCCGTAGTCCTCCGAACTACATTGACTCTGATTTTCCCGCTCCCGATGGAATACGTAGGCTTAGGACGTCGATGTCCTATCGAGTCACTTCTTTTCTTTTCCCCCCGTTTCTCCTATTCCGTTCCAGTTAGCAGTTAAGCTTCAGATAACCTACACCCTTTAATCGATAACAACAAGTGTGGATCCCATCGAGTACGATGGACGCGAGGGGGTGCTAATACCTTCCTCTCGCGTAACCGACACCCGAACCCAGGCTATGGTTGCGATGACCATTCCTTTCTCTTTGTTGAGGTTTTCTTCGATCATTTCCTTTCCCTGCATCGGGATAAATAACGTTCGGTGGTGACTCTTCTGTTCTGTTTCCGCCGGTTGTTTTTTTCGCAAATGCGACCCCTTAATGCGTATTATTTGAGATACTCTCTGAATATGTTGTTAGATACATAGGGATTCCTGACCCGTACCTTATGTATTGGATCTAGGCAATTGTTCTACTTAAGTCGGTTGAATAGGGATAGGATACCTCGAGTAGTGGCACAAATAACTAACCATCTATACATCGCCTAACACTGCTTATGCTGGCGGACTAGGGATAGAAAGCTTCTGGTAGTTGTTAGTGAGTTATTTCGTGGGGGACTTGCTATAACAGTTTTTTGAGTTTGTCGTAAAATTATAAGGATAAGATAATTTATACAAGGCATCAAACATCAAGAAGAGGGGATAAAGGAATTCTAAAACACAACCTAATCGCTTCATGACGTTGTTTTCCCTAAAGTTTACCTTTTTTTTGCACCGAAACTTGCAAAACCCCCTTTTACTGCTTTTAGTTAATATTGCCCAAATTGTTGTTCTGTTCAAACACCGTCCTTGTGGTATCGATCTTTTTATTACTGCGACATTATCAGTACACATGTCGAGAAGTCATCATAAGTTGAAAGGAAAAAATGTTGAGAAGTTTATGATTAAAGAATCTAAAAGATACACACCTAAAAATTCCAAACAAGTTATACCCATTAATGAGAGTGTCAAGGACATAAACAATAATGGATATGTAAATATTGTAGTTAATGAATTAGTGTATGATAACTATGTAGATTTGAATAAGACGGGAAATTACACTCTTGAAAATAACATAGAAAATAATGACTTTATTATGGACATTAAGAGAGGGAGAAGAAGGTAAATTCTAATGAGAAGCATATATCATAAATAAGATCTTAGAATCAATAAGAAATAATAGTAAAGGTTGCTGCTAATGATTTGAATGATGATTCAATAATTAAGAAAGAGTTGGCAGATGATAGAAGGGAGCAACATGATATCGATTTTTGTGGTTATGGAAAATAATGATAAGAATTATGTGGAGATCCTTGTGATGCTTTACATTTGAAAAAGAGTAATAACTTGCGGGGTGATGAAGATAATCCTCCTAAGCCACGGTAGGAAAAATTTACACTGTTAAAGAAAAAAGGTTGGGGATGGCATAATCTTACTCAATCTAAAATGAAAATAAACATTTATGCCATATCAGGTTAAAATAATACCACTCAATGAAATCTGTTTATCAGAATGCTATAAGAGTAGGAAACCTTGTTACTAGGCTGACTATTAAAAATATATGTGATCAACAAAAGCTTGACTAGCTTTTAATTGTTGAACATATGATTGCTTAGGCTCATTTACCTCCTGAGTATCTTAAACAAATCAGACATAAGATATTTTAATTAAATTTTATACATAATAAAGATTCAAACCTATGACTTTTTTGTGCAATAAATATGAATCCCTTTGTGTTCAGTTTATCTTATTAACATGCAACCTTTTCTATTTAAGTGGATCAAACTAAATTCGTCATTAGAGTTGTATATGCAAGTAACTCTCATGTGATTAAAAGACTGTTATGGAATGAACTTACAAATATTAAACAGGCTAATCCCGACCCTAGGTGCATGATAGGTGATTTCAATGCAGTTATTAGTTCCCATGAGAAATTTGGTAGATGTCCTCCAAACAAAACTTCGACTGAAACAAAACTTGCAGTTATTACTTTCAATTTTTTACCATTCACCATTTTTCCCAATATAATGAAATCTATTAACATATCTCTGGAATGGATTGCAAGTGCAGAAAAAAAATTCTCATGGTTGGAATATATAACTTATCATAAATTGGATGCATGCAATCCATTGAATTTGAAAAGAATGCGCACAAAGGGTATACAATAAAATTTGGAAAACAACAAAGATTAGTTGTTCTCTAAGAAAAACTTAAAAAAATTTGTTGTTCTCCAAGAATCCATTGTCAAAATCTGAATTTGTTTAAATAATGTATTTTAATATTATGTGTAAACAATGCAATTTAAAAAGAAAAGGTTACTCCCCTCGGTTTTTATCAAAAATCGAGAGGCATGTTGCACCTGGGATAAAACATATTTTATTGTAGTTTTTATTTAAAAATAAACACATTTTACCTCAATTTTTAGTAATAACCGAGGGGAAATATAAGCATGTTAATTGAGTTTCTGCACCGTCCTTAAACAAATTTTTGTTGTGCATTTAATAAGTTTCAACGCTCAAAACACTGTAATTAGTGATCTACATGAAACCTAAAAGACATTATAAAAACATTCTGAATGTTAAAAATATATAGTAAAACATTTGACATGAAAACTTTGACTTAAAGAAGCTTGAGAAAGTTTCATATGATGGATTGCAAGAGCATAACATTATTTGGATTCAAGTTTTGTGTTCTTAGATTTGTTATATGTTTATACTTTAATATTCTGTGTAAACAATGTAGCTTGTAAACAGATTAATTTATTAATATTATATCTAACCAATGTAATGTGTATTTTAAAAAAAGAATTTATTTTTCCCCTCAGTTTTGGTCACAAACCGAGAGGTATGTGGCGCTAGATTTGAAGATATAAAGAAGTTATTGTTAGGGACCGAACCAATGACCATGTCAACTATCCCCTCAGTTATTCTAAAACTGAGGGGTATATTGGGGAGTTTTTATGACGCTCTTTATTACCTCGCCTCTATAACTGAGGTTAAATCAACTTCGTGTATGAGGTTAAATGTGTTTTTTGTAGTAGTGTATTTTCTTGGCTTAGCCAGTTTTTTTTATTGGTTTTTTGTGCTTTCTTAGTACTTCTTACCCATTCTAATGAATACACTGATAAAAAGTTCCTATAGACATTTTATCGTGTTTTACCGATAAATTAGGAGGGGGTTCATTAATTTATTAAAAAATAATTTAATAAGTGATTATGCAATTTACATATTTTTAGCACTTATGAACTCTCCTCAACTTATCTTTTTGTTTGTCCTCAAACAACTTCACTTTAAATGGTTCAAAAATTTTCAATATGCATAATTCATGTCAGATTTTATGACTTGATCCAGTAGTTTTCTAAAGAGTTTTAAAGTACGGCTTAATATTTTTTAAATGTAAGTTCATAATCATTATTATAAGAATACATAAGTAGTATCATGAAGATGGAAATTTTTCTTTATTACCAAAGTATGATTTTTAAACATGTTTAGATCAACACTCAATTATTCATTAGAATCATGATCTTATTATGTATCACTCAAATGGTTAATATTCTCCGTATTTATTAGACAATGCATCAACTATAGAAATATTTTTCACTTTATTTAAGAAAAAAATACATAATCAATCATCGTTAACTAAGATATTTAATTTTGGTTTTAACGTGGTTAGGCAACAAGAATCTTGGTTTTTCATGGATTCAAATATGTCTAGCAGATAATAGATCAATATTTATGTTTTCACTTGTTTTCCAAAAGACCTTTTTTCTTTTCCACCTTACAACTTCTTCATTTAGTGATTTTTTTATGTAAGCTTTGACTTTTTTTTTTTTTTCTTTCATTTTGATTGTGAAAGTACATTTTTTTTTAATACAATAAACTTTTACTACTTATTTTTGTTCTTTTTGAAAACATTTTGAAAACCCTTGAATATTTAATGCTCTCTAATATTTAATACAAATTATGAATATTTTTTGTTTATGATTTATTGATTAACTAGTAACAAACTTGTGTGTATGTATAGGATACGTTTTTTTGGCGAGATATGATTTTGGACGCATATTTTTTTGCAGACTCACTACTACAAATAATCTCTTTTCACCTCGGACGCAAAGTGGGTTGTACTTCGGTTACTCAGGCGAGGTAACGAAGAGCGACATGAAATGTTTCCATTTTACCCCTCAATTTTTGAATAATCGAGGGGTTAGTTGAAATGGTCATGAGTTCGATCCCAAACAATAGCTTTTATATATTTTTCAAACTAGCACCATATTCCTCTCAATTTAATATCAAAGTCGAGGGGAAATATATATATATATATATATATATATATAGTCATTACATAATTTACATAGATGTCGCAATTGGATAAATTATAGAGTCGCCACCAAGTTTTATTTATTCCTAAGGAATTGAGGAAATAATGAAAAAATTCTAAAGGATAGGATAAGACGATCATTGCAACCGATTAAGGGTTTGGGAGTCGGTTAAGTGAGGGGAAGGTGTTAGGCACCCGTCACCTTCATTGTACACAACGGAAGCCTCCTCTAACCTATAGTTTGGTGTGTTCGTTTAAGGGAAAGTTTTCCTACATATTTCAACGTGCTTTTATTTACTTGATTTTATACAAAAAATTAAATAGGGGAAATGTTAGTTTTAGTTTAGGGGACTCTCCTTAGTTTCGCAACCTTGTGCCTACCTATTTCTCATCGAATGATGAGAAAAATTAGAGTCATCGTAGTTCGTAGTTTTGTTGGTTGTTTGATTTTAATTTATATAAAAAGTTTGTCTTGGTTTAAAATTAGATGCACAGGAGAAAGAGATATTGATTAATTTGTCGCACAGAGCGAAAAAGAATGATTTTCGCACATGACAAAAACTTAGTTTGATGAGTTTTGATGGATTTTAACTCCGAAAAGTATTTTTGTCTCTTATTTTTGTTTGATTTTTTAGTTAAATGATTTTTTTTTTTTTTTTGTATTTTGTATTTTGTATTTTTATTTCTATTTTGACTAAACACTAAAATAAAAGAGTTTACAAATGAAAAGTTTTATATTTATTATTTTTGAATTAAATGAAATAAAGAAAAAATTTTTATTGTTGAGTTTTTAGTGATGAATTAAATAAATGACATGCTTTTTTATTTTTGTATATTTTATTAGAAGTCTAAATATATTTTGCTAAACAATATAAAATTCAAATGAAATTCAAATAATCACACAACTAAATTAAATATAAGATTAAAATAATTAAATTACATAAAACAATTTAATTAATTAATTTAAAATTAGGAGGTATATTTATACTACTAGAAGCAGGGAGGTGTAAAGAGCAATGGACTAAGCCCATTTTAAATTAACCTTAATTTTCCTTAACATCAACACTTACTAAACAATAATTAAATAAATAAATAAAACAAATTTAAGAAAGAAAACAAAATATAGCGGTGAGAAGTTTTTGGGCTATCTCTAGTGTTTATAGTATTCCTTTTGGTCCGGTTCATTTTTTTGATAAAGCTTTTAATTTGGTGTCGAGAATGGAGGTTCCTTTGAAGGTTAGAGGTTTTGCTTGGAGAAGTTTCTTGAATAGAATCCCTTCCAAGCATTGCCTCTCTTTGAGAGGGTGTGTTTTTGGTCATGGTAATCTTGATTGTGTTTTTTGTAGTAATTTCATAGAATCGGTGGATCATTTATTTTTGAAGTGTAACATTTTAAGGTTGGTGTGGAAGGAAGTAGCGGAGTGGATTAGGATGATTGATTATGAGTCCAATGACTTGAGAGAATATTTTTTGCTTTGGAGTAGTTACGGTAAAAGGAAGAAAGTGAAGAGGGGGAAGGAGGGTTGCGTTTGGCTTGCAACAATGTGGTACATTTGGCTGAAGAGAAACACGATTATATTTAGAAATGAGGTTTGGAATGTTTTGGAGTATAAAAGCGTTGGTTTGGAGATGATCGTTCATCGGGAAGATTACGTTGACCAATTGTAATTTCTATGAATTTAGCAAATTCCCTTTGTTTTATTTATCGTAAGTTTCAATTGGCGTGTAATTTTCTTTGCCGAGTTTTTGTACTCGCTTTTTGTAAGAAGTTTTGAGAACCCTCAGTTCTCTATTTAATGTTATTGCTTGCTTATAAAAAAAATTATAAAAAAAAACAATAAATAATGCCGCTAAAATAGGTGGCGGGTTGCTCCCCTCTTTCTTTGGTTTGGACAATGACCTTTTGGCAAGTATCACATTTGTTTTAAAAATAAAAGAAAAAATAAAGGAACATCAAGCATACACTACAACGGAAAAAGGAGAAAAAAAAAGAACATAGTTTATTTCTTCTTCCTTTCTACATTCACGCATTCTTTTTATGTGAAAAGAAGGCAAATCCAAAATCCTACTCTTCTCATCTCTTTCTATTGTCTATCCTTTCTCAGTAACAAACAACAAACAAAAATATCCTTCATCTAAATACCAAAATCAACAAACAAACCCCTTAATTAAAAAAAAACCTAACAAATTGGATCCAAAAAATGAAGCAAAGAGCAAATTGAAAACAAAAATAAAAGAAGGAGGGGTACCGACGATTGCAAAGGTCGAATGCACGAATTCTGATGGTGGTGGTTCGATCGCAAAGGTCTCGCAGGTGGAGAGGTCCGGTGCGGTGTTTGTTAATGGTAAGGAGTTATTGGTGTTGATGATAGATGGAGAATTATTTGAAAATTTGTGTAATAGCTTTCTACGGGTTTTGGTTGGTATTTGTGTATGTGATTTTTTTTCAGGTTTTGAGAGGGTGTGGGTAAGATGTTGGTTGTAGGGAATTGTGAAGAAGATGATTACTATTGTCTACTCCATGAGACCTAGTTCTTCCTCCTTTTTATAGACTTAGGATTATGCCACAAATTGAAATGAATAAAGCAAATTAACTAGCATTGAGAACTTTCTCCTCCATGGTTAATTATCTCTTTAGTTTTGATTATTTTGTCTTGTGAGTGGTTTGGAAATTTGATGATTTTGTCCTATGAATGTTTCGAAAGAGATGTTTTCGGACGGACCAGATATGATGAAGAGTTTTTGGACGGACCAGATGTAATGGAAAGTTTCCAAACATACCAGATATGAAAAGATTTCGGATGGACCAGAGATAATGAAAAGGTTTCCAGACGGACCAGAGATAATGAAAATTTCCGGACAGACCAGAGATGATTGAAATGTTCTGCACAGACTATAGATGATTGAAATGTTCCGAACGGACCAGATATGATTGAAATATTCTGGACGAGGCAATATATAATCAAAGGGTTCCGGACAGACTAGCGGTAATGAAGAAAGATTTTCAGACTGACCAAATTTAATGAAAAGGTTTTCGGATGGACCATATTTAATAGAATGAATTCCAGACGGATCTGATTAAATGTGAAGACGGACGAACCAGATAATGGAATGATTTTCTGATGGACCAGATAGAAGTGAAAGGGTTCCGAACGGACCGGATACGTTTAAAATATTTGAGTCAGACCAGAGGTAATTAAAAGGTTCTGGACGAGGACAAATATAATCGAAGAGTTCTGGACGGACCTGACAATGGAATGATTTCTAGACGGAGCAGAGATGATTGAAATGTTCCGGACGGACTAGAGGTAATTGAAATAGTTCTGGACGAGGCCAGATATACAATCTTAGTTACGCTAGTGGACTAGGGATAGAAAACTCTGAGTATTGATTAGTGAGCTATACTGTAAGGGATTGCATATAGCGGTTTTGTTAATTTTTCGTGGGATTATAGTGACCATATCATTCATGTAATGCATCAAACATCAACAATAGAGAAATAGGGGATTCTATACACAACCTGACCGCTTTAGTAAATTTGTTGGAACACTTTATTTTTATTTCACAATTCAAACTTTACCCCCCCCCCCCCCCCTCAATTTAGTATTTTCTACGCATTGAAAATTTTTGTCTTGTTAAATAGCAGTCCATGTGGATTCGATCTTTTTTATTACTGGGACATTATTGGTACACTTGCCGAGAAGTCATCAGTTATATTTCGAAACTGATGGAATATACGGTATTTGTTGTAAAAAAATGAAACATGGTGCTCCTTGACATTTTACCTCAGTTTTTGGCGGTAAAGTAAAAGCTTTGTCATGAAATGTATTATTTGTAGTAGTGAAGGTAATAAAAATAAGAAGTTGAAAAAAGAAAATACTTAAGAATAATAGTAAAATTTAGTTGAAATAGTAATACATGCAGAACACGAAATGTAAACAACAATATTATAAATAATAGGATAAAAATAAAAACTATTGAAACTTTAGATAAATCAGTCGTCTTAGTGTTTTTACAAATACGACGGTTATATTATATGTTTTTAGTTTTTTTTACAAATAAGACAATTATTTTATAAGAGAGAATACAATTTTAAAATATCTACTCAATATTTTTTAATAAGCTCATTTAATCTATTTCATATATTTGAGATAAATGATCGATAAATTTCTATTATTCAATATTTGGATAAGTAGTTTCATTTCCCCATTTTATATAACTAGTAGGAAACCCGTGCCTCCGCACGGGTTCTGGTATGGACTGCGCATACGTCACCAGTTAGGTTATGAAAAAAAAAACCAAAAATAAAAAATGTAGTTCTAAATTCAAAAAGAATTAAAATGATTCACCCAATAAATGATATATTTTTTCCCATATATAAATATTATTTTTGTTTTGACACTATTTATAAATATATTTGAATCAATGGTAAAATTGTTCCCATTTATAAAAATATTTAAAACAAAATATTATTTTTGTTTTGACATTATTTATAAATATATTTGAATCAAAAATAAAGTTTTTCCCATTTATATAAATAATTTTTAAGAATAATATTAAATATAAGTTGAAATAGTAATAAATGTAGAAGATGAAATGTAAACCAAAATATAAAAAATAATATGATTTCAAAATAAGACAATAATTTTATAAGAGAGAATACAATTTTAAAATATCAACTCAATATTTTTTAATAGATTCCCTAAATTATTTTCACATATTTAAAAAAAAATGGTCGATAAAATTCTATTGTTCAATATTTGGATAAGTAGTAAAGTTGATCCCGTTTATAACAATAGTGTTTTTTCCCGTATATAAAATGTTTTAATCAACAATGTATTTTTTTCCCGTATATAAATATTATTTTTGTTTTGATATTATTTTATAAAATTATTTGAATCAATAGTAAAGTTGTTCCCGTATATAAAAATATTTGAATCAACAATGTATTTTTTTCCCGTATATAATAATTATTATTATTTGAAATCAATTATAAAATTAATTGAATCAATAGTAAAGTTGTTCCCGTTTATAACAATAACAGATTATTCGTATAAATAGAAAAATTGTTTTACGTATATAAATATTTTTCTCGTATATAAACATTATTTTTGTCTTGACTAAATATTTAAAAATGATTGGATAAATTCTAAACTTGTTTTCGTATGTAAAAATAAAGTCATTTATACAAATATTTGGATTAATAATAAACTTGTTCAATTTCGTTTATAAAAATATTTTAATCACAAATTGTTGGAAGTAATTAAACGTAAAAGAAGTTGAATCATATTTGTTAATTTTTATGAATAATTTCATTTCACAAAGTTTGTTCCAACATTGATTCCATTTCACAAATTTCTGTGAATAATTTCGTTTATAAACCTAATTAAGCGTAAAAGAATTTGAATCCCATTTTATAAACCTAAAAATGTTTTTTCAAACTTATATATCCACTCGTTAAACACCTTTTAGTTAGTATAAATGTTTGCTATTTTTCTCTTTGTTCACTTTAATTTTTATTCACATTTATTATTATCTTATTGTATTTGAGGAGAAATTAGCTTTTATAATTATCTTTTTTCCTTTTAAATTTATTTGACAAAATTGGCATTGGATACTGTTGGAGTATGATTAACCATATTAGCATTGAAATTGAATTCAACTTTTTTATATTCTGCAATAGAAAACTTAGAATTTAATGAACATGATACTGTAATGAGAAACTTTTGTACTTCATGCAAGTTTTTCCTTTTTCTTTTAAACCACGTCTCTTTTTAACATAAAAAGAGATTGACTTATTTTTTTAAAACTATATTAAATAACTTAGGCATAAGCCATGTCACTTGAGAAGTTACAACAGACACCTCAGTAACATAAACACTGCAAATCCAGAATGAGCCTAAGCAGAACCAACCCTGAAAAGATAAATTAATTCCAAGGACCACCAAAACTCAATCTAAAAAACCAACGCCTATAAACCAGAAGAAGCAAAAGGAGATACAAACAATTAGATCTCCAATTTGAATTCCCACTGCCAACCTACTAAACCTCACACTAACAACAAATTGCTAAGTAAATAAAACCAGATACAAAACCAGACTGCTACGCTATAGCAAACACGGTGTAATGCTGCAATAGTCGAGCTGCTTCTGCAAAACTTCACCAATGCAATAAAAGGGAATTGAAGAAGGATTAACACATCATGCCGATGGCTTTCCCAACACTGTCGAGCTCAACATATACAAAATCCCCCGTAAATATGTCTGGCTGCAGATAACATGAAAACCCAATGAATGAAAACTCTATATAATTTGTGAAGCTCCAATGCTAATATCACTAAACTTCTTCCATGGAATTTGTATCCTACTTAGAACTACTTCAAAATGTATCAAAAATGTTTTCTACAATTATTTTATATGAAACTAAATTGCATCAAGTAATACGTAACATTTCGGGATGATATTAGAATCCGAAAAAATCAACCAGTTGATAATGAAAAGCTTTGAAGCTTATTACCTGCTCCAACAACAGTATGAAGTTGATCAATGAATAGAATAGTTTGACCATCATATTTTGTTATTTCTTTAAGAACAACTTGCAGCCTACGTTTGAATTCTCCCGAGTATTTTGCTCCAGCAATAAGTGCACCCGTATCAATGGATATAAGCTCAAAAGAGACCTATGCATAAGATCATTTTTAAGAAACCTTGGAAGGAGTATAAGATAAGAAAATATATAGCAAAAGATTCAACAGATTCAACAGAAAATACATATCAAAAGAGGCAATAGAAATTAAAGGACTGATATTAGAATTAACCAAAGTAAAAATTAGCCAAATGATTCAACATGTGATAACAAAATACATAGAAAAATATGAGGCAAAGATAAGGCCTAAGTGTTTAATAGGGATGACCAATTACAAATTGAGCCACACAGTAAAACAAACATGACAACAGTAGTATTACTTACCAAATCACCTCAGTAACAAACTATTTACAAAATTCAAACTGAAATGCCATAAAAACTAAATTAACCAATGAGCGAACAGAGAGTTAAAACAACAATCTCCAAACTGCAAGGTTTCACGATCGCAATGCATAACAATACGAAGACAAAACTCAAACAAAAAGTCATAATTGAAACAGTTAAAAATAATGATAAAGTTATCAGTCCTACCGTAAATATCCATGCTACCATGGAAATTGGTCAGAAATTCTGAAGCGACTTTGAAGAGGTTGTGCAGAGATTGTCAGATTCTTCGAATTTATTTCCTCTCGTACGTGGTGGTGACCGCTGGATGTGGCTGTGCTGCTGTGATTGTTGTACGTTTTCGGCGAAGAAGATGAACCAATTTTGTCACGCTTGTAATTGATCGGAACTACAACGAAGGAGAGTGAAAATGTTGATTCTTGGAGTGACGGGACTCATGGTGGTGCTGCTGGTGGTGACGGTGGCTAAAGGTTTCAGAATATATAAACCAGAAATATCATAGCGCTCAATCAATTCTGCACTAACGACAACCTGTTACAGCAATCAAAAGCCATGGAAACATTCATAAGATACATCAACAACATAGAAACATTAAACGGATTTAATAATCAAAATTCATAAGATATATCAACTTTAACATATCAAATGAAACATTTAAAGCATACCCCTTGCCATGGTGCTTTCCCAGTTTCTGTTTGACCCTGTAAAAAACATGAAAATATACCCACTTCAAAACAACACCACCACTAATCTAATTGGGTCATACTTACAATCACAACCAAAATTATTATTAACAATAGAAACCAAAAGTATTATCAACCAACCTTTGGGCAGTGATATATGTGCCTTCATTGAAACAAATCATCAAACACCTAATATGCAAGACGAAAATAGTCACATTAACAAATAATCTATATGTTATCGAAAGTCACTTCTATTACTTCCAATTCATCAAAAGCTCGATATCTACATTTGAAAATAATTTTCAAGGAAAAACATAAGCAGGTCTGAACATGGAAAAGAAACATAAATCGATATGGTCGTGGAAAAGAAACGTATGGTTGAAAGTAAAGTGTCTTATGAAAATAATTAAACCCTAATCGAGAGAAGTTAAAGCTTAAAACAAAATCCTTACTGATATAAGGTCAAAGCAAGTTCTTCAGTTACCTTTGTTCTTCACGTTGAGCGAAAACCATGGAAACCACCGTGTCGAAAACCCTGAAAATCATCAAAACATCATAAAAAGCCTGAAATCTACGAAAAAAAAATAGAGTCAGTAATCACAAAACATATATAGAAGAAGAAGTGATAAGAGGAAGGAGTTGGTGAGTAAGGATTTGTTCTTCACGCTAAGCGAAAACCATGGAAACCACCGTGTCGAAAACCCTGAAAATCATCAAAACACCATAAAAAGCCTGAAATCTACGAAAAAGAAAAATAGAGTCAGTAATCACAAAACATATATAGAAGAAGAAGTGATAAGAGGAAGGAGTTGGTGACTAAGGATTTGGATCTGTTGTTGTGAGAATAGGAAGACGGAAGAAGGAAGAAGAAGAGACAAAGAAAGAGTGAGAGAAAGGACGATATAGAGAGAGAGAGTCATAAAAAATTTTAGATCTGAAATTCAAATTTTTAGACTGGTAGTATAAGACTTGAACAACCCAAAAGGTCACGTGGCAGTATGTTTTCAAAGACCAAGGAATGCCTACCAGGTGACACGTGTCCCAAAGGGCAAAATAGTATTTTTGGTGGTATCAAAGTTTCTTATATGGTAGATTTCACTATATGAGAAAAAAATTTATTAAAACTTTATTGACTCACTACATAATTGGATCAATTGTTTCATTTTTCCCGTTTCATACAATTTGCACGATGTGAGAAAACAAATTTCATCAAAATTTTATTGACTCACTTCATATTTGGATAATTAGTTTTATTTTTCTGTGTAATATTATTTTGTATGGCATAATTTTACTCAAATATATATTGAAACCAATATGTAGTTACATTTTTTTGTCTAGATCTAACTGGTTGTCCTCCGCGCCACTTTATTAAAGATACGTGTAAAAGATGAAATGATATTAGAACAACAAAACCTGTGCTTATAATTTTTTTTGTATATAAAAATATTTGAATCAACAATGTATTTTTTCTCGTATACAAATATTATTTTTATTTTGACATTATTTTTAAAAATATTTGAATCAATTGTAAAGTTGTATTTTTATAACAATAACACTATTTATAAAAGCATTTGGATCAACAATACATATTTTTACCTAATATAAAAAATATTTGAACCAACAATATATTTATTATTGTATTTGAAATTGTACAACATATTGATATAGATAATTAAAATTAAACATTTAATTTAAAAGTCTATTTCTTTTTTAGATCTACAACAATAACGCTGTTGAAACAATGCTGAGAAAGAGAAACATAAACAATACGTTTGAGAAAGAGTAAAAATATTAAAGCATAATTGTTAAGGTTTTGGATGAAAATATTGCATGAGGTTGTGATGATAATAATTTGTTTCTGAATCATATGGAATTCCATAAGGGATAGTCAATTAAGCATCTTCTGACTTTTGGATACCCTTTAGCTAGTCAATCACTCTTATCCTCTTGTGAACTAATTTCTTAAAAGGAAATTTTTTGCATCCTAAGTTGCAATGCGACATGCTCAAAAAATAAAACCTCCATATCATTTAAGGATAAAAACTCTTCTGAAATATAACCTAACTCATAACAATGTGGTAATTCCTAATACATAAAATTTTTCCAATTACATTGTTAGATGTTATGTATGCAACTAATAAATGAAGCAAAGATGGTTTGATTAAGGAGACATGGATGGATGAAGACCCAAGGGAAGCTATCCTAGAATATGATGATGTTGCAGTAAAGGAATTAAAGTTCATAGCTCCAGCATATGTCGAAACTCAGTGAATTCTTGTTTTTATGTTTCTTGGTAGGATCATGACATGGCAAAATCAATAAAGGGGGAGGTAGTTAGGCACTTTAGCAATAGGTTTGGGAACATCAATGTCAGGAGGCCTTGGCTGGATCTCTCGGGCATTTCAACTATTACTCAACAAGAAAGGTTGTTGTCGGAAGAACCATTTTCAGATGATGAAATATGTGGTGTGGTGTTTGAAGGCGATGGCAATAAAAGCCCCAGTCCAGATGGCTTTAATCTGGAGTTTCTTAAATCTTGTTGGGAGGTTGTAGGGACTGATGTGATTAATAACATTAAGGAATTCCACAGGAGTGCTAAGTTACCTAAAACAATGTCTTCTTCTTTTTTTACTTTGATCCCAATGGCGTTAAATCCGCAACGGCTTGATGAATTTTGTCTGATTTGTCTCATTGGGTGCATTTACAAGGTTATTGCTAAACTTATGGCAGCAAGACTGAAGAGAATCATTGGTAAGCTCGTGCCTGCTTCTTTGACAGCATTCATTCCATCCGGGAAGACAACTTTTGGATGGGGTGGTTGTAGCAAATGAAGTTATTGATTTTGCTAAGAGGAATAAAAGAAAGTGATTGCTGTTTAAAATCAATTTCGCTAAGGCATACAAATGCGTGGATTGGAAGTATCTCATCAGGGTACTTGAGGCTATGGGGTTTGGAGTGCAATGGATACGGTGGCTAAAGGGTAGCGTGCTATCCAATTTCATGTCGATCTTGATTAACAGTGGAACAATGAAGGATTTTCAGGTATCTAGGGGCTTAAGATAAGGGGGTATGTTATCCTCATTTTTTTTGCAATAGTGGCAGAAGGACTAGCTGTTTTGATGAAAAAGGCGGCAGTTGGTGGTGTCCTTCATGGATTTTCTCTAGATGGCGTGACTTCCATAAACCTTCTTCAGTTTTCTAACCACACATTGATAATCTGTGATGGAACTATGGAAAATCTATGGGGAATAAAGGTTGTCTTAAGGTGTTTTGAGATGGTTTCAGGGCTTTAAATCAACACTTGGAAAAGTAGGTTGTACGGGGTGGGCTTTGAAGAATCTTTTAAATATGTGGCGTCCCACTTCTTGGCTTGCAAGAAGGACTATTTTCCATGATGCATCAAAAGATACAAAGGGTGACTTACAAAGTCACACACAAGAGACTCTCAAAACCCTAAACCCTTATGTTGCACCCACAGTTTTCTTGTTGTGAATGCTTGCTTACTTTAGGTCTAGCAAGTCCTTATTTATAGTCTCTTGCAGTATGGGCTTGGACTCTTCAATCAGGTCCAATCTTCACATTGTAAATCTTCTGCAGAATCTTCTCCAGAAATATAGGAACAAATCTTTTATAGTTTCCTAAAATGTCTCAAAGATCCTTTTTATGAAATCCAATTAAATCTGCACTTTGTTCCTAATAAATCTCCTCGACCTGCGCATAATGATGAGGTATATCCAAAAAGATCTCATCAAATCAAATCAAATCTGTCAAGAGTTATAATACAACAGCGCCTACTGTACCAGACCAAGATGCCATGACATCTGTTTGAAACACACGACAGTAGTACTGTCATGACAGTTAATGAAGATGTTACAACATCTTACTCAACATCAGTATAGAACCATGTTTTACCAAAATTTAACCAATCATAAAACCATGGAACTAACAATCTCCCCCTTTGGAAAATTTTGGCTAAAACAACCAAGGCATGATAAACCTGGATTTTCTTCATCATGTTAGATCAGCTTTGTTTGACATCTTTTTCACACAACTTATCAGAGCAGCAACAACAACAATTTCCTCCAGTACATCCAACCTCACAGACTATCATGCCCCCCTTAATAGTTACATTCATTAATCAAAACAAAACACTACTCTTTCCTTAGTAGTAGCAAAGTCCTATCACATTGTTGGTCATCATGCAATACATGTGACATAACATCAGGACACTTTACTCCCTCTTTTTAGCCAAAAATTGAAAAAAATTAGGGTAAATGTACACTTCTGATTCAATCCATTGACACCCCAATCGATAGAACCAGGTCTAAACTGTCAAGTCCGCCATGAACTTCACTAGTAACACAATGTCACGACATCTTGTCTGACATTACATCCTCACCAGAGGTGCACTATCATAAACTGCTTGAAACCACAAACAATCTTGACAAACAATTACACTACTACAGCAATAGATCCAGACAGAAGTCCAACTCCCCCTATCTAAGATAACCAGTGCTCCTTTGCAAGAAGAATACCTTAAATGAATGGAAAACATAAGACTCATCTTCATGTCTTCAAGAGCGCACCCCCTGTTCAAGACACCTGCTGGACGCATTCACCTAATGCTTGATCCTCAAGCAATCCATGTACCACACTAGTACATTTAAAAGACATAAGTTCTCCTCCTATCTTTCACAAATGATGCTCCTTCAACAAGAAACACCCCAAAATCACCACATGATATGCCATGACAGCTTCATGATCATATAGTGAGAAAGCACCAGGATCACATCCTTGTACCACAACCAACAAACTCTTAGATTGAGACCAAAATCACATTGATCCCTCTCATACAGAAACCATCCATACCCTGTACAATTCCACCTTGAATTTTACAGCCATAGATATCCTTGTTCCTTAAGATACAATCTAATTGAATCTGGAATGCTTCACATTCCTCTAAGAGACATACAGAGCCCCTTAGTTTGCTAGCTCGCCCAGATGTTCTTCACACTTGAAGGACATCAAACACATGCCCCAGATATCCTCAGCTTACTTGCTTCACAAGCACCAAACTGATCCACTTCTCTCTAGCATAACTTGTACCAGAAGAAACCACCTCTTCACAAGCATTCTAACCTCAGCAAGAGTCAGTCTTCCAGATAAACACCCCATGATCCAAGACAGTCTTCAATTTATCATTCTCCCATATGATAAGTTAGAACACTTCTTATTTAACTGGTGAATATCAACTTCCACAATCTAAACTCCAAGTTCATAAACCATGATGATGTTCTAACATCAGTAAGGACATCCTGATCATATCACAGGCACCATACTCTATGGTTCTTGATATAATTACCGCTGGACTTACTATCTGCATAGTAATCCAACTAAAGATCTTCTGAGAACACAACTCATCCATCTTGATCAATAAAAACTCTAGACAACCAAAGAGAGAAGTAAACTCTCATTCAACACCCAAAAAGAAGGTAATCTTCCATAAGCAACTTAGAGCTTCTACCACAAGCTTCAAGATATGAACATAACCAGAACCTCCTTTGATTTTCAACCAACTACCCTTCTGAACAAGAGTAATTAGTTCCAAGCACCCTGCTTGAATGCACGATAAAGATCAACCAAATGCCACTGTTTGATTAATCTCAACTTTCTTCAGAGTTCCAGAAAATATTCTTATCCACCAATGAAACCTTATCTTCAAGTTACACAATCGACTTACTCCATAGTAAGCCATCTTAGATACACCAAGATTCAGACATGTAACATCTACTCCTTCTTGCAGCTTCCGCAAACTACATGAGATAAACCCTTTTGAAGCATTAATTCCATTTATTTCTGAGAAGATCAACTTATATTATGATGAAGCGCCACAACATCAACTAAGACCCTAAAGTTTCTGCCTGATGTCACAACATCTGATCAGACATCCAGCTGAAGAATTCAGCTCTTCCTTCTGCCACTTAGAAGAACTTCCTCCCTATAACAGAACAAGAGTTCCATGTTCTCATAGACTTGATCAATGATATCAAGTTAGAGTAGACAACCTTCATCCTGCTTTGTTGTACTGCAACACTCACCTCATCTTCAGAGAAACCAAGCATGCCAAAGCTTGATGCTTTAGAAGAGATCAGTAACACAAGGTCTTTACAAAAGGAACCCCACTTTCCTTAAGTAGAGCCTTCTTAAAAAAAGTCAGAGATAACTGCCACTTACAAGATGAGCAAAATCACATGCTCCTACGCACCTAGATAAAAAATAAACTGACCTAAGCAGTGCTATCACCAGCATCATATTCTAGACAAGTCTGTTTTCAGAAAACTTTCCAGATAAAGATCAGATGCTTCTAGTAAAAGCTGGAACACACCTACTGCACTCCAATACTCCTAGGTCAGAAATAAACTGAACCAAGAGAATTGTCTTCATCTTCACTCCCAACAGCACTACATTCTAGTCAAGCTTCCTGCCACGAAACTTCCTAGTCTGAATACATGCCTTGTAATAAAGACTGATCCTACCACACACACGTGTATGGTACCAATATCATCAACTATAACTCCTTTGCACTAGATATTCACTCCTTGAATCAACAGGCTTCTGCACATAATCCACTGTCAAGATGTTTCAACATCTGATAGAACGCCAGTTCTATATCTTGGCTGTACCCATTCTCCAAAGAACAGATCCTTGAGCAGATGCAACAAGAGATGCTGTACTTCCTGATGTACCAACTTGTCACCAGTGATCTTGTACTCCAACATACAAGGATAATCAATTAAATATTTGTAAATTCCATAAACAGAAATTGATCTTAAATCCTTTTCCTCAAAACCATACATCCTGTAGGATATACGATCTACCAGATATCAACACAACTGTGTCAACATCTTTCTAGTCAAACAACATGTTGAGACATTAAGTCTGTCACCCTTGACTCAACCTGCCTATGACTTTCCTTTGCTAATTGAATCCTTGTAAATCATGAATGGTGAAAATAAATCACCTCCCATTATATCCAAGTCGAATAACATCCATCAGCACCAGAGATCTTCAGAAATCCATCTTCAACATGAGAACAAATTATCCTTCTGAAAGAGCTCTTCAACCACGACCAGAGATGCCTTTATGAGTGGACTTGAGTGAAAACTCAAGTATCTTTGGCAACTTTATCGAAAAGAACATTTACCAAATTCATAGATCATGAACTTTGATAAACACGATCTCAACTAACCTTCCCTTCAAACTGACTTTAAGATACAAGTTGTAACCAAACCTCCAAGTATCAAGTTAACATGATAGAAATCAACCAACAACTCTCTCCATTCCATTGATCCCGACTTTTGAACGACTAGAGCTTTCAGAGATGCTGATATCTTCAAGAAACGAAGTCAACAATCAAGATCTTCCACCATCTTTCTTCTGTCACAACTCCAGAATCCCATAAATACCAGAGTTCTTCCATTAGAAACATATGCAGCGGAACCACCAAGGAACATCTTCAACATGCCCTAATAAGACATCAGAACATCCTATAAGACACCACACAAGAGAACTAGCCACTTCTCCTACAGTTGATGTAGAAACTCATGAGAAAACATGAACAACCACCAGTAGTTGTTACCTTCGATCCAGAACATCCATCCATCCAATAATACCCTTGAGTATGTCTGAGTGAATGATTTGATCTCCCAAACTCCTCCTTTTTTAAAGCGCCGGAAATTATCTCCCAAGATCTCATCCAGAAGCAGACAGGATGCCAGCTCAAATACCAATTGAAATTCTGGCATAGCAGATAGCAGACGTCCTAACACATGTCAAGACATTGTTCTCTGTACAACTTTAAAGCAAGAGCAGAAAAAAAAAATAGATATTCAGAATATCAGCTACAACAGCAAGACAAATGTTTCGACATCTGTTACAACATGTTAATCAAAACTGAATTGTAAATTGCAGAATGATAAACAACAAAGAATATGATAACCCAGTTCAGTGAAAATCACCTACATCTGGGGGCATACCAAGCCAGGAATGAATTCACTATTAGTAGTATTAATCTAGAGCTAAGCTCCCCCGTTTACAACTCCTCACTTAATCCCTACCCAGTACAATTCTATCTAGAAATCACCATCTAGATAAGAGAAGTCCATCTCAATTCCTAAGTCACCTCAGTGATATCTAACAGTTACAATCTCCAGCAACTGTGTAACACCCCCAATCTATACCCCCAATTAAATAAAGCAATAACAATCAATCAGAGTATAATTAAAAATTCAAGGCATAGACCGAGGGGTCGCATCAATTTGAAACAATACATACAACACCTGCTCATATAATATGCAACATTCAGGTAGCATATAACAAAGGAACTGAGTTCCTACAACCTACAATTCAATTACAGAATAAAAGCGGAAAATCCGTAACTGAATATCATGTATATATATATATACCATAAAATGTTTGTTTGTCATATCCAATATCATACATGTACAATCCAAAAGATACATATACATAAATATAAAATAATCACACTCGATCTCCCCGACTACCTGGTGCTACATATCAGAGCCGACTGACAAAAGAATGAAGACTTAAGCTTCGCAAAAAGACCTCCAGCATCTAATCTGCAATGCCTCATAGAGCATTAAAACAGCAGAAGGGTAAGAAGCACAATCATAATACAATTGCATATAATTATATAATAACATACGATTACACAAACATAACATTCTCACCACATTATACGCCATAAATCAATTACAAATCAACACAATGCATTTTCTCACATATCGGTCACAAAAGCATATCAATCGTACACGATTCAATTATCACCAACACGTGTATTCATATAACAACTCATCACTTTCATCCACAAATCCACACATAAGCAAACCATTCATGAGTTATGCAAATGCAAGAGACCGACACAACGACTCTATGCATATGCACATGTGGTACCGACTTCCATCATTTCTCAACACCAGTTCACTCAGGAACTATTGGAACCATCGCTTGTTACTTAGTGTAACTCCCCGTCGGGCATACAATGTTCCCCGTCACTCACACCCCACACGGGCACACGACGTTTATGGATCGCTCACACCCCACACGGGCACATGACCCGATCGCTCACACCCCACATGGGCACACGATCGTCTATAACCATCGCTTTAGGTCCTCTTATTTTTAAGGCGCACGATCCGATTCGATCGCTTTAGGTCCTCTTATTTTTAAGGCGCACAATGTTATATCAGATTCCCTCTGGAACCAATTCGTTGCTCACACCCACTAGGTCATACAACATCACAAGAATGCACATCATGATGCTTGGCATATAATGACTCATGACATTCAAATGCACACATATACACATTCCATAATCATGCATATATCATCAAATACCACACATTGCATTTTCTTACCCTTAGGCCACAATTCATCATCACAACATATATCACGTGCATATTCATTTCACAACAACACATAAGTCATACAATTCATATCACAAGCATAATAACATGTCAAATGCACATCATTAAAACGGTAAAAGTCAACAAACAACACATTCCAAATTCCTGACATAATTAAATTGGCCAACAATCTCCAAACCATTTTAATAAGAAGGAACAACTCAAAAGCTTTCTAACGCATCCAACCACGCCCCAATCCGACTTACGGATCAAAAGTTATGAATTTTCAAAGAAAAGAATTTATTGAGAAACAGCCAGATTCGCCTGGCGACTTAGGATTTTACCTGGCGGATCCCCATTCGCCAGCACTTCGCCTGGCGAACTAGTGGCGAACCACAATATTTGAAAACCCCAAAAGTTACAGAAGCTACCCCAATTCCGTCTTTCGATTTTGCGTGGCGACTTACGATTTCGCCTGGCGAATTCCCCTTCGCCAGCACTTCGCCTGGCGAACGGGTGGCGAGACTTAATTCACCTGGCGAATCCCAAATTCGCCTGGCGAATCACACCAGAACCAGAAAAATTCTGTTACGGGTTACATTGATCCAAAACCCCCAAAATCTCATTTTTCCATTCCAAATCAATTCCAACAGCAAAACAATTATCCGCAATGACTCATAAACACATTGTGATCATACAACGCAAATTATATTGATTTCCGACCGCGGAAACATCGATTTCTACTCGTTTATTCGTTTTCGACCTAAAATCGAAAACTATGGAAAAGCAAGACAACATGAACACACACACATACATAATCATACACAATGATAAGATAATCGAGTTTCGCACCCTTACCTGATTAAATTGCGTGTAGAAAGTCGGTTCCTAAATTCACAAGTTTTTCCTCTTTTTCTTCTTTTTTTCCTCTTCTCTTTCTCTTCTCCTTTTTCTTCTTCTCTTCTTCTCTATTTTTCTTTTCTCTCTTTCTATTTCTATTTCTATTAAAAATATAATGTCTACCCGACAAAGACCAAAATACCCCTACACTCAAATATCTCGCAAGCGCTCTCAAAATGCGATAAAATATATTTACGACGAAAAATAATATATTTTCAAATAAAAGTCAGAAATAAAACAATATAATAATAAAATACTCAAAACGACTCAATTAATTAAAAATAACCAAAACTGGGGCGTTACAACTCTCCCCCACTTAGAAATTTTCGTCCTCGAAAATATTACCTGAGACGAACAACTCTGGATATGACTCCCGCATTCGACTCTCCAATTCCCAAGTCAAATTTCCCTCAGCAGCGCCTCCCCACGCTACCTTCACAAGCGCAATGTCCTTGCCCCTTAACCGCTTCACCTCGCGATCCAAAATACTTACCGGTAATGCCTCAACCGTAAGGTTCTCCCTTACCTCAACTTCATCCATCGGAATCACATACGACGGATCCGGAACATACTTCTGAAGCTGTGAAACATGGAACACATCATGCAAATTCGACAGACTCGGCGGCAACGCCACCCTATAAGCCACAACACCGACTCTCGCGGATATCTGGTAAGGACCAATAAACCGAGAAGTAAGCTTCTTCGATTTCAATGCAGGACCCACACCCGTTACCGACGTAACTCTATAAAATACATGATCACCCTCTTTGAACTCGAGATCGTTTCTTCTCTGATCATGATAACTCTTTTGCCTACTCTGAGAAGCCTTCATTTTCTCGCGAATAAGCTTCACCTTTTCCGTAGTCTGTTGCACCAACTCCGGTCCAACCACCGCACTCTCACCAGATTCGTGCTAACACAACGGTGTTCGACATCTTCGTCCATACAATGCTTAAAACGGTGCCATTCCAATACTCGAATGGAAACTGTTATTATACGTGAATTCAATCAATGCAAGATAACTATCCACACACCACCTTGTTCAAGAACACACGATCTCAACAAATCTTCCAACGACTGAATCGTTCTCTAGGTCTGACCATCCGTCTGCGGATGATAAGCCGAACTCAATCTCAATTTAGAACCTAACGCCTTTTGTAAACTTTCCCAAAATCTCGAGGTAAACCTTGGATCTCGATCAGAAACAATGCTCAACGGAACACCATGCAACTTCACAATCACACTGATGTAAATCTCAGCTAGCCTCTCCAAAGAAAAACTGATGTCAATCGGAATGAAATGCGCCGATTTGGTCAGCCTATCTACAACCACCCAAATAGCATTATGCCCTCGCTGAGTATTCAGTAATCCTGTCAGAAAATCCATGGAAATGCTATCCCGCTTTCACTCAGGAATATCCAACGGTTGCAACAAACCACTAGGCCTCAGATGTTCCACCTTCGATTTCTGACAAGTCAAACACGCATACACAAATTGAGCCACATTTCTTTTCAAACCCGACCACCAGAAAATCTTCTTCAAATCTTGGTACATCTTATTCGTTCCCGGATGTATACTCAGATTACTCCGGTGTCCCTCCTCCAAAATCATCCTTTTCAACTCCGCATCATCCGGAATACAAATTCGACCTCGGAACCTCAAAAAACCTTTATCGTCCACTTTAAAGTCCTCATTTACACTTTTATCCCCAACCGTCATCAAATCCACAAATTTCACATCCAATTTCTGTTTCTCGCTAACGGTCAACAGAAAATCATTAGTAACCTTCAACATACCAAGCCTTACTCTATCAGACATCAATTCACATACCAAACTCAAATCTCTAAACGATTCCAAAAGTTCCCACTCCTTAACCATTAAAGCGGACATATGCAACGATCTTCGGCTCAACGCATCGGCTACCACATTAGCTTTACCAGGATGGTAATTCAAGCCAAAGTCGTAGTCCTTCAAAAACTCCAACCATCTACGTTGCCTCATATTCAATTCTTTCTGATCAAACAAATATTTCAAACTTTTATGATCACTAAAGACTTTGAATCTTGCACCGTAGAGATAATGCCTCCAAATCTTTAACACAAAAACCACAGCCGCTAATTCAAGATCATGAGTAGGATAATTTTTCTCATGAACCCTCAATTGCCTCGAAGCATAAGCCACTACCTTACCTTCTTGCATCAACACACCACCTAGACCAATCAAAGACGCATCACAATATACCACAAACGGTTCATGAGGATCCGATAAAATCAAAATCGGAGCTGTAGTCAATCTTCTCTTCAGCTCATTAAAACTTTCCTCACAATGAATATCCAAAATGAACGCTTTGCCTTTACAAGTCAACTGGCGACTTACGATTTCGCCTGGTGAATTCCCCTTCGCCAGCACTTCGCCTGGCGAACGGGTGGCGAGACTTAATTCGCCTGACGAATCCCAAATTCGCCTGGCGAATCACACCAGAACCAGAAAAATTCTGTTACGAGTTACATTGATCCAAAACCCCCAAAATCTCATTTTTCCATTCCAAATCAATTCCAACAGCAAAATAATTATCCGCAATGACTCATAAACACATTGTGATCATACAACGCAAATTATATCGATTTCCGACCACAGAAACATCGATTTCTACTCGTTTATTCGTTTTCGACCTAAAACCGAAAACTATGGAAAAGCAAGACAACATGCACACACACACACACATACATAATCATACACAATGATAAGATAACCGAGTTTCGCACCCTTACCCGATTAAATTGCGTGTAGAAAGTCGGTTCCTAAATTCACAAGTTTTTCCTCTTTTTCTTCTTTTTTTCCTCTTCTCTTTCTCTTCTCCTTGTTCTTCTTCTCTTCTTCTCTAATTTTCTTTTCTCTCTTTCTATTTCTATTTCTATTAAAAATATAATGTCTACCCGACAAAGACCAAAATACCCCTACACTCAAATATCTCGCAAGCGCTCTCAAAATGCGATAAAATATATTTACGACGAAAAATAATATATTTTCAAATAAAAGTCAGAAATAAAACAATATAATAATAAAATACTCAAAACGACCCAATTAATTAAAAATAACCAAAACTGGCGCGTTACAAACTGCATCAATCTGTTCAATTGAAAGACATTCCTTCTAATAATAATATTCAGCCAAGACTCCTGACTAAGAACAATACTCGGTTTTGCTTCAAAGCTTCAACCAAGAACAATACTCAACTCTTGCTTTAAAGCTTCGAGTAAGAACAATATACAACCTAAATATGTCTACCATGATGCATCAAAAGATACAAAGGGTGACTTAGAAAGTCACACACAAGAGACTCTCAAAACCCTAAACCGTTATAATGCACCCACTATTTTCTTGTTATGAATGCTTGCTTCCTTTAGGTCTAGCAAGTCCTTATTTATAGTCTCTTGCAGTATGGGCTTGGACTCTTCAATCAGGTCCAATCTTCACATTGTAAATCTTCTGCAGAATCTTCTCCAGAAAAATAGGAACAAATCTTTTATAGTTTCCTAAAATGTCTCAAAGATCCTTTTTATGAAATCCAATTAAATCTGCACTTTGTTCCTAATAAATCTCCTCGACCTGCGCATAATGGTGAGGTATATCCAAAAAGATCTCATCAAATAAAATCAAATCAGTCAAGAGATATAAAACAACAATGCCTGTTGTACCAGACCAAGATGTCATGACATCTGTCATCGACATCTGTCTGAAACAAATGACAGTTGTACTATCATGACAGTTGATAAAGATGTTACAACATCTTGCTCAACATCAGTATAGAACCATGTTTTACAAAAATGTAGCCAATCATAAAACCATGGACTAACAGTGGGAATCAGAGAAGAGATGACTTTTGGCAACCGGTTATTGTGTGCATGAAAGCAAGACTATAATCTTGGAAAAGGAGAAGTTTATCCATCGGGGGCAGAATTTCTCCCATAAACTCGGTCTTAGTTAACCTGCCTATTCATCATCTTGCATTTTTCAGGGCGGCGATGAAAGTGATCAAAGAGATTAAATCTATTCAAAATAAATTTCTCTGGTTTGGTTTGTAGGATAACCTGGGTATATCGTGGGTAAGCTGGGAAAAGATTTTTTTACCTAAGGAGGATTGTGGCTTAGGTATTAAGGATGTGCCTCAATTTAACAAGGCATTAATATGTAAATGGTTATGTTGATTCCTTAGCGAGAAAGATGCGATTTGGAGTGATATTATTCGGGTATGTTATTGAAACATATCATGCAGGTTGTTTTCGAAAGCGACACGAAGACCTCAGTTCTTTGAATCTATTTAGTGGAAAAAGCTTATGAGTATTAATGTTGATTAGGAAGGCAATCTTATATCGGATTCTAAATCGTGCAGGTTGGGGGATGGTGGTATGATTCCATTTTGGTGTTCCAAATGGCTGGGAAATTTCCAGATTAGGGAGCTTTTCCCGGCGGTTTATGAAGCTGCAGTGAAGCAAAATGCATTTGTGATTGAGATGGGGAGCTGGACTGATCACAGGTGGGAGTGGAAGGTGGATTTCTGTTTTGGCCCAATGACTCTCGCGACAGCAACACAACTTAGCAAACTAAACACATTGCTGGCAGGTGTGAATCCATTAGAACCAGGTTAGGATTTATTTGTTTGGCTGTATAATGCTTCCAAATCATTTACTGTCAATTCCTTCTATCATAGGCTGGTGCAGTTTGATCATGGGCACCTGCAAACAATCTTAATTCGGTTTGGCTTGCTTGTTTATTGAAAACATCCATGCCTTTAAAATTCAAGATTTTTGGGTGGAGGTTGCTGATGGATAGGCTGCCGTCGCGTATCAATCTTGCTGCTAGAAACATAATTCATAACGTTCACGATAAAGTCTGTGTGTTTTTGCCTTCGTCATGATGAAGATGTTGAACATTTGTTTATTAACTACTCGTGTTCTAGAGAGGTTTGGTGCAAAATTGTAGCTTGGATTGGTATTAATCCCTTGGTGGCATTAACTGTGGGTGAGCATTTGAGTGAATGGAATTCCAAGTTGAGAAGGAATTGCTCCAAGGAATCTATTTTTACAATTTGGTATGCGACAACTTGGTGTATTTGGATTATGTGGAATCAAATTATTTTCAAAGATGCATTTTGTAATCCGGAAGAGTTGTTAAATAGGATCATTTCTTTATTTTGGACTTGGTTGGTGATTAGGTCGACCTCGTCGTTTCGTTGTAATTTATATGAATGGTTTAAAAACCCGATCCATTTCTTGTAAGGTATTGTTGCATCACTTATGTGATTTTGTAACTCGTTTGTTCGGGTTGGAGCACCCCCAGTACTTTGTTAGTAATCTGATTTGTTTGCCTATAAAAAAAACTATCATGCTTTCAATACCCATTGATCACATTTTCTTGGTTTCCTGCATAAAAGACTTGTAAAAAAATAACATGCAGCGTACATTTAAAACTAATAAATCTATATTTTTATTATATTCCTTCTTTTCATAGTATAAAAAAAACTCAAAGATAAAACTGAATCAAGATAAACAATGCTTTGAAATAATTAATTCTCAACATATGCTTTAAAAAATTATTTTCTTTCTTTTTGATTGTCAAGGTATATTCTTTACTTTTTATCACAATAATCTTTTACTAGTTTTTGTTCTTTTTGAAAATATTTTGTAATCCCTTGAAGTTTTAATGAACACATTTTTTTTCTTTTAAAATTTACTAAGGGTTGTAACTTTTCAAAAAAAATTATGTTAAGATTCAAAGGAGTTGTCAGATGATCAAACTCTCACAAGAAAGACTTTATGATTAAATAGTTATTTACTCAATAAATAAACAATTCTTTTACCATATCCATGACATCATATGTTGGAATAAAAATGATTTCCTGCAAATAGAAAAGAAAATCGGCCACCAATAGACCACTATTGAATGAGATCAAGCCAAAAATCACCATTTCAAAAAGGATAACACACTAGAATCCAACATTAAAAACATTCATCAGAAGAACAAAATATTTAAATAAAAAAATACATTATGAGTTTTACATCGTGTCTTGGGTGGACTTGTGTAATTCTTGGAGCCCTTAACATGCATTACTAGAGATTTACATAGTTGGGTCAAATAATTAGGATATGAGGTGGTATAATCCTAATTTTTGACTCGGTTATTTTATATTCACTATTAAAAGACACATTTAATCTCAAACGTAAAGTTGATTTAATATCGATTATAAAAACGAGGTAACGAATGACGTCATGAAAACTATCCACTATACCCTTCGGTTATAGAATAATAGAGAGGATAGTTGAAATGGTCTTTGGTTTGATTCCCAGCAATAACATTTTATATTTTCGAAACTAACGCCATATACTTCTCGGTTTACGACCAAAACTGAGGGGAAAGATAAATTTTTTTGGGTTAAATATGTTTGACATCCTCATAAATATTTCAAATTTCATTTTAGTCCCTCTAAATATTTCCTTTAAACAATCATCCTCTTAAAATTTTTTGTCCTCAAACCTACTCTCACCCGTTAAAATGACTTAACGGTTGCCTACATGGAAGGTCAAGTGGGATAATTTGTGACAAATGGCATAATGATGTAGATTGTTTAATTAAATACTAGTGATATTATTTATGAAATGTTGAAAGAAACCCTAATTTCTCTCTATCCTCTTCTTCGTATCTTCGAATCCCCTTTCTTCACCAACCATTTTCGAATCCCCTTTCTTCACCAGCCATTTTCGAATCCCCATTCTTTACCAGCCGTATTCGAAATCTTCTTCTTCACTCCAAAGTCATCTTCCTCAAGGCGCAGCAAATCAGGTTCTACACATTACAGAAATGTGAGCAACCATACATGTGGAAGGTGTGCTTGTAATGCTCGTTTAATATCATACCATTGGAAGAATGGACCTAACAAAGGAAAGCTTTTCTAGATATGCCCATTTTGGCAAAGTGAGAAAACTTGCAATTTATTCATATGGGATAAAGACCTAGAACAAGGAAATGAGGTATATGAAACTATTGATGAAGATTAGAGAAAGATGAGAGCAACATGAAGGACACACAAGCTTATGAAATGTTGAAGAAGCTGTATGATTTTTCAATGAAGAAGAACAAGAAAATGTAGTTGAAAATGAAGTCTGAGGCTTTTTTTGGAAAAATGAAGTCAATATGTCTTGTATTATTGTTTATGTTGAACATGTACTTGTTATTGAAGTATAAGTGTTGATGATTATATTGAAATTTCTAGTTGTTGAAATATTGTACCATTGTTGTTGTAACAATTCTATTGAAATGTAGTTAATGTAATGATGTTGGAATGATGAAATGTGATTTTGTTAAAATGTTTTTATAGTTGTTTATGAAATGATCAAATGTTTTTATGGTGTGTTGAAATGTGATGTTGCTAAAATGAAATGTTCAAATGTTGAAAATTGGCCATAATTTGCCTTAGTTTGGCCATAATTTGCCTTAGTTAGGCCTAAATTTTAACCAACTATGACAATATGATAACATAATTTAGCCATAATTTGCCATAGTTTTGCCATAATTTACCTTAGTTAGGCCATAATGTAATAGGGCTTACTAATGTAACAATATAGATTAGCCATAATGTAACAACACAACTGTATGATAAACAAAATGTAGTAAATTGACAAACTATGCCATTCATCACATATATATTGTAGCAACATTACATACGAAGGAATTTGATCCACTCATTACATTACAAAACAAAATAAGGTAGTAAATCCAATCATTACATTATAAAATAAGGTAGTAGATCCATTTCTTTGAAGTAAATTACATAATAGAACACATATTACACCACATTACATATGACATTGTGACTATACAAAACCAGTCAAAAATCTTCAAAATATGGCCAACACCATATGACCAAGCCATATAACCAAATGACCAAATCCCTCCTGTCATACCCCAAATTTTGACCACTAAGATTTCCCATCATTGTGTAAATCATCATCACAATATGGATGCACCTTCAAGCCTCACCAGTCTCCTCAAGGATTGTTGAACATTCACTACAAACAGGAATTAGGGTTTCAAGCCCTCTTCGAGCTTAGACAAATGATCAATCAAGAAATGACATGATCTTCAACTTGTCTAACCTTTCAAACATCTATAAAGGGTCAAGAGGACTCCCACATCAAGAATCAGGCACAAGGTTGCAGCATTCCAAGTGGATTAAGCCTCGGGATCGCCAGTGTCACCAAATTAGGGTTTTGATCGACCAGGGCCTCTAGATGAAAATCTTCATCTGGGCATGAGCCAATGCTTCAAAATATAACTCAATATACTCCAAGGGACCTCATAAACCCAATCATCCAGTCAATTTGACCTCAGGGGATGCCTTCACCAAAAATCAGGAATAAGGGTTTCTTGAACTAATTCACCCCTAAGTTGACTTTTGGGACAAAGCATGAGCCATGACCTCAAGACATGATTTGAGGGTATCTAATAAACCACATTGATCCATTTTCAACAATGTATTGATCCAAGAAGCTTGATCTACAAGTTTCAATTTCATCTGGACAACCATTAGGGTTTTGAAGAAAAAGTCAATTGTACCTTTGACTTTTGACCAATACATGCTCCCAAACCCTGGGACATGACTCAATATGCCCTATAACACCTATGTAACATATCCATTAAGTTTGATTTAGGTCAAGGACTTGATTTCACCAAGGATCGCACAGTTCAGAATTCATCTAATAAAAAGTCAACTGTGCACAAAAGTCAAGTTTGACTTTTTGAGAATTTTCACATTTATGGTTCCTTCACCCTAAAAAAATGATAATATGTGATTTGAATCATCATTCATCAAGAAAAATCAAAGAAAGTGGGATAACTTGTAAAAGGGGTAACCATAAAAAACTTAGAATTTTTCTAAGTTATGGAACAAAGTGGCTAGGGTACCAACTTCCAAGGATCATAACTTGAGATCCAAGCAACCATTTTGAATGATCCAAAGAAGAATTTATAGCTCTCATGGCATACTTTAAAAGTGTCAACTACACCTCATTCCAATTCTTCATGGATTTTTAGTTATGGAGTGATCAAAATGGCTGAAAACATGAAATGTCACTTTTTCCAACACTTAGTGAAATTTTCACTAAGAACCTGTCTTGCTTTTTTTCAAAATGTAGGGGCATTTTTCACTTGGATCCAAAAATTTTCAAGACAAACTATGATCACACATGTGTTGTGTCACATAAGGGCTTTCCAAAATGTCCAAGAACTCCATCAAAATCCATCTGAGCTAGGAGTTATGACAGCTGCAACATGCCTTGCTGCAAACTGTCTTGGCAAGGTAGATTGTACATTAGGGCTCGATTTGATCAATTTGTGCAAATGACAGACAAGTTTATCCATCTGCACACCTCAGGGGGAGACCAAGGAGGAACAAACACTGATCCATAAGCCTCCCAAGTCTTTGGAACTACATATAGGTTTGACACCCGTAAAGGCTAAAGATGCCTCAAGACTCCAATTTTGTTTTGAGGTATTCAATGGATGCTTAGAGGTGGCATGTATCAGAGCAAAGATGAACACTTCAGTCAAGCCTTATCCTTGAATCAAAGAACCATAGGCCTGTGCTCTAATCTCAAGTCAATGGCTAGAGGAGACTTGAGATTCCAAAATGATCTGTAGCGAGCGATTTTGGACGCGGTTCTTAAGCGTTGGTCACTCTCTGCGGTTTGAGCTTAAACTACAGGTCGATTCATTTTTTATCCTATTGTGAGCTGAATAAGGAAGGGAAATAGATGTCTCCAATTAACCTTGCTTGCATACTGAGTTTAAACAGCGGTCTGTTAGGTTACGAATGCTATTAATGTGGGGGGGGGGGCCTTTGTACTGGTTATTTGTATTTTCGCCAATATGGTTTTCTTTCTTCTTTTTTTTTTATCTAGACAGAGGGGTTCTGGCGGGGAACAAGGATTAGGATGTTAGGACTGATGCTTTTGAATGTGAGAGTATGGGATTTGGGTTTTTTGTTTAGTGTGCTCGCTAAGATTTTTCTTTCAATCTTATGCCTACGTATTCCCGTTTACCAAAACAGGGAAATTAGAGCGTTCGTAGTTCCTCCTATTCTATGGGAGGAAATTGTTGTTTTTGGTGTCTTATTTAAAGCCCAAGACGTGAAGCGAAAGGGTAGTTTGTATCTTGTTCAAAGCCCAAGATGTGAAGCTAAAAGTGATTTGTATCTTGTTCAAAGCCCAAGATATGAAGCTGAAGAGGTTTGAATTTAGAGAGAATTTTTCATCTCTAAAGAGGGGGTTGTATGTCACAACTGTTTATAAAGGAGAATTACTTTAACCGGGATACGCGGATCCTAGCAATGCCATAATTTCCTTTAAAGGGGATTTTAACCTGAAGGAGATGACTTTAACTCAGTGTAGAGCAATGCTATCTTTCCTTAGGAATTTCTCATGCTAAAAGAGGGACAGTGGCATGGATGTAGATGATCCAGAGGCTTGCCGCTTACAGCGATTAGATGAAAGGGAAGGAGTTGTTGATGTTTGTGTACTGTGAACGAGGCACAGCTTTGATGCTAAAAGGTTGATTGGATCAACCAGTGGTTTTTTTTATATAAAGCCTAAGAGGAGGCTAATATGTGTCTCGTACAAAGCCCGAGAGAGAGGCGAAAAGGTTTTGGCTCAACGAGGGAATCTTTTCGTATCTCGTATAAAGCCCGAGATGGAGGCTATAATTTGTTTGGCACGATAAGAACCCTTTTGTATCTCGTACAAAGCCCGAGATGGAGGCTACAAGGTTTGCTTCACTGGGAAGAATCATTGAACAAAGCCCAAGAGGAGGCTATGGTAACTGTTTCAGTTAAGTGACAGGTCCAATATACTAATTTTAAAGGAGAAAATCAGTTCTTATATGAGCAACACTGTACTCATGGATTTGATTCGAGGATCAGGGATATTCCTGTTCTTTGAGGAAGCGGGAAATCCAAAGGGTATTAAGACTGTCCGAGTCTGCGGGTTTCCTTCTTATTCTTGAAGAGTGCATGAGAATGTCTTTGAGACTCAAGGAGATCAGACTGTCCGTGTCTAGAGTTGTATCTTTTGTACCATGCTTTGAGAAACAGTAGTAGACTCTACGAAAGGACTATTCTATTAAGATGACTAAGTTCTATTCCTATACCTCTAGGAGGTCGTCGGGACAATTTGTACGAAGCCCAAGAGGAGGCTAGAAACTTTTAAGAAGCCGATCGGTCCTTGTACGAAGCCCAAGAGGAGGTTATCATTCCCGGAGGAAGAGATCATTATACGAAGCCTTAGAGGAGGCTGTGAATACTTCTAAGAAGCCGTAGAGTCCTTGTACTAAGCCCAAGAGGAGGCGGGGTTGCTTTTAGGAAGCCTGTGGGTCCTTGTACGATGCCCAAGAGGAGGCCGATGCTTTTAAGAAGCTTGTGGGTCCCCAAACCCCGAGAAATTCAAGGCAAGCTATTCACAAGGAATAGATCAAGTCAGGAAAGTTCGAGAATTTGGAAGAAACTCAAAGATGCCATTCACGGAGAATACATTCATCTCTGGGAGTAGAGTTTCTTGACAATTCCTAATGAGGACAGCCGAAGAGAAGAGTGTATCTGGTGATCCTATTGGGGATCTAGTTGTCTATTTCTACGAATAAACGAAACGGCGTCACCTAGTTCTAGACGTAGTTGTCGGGGAAACTCAAAATATCTATACTATTATAACACAATTGATATGAGTTTATGAAAGAAGACTTACAGTGAAACAACCCCACAATACAGTTATATGTATATGAAAGCGGTAAATGAAAGCAATAACCACTTACTCGGTTGTAGAGCTTCCATGCTGTTTGGTTAGTTGTTCAACAAAGAAAAATTGAAAACAACAGTATATTCAAAATCAAAGGAGAAAGTGCTTTGAAAAAGAAAGATTTGGGGCTTACAGCTCAAGGAGAGGCCCGAAAAAAGTTTTATCAGTGAGCGCACTGTTTAAATTCGTACAGAGGGACTTATACAAGTGACTGAGGCCCAAAATATTTCTGTACAATTCGGTTGGGTCTTACAATCTCTCAAGAGGCCCAAAAAGTTTTGGATAAAAAGAGTGGGGCTTATAACACGAGGGTAGGCCCAGATGATTTTTCGTTTAAAAATGGCGATCGCGCCGAGGTTTTCTTTTAACGCAGAGGGACTTATACAATAAGTGAGGCCCAAAACATGTTTTGGTTAAAAGGGGGTTAGGTCTTACATTCTAATAGAGGCCAAAAAGTTTTGAATGGGTCTTATAGCTCAAGGAGAGGCCCATGTTTATTTTTCAAAAGGCGATGATCGTGCCGTTTATTTGAAAATGTACATAGGGACTTATACAACGAATGAGGCCCAAAATATTTCTGTACAAGTGGGTTGGGTCTTACACTCTCTCAAGAGGCCCAAAAAGTTTTGAAAATGATTTATGAGGGTTGAATTAATCCAAAAACCCTAATTTGTTTTCCAAAAATGTATTTAATTGAATAAAAATTCAATTAAAATGATCAAAATTGTTTAACATAGGAAAAACAAATTGTGATCTTGGATTAATGCTTCAAAAATTAAGTATTGACCTACAAAATAATTAGAAAGCATTAAAAGTTGCAAAATCAATGTAGAAAAAATATTTAAAGTGTCAAAAATAATTAAAATATTAATTCTTTGCAAAAATATCAATTATATGAAATAAATAATATTTTTGGGATTTTTTGGGAAAATAAAATATTTCAACATTTTTGTGGATTATTAAAAAAAGAATCAACTCAAAATCACTAAAACTCAGAGAGAAATTAATTTTTGAATCAATTAAACAAAATCACAAAATTCAAATATTTGAGTTTATGAAAAAGGCGCCAAGAACACAAGCAAGAACACGCGCGTTTTTCTGGGTTTGGCTGATTTGCGTTTTCCATCCAATCTCACTGAATACGTAATCATATCATGCAATCCACATATCATTATGCTCGTCTCAACCTCACGATCATGTTTATGTCAATTAATTTCATTTAAATTAAACATACAACAAGAAATCACAAAAAATCCTCAAGAACCCTAATTTTTGCATGAAGGCTAGGATTTTTGATACACGATTCAAACAATGCAATTAATTGAGGGAAAACATTCCATGCATGATTATGAACATTTGGCAAAAGTATTGTGCAGGAAATATGCATAGATTGAAAGATGACCAAGTTTAGGCTTACCTCTAGGCCGTGACAGCAAGTGCAATGTGATTTTTGATTTGGAGGTGTTACAGATGAGTGGTGATGATCTGAACAGCTTCCCTACACCCTATGGAGTGTGTTTGAATGCTTGGACCTGATTGAAAATGGCTGGAACAATTTGTGGTACCTCAACTGCAACTTGATTGAAAATTTGAGCAACCAGCTGGTGATTTTGTGAAATTGGTGTTTCAGAAGTGATCTAAGTGTTTGATCAGCTCATATGTGATGTATGTGAGGTGTGTGAGTGATTGGTTTGATTGGAAAAGCTCTCAAACTCAAAATCTGATAGCTACCTTGCTAAGAAAGGCATTTTTGCCAAGAGAAAGAGATTTTGAGGAAAGCATCTGTTAGATGGCTTTGGTGTACTCAAACTGATCACAATTGAGCTCTATTTATAGTAGAGCAAGTTTGTTTTGGGATCCACAGTGAATGGCAGCTGCTAAGTAGGTTTGGCCAATGTTGTCCAATGGAATTTCAAGTCTCCTCTAGCCATTGACTAGAGGTTAGGGCACAGAGCTTTGGTTCCCTTGGTCTTGGATAAGTCTTGACTGATTTCAGATGAGAATGAATCAGTCCATGCCACCTTGATGCTTCCATTGAATGCTTCAATCCAAATTTGGAGTCTTGTCCCTATTTTGGCCATTCTAGGTTCAACATGCTATTTCTTGTTCCATGGACTTTGGAGACTTGGCTCAGTGATTGTCCCCTTTAGATTTAATCCTCTGAGGTGTCCAAGTGGATAGGAGCAATTGGATTTGGCTGATTTTGGCAAATCGAGCAAAGTTGCAAATTCTGCCTTGCCTTGACAGATTTCAGCAAGGCAACTTTCCAATGTCATATCTCATGACTCAAATGGAATTTGGCAATGTTCTTGGTCATTTGGGAAAGCCCTTACATCATATAACAACTGTTTAAACATATTTGGTTTTGATCTCTTTTGAATCCAAGTGAAAAATCCCCCTACATTTGGCAAAAAGTGAAGACAGATTTGAACTTAGTGAAAATTTCACTAAGTGTTGGAAAAAGTGACATTTTCATTTTTCAACCATTTTGACCACTCCATAACTCAAAATCCTTAATGAATTGGAGTTAGGTCTAGTTGAAGTTTTTGTAGAGGGTAATGAGGGCTACAAATCCATCTTTGGATGAGAGAAAATGGCCTTGTGGTTTAGGAGTTATGGTCCTCCAAAGTTGGTACCTTTGTCACTTTATTTTTAACTTAGAAAATTTTCTAAGTTTTTATGGTTACCCCTTTTACAAGTTATCCAAATTTTCTTGATTTTTCTTGATGAATGATGATTCAAATCATACATTAACATCATTTTAGGGTTAAAAATCCATTTTGGTGAAAAATCTCAAAAAGTCAAAGTTGACTTTTGTGCACGGTTGACTTTTTATGAGATGAATTCCAAATTGTGCAATTCTTCAGGAAATCATGTCCTTGACCTAAATCAAACTCGATGGAGATGTTCCATGGTTGTCATAGGGTATATTGAGGCATGTCTTAGGACTTGGGAGCATGTCCTGGTCAAAAGTCAAAGTTACAGTTGACTTTTTCCTTCAAACCCTAATTGTGGTGCAGATGAAATTGAGACTTGTTGCTCAAGCTTCTTGGATTAATCCATTGTTCCAAATGGATCAATATAGTTCATTAGAGACCCTCAAACCCTCTCTTGAGGTCTTGGTTCATGATTTGTCCCAAAAGTCAACTTAGGGGTGAATTAGGTCAAGAAACCCTAATTGCTGATTTTTGATGAATGCATCCCCTGAGGCAAAATTGACTTGATGTTTGGGTCCATGAGGTTCCATGGAGTATATTAGGTTGTGTTTTGGAACATTGGCTCATGCCCAGATGAAAAATTTCCATTTGGAGGCCCTGGTCGACCAAAACCCTAATTTGGTGACACTGGCGATCTTGAGACTTGATCCACCTAGAAGGGAGCAACTTTGTGCTTAATCCTTGGAGTGGGAGTCCTTTTGATCCTTTGTAGTTACTTGAGAGGTTAGACAAGTTGAAGATCATGTCACTCCTTGATTGATCCTTTGTCTAAGGCTCTGAGAGGGCTTAAAACCCTAGTTTTGATTGTAGTGAATGCTCAACAACCCTTGAGGCATTTGATGAGGCATGATGGTTCATCCATATTGTGATGATGATTTGCACAATGATGGGAAATCTTAGTGGTCAAAATTTAGGGTATGACAGATGCCCCTATTTAATCTTTTTGGACCCGAAGGTGTGAATGACGAAGGTATTCGAGCATTCGGGGTGCAAAAAGGATTAAATATCAGAATACCCGAAATTTTGATGGTGGTTGTGAATGGTAGCTTACGCATTCATCTTCTTTAGCTAAGCAAAAATGCTTAGAAAAGGTAAACTTCCCCTCGATCCTGGTCTTCAGCCAAGGAGCTGGTCTCAGTTTTCTTTTGAAATAAACTTCCCCTCGATCCTGGTTTCCTACCAAGGAACTGGTCTTAGTTTCTTTTGTAAACTTTCCCTCGATCCTGGTTTCCTACCAAGGAACTGGTCTCAGTTTCTGATTTAAACTTCCCCTCGATCCTGGTTTCCTACCAAGGAACTGGTCTTAGTTTCTTTTGTCAATAAATTTTTTGACAAGGGACGCTATTCGTAGCGGTTTCCTCAAAATTCTCACCGAATTTTCCTGGGGAGATGCCATTTGACGGAAACAATTTTGATGTCAGAGTTGCTGGGGAACCCAGTCGTCTGAGTTGTAGAGTTGCACAAACTTCTCTGTTGGAGACGCCATTTGTCGATTCTACTGGGGAAAGCGAGTCTCTTGGGAGACCGTTTTCGTTTGGGGTTACATCATACTTTTCTCGGGATCTTCCCGGAGAAATGCCATATGATGGGGTCAAATTTTGAGGTGCCGATGACTTTTTCATCAGCGATATTTTCGGAGCGAAACTGGCGTGCTGCCGAATTTTTGATTAAGAGGCTTTCTTTGGGGATTTTCCTTAATCCGGGAAAGCGAAAATATCATCTTCAATGGCGAAGAGTGACATCGGTTGAAGGTTCTCTGGCTTTTTCAGAGGTTCAAGTTATCAAAGTGGTCAAGGGCCAACTTCTTTCCAGGATTAAACCGGAAGCGAGGTTGTTCAGACACAGTATTTCCTGACGAGGCAAGAACTGACAACTCGATTGGGAGAACTTCTACCACTAGGGGACAAGACCGACTAGAGTGATAATGATGCAATATGAAATGTGAATGCAAATCAATAATGCCTGATGTATGTATGTTTATGCTGACAAAACTGACGCGACATACAAACTAAGAGATGAACATGACTGGATACTCGGCCATCGCGGGGCGTGTAGAGATATCGCTGGTTCAAGATAGCAATTCCACCTTGCTTAGGAGAGATAGTCCCTGTTGGGAGCTACCGTTGGTCTGGCTTAGGAGGTAAGAACTCTGCCAAGGTGTGTCAGACGAAACAAGGTCTCTGGCACAGTTGATCCCTTCATTCAGGCGTACTGGGTTAGAAGGAGTACTTTGATTCTGCACTTTGAAGTTCGAACACCTTTGGAGACGCAATCGACGTTCTTTCAATGTTCAACAACCAAAAGAAATGCCATCTTTACTTTAAAAAAGCAGAAAAATTTTTATCAAGTAAATTCGTTTTTGTTTTATTTCAAGAATCGTTAATCATGTTAACAACGTCGTTCTGTAAAGCTAAAACAAATGAGAATTACAAACAAAAGCACAAGGGCTTAAATTTTATTGATAAGATGAAGATCAGGCAAGCGCGTGATCCCAAAAAGTATATACAAAGTTTGAAAATGGTAATTTACAGGGAAAAGGGCTACGTTGAAACATAACGACCACTATCCTTCTACCAACTTTGAATTCGGGGCATCCCGAGCTTCTGTCGAAGATGATCTTGACTGGGGTTTTCTGACAGATGATGTAACTGCTGCTGCTGCTGAGGGACTTGCCTCTGTTGAACATAGTTACTTTCCATTATCCCTAATTTTTGCCTGGATTGTACTATGAGATTTCCAATCCATCGGGATGATTTTTTTCATGTCTCTAATTTTTGCCTGGACCGCCCTTTCGGGTTTTCAATCCACCGAGACGTTTTTTTTTTTTTTTTAGTTTAGGCGAAGTATTTCTTGACTACATCAACATTCGTGGGGTAGGCAAATTCCTCTCCGTCCATGGTTGCAAGTCTCAAGGCGCCGCCTGAGAAAGCTTTCGTGACCACATATGGGCCATCATAATTTGGGGTCCATTTGCCCCGAGAGTCAGTGAGAAATGATTGTATCTTCTTGAGCACGAGGTCTCCTTTCCTGAAGACGCGAGGTCGAACCTTTTTGTCAAACGCCTTCTTAATTCTCTGTTGATACAATTGACCGTGGCATAATGCCGTGATTCATTTCTCTTCGATCAGGTTGAGTTCGTCGTGTCGACTTTGACACCATTCAGCTTCTGTAAGCTTAGCTTCCATCAATACCCGGATTGATGGGATCTCTACTTCTATGGGGAGCACTGCTTCCATGCCATACACTAGAGAGAAAGGGGTCGCCCTGTTGAAGTGCGGACAGATGTGCGATAACCGTGAAGAGCAAAGGGTAGCATCTCATGCCAGTCTTTGTAGGTTACAACCATCTTTTGAACGATCTTCTTGATGTTCTTGTTAGCCGCTTCTACCGCTCCGTTCATCTTGGGTCGGTAGGGAGATGAGTTATGGTGTTCAATCTTGAACTCTGTACACAACTCTTTCATCATTTTATTGTTCAAGTTAGATCCATTATCAGTAATGATCTGGCTTGGAACACCATAACGGCAAATGATATTGTTTTTGATAAATCGGACCACCACTTGTCGGGTTACATTAGCGTACGACGCTGCTTCGACCCACTTGGTGAAATAGTCAATGGCTACCAGGATAAACCGATGTCCGTTTGAAGCCTTAGGCTCAATCATGCCAATCATGTCGATTCCCCATATGGAAAAAGGCCACGGGGAAGAAAGAACTTTGAGATGTGATGGCGGTACATGAATTTTGTCGGAGTATATCTGACACTTGTGACACTTCCTCATGTACTTGTAGCAGTCGGATTCCATGGTCAACCAATAGTACCCTGCTCTTAGAATTTTTCTCGCCATTGTGTGTCCGTTGGCATGAGTGACAAAGGATCCTCCATGGATTTCTTTCATCAGCATTTCTGCTTCTGGTCTGTCGACGCATCGGAGCAAGACCATGTCAAAGTTTCTCTTATAGAGTATGTCACCGCTCAGGAAGAAGTTTCCAGCCAGTCTTCTGAGGGTTTTTTTGTCCTTCCTTAGTGCCCCAGGTGGGTACTATTGTTTTTTAAGGAAGCATTTGATATCGTGATACCAAGGTTTGTCTTCTATGACTGCTTCGATTGTGAAGACGTAAGCGGGCCGTTCTAGGCGCATTATATCGATCTTAGGTATGTCATTCCTTTGACCTACACTAATCATGGAAGAGATAGTGGCTAATGCATCAGCCATGTGATTCTCATCACGAGGGATGTGATGAAACTCAACTCTGTTGAAGAAAGGTAGCAACCTCCTTGCATAGTCTTTGTAAGGAATCAATCCTGATTGGTATGTGTTCCAATCTCCTCTTATCTGATTGATAACCAAGGCTGAGTTGCCGTATACGTCCAAGTTTTTTATCCTTAAATCAACCGCTTCTTCGAGACCCATAATACAAGCTTCGTATTCGGCCTCGTTGTTCGTACACTTGAACGTAAGTCGAGCGATGAAAGGAATGTGGGTACCCTGAGGGGTAACAATGATTGCCCCAATTCTGTTTCCGTAATGATTAACTGCTCCGTCAAAGATAAGTCCCCATTGGGAACCTGGTTCTGGCCCTTCACTGGGTAACGGTTCATCGCAATCTTTCATTTTTAAATACATGACATCTTCGTCTGGGAAGTCAAACCCGACTGATTCTTGATCCTCAATCAGTTGATGAGCCAAATGATCGGCTAAAATACTTCCTTTAACGACTTTCTGAGCGTGGTACTCTATGTCATATTCTGATAACAGCATCTGCCAACGGGCAATTCTTCCTGTGAGAGAGGCTTTTCGAATACGTACTTGATTGGATCCATTTCGGAGACCAGCCAGGCAGTATGACGAATCATGTATTGGCGAAGACGTTTGGCTGCCTAAGCCAAAGCACAGCAAGTTTTCTCAAGCATCGTGTACCGAGTTTTGAAGTCGGTGAATTTCTTGCTTAGATAGTAAATGGCAGACTCTTTCCTTTTAGTTTCGTCTTGTTGGCCAAGTACGCATCCCATTGAGTCCTCTAGGACTGTGAGGTAAATGATCAGTGGTCTTCCCTCCACTGGAGGTGATAGAATCGGCGGATTCAACATATATTCCTTAATACTGTCGAAGGCAGTTTGGCAATCTTCTGACCAAACGCAATCCTGGTTCTTTTTCAGTAATTTGAAGATTGGCGCACAAGTGGCGGTCATAAGGAATATGAATCTGGAGATGTAGTTCAAACGTCCCAGGAATCCTCTGACTTGCTTTTCAGTTTGCGGAGAAGGCATTTCTTGAATGGCCTTGACCTTGTCAGGATCAACCTCAATTCCTTTTTGGCTGACGATGAACCCTAGTAGTTTCCCTGAACGGACACCGAAGGTGCACTTGTTGGGATTCAAGCGGAGCTTGAATTTTCTTAGACGTTCGACCAATTTGGACAGATGTTTAATTTACTCACTCTCTGTTTTTGATTTTGCAATCATATCATCAACATACACTTCGATCTCTTTGTGTATCATGTCATGAAACAGAGTAATCATGGCCCTTTGATAGGTTGCCCCGGCGTTCTTCAAACCGAACGGCATAACCTTGTAACAAAAGGTACCCCAAGGGGTAATGAATGAAGTTTTCTCCATGTCTTTCGGCGCCATTTTGATTTGGTTATAGCCCGAGAATCCGTCCATGAAGGAGAAAACTTTGAACTTTGCTGTGCTGTCTACCAGCATGTCAATGTGTGGTAAAGGAAAGTCGTCCTTTGGACTTGCCTTGTTTAGATCTCTGTAGTCAACACACATTCTGACCTTTCCGTCCTTTTTGGGAACGGGTACGATGTTGGCTAACCATTGAGGATATTCAGATGTGGCGAGGAAACCCGCGTCAATATGTTTCTGTACCTCCTCTTTGATTTTGATGGCCATGTCCGGGTGAGTACGTCTCAACCTTTGCTTTACTGGCGGACATTCCGATCTTAACGGTAAGTGATGTTCCACGATGCTGGTATCCAACCCTGGCATATCCTGATAGGACCAAGCGAATACATCAGGGAATTCTTTGAGAAGCTTTATCAAACCCTCTCTGGCAGTTGGACTGAGCAGTGCCCCAATCCTGATTTCTTTTCTCTCTTTTTCTGAACCCAAGTTTACCGTTTCCAACGGTTCTTTGTGAGGTTCAATGGACCTTTCCTCTTGTCTGAGTAGTCGGGAGATCTCTTATGGAATTTCGTTGTCATTTTCTTCTTCAGCCCCGAATACCGGGAACTCAAAGTTGGGATAAGGCATCAGATCGTATGTTTCAACTGGGTTTAAAACAAGCAATCTGCATGACGTGATGATTCGTGTTTAGAAGAGATAGAGAAAATGCAAGTGTGTGCAGTGTTTTATTTTACTGCTTGTTTTTATTATTGAATTGTTTTTTTTTAGGATTACCATTTTCTAAAAAAGCAAAAAGAGAAAACAGCAATAAATGCGGAAATTACAGAACGACGTTATTTTATTAATGAACAAGTCGATACTTGAAACTACAGCCCTATAAAACAAAACTCTGTCGCTTCGGGCAAAGCGAAGAGGGAAATTTACAGAAAGCGAGCCCTATCAAAACATCCGTTTCACCTGGGCAGGGTGAAAGGTTAAAAGATGGCAATTACTTTGACTGGTGAACGACCTTCGGAACCTCGACGGCAACCCATTGGCGGCGAACTCCTCGGTGAATCACAAAGTCTGGCACCTTCCTTGATTTGTCTTCAGAAATGACGCTGATTTCTGGTGGAGCAGGATCATTGGAATCTGTTTCCCAGGCAGAATTGTTGTAGGAGAATTCCTCAGTTATATTTTGCATAGCATTGGTGCTCTCAGCTGTATCTCCCCATCTAGTTGGCTGGATATCTTCGAACCTGATACGAGAGCTTTCGGGAGCAGTGTACCTAACCATAAAGTCGTATTTTCCACTTGGTTGTCCCAAGGTGTCCCACACTTCTTTGGAACTGGAGGAGTTATCTCTCTCGATGACGTCGACCTCGGGAAAAGCATAATTGATGAATTCAAGTCCTGCGAACGTTGCGAATTCATCTTCATGTTGAGTAGTTTCAGAATGACCTGAGTGTTGATCCCATGACATGGTGGGGACACAGGTATTCTGTTCAATGATGCTCAGCTGAGTCTCATTACTCGGCTGACTTTCTTGCCCCAAGTCTCCTGGATAAGGTTGCCACATTGGCAGACCATCCAATGGGCCATAGTAGTTGTGATCAAAGTTGTCTTTCATCGGAGTGTCTTCCTCTAATGAATTTGGTGGAGCACGACATCCTTCTAGATCACAGTCTCCATATATCATTTCGACATCTGACCGTGGTATAAATCTCGGACTCTCTATAGGAAAGCAAAAAGGCACAGGCGTTTCGTCCTGAGACATATAACCGTCCTTGTTAAGATAGGACTTCCATTCTTCATCCGTGTCAGAGGGATCTTCCTCATTGATAGCATGTACTGTCTGAGACACTGGGTGAAGGAAACCTCCACTGTGGAAGAAGTTTTGAAGGGGATGAAGATTTTCATCTTTGGCAGCTGTCTGGGTACAGGTTGCAAAAAAACCAAGACCCTTCTTTGTCTAATTGTCAGTGGGAATGACGAGTGGTCCCCATCCGGTTGTATCGGTACTCTCGACCGCTTTGATAGCATCTTTGTATGAGGAAATCGAGGTTCCTCCTTTGTAATGATTGTCCTTGCTCACCGACAATGCCTGGAACTGCGTTCCAATAACCTCCTCGGGTTCTATACCAGTAGATGAAGACAAGCTGCTTATGAGCAAGGCCTGTTCCCCACAAACTGTGACAATTGATTGTTCTGAACGAACTTTAGCTTTTGGTGGAGGGTTGAAGTAACCGCTCCAGCCTGATGTATCCAAGGTCTTCCTAATAAACAACTGTACGTTGCCCGGATGTCCATGACCTGGAACGTGACTTGGAAAGTGTGAGGACCAATAGTTATGGGAAGATCAACTTCGCCGATAACTGTTTTTCTGGATCCGTCGAATGCTTTGACGACGACCTCGCTTGTTCTCATTTGAGAGCCTTTGAATGATAACTGCATCAAAGTGGACTTCGGAATAACATTCAGGGCTGACCTTGTGTCTACCAGTACGCTGGCTAAAGCATCGTCCTGGAAGTTAACTGTGATATTGAGTGCCATGTTATGACGGCGACCCTCTTCGGGTAATTCCTCATCACTAAATCCCAAATTGTTGCAGGAAGTGATGTTAGAGACAATACTATCGAACTGTCTGATTGTTACATCCTGTTCCACAAAGGCTTGCTCCAAGACTTTCTGTAGAGCCTCCCTGTGGGCTTCTGAACTGAGTAACAGTGATAATACCGAGATCTTTGAAGGAGTCTGTAACAGTTGATCAACAATGTTGTATTCACTCCTTTGGATGAGCTTCAGCATCTCATCGTTCTTCGAAATGTCGGGATTACTAGATTGACCGACTGGTGGATCGGGAGCTTCTGTCTGAAGTTCCTTTTCCTGGTTAGGTTCCCCAACCCCTCGGTTGAAGATTCTACCACTCCGTGTTACTCGACTGATGTCTGCAATGTTCACGACGGAGGGTAATGGAATTTCCTTTCCATTCTCAATTATCGTTGCACCGTATTTGTAAGGGATAGCCTTAGTTGATTCATACGGTAGTGGTCCTGGCAGATAGATGACTATGGGAACCTTCTGATTTTTCTGACCATCGTAAGTAATCTCGATCCGTTCCTGGTTGGGAACTTTAGATTCGTCAAGTAGAGGAATGATGGCGAAAACATCCCTGGTCCTATGATGACCAGAAATTGTGACAACGTCCTCAATTTGATCGGCGAGGTAGTTTGGCGTCCAGTCAATAGGTCCAGAACCCGGATATGGACGAATTTCTCCACGATCCACCTGACCCTGAAGAGCCGCTCTCACAAGGTAACACCCTTGGTTACTTTCCGAACAGACGCTACAACGGTTGTAATTGTGTAGTGGCACCTGGTCACGCCTACTTTGAATACAATGTAACCTCACTAGGTTACCTTCCATTGATCGGACATCCTGACTCTGACGCCGAGTAGGATTCCTGTTACTGATACTAATTTACTGAGTATCTTCATCCATGTAGATTGGCATCCACCAATGATTTAACAAGTGCTGAAGTGCCTCCTGGACAAGGGTACAACCTCGATCATTTTCGCAACCCGCTTTACAGCTTTGATAGTCATGTGATATTAAGAATCCGAGTCGGACCTGCTCAGCATGTAACTCTACCAGGTTGGTATTCAACACGCGAATATCGAATATCTGAACCATATTGATCTTATAAGGGTTCTTATCATGGTAGTCTTGGATCCATCCAAGATCCATCTGACGCTGGAGGGCCTCTTGTATGAAAGAGCATCCCTGTTTGTTTACCGAGCAAGTCAGACAGGAGTTATAATCGTGCCGCGACAGATTATGATACTGGCTTTGCCTTGAGTGCATTGCCACCAAGTTGGCATTCATCGCACGGATATCGTGGTTCTGAATGACATTAGAATTCGTGTAAACCATGTTAACTCCACGAACTCGGTGTTCTTGGATCCATCCGAGATCCATTTGTTCCTGTAGAGCTGCTTGCACTACAAAACATCCCTGGTTGTCTTTAGAGCAGATATCACACTGGTGATAGTTATGAGGTGGCACATGGCCATATCCACTCTGTCTACAATGCATCTTTACCAGATTGGTTTTTAACAAGAGGACATCGTGAATTTGATAGACATTGTTAGTCTCTCCTTCTATCAGATTAACTGCAGCTTTCTCATGTTGAGGCAGCGGGTTTGTAAGAACATTAGGATTCGTATCTTTGAAAGATAAGAGCCCGCTCCTAACAAGCTTTTGCACGTCGGACTTGAAATTAAGACAAGTTTCTATGTTATGCCCTGGACCTCCTTGATGATAAGGGCACGTCTGATCCACCTTAAACCAAAAAGGCGGATTTTCCGGTAGTGTAAGAGGGGACTTAGTCTGAATGTTCCCCTTGGCTAGCAGTAATGGAAACAGTTCTGCGTATAACATGGGTATAGGATCAAACCCTGATGGCCGTGTTGTACGGTTGTTGTTGTACTGGGGACGAGCCTGCTGAAGAGGCTATTGCGCCCTTTGCTGATCTGGCTGGCTCTGCACAACCCTAAGGTTGATACGTAGGAATAGGCGTAGGGCTAATAGCCGGAGTCACAGCTGCTACTGGTTGATATCGTCTCCTTTGCTTTCCGAGAGAGATATTCCCAATATCTTGCTCTATTTTATTAGGGAGAGCACTACCATATTTTTTAGTACCGCTCGATGATCCAGTGTCTTTTACCAAACGTCCTTCTCGGACGGCTTCCTCAAGACGTACACCCATACCCACCATTTCGGTGAAATCACTGGGCGCACTGGCAACCATTCGGTCATAGTAAAACGAGCTTAAGGTCTTTAAGAAGAACTTTGTCATCTCTTTTTCCTCAAGAGGTGGACAAATTTGAGCGGCAATTTCACGCCACCTTTGAGCATACTCCTTAAAGGTTTCCTTGTCCTTTTGCGACATCGATCTGAGTTGATCTCTATCGGGTGCCATGTCCAAATTGTATTTGTATTGTTGGACGAAGGCAGTACCAAGATCTCTGAATGTACTGATCGTAGTACGGTTTAAACCCATGTACCATTTGAGTGCGGCACCGGTTAAACTATCCTGGAAGTAGTGAATCAGTAGGTCCTGATTCTCCGTCTGAGCTGACATCCGCCGAGCGTACATCACCAGATGGCTTTGAGGGCAAGAGTTACCCTTGTATTTTTCAAAGTCGGGCACTTAGAACTTGTGCGGGACTTTCACATTGGGGACCAAGCAAAGGTCTGCGGCGTCCTTTCCGAATAGATCCTGACCGCGAATGGCTTGCAGTTCCTTCTGCATTTCCAGGAATTGTTCCTGGAATTCCTCCATTCTATCGAACATAGTTTCCTTCTTACCAGAAGGTGTCTGTGGAATCTGTCCTTCCGGGACAGTGTGCACCACAGGGGGTGGTACCGTGACTACGACAATAAATCTTGGCGTTTCCCAAAGTTTGTAACCTTCAGGAGTCTTCAGTATGCCCCTGGCATCTTCGCTTTCCCGAAGTTTGTAACCTTCAGGCCCAACGGCTTCTGTTGTGATTCCCTGATCTTCAGCGATCGGCGGAACATATCCTTCCGGGATATAGTTAACAGGCATACCCCAAGGATGATCTTTCGGCATTTGATACCTAGGATCATACTTTTCTACTATGGGCATTGAGGTGATCTCTGAGATCACGGTCCGTTGTAGCTGAGCTTCTGCCATGGCTTGCATGTCGTTACGAAGCTTTCTCATATCCTCTCTTAGAGCGTCGATCTCTTCTTTCAACTCTCTGTTTTCTTCCTCAAGATCATCCATCCTTTTTTGACGATTGGCCCGAGTATTGTACGAATGAGACAGTTTGACTCTAGAATCGGGACACAAACGTGAGATTCGTAGGTAAGAAGAATACGCGATGTGAGAATGAATGCAATGATTATCTTAATTGTTTTTTGGTTTAATCAAAATAAACTTCGACAATTAGATTGCAAATATCAAACAGTGGGGAAACCCCTTTTTATTAAAATGGAAATACAGTAGATTACAAAGTGCAGAAACAGAAACCTAAGCTAATGGGTCTCGAGTCCTCTCTGAAGAGAAATCGGGTGCTGACTCTGGTACTTTCCTTTTCTTTGACCGGGGCTCTTGGGCTGTTGTTGGGTTGTCATTCTTTTGCCAAGTGAAAGGAGCGAGCAAATTCCTTTGGTCATCCTGATTATCTACAGCATGTTGCTCCAAGATTTCAATCAGAGCACCTTTCTCTTTCAGTAGTTGCTGTATTTTGATGCACTTTACGTCGAGGGTGCGATACTTGTTCTTCCAAGACCTTCTCTCCCGTTGAACTTTGTTGAGAGTAACCTGAAGCCTTTCAGTTTCCGTCATGAAGTACATGACAGATTCCTTTGGCGGAAGAATTCCGTAACGAGGATAAGGCACCTTTAGCTTGAGAGCTCTAGTTTGTACCCAATGGAGATAAGGCTGCACCGAGACACAGTCTGGTTTTCCTAGAGACTCTCGTCCTTTCTTATGAACCTGTTTCCAAGCATGCACTATTTCCATCTTTAGTGCTCTGTCGTTTTCTCCTTCTTTGAAGAAAAGACGTTCCAGATGAACCCCCCGTGGGATGTGTCTCATCGGGTATCCAAATTGACGGCGAACCAATACCGGATGGTAGTTGATTCCTCCTTTAGTTCCTATGAGGGGTACGTTGGGGAAGTTTCCACAACGATCAATGATCCTGATTCCATCATAGATCCTATTACACCAATCTATATCAGAGTTGGTAAGAGACATGATCTTCTGCGACCAACGTAAGGCACTCTTGCAATCCCAAAAAGCAGCAGACTTGGGCAAGTGAGAGATAAACCATTTGTAAAGCAGAGGTACACAGCATGTGATTTCCCCTCCACTGTACAAATTTCCTAAGTGTACAGAATGTTACGCATCTGCGAGCAAAGTCGGTACAGGGTTTCCAATGAGAAAAACCTGAATGGAGTTAACATCGACGAAGTTATTGATGTTGGGAAACAAAAATAACCCGTAGGTGAGCAAGACAAAGATGCTTTCAAAAGCAGTCATGTTTCCTATACTGGCAAAATACAGGGCTTTCTTCGTCAAGAACTGGGCTGGCAAACCTTGGATGCCACCTTTAGTAGTCATGTGAGTCCTGACCTCAGACTCGTCCAAATGTATTGCTCTTGCAATGGTCTGATTCTTTGGAATTTCTTCCAGTCCAGAAAATGGAGCTCGATCAGTGATATGTAAATCAGCTAGATGAGAATACTCCTCCAGCGTTGGTGATAGCTGGTAATCCGGGAATGTGAAACAGTGATAAACCAGATCATAAAACTGAATGAGCGCATCCATGATTCCCTCAATCACATGGACTCTTAACAGTGGTAGAAGACCTCCGTGTTTGGCTCTAAAAGCCTCAGGGTTAGTGATCATCCTTGCTAACCTTCTCAAATCCTCTAGTTTTGGAACCTTGAAGGTATACTGGTGAGTTCTCCTTCTACAGAAATCTATTAGTGCCATCTTCTTCTCTGATATTTGCAATCATAGTCTTAGTTTAATTTGAAAAAATAGAGAGATCAGAAGAGAAGATTTTTTTGAATGTTTTAATGTTTTTTAGATGAATGCATGAATGCAGCACACAAAAACATAGAAAAAACATGGGGTCAAAGGGTCGTTGTCATGAAGTCAAGGCTCTACCCATCCCCAAAGGTTTATACTAGGGTGATTTTTGTACCTGTACTCATTATCATCAGCTCCTCCCAGGAAAGCAAAACAACAAGCGGATCGCCAGCGAGTTGTAGTGCAATCTTAGAGTAAATGCCATTCACCGAGAATAGATCACCAGCCTCAAATGAGGGTAGTATCGCGTAACAACTATTTCCGATAGTTTCCGCACTACGAAAGGGTTTGGCTCCTCAGCTTCTCAAACTTAACAACCGGCCCATTGTCTGGGTGAGAGAATGGGTTGCGTTGGTCAGCCTCCACTGAGGTTGATGGTCGACCCCGTCGCCATCACTTATCTTAAGTGTATACTCAATCTTTCCACATACGGCATCACCCGCATTCTCATTAGCAGAAAAATAAACATGTATAGCAATTAGGAAAAGCAGTATATATATTTGTCCTAAACATCCTAGACCTTTAAAGCTAAGGATCCTAAGTTCCTGACAGAAATGGGTTCCCCGGCGGAAGCCCCAATCTGTGGCATTCACATAAGTGAAGAAAAGGAAGACCGTGCCTAGATATAACTTTGAAGGGCCCCACGGTGGGCGCCATTTTTCTGTTGGCGGCCACCGCCATGAAAATGACTTACCCAAGGTTTAGATTGTAAGAAGGAAAGAACAGCCCCCACGGTGGGCGCCATTTTTCTGTAGCGAGCGATTTTGGACGCGGTTCTTAAGCGCTGGTCGCTCTCTGCGGTTTGAGCTTAAACTACAAGTCGATTCATTTTTTATCCTATTGTGAGCTGAATAAGGAAGGGAAATAGATGTCTCCAATTAACCCTGCTTGCATACTGAGTTTAAACAGCGGTCTGTTAGGTTACGAATGCTATCAATGTGGGGGGGCCTTTGTACTGGTTATTTGTATTTTCGCCAATACGGTTTTCTTTCTTCTTTTTTTTATCTAGACAGAGGGTTTCTGGCGGGGAACAAGGATTAGGATGTTAGGACTGACGCTTTTGAATGTGAGAGTATGGGATTTGGGTTTTTTGTTTAGTGTGCTCGCTAAGATTTTTCTTTCAATCTTATGCCTACGTATTCCCGTTTACCGAAACAGGGAAATCAGAGCGTTCGTAGTTCCTCCTATTCTATGGGAGGAAATGGTTGTTTTTGGTGTCTTGTTTAAAGCCCAAGACGTGAAGCGAAAGGGTAGTTTGTATCTTGTTCAAAGCCCAAGATGTTAAGCTAAAAGTGATTTGTATCTTGTTCAAAGCCCAAGATGTGAAGCTGAAGAGGTTTGACTTTAGAGAGAATTTGTCATCTCTAAAGAGGGGGTTGTATGTCACAACTGTTTATAAAGGATAATTACTTTAACCGGGATACGCGGATCCTAACAATGCCATAATTTCCTTTAAAGGGGATTTTAACCTGAAGGAGAAGACTTTAACTCAGTGTAGAGCAATGCTATCTTTCCTTAGGAATTTCTCATGCTAAAAGAGGGACAGTGGCATGGATGTAGATGATCCAGAGGCTTGCCGCTTACAGCGATTAGATGAAAGGGAAGGAGTTGTTGATGTTTGTGTACTGTGAACGAGGCACAACTTTGATGCTAAAAGGTTGATTGGATCAACCAGTGGTTTTTTTTATATAAAGCCTACGGGGAGGCTAATATGTGTGTCGTACAAAGCCCGAGAGAGAGGCGAAAAGGTTTTGGCTCAACGAGGGAATCTTTTTGTATCTCGTATAAAGCCCGAGATGGAGGCTATAGTTTGTTTGGCTCGATAAGAACCCTTTTGTATCTCGTACAAAGCCCGAGATGGAGGCTACAAGGTTTGCTTCGCTGGGAAGAATCATTGAACAAAGCCCAAGAGGAGGCTATGGTAACTGTTTCAGTTAAGTGACAGGTCCAATATACTGATTTTAAAGGAGAAAATCAGTTCTTATATGAGCAACACTGTACTCATGGATTTGATTCGAGGATCAGGGATATTCCTGTTCTTTGAGGAAGCGGGAAATCCAAAGGGTATTGAGACTGTCCGAGTCTGCGGGTTTCCTTCTTATTCTTGAAGAGTGCTTGAGATTGTCTTTGAGACTCAAGGAGATCAGACTGTCCGTGTCTAGAGTTGTATCTTTTATACCATGCTTTGAGAAACAGTAGTAGACTCTACGAAAGGACTGTTCTATTAAGATGACTAAGTTCTGTTCCTATACCTCTAGGAGGTCGTCGGGATAATTTGTACGAAGCCCAAGAGGAGGCTAGAAACTTTTAAGAAGCCGGTCGGTCCTTGTACGAAGCCCAAGAGGAGGCTATCATTCCCGGAGGAAGAGATCATTATACGAAGCCTAAGAGGAGGCTGTGAATACTTCTAAGAAGCCGTAGGGTCCTTGTACTAAGCCCAAGAGGAGGCGGGGTTGCTTTTAGGAAGCCTGTGGGTCCTTGTACGATGCCCAAGAGGAAGCCTGTGGGTCCTTGTACCTAGTTCTAGACGTAGTTGCCGGGGAAACTCAAAATATCTATACTATTATAACACAATTGATATGAGTTTATGAAAGAAGACTTACAGTGAAACAACCCCACAATACAGTTATATGTATATGAAAGCGGTAAATGAAAGCAATAACCACTTACTCGGTTGTAGAGCTTCCATGCTGTTTGGTTAGTTGTTCAACAAAGAAAAATTGAAAACAACAGTATATTCAAAATCAAAGGAGAAAGTGCTTTGAAAAAGAAAGATTTGGGGCTTACAGCTCAAGGAGAGGCCCGAAAAAAGTTTTATCAGTGAGCGCACTGTTTGAATTCGTACAGAGGGACTTATACAAGTGACTGAGGCCCAAAATATTTCTGTACAATTGGGTTGGGTCTTACACTCTCTCAAGAGGCCCAAAAAGTTTTGGATAAAAAGAGTGGGGCTTATAACACGAGGGTAGGCCCAGATGATTTTTCGTTTAAAAATGGCGATCGCGCCGAGGTTTTCTTTTAACGCAGAGGGACTTATACAATAAGTGAGGCCCAAAAAATATTTTGGTTAAAAGGGGGTTGGGTCTTACATTCTAATAGAGGCCCAAAAGTTTTGAATGGGTCTTATAGCTCAAGGAGAGGCCCATGTTTATTTTTCAAAAGGCGATGATCGTGCCGTTTATTTGAAAATGTACAGAGGGACTTATACAACGAATGAGGCCCAAAATATTTCTGTACAAGTGGGTTGGGTCTTACACTCTCTCAAGAGGCCCAAAAAGTTTTGAAAATGATTTATGAGGGTTGAATTAATCCAAAAACCCTAATTTGTGTTCCAAAAATGTATTTAATTGAATAAAAATTCAATTAAAATGATCAAAATTGTTTAACATAGGAAAAACAAATTGTGATCTTTGATTAATGCTTCAAAAATTAAGTATTGACCTACAAAATAATTAGAAAGCATTAAAAGTTGCAAAATCAATGTAGAAAAAATATTTAAAATGTCAAAAACAATTAAAATATTAATTCTTTGCAAAAATATCAATTATATGAAATAAATAATATTTTTGGGATTTTTTGGGAAAATAAAATATTTCAACATTTTTGTGAATTATTAAAAAAAGAATCAACTCAAAATCACTAAAACTCAGAGAGAAATTAATTTTTGAATCAATTAAACAAAATCACAAAATTCAAATATTTGAATTTATGAAAAAGGCGCCAAGAACACAAGCAAGAACACGCGCGTTTTTCTGGGTTTGGCTGATTTGCGTTTTCCATCCAATCTCACTGAATACGTAATCATATCATGCAATCCACATATCATTATGCTCGTCTCAACCTCACGATCATGTTTATGTCAATTAATTTCATTTAAATTAAACATACAACAAGAAATCACGAAAAATCCTCAAGAACCCTAATTTTTGCATGAAGGCTAGGATTTTTGATACACGATTCAAACAATACAATTAATTGAGGGAAAACATTCCATGCATGATTATGAACATTTGGCAAAAGTATTGTGCGAGGAAATATGCATAGATTGGGAGATGACTAAGTTTAGGCTTACCTCTAGGTCGTGACAGCAAGTGCAATGTGATTTTTGATTTGGAGGTGTTACATATGAGTGGTGACGATCTGAACAGCTTCCCTACACCCTATGGAGTGTGTTTGAATGCTTGGACCTGATTGAAAATGGCTGGAACAATTCGTGGTACCTCAGCTGCAACTTGATTGAAAATTTGAGCAACCAGCTGGTGATTTTGTGAAATTGGTGTTTCAGAAGTGATCTAAGTGTTTGATCAGCTCATATGTGATGTATGTGAGGTGTGTGAGTGATTGGTTTGATTGGAAAAACTCTCAAACTCAAAACCCGATAGCTACCTTGCTAAGAAAGGCATTTTTGCCAAGAGAAAGAGATTTTGAGGAAAGCATATGTTAGATGGCTTTGGTGTACTCAAACTGATCACAATTGAGCTCTATTTATAGTAGAGCAAGTTTGTTTTGGGATCCACAGTGGATGGTAGCTGCTAAGTAGGTTTGGCCAATGTTGTCCAATTGAATTTCAAGTCTCCTCTAGCCATTGACTAGAGGTTAGGGCACAGAGCTTTGGTTCCCTTGGTCTTGGATAAGTCTTGACTGATTTCAGATGAGAATGGCTCAGTCCATGCCACCTTGATGCTTCCATTGAATGCTTTAATCCAAATTTGGAGTCTTGTCCCTATTTTGGCCATTCTAGCTTCAACATGCTATTTCTTGTTCCATGGACTTTGGAGACTTGGCTCAGTGATTGTCCCCTTTAGATTCAATCCTCTGAGGTGTCCAAGTGGATAGGAGCAATTGGATTTGGCTGATTTTGGCAAATCGAGCAAAGTTGCAAATTCTGCCTTGCCTTGACAGATTTCAGCAAGGCAACTTTCCAATGTCATATCTCATGACTCAAATGGAATTTGGCAATGTTCTTGGTCATTTTGGAAAGCCCTTACATCATATAACTACTGTTTGAACATATTTGGTTTTGATCTCTTTTGAATCCAAGTGAAAAATCCCCCTACATTTGGCAAAAAGTGAAGACAGATTTGAACTTAGTGAAAATTTCACTAAGTGTTGGAAAAAGTGACATTTTCATTTTTCAACCATTTTGATCACTCCATAACTCAAAATCCTTAATGAATTGGAGTTAGGTCTAGTTGAAGTTTTTGTAGAGGGTAATGAGGGCTACAAATCCATCTTTGGATGAGAGAAAATGGCCTTGTGGTTTAGGAGTTATGGTCCTCCAAAGTTGGTACCTTTGTCACTTTATTTTTAACTTAGAAAATTTTCTAAGTTTTTATGGTTACCCCTTTTACAAGTTATCCAAATTTTCTTGTTTTTTCTTGATGAATGATGATTCAAATCATACATTAACATCATTTTAGGGTTAAAAATCCATTTTGGTGAAAAATCTCAAAAAGTCAAAGTTGACTTTTGTGCACGGTTGACTTTTTATCAAATGAATTCCAAATTATGCAATTCTTCAGGAAATCAAGTCCTTGACCTAAATCAAACTTGATGGACATGTTCCATGGGTGTCATAGGGTATATTGAGGCATGTCTTAGGACTTGGGAGCATGTCCTGGTCAAAATTCAAAGTTACAGTTGACTTTTCCCTTAAAACCCTAATTGTGGTGCAGATGAAATTGAGACTTGTTGCTCAAGCTTCTTGGATTAATCCATTGTTCCAAATGGATCAATATAGTTCATTAGAGACCCTCAAACCCTCTCTTGAGGTCTTGGTTCATGATTTGTCCCAAAAGTTAACTTAGGGGTGAATTAGGTCAAGAAACCCTAATTCCTGATTTTTGATGAATGCATCCCCTGAGGCAAAATTGACTTGATGTTTGGGTCCATGAGGTTCCATGGAGTATATTAGGTTATGTTTTCGAACATTGGCTCATGCCCAGATGAAAATTTTCCATTTGGAGGCCCTGGTCGACCAAAACCCTAATTTGGTGACACTGGCGATCTTGAGACTTGATCCACCTAGAAGGGAGCAACTTTGTGCTTAATCCTTGGAGTGAGAGTCCTTTTGATCCTTTGTAGTTACTTGAGAGGTTAGACAAGTTGAAGATCATGTCATTCCTTGATTGATCCTTTGTCTAAGGCTCTGAGAGGGCTTAAAACCCTAGTTTTGATTGTAGTGAATGCTCAACAACCCTTGAGGCATTTGATGAGGCATGATGGTTCATCCATATTGTGATGATGATTTGCACAATGATGGGAAATCTTAGTGGTCAAATTTTGGGGTATGACATGATCCAATTGGCCACAGACCTGTACCAGTTGCCATACACTATTGCAGCCAAAACAAACTTGGTGCACTATAAATAGACCTCATTTGGGATAAGTTTGAGTACACCAAAGCACCCAAGCTGATGCTTTCCTCAAAATCACCTCCTTCACCCCAATTTTGCCATCCAAAGCAAGTAACTATCGATTTTTGAGCTTGAGAGCAATTCCAACGAATCCAATCACACACACACACCTCATAAACATCATATAGAAGTGATCCAAACACTTAAACAACATCTGGAACACCAATTTCACCAAATCACCATCCAGTTGCCCAAGCTTTTAGCAGACTTGCAGTTAGGGTACCATTTTAAGTTCCAACTTGTTTCCAACCACTCCAAGCATTCAGACACACTCCATAGCACCTAAGGAAGCTATCCACATCATTGGAACCAAGCTGTAACACCTCTAACTCAAAACACGATCACCAGCTGCAAGAGGTAAGCCTCAACTTGGTCATCTCATGATTCATGCATATTTCCTCGCACAATAATTTTGCCATATGTTCATAATCATGTATGGAATGTTTCCCCTCAATTAATTGCTTTTTATGAATCATGTGTGGAATTTCTGAGCCTTCATACAGAATTTAGGGTTCTTGAGGTTTCTCTTTGATTTCTTATTCCATGCTTAAAATAAATGAATTTAAAGACCATAGACATGATCGTGAGGTGAAAACGAGTAGATTGATATGTGGATTGTGTGATTTCATCAAGTATTCAGTGATATTGGTGAGAAAATGCAAATATGGGCAAAACTCAGAACACGCACGTGTTCTTGGCGCCTTTTTCAAATATTCAAATATTTGAATTTTGTGATTTTATTTAATTGATTCAAAAATTAATTTCTCTCTGAATTTTAATGATTTTGAGTTGATTCTTTTTAAAATAATCCACAAAAATGTTAAAATATTTTATTTTACAAAAATTTCCCAAAATTATTATTTATTTCACATACTTGATATTTTTACAAAAAATTAATTTTTATTTGTTTTTTAACATTTAAAATATTTTTTCCTTCTTGATTTTCCAAACTTAAATGGTTTCCATTAATTTTGTGAATAAAAACATGATTTTTGAAACATTGATCCAAGATCACCACTCATTTTTCACATGTTTTCAATAATTTTTATTAATTTTTTAACAAAATTAATTCCATTTTAAACAAAAGTAGGGTTTTGATTAATTCCACCCTCATCAATCTTTTCCAAACTCTTTGGGCCTCTAATAGAGTGTAAGACCCAACCCCTTTTGAAAACCAAAATAATTTGGGCCTCGGTCATCGTATAAGACCCACTGTGTTTTCAAACCTCGGCGCGATCTCCATTTTTAAAATAAATCAATTGGGCCTCTCCTCGAGATATAAGTCCCATTTATTTTCTTTAAATACTCTTTGGGCCTCTTGATGGAGTGTAAGTCCCACCCCTTTGTAAATAATACCCTTTTGGGCCTCACACATTGTATAAGTCCCTTTGTATATTTTCAAATGTTCGGCGCAATTGTTGCCTTTTTAACAAAATCAAATGGGATTCTCCTTGAGCTATAAGACCCATGTTTATTCATTTTTAAACTCTTTGTGTCTCTAATAGAGTTTAAGACCCAATCCCCTTTTGACCAAAACTTTTTGGGTCTCAGTCGTTGTATAAGTCCTAATACGATATTCAAAACAACAGTACAATCACTGTTCAAACTTTGGGCCTCTTTTTGAGTATAAGCCCCAACAATTTTTCATAGACAACTCCCTTTTGATTTAGGTTCAAATATACAGTTGTTATCAAAACTTTCTTTAATTTCTCTGAACAACTAACAATACAACATGGAAGCTCGCTCACCTGTAAGTTTTAACAACTTTTGTTTACTCGCTTTAATATATATATATATATATATATATATATATATATATATATATATATATATATATATATATATATATATATATATATATATATATATATATATATATATATATATAACTATATTGTGGAAAGCGGCGCATGGTTAGTCTTCTTTCATTCCTTTAAATACATGTCAGATATATATATAACTGTATTGTGGGAAGCTGCGTATGGTTAGTCTTCTTTCATACCTTTTTAAATACTTGTCATATATCAACTGTATATATACTAGTATAGTTATTTAGAGTTTTCCCCGGCAACTAGGTCTAGAACTAGGTAAAGCCATGTTGGTCACTCTTGAATACAAACAAAACTAGATCCCTCGTAGGATTTACAGATACAGTCTTCCCTTCTCTTAGGGTTAAAACAAAGAGAAAGGCAGTATTCTCGGCGAACCTTTTCTCAGACTGTCACCCTTAGAAATTGTCAAAGAAATTCTACTCCCCGGAGTTGATCTATTCTCTGTGAATAGCAACTCTTGAGTTTCTTCCAAACCCTCAAACTTTCCTGGAATGATCTCTTCTCTGTGAATTGCATTTCTTGAAGTTCTCTTGGTTTGGAGACCCACAGGCTTCCTAAAAGCATCCCCGCCTCCTCTTGGGCGTTGTACAAGGACCCTTCGGCTTCTTAGAAGTTCTCATGCCTTCTCTTGGGCTTAATACAAGGACCCTGATGACCTCTTAAAGATATGAGACATAACTTAGTCATCCTTTGCTAGAGCAGTCTTTCCAGTGTCAAACCTCAGGCCACTTTAGGGTTGATTCTCATCCCTTAATGCCCTTGCCTCCTCTTGGAGGCATCATACAAAAGATAAAACTCTTCCACACCAGTAAACTTGGACAGTCTATATTCCCTCTTGAGTATCAAAGACATTCTCAAGCACTGTAGAAACCCTGGTCACTCTGGATCAATCTCCAGCAGAAACCTGGTCTCTCTCATGAGAGTTCCCCAACTAGGGTTAGCTTATCCCAGATCAGAACCTCAAGGTCTCTGATATCTCAACTCTTCTGTAATCCTCAGCAAGAGTTGATTCCCCACTTGGACCTGCCTAGGGATCTCAATAATCCTGCAGTAAGATAGCCTCCTCTTAGTCTTTGTATATTGATCCTTCCTCAGCGAAGTCAGCCTCCTTTTGGGCTTTGTACAAATGATTCTCCCCAGCGTAGCTAACCTTTTCAGACTCTCTTGTTGAGTCCATCACTTTTCAAGATTTTCTTGATAAGTCAACCTCCTTATAGCCTCAATCTCAGGCTTCGTATGAGACAACAAATCACTCTCTTGTTGAGTATAAAATACTCTCTTGTTGAGTCAATCAACTTTCAGACTCTCTTGTTGAGTCAATCACTTTTTTTGGACTCTCTTGTTGAGTTAACCTTTTTCAGCCTCCGTCTTGGGCTTTATACAAGACAAATAAAAAACTCTCTTGTTGAGTTAACCCTTTTAGCCTCCTCTTTGGCTTTGTATAATGATTATTCTCAGCAGACGCCCATACAAGCACTATCTTGTTGAGTCAAATCCCTTCTAGCCTCAATCTTGGGCTTTGTACATGACAGATAAAAACACTCTCTTGTTGAGTCAAACCCTTTTAGCCTCTATCTTGGGCTTTGTACAAGACATAAATCTCCCTTTCTTGAGCTTGGGACAAATATCTTCTCTAGCCGAGTCATTCCCTCCTAGCCTTCCTCTAGGCTTTAAGGAATAATTTTCCCCAAGCAGAGTCAAACACTTTTAGCCTCAATCTTGGGCTTTGTACAAGACAGATAATACTCTCCAGCAGAGTTAAACCCTTGTAGCCTCCGTCTCGGGCTTTGTACAAGACACGTAAAATATCCTCACCAGAGTCAGATAAATTTCCCATTTCATCCTCCGTCTTGGGCTTTGTACAAGACATATACAAATTCTCCCCAATGGAGTCAAAAAGCTCTGTATAAGTATTTCCCCAATGGAGTCCATTCTTTTTAGCTTCCTTTAAAGCTTTGAGAATTGAATTCCCTTTAAGCAGAGTCAAAGCCCTTTTAGCCTCAATCTTGGGCTTTGTACAAGATAGACAGAACATTTTCCCCGGAGAAGTCAAACTTTTAGCCTCCTCTTAGGCCTTGTATAATGATATCCCCAAAGAGTCCGTCTCTTTTTAGCCTCAATCTTGGGCTTTGTACAAGACAGATAAAATACTCTCTTGTTGAGTCGATCACTGCTAGCCTCCTCTTAGGCTTTGTATAAAGAAATCCCCTAGCCGAGTCAATTAACCTTTTAGCATCAACCTTGTGCTTTGATCAAGGCACACGAAAATCAACAATCCTTCTGCAGAGATGACAAATTCCCTCTCAGTCAAACCTTTTAGCTTCAATCTTGGGTTTTGAACAAGACACAAATACACCCTTTAGCTTTTGTCTTAGGCTTTGAACAAGACACCAAAACACCGTTTTCATCCCTTAGAATAGGAGGAACTACGATTGCTCTGATTTCCCTGTTTCGTTTAAACGGGAATACGTAGGCATAAGATTGTGAAATCTTAGCGAGCATACTAAACAAAAACTCTAGGTCCAGTACCTTCACACATCAATCAAAACTCAGGTCCAGTACCTTACCAAAAACACTGGGAGTAACCCGAACACAAACAAAATCTCACTTACTCACTCATACTTCCCAAGAAACTTTCCCAACCCATTAACAGATAAACACCATCAATTACAAAGCGAAACCCTAAAGCTAATATCCTATGGATAACCACATATAGGATGGGTAATTGACAACTACCCATTGTATAACCTGACCCCGGACCCCCAATCTCTTTAAAGCGTTTGTTCAGTTAAACATTCGCGTGCAAGGTTAGTTTTAGATAACTTTCCTTTGTCTTCCAGCTTCACGAGATAAATAAGAAATCAGAAAGTAGCACCCTTTCTCCTCGAGGAGGAAAACCCAAACTTCAGCGATAAGGAGGTCGCGTCACCGACGAAAATCGCTCGTTACACCTCCTCAACTCAGCACCATATGACCAAAGAAAATTGTATTGTTTGCTAGAATCCCCTTCTACAATTTGTTTGGCCAACTACCTTGTCTTGAAAGCTCTACAACCTGGGATTTCAGTTGCAAACCTAAGTCATGCATCTACTACCACATCATTTAAGTTCATTTTTTTTATTATTCTTCAGGCCTTCAAATATAACCTTTGCAACCCACTCTACTTTGACACTTTTGTTGAAAAACTTTCTTACACACTTGTGCTTGTGAAACAAAGTCTTTATCCTAAATGTCGTGGTGGTTAAAACTCCACTCCACAAGACAATATAGTTACAAGTTTTTTTTTCCTTACAAACCACCCTACACCTATTTGCATCATTTTTTTTTCAAACCTCACTTGCATCCCAATCAACACATTATGCTCTAATATAGCTTTCGTAAACTGTTTCAGTGAAGAAAACTTCATTCCAACTTTGAAAGTAAAATGCCTACTAAGGGCATCATCTTCTTTGAACTAAATTGCACTAGGCTTATTATCATAACTATCATCATCTGCCCCACTATCAAGACGTTGATCAGTCATGTATTCTTCTTTAATAACATGTTCCTTCCCCATCGTTGGTGTGATAACGATTATATTAGTTGGTTGTCCTTCATTCAAGACTTCATCTTCCCTTTCATCTCCACCTTCATCTATATCTTCATCAAACCCTTTCATACCCTCCTCCTCACTATAATCAAAATGCACACCCTCCACAGATTCATCAGTAGACTCACCTTCAAATTCACTAGACTTATCAACCTCTTCTTCATATTTCTTCCCAACCTCTGCTTCAGATTTCTTACTCTTATCTTTTTCTCTAACCTTTTCCATAAACATGGCCTCTCCTGTAACTAGTTTTGACTCAATGAATACCTCAACTTCACAGTTATTTCCAAGTGCAAACATAGCTAACTCACAAGCATCTTCATCATTCTTAAAAGGTTTTAAATCGTCATCTAAGGTACCACCATCATGTTTCCACCCATTTTCACAACCCCAACATCAAACTCAATATCAAACCTTTTGATTAAGTCACATCCCTCTAAATATGACCAATAATCTAGATCTTGACCACTAACAGCATAAACTTCCCCACCCTCATATCTTAAGTTAGGGTCTTTTACAAAACAAACCTTGGTGTAGAACACAACCTTAAAATTTCCCATAGATTGCATAATAATTTAACTAACTGTAAAAAAACTTAGGTTAAATACAGTACAAATACAATATGAAGTAAAAGAAGAACAACCCATAACATACGAAGTACAACCATAATATACGAAGTACAACCCAAAACATACTACATTTAGTAACAAGATGAGACCACAACCCTTGAATAAACAAAGTGCAAACCTTTAAGGGTCCACGCGTTGAAATATTCGAAATAATGGGACCACACTTGAAACTTTAAAGGGACCATTGGACCACAAGCTAAGAACAAATAGGGACCGTGAACACATGAACACATGGAAGAGGAGAAAACCAGTTTTAGGGTTTTGGATTGTATTTTGTAAAGTGAAAAAGGGATTTTGACAAGTCAAGTTGTTTTATTCAACAAAGTATCAACATCCACGTTGGAAAATAATGATTAAATCAATCCACGTTTGCAAACGACATCAGTTTCATGTAAGCCACCGTTAATGAGAACTAACAGGAGGGATAGCAATTATGGAAGAAAAAAGTTTATAAGGGACATTGTTTGAAGGAAATATTTAGAAGGACTAAAAATGAAATTGGAATATTTTTAGGGACAAAAAATTATATAACCCATTCTTTTTTTTAATACTCATTACATTGTTTACACAGAATATTAATAAATTAATTTGTTTACAAACTACATTGTTTACACAAAAGATTAGATTGTTTATACATAATATTAAATTAAAAATATATAAAAAATTTTGAATCTGAATCATCGTCATCCTTGTCGGTGAAGAACAAATGCTGAATATCTTAAAAAAAATAAATGTTGGATCCTCATTTCACCGAATCTTGAGAATGATCAAATGTTGGATATTTCATGCATTTGTTTCTGATATAAAATAAAAAAGGTGTTAGATTATTAAAATAAATATCCAGTTATATGATTATCTAAGAACACAAACCTTGCACCCAAATAATTTTCTGCTCTTGCATTCTATCATAAAGAACTTTTTCAAGCTTCTTTAAGTTTCAAAGTTTTCATGTCAAATGTTTAATTATTAATTTTTTATATTCATAATACTTTTATAATGTCTTTTAGGTTTCACGCGGATCACTAAGGAAAATGTCTTAAGCTCTGATACTCATTAAATAGACGGCAAAGATTTGTTTAAGGATAGTAAAGAAACTCAATAAACACGCTTATATATCCCTTAGGTTATAACTCAAAATCGAGGTAAAATGTGTTTATTTTTAAATAAAAAAATACAATAAAATATGTTTTGTCCCAAGTGCCACATACCTTTCAGTTTTTGTAAAAACGAAAGGGAGTAAGTTAATTACATTATTTACACATAATATTAAAATACATTGTTTAAACAAGTACAAATTTCGACAATAGATTTTTGAAGAACATCAAATCTTTTCAAGTTATTCTGGGAGGACTACAAATCTTTGTTGTTATCCAAATTTTGTTATACCCTTTGTGCACATTTTTTTCAAATTCATTGGATTGCATGCATCCGATTTTTGATAACTTATCTGTTCCAACCATGAAAATAGTTTTTCTGCACTTGCAATCTATCCTAGAGATCTGTTCAAAGATTTCATTATCTTGAGCAAATGTTTTCGTGGCAAATTCTTTCACAAGAAAGAGAACAAGATACATGTGCTTGCAATTTACAGTATTTTTAGGAATAAACTTCTCAATGTTGTCAACCAAGAAAAACAATAAATTCTGGAGTGTTTTCTTTGATTTACAACATAGGAAGATTATTCCATAAATACAACAACATCAACACCATTATGTTGGAATGAATTGCAAGAGTAGATAAAAATGTTTTGTTCAAGATAGAAGAACATTGAAGATTTTTTCTGTCTTACAATCTATCCTAAAGAATGATGTGTACAAGTTTAGAACGGTTATCTATAAGTTAGATTTAGAGTAAAATCTAATTAACGGATGCTTTAGTAAAATCTGATATCTAATCCCTCGATTATCAAAGAAAATCGAAGGACTAGTTCATTAATTTAAAAATTAAAAATAAAATAAAAAGAAAGACACCACTTTTAAATAAATAAAAACATAAATTGTATTTGCTAGAATTCAAAGCACATATTGAATTATTTTTTCTCTCGGTCATATTTAAAAACTTAGGAAATATGTGATATTTATTTATTTATTTATTTTTAAATAGTGCGCATTGACATTATGTCTCGTTTTTTTGGGTGAATGGGGATGAAAATTTTGTCATATAATATATCATTTATAACAGTGATTTGAAAAGAAAAGAATTGTGTAATTTCTACAACTACACTCCGTAAATGTGAAAATACTGGAAGATAAGAGCATTTTTTTTCTAGCGTAGAAGAGGTATCTTGGTAAGTTTAGAAGTTTTTCATGTAGTTTCTGTCTTCCTTGAGAATAAAATTCTATGCTTATCTCGATGAAGGTTTCAAGATGTTATTGAATTGGAGTGTTCTTCTTGCATTATGGTTTCGACGGTTTATGGTTTTTGTCACGAGTTATTGACGTGCTTCAATTTTTTTCTTTGTTTGTAATTTATTTCAGTTTTTTATTGCACGTGCTTCTTGCTCTTGTATTTAGTAGGGTTGCCTTGTACCTTTCAATACCTTGTGTATTGATAACTCGTACGCTTTTTGTGTCTCTTTCTTTAAATATTATTTAATATTTGTCTTTCAAAAACAAAAGTGTATCATACTAAGAAGAATTGTTTTAGAATAACATGTTTTCGGCCATTATTATCCAAACCAACCTTGTTTCCTTCATAAATTTCATTATCCTCAACTTCAAACAAAACATATTTACACGTAAAATGAAGTGCTAATAAGTATAAAGCACTCCCTTAAAAAATTTGGAAGGGGGCGATAATAAAAATAAAACCCCCCTTTAAAATTTGTATAACGTGTCAATTGGATTAAAGTCATCTCTTAAACTTGTATGGTTATTTAAAATTAAAGACCACACTTTTTGATTTATTTATTTAATTTTTAATAAATATTAAGTTATATAAAATTATAAGGTTTATTAATATTTTAATTTAATAATATTTGGTTTATTCGTGTGAATAACATTGTACATTAATTTCTACGATTAATGTATAATGCTATTCCCACACATATATTAAAATAATAATAAACTTTATACAATTATACAATATAATATATATTAAAAACTAAATAAATAAATAAATAAATGAGAGGTTTAATTCTATTGACGCCATCATACAAATTTAAGAGCGGATTTGAATCAAATTCAGGTCCCTATACAAATTTTAAAGGGGGCTTTATTCTTCTAGGCGTCCATTTTTAAATTTAAGATGGGGTTTTTAATCATATTGGCACCTCTTCTAGGTGTAATTTTTGTTTTGTTTGAAAGTTAAATATAATGGACTTTATGAGAAAAATATGGTTGATTTGGATAATAATGGATGAAAGCATGGTTATTCTAATAAAAAATTCTACTAAGAATTAACAATTATTCTAACAATAATCTTTAAAATATGTTAGAAGAATACAATATAAATGATAATATTTCTTACCTTATTTCATTTCATTACCATCATCTTAGAGTTCAAAACCCATAACTACAAGGTCCTTAAAAAAACTAAAAAAACTAAAAATAAAAAATTTAAATTATTAAATGCTAACCTAATAACCAAATGATCACTTATGAAAACTTGTAGCAAGAGCTTATGCTTACTTCCCTTTTTCACATCTACATTTTCCAATCTTATAAACGGACGTAATTTTCAAAATATAACACTTCGGTTTGAAAAGATCTGGGCATATAACATTTGGACAATCAGAATCACGAGTACAATCAAGGAACTCTGTGACAAAAAAAAAAAAGATAAAATATTGTTAATAAAATGATCACAAAATGTCATGTAGGAAGTAAACAAGAAAATTTGTAAATGCTCGAAAATAACTTACCGTCAAGGTTCATTGCAAAAATAACAGAGAAAAGAAAGATAGTAATAACATAAACAAGTTTGATAAATTTAGACATTTTTTCTCCTCTATGCATGTTAGAAATAATCTATGGTTTTATCTATCACTTTTTAATCCATTAATTTTATTCTCTTTGAAAGTTAGAGGCATTATTAAATATCTCTTGAATACAACAAAGTGTTGTGTTTGTCTCTTTAGCAAACATTGTAAGAGGCCGCATAAAAAAATCAGCAATCATTCTTATTTTACTTATTATACATTACTCTTTAACATCATGGCATAAAAATGATACAAAAGAGGAATAATATTTTTAATTCATCAATTAATTTCTAAGTGAGCATGAGCTTTAACAATTATGTATCCTTGAATATATGGAAAGGGTTTTAAAGAGAAGTTATTTCAAAAGGCAGTATATTAGTTATTTTTCATTATTATAAAAGAAACATTTTATTTACATGTTAAGTTAGATAAATACTATTTATTGTTACTATATGAATGATATTTGAAAGATTAATAATAAAATATTGAAAATTATAAAAAATGATATGTAAAAAAATATCACTAAATTGTGATTTAATTATTTTGGGACGTGTTTATTTTGAATTTTCATTGCGGATCTAAACAACATTTGGATTGAGGGATATGGAATTTCAAGCCCCCATTCATGCGTTTGTTTGCATGAATGCCAAATTTTAGGCTTGAAAATTTGAAAAGTATACATGCTCAAGTGTGGCTGTGAGGATGAATGGTTTCTCTTTAGAGTATTGGGAACCAACTATATAGTTGGCAATTGCTTTTAATACCAACTGTTTGTGTGTGCATATAGACCTTAACATGTCAGATACTCTCCATTATCGTATTTTGGTGAAGCAAGAGGGTTATAATTTCTTTGTTGAATTGAAATGTGAGAATTTACCTCTTTTCTAGTGATCGGTGTGTGTGTGTGTGTGTGTGTATGTGTGTGTGTTTGTTGATGATAATGTTAATAAATATTGAAAGTTTAAAGGTAAGAATGTTGAGAAGCCTCTGATGAAAAATTCTTAAAGATACACGCCTAAAAAGTCCAAATAGGTTATACCAGCTAATGAAAGTGTCATGAACATAGACAATGATGACTATGTAAATGTCATAGTGAATGACATAGAGAATGATAACTTTGTAGATTTGAATAAGGCAGAATTCATACTCTTGAAAATGAAATAGAGAAGGATGACTTTGTTGTTTCCATTAAGAGAGAGAGAGAGAGAGAGAGAATGAGGTAATTATAATGATGATCATTTACTAGAAACAAGATCTTTGAACGAAGAAGAAATAGTAGTAGAGTACATTAATGATTTGAATGAGAATTTAATGGTTGAGTAAGAGCTTGCAGATGATACAAGGAAGCAATCTGATGGTTGATTCTGTGGTTGAGTATACTAATAGTAGTAGAGTAATACTAATGATTTGAATTAGACTAGTTAATTTGTTTGGTTACTATTTCAGATATCTATTTATGCGAGGAAGTGTACCCGCAGACCAACTTCTATTTGATCCTGAGATTGATAGAACTATGCTGAGACTTAATAGCAAAACCAAAAGACGAAGGCAACTAGCTAAAGAAAGTAGGGAACACGAAGAAACTTCTTCAAGTAATCCACCAACTACCCCCACCTCCACCTCTTCACAGAGGTCCGTGTAATAATAGTCAGCGACATAATGCTCATTTTGCTCGCAATGCAAATAATAAAAGGCACTCGGAGATGAAAACGGGAATTCTTCAACTCTTATATTCAAATCCCTTTACTGGGCTAGATCACGAAGATCTGTTCACTCATCTTACAGAGTTCTACGATATTGTGGGAGCAACGGGAGCTCCAGAAAAATGAAGAGGAAGAATTGTTCAAGAGGTTATTTCCTCACTCCTTGATAGGGAAAGCGAAGAAGCGGTATCTTGACTAATCTACTCAAGTAATTACTGACTGGAATTTATTGGAAGAAAAGTTTCTTGAAAGATTCTTTCCTCACAATAGATTCATGGAGGCAAAGACAAAAACTTTTGTGTTCGCTCAGGGTGGTAATCAATCTCTCAATGAAGCGTGGGAGAGGTTCAAATCTATGTTGCGGAAGTGCAAAGACCATGGTTTTGATGATCTTACCCAAATTCACATATTCCCTAATGGACTTTAACCGGTTCACAAAACTCTCTTAGACGCTCAGGTGGATCTTTGATGCCAAAGAGTGCAGTGGAAGCAGTTGCAATAATTGATCGAATGGCTCTCAATGACCATCAAGGTTAACATAACCTTGGTACATCACAAAGGAAGCATGGAATGATCAAATTGGGTACTAATGACACTATTCTTGCACAAAACAAGTTTATATCCCAACAAGTGGAGTTGTTGAAGCAATAAATGCCAAAACTTCCACAACAAATAAAGGATATGCATTAAATTCCCAACAAAAATCAATAAATTGCGAGTTGTGAGTTATGCAAAGGAGACCATGCTACCGGGTATTGTCCTTCGGTGGTAATGGAAGCATATTACATGGGGAACCAAAATCAAAACCAAGGCTACCAATCGAGACAAGCTCTTTATCAATGCAACCAAGGTTACCAACCAAGAGGTAATAACCAAGGTTATCAACAAGGATGGAGGCAAGATGCCGGAACTTTAAACCGTCAAAATCTATATCAAAACTACACTCAACCTCCAAAACCTCAAGGTGGAACCTCAAAAATGGAAGACACACTCACTCAATTTATGCAAATGTTGATGTCCAATCAAAAGAATACTGATATGGCTATAAAGAATCTTGAGACTCAAGTCGGACAATTGTCTAAACAATTAGCCGACCAACACAAAGTGACTTTTCGGCGAATACTCAAGTGAATCCAAAAGAGCATTGTAAATTTATTCTTACTCGAAGTGGAAGAACAATTGATATGGGCATTAGTGAGGAAGTTGTGGAAAAGGAGGAAGTAGTTGAAAAAGAAAAAGAAATTGATGAGAGTGAAGTAGAAAAAAATGTAGAGGGAGACTTAGTTGAAAAGGAGAAAAAAAAGAAGGAAGAAGTAGAAAATGTTGGTGTAAGACCTGGAGGCCATTACTTTTGGTAATTGTATCGAATTATTTATTAATAATAAAAGGCATTTCTTTATTATGTTTGTATTTCCAAGATAATAAAGTCCCTAGAATAGCTAATTCGTTTAATGAAATATTAAGTGTGACTTAATCATGAGATCCCATTAAACATAACGACATTATTCTTAAAGTATCAGTAGCCGAGCTTTACTCTGAAGTGAGATAACCTTAAAGCATTATGACTATTTTGTAGATAGACTGATGATCACATCTCATGGATCATGGATAAAGAGTTATCAAGTCTTAACATATGTATGAATATTAGGAGTAATATTTATACTAGACTGACCCGCTATGAGAGTACTACATTGAATGTTATGAAAAATGTCATAAGTTACTCTCATGGTTATAATGATGTATACCACCCTTTGAACTGAAACCACTATGGACCCTAGATATAGAGTCGAGTACTTTATTGCTGATCTAACATTGTTAATAACTGGATGATCATAAAGACAGTTGATGGGTACTCCACAAAGCATGCTGAGGGATATGAGTGACCTAGATGGAATTTTCTCATCCTGCATAACAGGATAAATGTCTAAGGGCCCAATATTGAAATGGACAAGGATGACACAGTATATGCCTTGTGTTCAATATAGACATAAGGGCAAAAGGGTAATTATACACACAAGTATTATCACAAAAGGTTTTGTCAGATCACATGACATATTCGTGACTTGGGTAGCAGTGATGTGATTCTAGATACCGCTCACTATTTATTATGTTAAATGTGTGATTTAATGTAATTGCCAATGCCGCGATAACCTACTGGGTCACACACATAAGGACAAATTGATAAGTGGTAGAGTAAATAAGGAACTGCGTAAGGTATGGTGCACTTAAGTAAATGTAGAACATCGTAAGGTACAATGCACTTAAGTAGAATACGGAATGTGGTAAGGTACCAAGCGCTTAAGTGATATACGGTACACCATAAGATATAGAGTGTGTTCACTTAAGTGGGCTTTTTAGCTTGCAGCCCACATGAGTGGTTCTATAAATAAAACCCTTGTGTAGAAGCATTCACACTTAATGAAAATTCGGACAGTGAAACCCTAGTCGTATTTTCCTTCTCTCTCTCTCTCTCCCTCTCTCTCTCTCTCTCTCTCTCTCTCTCTCTCTCTCTCTCTCTCTCTCTCTCTCTTTTTCACTCAAAGCCTTCAATCGTAGCAGCTAGCACTGAGACTGAAGGAATCTGTTCGTGTGGACCGAGTAGAGGCATTGTTAATTATACATCGCTCGTGATCACTCCTTCGATTAAGAATAAAAGGTTTCATCACCAAAAGTGGTAACCGTTCTATCACTAATCATGACCATTCGTAAGGATCACTAAAGGGAAATTTTATTATCCGCTGCGTTTTGGATCACATATTTCCCTTAAGTGGTATCAGAGTCACTTACAAAACCAAGCATATGATAATTGTTAACTTTCTGTAATTATGTCTTTCTTCGATTAAAACACAGAATACATTAATTATAATAGAGTAATTGAGTTTTGGCATCAGGCTATGTACGATTTGGATGATCGATATTGACTCTGCTTCAGAATCTGAAATTAGTATGGTGAAGCAACGATATATCGATCATCCTCAATTTACACATATATGATCGATAATTTTTTTATATGTGATATAAGTAACTTTGATGCAAATATGGTCTATTGGATATACTATTTCTGTTTCGTCCATTCAATCATGTAATGATTGTTATTCCTTTGAGCGATCCATGTACATCTGCTTTGAAATTCGACATTAGTATGGTGAAGCAATGGCATGTCGATCAATCATACGGAATTTTCGATCATGGTGTTTTGACGGTATGAAATTGTTGCATTAGGGTTTATGATGACACAAAGGTTGTGCTGTCAAAGAGGTGTACGATTAGGATTGCGATGGCACAAAAGTTATACTTTAATGTTTATGGAAAGTGTTAAGTTGATGCAAAAAATGATGCTGATTTCAAATGAAATGACACCGATTTTAAAACGATGCCCCTTGATCCCCGTCTGAAACGGTTAGCAGAACCCTCATCCTGTTGGTTGGAAATTTCGACGCCATGTTCCCATTTGAGAAACTAAGTGAATATTAAAGTTTCCTGAATATGGTTGGTTTTGACAGGAGTTGGTTTGAAATTCTATTGAAATGGTTCTCATGAAGAGATATGCTTGAGTGAATACTTAGAAATATTTTCTAAGTATAGAAGATCACTTCGACGAAGGGATGCTATGAGGCCTTCCTTCGATAGAAGTTTGAATTTCAAAATACAGATGGATAACTGTCATTTGTCCTTATCCGTTTCTCAGGAGAGACGCGTGGCGAACCATGGTGAAACAAAGGCATGTAGGGCGAAACGTGTCAACTTTTGAAGAAATGTTCATTGGAGACAGTTATTTCGACGCATTATAAATATGGGTCTTAGTATTAGGATTTCCGTATGTGCAGTTATTGTATTATACTCAAAATTTACTCAAAGTATCCAAGTGAACGTGAAAAAAGAGTTACTGTTGAGAAATGTAAGTTTGAAACACCATACATTTTATTCAATAGAAATTTACTTTCTTTTACCAATTGGTCTTTACTGCATTTATTTTACCTTGAAGTTATTTTTCTTCATTTCTTTACTTTACCAAACTTTTACAAAGTTTAGTCTTTTAAACAATCAAACAATCTTTTCAAAACAAATGAATACTGGCAAAGTGTTCTATAGTTTTCCAGAAATACATTGAAACACCATAGCTATGTCCTTAGGATTCACTGGTTGATCCTGCAAGTAAACCAAATTAATTTTTTGGGAGACCAATGGTTGTTTACCAATTTTAATGCTAAACAAATTGGCACACACGGTGGGACGGTGCTATAGTGTCTTAAAATATTTTCTTGGCAAAAATACTATCTAGGTCCTTTACGTTATTTTATTATTACAAGTTAGTCCTTTATGTTTTTTTTGCTACAAACAGGTCCTATTTGTTTTTAAATTGTAACAAACAGGACCTTACTGTAACAAAACTGGTATAGAATTGCAACAAGTGTTACATGAAGGTACCAAAAGTCATGTCTTATGATAAGTGTTACATGAAGGTGTCATACCCTAAATTTTGACCACAATATTTCCCATCATTATGTAAATCATCACCACAATATGGATGTACCTTCATACCTCATCAATCCTCTCAAAGATTGTTAAGCATTCACCTCAATCAAGAATTAGGGTTTTGGACCCTCTCAGAGCACTCAGACAAAGGATAAATCAAGAATTGACATGATCTTCAACTTTTCAAGTCTCTCAAACATCCATAAAGGGTCAAGAGGTCTCCCACATCAAGCATCAAGCACAAGAGTGCAACATTTCAAGTGGATCAAGCCTCAAGATCATTAGTGTCACCAAACTAGGGTTTTGGTCGACCATGGCCTCCATAGAGAAATTTTCATCTGGGCATGAGCCAATACTTCAAAACATGATCCAAGAAGCTCAAAGGGACCTCATGGATCCAATCATAAGTTTAAAATAGCCTCAGGGGATGCATTAATCAAAAATCAGAAATTAGGGTTTTTTGACCTGATTCACCCCTAGGTTGACTTTTGGAGCAAGGCATGAGCCAAAACCTCAAGGGATGTTTTGAAGACCTCAAATATATTATATTGATCCTCTTACAAGTTCAAATTGATACAAAGAACTTGGTTCATGAGCAATATAGAGATTCAAATTCATCTGGACCACCAATTAGGGTTTCTGATGAAAAGTCAACTGTACCTTTGACTCTTGACCAAGACATCATCTCAAACCTTGGGAAATGATTCAAGATACTCTAAAACACCTATGAAATCCATCCATTAGGTTTTATTTAGGCCAAGAACTTGATTTCAAGAAGGATCACAAAGTTTCAAATTCAACTGACAAAAAGTCAACTGTGCCCAAAAACCAAGTTTGACTTTTGAGATTTCTTGACAAACATGGCTTATTTAAGTCAAAAACAATGTTAACTTATGGTTTTGATCATCATCCGTCAAGAAAAATCAATAAAAATAAGAAAAGTGGGGTTACTTGCAAAAGGGGCAACCTTAAGAAACTTGAATTTTCACTGTCATGAAAAAAAGTGATTTTTACCCAACTTTGCAAGACCATAACTTGTGATCCGAGTAACATTTTTCTTCCATCCAAAGCTCAAATGAAAGCTCTGATTACATACTACAAGAATTTCAACTACACCCCATTCCAAATCTACATGGATTTTGAGTTATGGATTGATCAAAATCATAAAAAATGAAAAATGGACACTTTTCAAACACTTAGAAAAATTTGAGACAAAATTTGTCTCATGATTTGTCCAACTTTGGAGGCATTTTTCACCATGATCCAAGATGATTCAAGACCAAAGTTAAACATCAAAGTTGAAGTATGATATAGGGGCTTTCTAAAAATTTCAAGAGCCTCCCATGATTCAATTTGAGCAGGAAGTTATAAGCCTCACAAAATGGAAATTTTCATCATGGTTTTACAAGACAGATTTCACAACACAATTTGGTTTTGTCATTTTTGTGACTTGGCAAGCCTTGTCACCATACAAAACAAGTTTTTAAGATACAGTACACCTGTTATCCGCATAGGAATCATACCATAGAGACCTGTAAATCAAGACATTATCCCTTTGGCATGTGGCATTCAAGTTCCAAAACCAAAACTTTCAATTTTGTCATGACGCATTGAAAGGATGCATAAAGGTGGCATGTTTCAGTCCATGACAATCCATTTGAGTCAAGATTGGTTCAAAAATCCGAAGACCTAAAGCTACAAAGATCAGCTCAAGTCAATGGCTAGAGGAGACTTGGTACCTTGGCATTTAAGAAAGTGATACATGGGCATATCCATTGGATAATAGATTGAACCAGCCCCCATTCACTATTTCTTCAAAAACAAACTTCCTCTACTATAAATAGAGGTCATTCCTGATGGTTTAACCCACTTTAAAACAATACCAAAGCCTTGTTTTCTCACTCTCCCTCTCTTACTTCAATTTTATGTTTCAAAAGAGAAATTTGGGAATTCTAAAAAACAGAGCATAAATTACTCAAACAACCATCCAAACACATCATAAACCATCCATTGGAGGTGTTCAAACGTTCATCCTCATTATACAACACCAAAATCAGAAAGTCAATCATCAAAACCTCAAAATTTGACTTTTCTGCATTTTTCAAGCCATGTCTTGATTCAATCACTTTCAAAGCCAAACAACACTTCAAATACTCTCCAAATATCATCCCTAAGTTGTTCCAACAAGTGTCCCTCAACTGTAACACTAATTGAGGGAGTTACCATTTTGTTTACTTTTGCCACTTTTGCAAGAAAGAGTCAATTTCTGTTCCAGAGCTTTCCAGTTGATTTTTATCATCCTAAAAGCTTCTAAGGGATCTAATAAGAGTGTCCAAAGCATTGGATTACTTCTAGCATAAGCATCTTGAAAGTAAGCACAAGGAGCTTCAAGAGGTAAGTGCATAAGAGCTTAAACTCTTTGAAATATGCATTGCTTTGATGTCCATTGATCATGAACATGTCATACATATCATATGTGTTGTGTTTGAACCAATTTACCATGCTATTATTGCTAATATGAAGTTGTACCATAGAACTTGCAAATATTGGCCTATTATGAAACCACTATCGAGTTTTAAAATGTAGGCATTTTTAAAAAATTCCAAGACCAGCATTGGATTCCTCATGAAATTCGAGGTAGGATCCATCTTTATTTCATCTATTTTCATGGAGAAATGAAGAAGTTACAACCTTCTTGCAAAACCTTAAAAACTTGGTCAGCCATGGCCATGGCGCCTTGGCCAGGCCTAGAAACCAAGCCACCCATAAGTGTTTATGGGGTGGTTTTGATACACAGATGTATCACCACCCCAGTGGTAGCAGCGTGTGTTTTCAAGTGTGTTCGGTTGGAGGGCGTGGGTTCAACAGCCACCCAAACCATTTTTTGGTTCCCTCTCTTTTTATTTTTTTTCATATTTTTATTATTTTCTTATTTATTTTCAAAAATTAATTTCTCTCTTATTTTTATTCATTTTTTATTGATTCTTTTTTTCAAAATTCACAAAAATGTTAAAATATTTTATTCTACACAAAAATCAAAATAATAATATTTATTTAACATATTTTGAATTTTTGTAAAGAATTTCAATTTAATTGTTTTTTAAACATTTTTAATGAAATTTTTCTCTTGATTTTTCAAAACCAAATGAATTTCAACTCATCTTATGGATAAAACATGTTTTTTTTCAAACATTGATGCAAGGTCACAACTTGTTTATTAAATAAACATGATAATTTCCATCATTTTATTTAATTTTTCTTCAAAATAAATACCTTATTTTTATGAAATTAGGGTTTCTTAAATTTAACCTTCAAATTTTGTTTTTTTAAACACTCTTGAGCTTCTTTGTAGAGTGTAAGACCCACTCCTTTTTGTACATAAATATTTTGGGCATCAGTTATTGTATAAGTCCCACTGTGGTTTTCAAAACTGCAGCACGATCGTCGCCTTTCATATAAAATTTTTTGGGCCTCTCTCTGAGTTGTAAGCCCCATTTTTCTTATTTAGAAACATCCTTGGGCCTCCAATAGAGTTTAAGACCCAAACCCTTTTCTTTATAAACAAATTTTTGGGCCTCTGCTGTAGTATAAGTCCCACAACGTCTTTCGATATCGCAGTGCAATCACTGTTTTCAAATAAGTCATTGGGCTTCTCCTTGAGTATAAGCCCCAATCTTTTGTACAAAACTTTGTTTTAAACAATCAAAAACCTTCATGGGCCTCTCCTTGAGTTGAAGCTCCCATACCACTGTTTTAAAAATCATCTATTTGTTTTAAACTGGTACTAAGAGGAGCATTATTCCCGGTGAAACTGCACTTAGACCACTTGGGACTCTCTTTGAGTTATAAGCCCCCAAACACTCTTTTATTTTCAAACAACTTTCTTTTAATTCAAATTCAAGTTCAAAGTTTTCTCAAAACTTTCTTCAATTTCTCAAAACCCTAATCCTATAGTTGTAATCAATACAATCAATCACAATACACTTGGGCCTCTTTTCAGAGTATAAGATCCAACATCTTTTCAATTCAATGCATATTTGTTTATATACCTGTTAATACATTTATCTGTATATACTTGTACATATTTGTTTAGAGTTTCCCTAGCAGTTAGGTCTACACTTAGGTCAAACCAGAGGTTACTTCTAACATAGTCAATAACTAGTTCCCTCATAGGAAACCCCCCTCGATACAATCTGCCTCCTCTTGGGCTTATTCAATATGGAACAGAGAAAGGCATTATTCCTGGTGAAACTTTTCTCAAGACTGTCAAAACTTAGAAACATATACAAGAAATTCATTTCCCTAGAGAGGATTAATTCCCGGTGAAACCTCCTTTGAATTTCTTCAAATCTCAGAACTGTTCAACAAAGAAAGGACTTATTCCCGGTGAAACCTTTCTTAAACTATTCTTAGGTTTGGACCCACAGGCTTCCTAGAAGCATCCCCAGCCTCCTCTTGGGCTTAGTACAAGGACCAACAGGCTTCTTAGAAGCATAAGACAGAAATTAGTCATCTCTACTAGTTCAGTCCCCAGGAGAGTCAAAAGCCTAGAACATCCTATCATCAAAGGGTTAATCTTCATCCTTTAAAGCAACAACCTCCTCTTGGGCATCATACAAAGATCTCTCCCTACACTAGAGTGTACCCCTTCTTAAAGATATTTGGATAGTCTCAGCCTCCTCTTGGGATTCATTCAAGTAAACTTGAAAATTATCATAGTCTCTCTTTGGACTTCACACAGAGACCCTCAGGTTTCCTAAAGGTATAGGGAAAACCCTGATCACTTTATTAATACACTAGTCTCCAGCAGAGTTAAAAAACCTCTAAGGTTTTCAAACTCACCTTTAAACTTCCCTGACCCCCAACAAGGCTTAAACTTTCAGTTTAAACATCCCAGCCAGTGTCAATTTACCATTAATAAACACTAACAGAATCAGAGCCTCATGGCATTTGATACTTCAACTCTTCTCTAATTCCCCAACAAGAATTAAACCCCTTTTGGATTCCCCAATGCAGTTTAGACCTTCCCCTAGATTTCAATAATCCTCAGCAAGAGTCAGCCTCCTCTTGGGCTTCATATAATAATTTTCCCCAATCAGCCTCAATCTTGGGCTTTGTACAAGACAAATATCATACTCCTAGTTGAGTCAGTCTTCTTTGAAACTACACTCAAACTTTTATCCTCAATCTTGGGCTTTGTACAAGACAGATAAAACCCTCCCTAGTGGAGTCTGTTTCCTTGAGCTTCAACCTTGGGCTTTGATCAAGGCACACACAAAACCCATCATCCCCTCAGATGAGGCCATGAGTCCTCTCAATAGGAAGATACGTCTTCTATACATCACATATCAAAAGAAACAATCAAAACCTTTTTCCAGATAATTGCTATAAGTGGTACACTTGTTGTTTCAAAATCCAAACCGGAGCCTCTCCTTTATCCGGGCTAAAATCTCTCTTTCATATGACTGTTGTAAGTGGCAAGCCTCTGGATTTTATACATCCAAGCCAATGTCCCTCTCTTAGCAGGAAAGATTCATAAAGGGAAAAGTTGCATTGTTCTACACTGAGTTAAAGCTTATTCCTTCAGGACATCTCTCTTATAAAGGAAATTATGGCATTGCTGGATTTCTCATATCCCAGTTAAAGTAATTTCTCTTATAACCAATTTATCAATACTTGTGATGAATAGGTGAGATATCTCCCTTTAGAGATCATGTGATAAATACAGAAATCGGAAAGTAGCACCAATTATGTGGTAAGGTGGTCGCATCACCAAAAAAAACCGATGGCTACAGAAAAATGGCGACTCTGCAGGGGACTATTTGGATTAGATTTCTTAAGAGGTCTAGGCCTTACTTTGCATTTATGTTTCTGTTATCTTACTTGCATTCTCATTTTTTTATATCATCTGCTGTCATATTATTTGATATACTTGTTTAAATTACTGTTATCTGGGATTGCGATTAATACGCATATGGTGAGTCCGAGAGAACATTAAGATAAGTGGTGGCATATTCAGGGAGGCTTATAGGGAGTGAATCCCTACCAAACTAACTTGAGAGTCCATCGAATCAGTGGAGGTGCCCGCGTGGACTTACCAATGTTGAACGAGTATGTCGTGAAAGCATTGTTTTTTCCCATTGGGTTACCCTTGAAACTGAGGATTAGTAGACATTTAACCATTTGACCATTTGGTAGTGCGGTGGCTTTCAAGAATAGTTGATACGCGATACTATACTCAAAAGAGATTCATCTTAGGATATTACAGCTCTCACGAGTCAGTCGGTTTGCTGTTAATATCCTCAAGAGGGAGTCAATGATTTTGGAAACCTTTGTTAGAACCCATTCTACAGGTACAAAATTTAACCTCTAGTACACACCTTGGGGATTGGTAGATCCATGGCTCCATGCTCGTGAAGATGAACCCTTAAACCCATGTTTTCAAATGTTTTTGTTTGTTGCATTCATGCATTCATTATAAAAAAAACTCTTTTCAAACAAGAAAAAATCTTTCTTCTAAAAGAACCGAAACAATAATTGCAAATATCAGAAGTTACGTTATAGATTTCGGAAGAAGAAAAACCCACAAGTACACCTTCAAGAACTAAGGAAATTGGGAAGAATGATTACTAATCCCGAGGCTTTCAGAGCTAAGCACGGAGAACTGTTGTCTCTTTTGAAGGTCAACATGGTTGACGGGATCCTGTCTACACTAGTTCAGTTCTATGATCCGGTATACCACTACTTCACTTTCCTAGATTACCAGCTCACACCAACACTAGAAGAGTAATCTTACCTGATTGATTTACATATCACTTATCAAGACCCATTTTCCGGACTGGAAGAAATTCCAAAAGATCAAGCCATTGCGAGAGCAATCTCTTTGGAAGATTCAGAAATCAGGACTCTCATGACCACTTGCCCAAGTCTGCTGCTTTTTGGGATCACAAGAGTAGTCTGCAATGGTCGTTGAAGATTATGTCTCTTATCAATTCAAACATAGATTGGTACAATCGGATCTATGACGAAGTAAAAATCATCGACAAATATGGAAATTTCCCTAATGTACCCCTCATTGGTACTAAAGGAGGGATCATCTATCATCCAATTTTGGCTCGCCGTCAACTTGGATACCCGATGAAGAATATCCCACATAATGTTCATCTTGAAGGTCTTTTTTTCAAGGAAGGAGAAAATGGCAGGGCACTAAAGAAAGAAATAGTACATGTCTGGCAACATATTCACAGGAAGGGGAGAGAGTCCCTGGGGAGGCCAAACTGCATCTCTGCAGAGCCTTATCTCCATTGGGTGCAAATTAGAGCCATCAAACTGAGGATGTCTTACCCTCGTCAAGAAGTTTTTCCCTTAAAGGAATTTATCCTTTATTTCATATCCGATACGGAAAAACTCCAGATCGCTCTCAACAAAGTCCAATGTGAGAAGAACTGTTGGAAGAACAAGTACCAGATTCTTAATTTGGAATGTACCAAGATTCAGGAACTGCTAAAGGAAAAGGATGCTCTGATTGAGATATTAGAGCAGCATGCCATTGAAAGTCAGGAAGAACGAAGAAATTTGCTGTCTCCTTTCACTTGGCAAAGGATCATCGACCCAACAATAACTGAAGGGGCCCGATCAAAGAAAAGAAAAATTCAGGAACCAGCATCTGAGCTCTCCTCAAAGAGAACTCAGGATCCATATACCTAATTTTCCTTCTCGCACTTTGTAAAATACTGTACTTTTCCCTGTAAAATACTACATTCTTTCAAGCTCAATAAAATGGCCTCCCCCGCTGTGTGATATTTGCAATATAATTGTTGAAAGTTCTTTTAAAGAATAAAAACCCAAAAAATATATACATCATTCTCTGCATATCATTCATTATTTTCACATAACACATCTTTATCTTTGAGTCTCACGTATGTGTCGCACTCTAGAGTCCAACTGTCTCATTTGTACAACACTCTGGTCAATCGACAAAAGAAAATGGACGATCTCGAGGAAGAGAACAGAGAGCTAAGATAAGAAATCAATGCTCTAAAGGAGAGTTTTGAGAAACTCTGCAACACCATGGAATCCCTGGCAGTAGCCCAGGAACAACAACATCAAAGGACTGTGATCTCAAAGATTACGTCTACATTAGCATTTGAAACACTCAACAGTAATCCTCAGTACAACATGCCTAAAGGTTTCCCCTGGGGCATGCCTCTCAACTTTATACCTGAAGGATACATCCCACTGGTCACTGAAGACCCGGAACTCGTAGAAGGAACCTCCAGACCTGAAGGGTACAAACTTCAGATAAATGAAGATGCAAGGGTTAGAATAGAAACTCCTGAAGGTTACAAACTTCAGGTCACTGAAGCGCCAAGAATTACTGTCGTAATGTCTATACCACAACCGGTGGTGTACACTATCCCTGAGGAACAGATCCCGCAAGCCGCTTCTGGCATAAACGAAGAAGTATATGAAAGGATGAATGAATTCCAAGAACAGTTCTTGGAAATGCAGAAGGAACTGTATGCCATTCGTGGACAGGACTCGTTTGGCAAAGATGCCGCCGACCTCTGTTTGGTCCCTAATGTAAAAATACCGCACAAATTCAAGGTGCCCGACTTTGAAAAATACAAAGTCAACTCTTGCCCTCAAATTCATTTGGTAATGTACGCTCGGAAAATGTCTACCCAGGCAGAAAATCGACAGCTACTAATCCATTACTTCTAAGACACTTTAATCTGTGTCGCACTCAAATGGTACATGGGTTTAAATCGTGCCAAGATCAGTATTTTCAGAGATCTTGGGGCAGCCTTCGTTCAATAGTATAAATACAACTTGGACATGGCACCAGATAGGGACCAACTTAGGGCAATGTTACAAAAGGATAAAGAAACCTTCAAGGAGTATGCTCAAAGATGGCGTGAAATCGCCGCCCAGATCTGTCCTCCTCTCGAGGAAAAGGAAATGACAAAGAACTTCTTGAAAACATTAAGCTCGTTTTATTACGATCGAATGGTTGCAAGTGCACCTAGTGACTTCACTAAAATGGTGAACATGGGAGTACACCTTGAAGAAGCAGTCCGAAAAGGACGAATGGTCAAAGATGCCGAGCCATCCAGCAATACTAAAAGATACGGTAGTGCTTTCCAAAAGAAGAAAGAGCAAGATATCAGTAATAACTTTTAGGGAAAGCAAAGACGAAGGCATCAACCGGTAACATTGATAACTTATGCTATCAACCCAACGCCAGCTCCGATATATCAACCTCAGGTTGCTCAGAGCCAACCAAATCAACAACAGTATCAGCAAAGGCAGCAATAGCCTCTTCAGCAGGCTTGACCGCAGTATAATAACAATAATCGTACTGCACAACCATCAGGGTTTGACCCTATATCAATGTTATATGCAGAATTATTTCCACTTCTACTGGCCAAGGGGCACGTTCAAACCAAGACTCCTCTTATAGTACCAAAAAATCTACCTTTTTGGTACAAAGTAGATCAAACTTGTCCTTACCATCAAGGAGGATCAGGACATAACATTGAGAATTGCCTCAGCTTCAAGTCTGATGTACAGAAGCTCATCAAAAACGGGGTTTTATCTTTCAAAGATACTAATCCAAATGTTCACACGAACCCATTACCGCAACATGAGAAGACTACAATGAATTTGATAGAAGAAGAACCTGGCAGTAGTTATCAAATTCACAATGTACACTTACTAGGAACTAACCTGGTAAAAATGCATTGCAGACATAATAGGTAAAGCCATGTGCCATCTCACAACTATCATCAGTGTGATATCTGTTCCAAGGACAATCAAGGATATGCCATAGTACAAGCAGCTCTTAAAGAACAAATGGATCTAGGCTGGATTCAGGATCACATGATTCGTGAAGTAAACATGGCCCATGCACATCCAAACATTATTCAAAACCATGAAATTCGTGCAATGAACGTCAATCTAGTGGAAATGCATTCAAGACAAAGTTAATATTACAAATTGTCGCAGCACGATTACAACGCTTGTCCAATTTGCTCAAAGGAAAATCAGGGATGCTCTTTTGTACAAGAGGCCCTCAAACGTCAAATGGTTCTTAGATGGATCCAAGACTACCGTGAAAGGAATGATCAACAGGTCAACATGGTTCAGATCTTCGACATTCGTTTAATGAATACCAGTCTAATGGAATTACATGCCAAGCAGGTCAGACTTGGTTTTCTGGCCTTGCACAATTATCAAGATTGCAAAGAATGCTACAAAAATGACCAAGGTTATGCGCTTGTACAAAGAACTCTTCAACATATATTGGACCACTGTGGCTCCCAATCTACCAGGATAAAGACGCGCAACAAGTTAGCATAACTAATGGAAATCCTGATAAACACCAAAGCTGTGACATCCGCTTACTGGAAACAGATTTGGTAAGGATGCACTGCATACAAAGTGGGTACGGTCGTGTACCACCTCATAATTATGCTCAGAAAATAACCAAGGATTCTATCTCGTGCGAGCAGCTCTCCAGCATCAGTTAGACCGAAAGGAAACTCAACCATGCTTGAATTTTCAATCAATCAACATGATACAAAGTTGCCTCCCTGTTCAAAACAAGGACCAAGGACTACTGGACAAAAGCATTTTCTCAGTCTCTAATAAAAGGGAACCTATCAACCATGGAATTACCAAGGATGTTTGCACCATAATTCCTCTACTCAATGAGTCAAAAATCTCTCTTGACAGTAGAAAAGTGTCTGACCTGCCCAATCTGGAACCAATCGAGGTTGCCTACGACTGTTAAAAGGCCCAAAATACCCATGGGCTCGTCTGCTTGCTAGGTCCAATACCATACAAGTCAGAAAAGGCTATCCCATTATTGCTTTTTATCTAGTGCTTTCTTTTTTATATGGTTTTAAAGCAAGTATACATGCATGATAATGCAGCAAGTGATAAAGTAAAGGTCGAACCCACAGGAAGTGATGAAAGCTTTGAACTATAAGTATTAATTTCTTTATTTAAGAGAAAGTATGAGCAAGGTAACAAAATAATAATAATAAATGGCAGGAGCGACACACAATTAACTAAGATAAAGATGATAAATAAAAAGGAGTTAAAATATCAAAGAGAGCAGTTGATGAGCTAAAATCCATTAGTATAGTTGTTGCTAAAATGCTTTCATGATGTGAAGTGTCGTGCCTCAAAAGGTCAGAACTTGATCTAGTAGTGTATCTCTACAACATCAAAAACATGCATAACTAGGGCAAGGGAAAAAATCTCTAAGCCTTAATTGTAACCCTAAAATACATCTGGTTTTAATTCTGAAATTCTTTATGGTCTCAACTTCTTATCTCTAAGCAAGTTGAATTAAGTGAATATCTCTATCCTACTTTATTAACGACTTTTGTTATGAAATCCACTTGTTTGTTGGATATCTCTCAACAACAAGCCTTTACCTTTTCCCTAGTTGATCATTCTAAGAATCAAGTGTATAGCATAAAAACACAACAAAATAAGACACTAAACATCACATAATTTCAACATAAAAATAAATTTTATACAAACTTCATTAAGCTCATCAAACAAGGGTTTAGCTCATAGTAAATTGAGTACAAACTACTGAAGTGAAACTCAGAGGAGACATGTTCTTACAAAGACAAGTAAAGAAATGCAACCTAATAGTAACTTGGAGATCTCTTGTGTTGGGTAAACCGCAACAGCTCTCTTCAGTCACGACAGGTTTCAGCAGAATACACAAGACTGGATGAGAAGAGAAGACCCTCTACAATTACTCTAACCCTTAAATGAAAATAAACTAAAACTGAAATAAAAAATGTTTGTTGTGTGTAAAATCTCCCGCTCTCATTCTTCAATGCGTAAGTCTTCTTTATATAGAGGTGAGTGGGAGTGAGAGTTGCTACTTTCTTGGATCATGGGCTTCTTGATAAAATTAAGGTTAGGCCCATATAAAATCTGAAAGTGGACCAGCTATCCCTCAACCCTTCCTTTGCAAGTTATCTGGTACAGATGTTAGTGGGAGACAAAGTTGCTTTTGCAGGCTGTTGTGGCAGAGTGGTGGAGCAGTGCGGACGGCTGGTGGCTTGGTGTTGGGTGCTCTTTTGCAGCGTGGTCCCCACTGTACTACCATTTGTCTTCTAGCTTCCTTGATCTTATCCAATTTCTCTTGCTCTATTGCTCTTCAAAATAATGCCACGTGAGCCCTAGTCACTTTCTTCTCCAATCCTCTTGATGAAATAATTGATTAATTTATCAACCACTTCCTTTTCTTCAGCTTTCCATTCTGCTCCAGAATCCGTCTCTCAGGGTCACGCCTCAACTTGCCATCAACTGACTTTCTTTTTAGACAAAAACACATTGAAAACCATAAAAGAAGCACCTTGTGTGCTCAAAGTTAAAGCATACTGAAATAAGCTAAATTCACATTAAATCACCAAAGCCTAAACTAAAATGCCACATAAAATGGGTCAAAGTAACACACTAAAATAATGTTATCACTCCCCCAAACTTGAATGATCACCTGTCCTCAGGTGATGTGACAGTGAATGACTAGGGTAATGAATTTGGTGAACAACAGTTTCAGTCAGGTTAGAAAGATGAAGTGGCTTTAGATTTGGAGGTGTAATAAAACTATATTAAGTGAAATTTGCTCAGCTTTGCAATTAGTCAAAGTGGTGTCAAGTGCAAGAGAGAACCGACATCTCTTGTCACGATTCTACTCTTCTAAAAAACAATCCAAAATTTTTCTCTTTTGATCCTTTTTTGTGTACTCTTGTGAGTGGGGTCTTTTCCTTTGGTTTCACTAGGGAATTCTTTTCTGACTCTCAAATGGTATTTTTGACTTTCATAATTGGGACCACACTTTTCCACTTATTTTATTTTTATTTTTTTTCTTTTTCTTTTTCTATTTTCTTTTAGAAAAGCATCCCATCTCAAAAGGATCTCACTTGTGATGAGTCCAACTGAATATTATGATGAGATGCTTGATGTTCCTCCAGTTTCAGGCACAGGAACTTTATTGTTGGTGGTCTTTGCCACTTTTGCACACTTTTGTGTGTTTTCATGTGGAGTGTGCCTCTTTCGTAATCATCTCAACCATCATTCGAATCTTTTTGTCCATCCCTTTGTGATTCTTAAGGTTTTAACCTTCCTCTTTATTTCCAACAAATCAATTCTCTCTCTCTCTCTCTCTCTCTCTCTCTCTCTCTCTATCTCTTTCTCCTTTTTCTTGAAAAAAAAATTAAGCTGGTTTGAAAGATTAGTGTTGTCGTGACAGAGAACATCAGCTTCCTTTGCCAAAACTCACTAGCTCAATGACTACACTTACTTTGTTCACTTCTAAATAGATTCCTTGCCCTTTTTATTCGCATGCACACAAATTTGAAATTCGTGACCTTTTGTTGTTTAAACCAAACATTCCCTTGCATATTAACTCTAAACTAAATCATACAACTAAAGCGACTAAAAATAAAACAGCTAACAACTAAATAAAACAACTAACAATTGACTGAAAATATCATGCAGATTAAAAATCGGATCATAAAGTACTTGGGGCATCAAAACTGCCCCACAAAAGATTCAAACATCCATGGCTCAAAACACGGCCATCCAAAACATAATCCAAAACATTATCCCAATAGAAGAAACATGCAACAGCAGTAGACAAAATATCCAAATTGTGTCAATAAAGTGTTAGAATGGTGAAGATAGGCTAAGCGTCAGCGTCCTTCCCCACACTTAAAGTAAGGACAATGTCCTCACTGTTTAGTGGAGAGAGAAGGTATGCCACAGCTTGCCTATTTCACCTTACCACATTAGGCCCTTAGCCTGGAGCTTTTTCTGGGTGCAGGAACGTCATGCTTCTTTTTCTTCCTCTTAGCCACAACAGCCTTTCCTTCTTGCTCTTTCTTCTCTTTGTCTTGGACATTACTTTCCTCTGTCGCAACACCAGATACCTTCTTCTCAACGACCTTCTTTGGACTCTTTGTATTTTTCTTGGGCTGCTCCTCCACTTCCTTAGGCTGCTCCATCGTAACACGCTCTTCTGTATTGACGACAGGTTCCATGACAGAATCTAGTTCTGGGTCAGCAACAGTCTTCTCAGGCTCCTCACTTCCAGCTTCATCTTCTTCCTTAGCATTGCCCTCCTTCTCTGCAGTTTCTGTGGAGGAATAGTATTTCCTCAATACCTCTCCTTCCACATCTTCTTTAGTTTCATCAGGTTGCATAGTTTCTTCTACTGGCTCTTCCTCTTCTGATTTCTTACTCTCCTCTTTTTCTCCAGCCACTTCCTCATTGTTCATCTCTAAATCCTTAGCATCTTTATCCACCTCTTCTAAAAAGTTCTCTAACACCTCATCCTTGTCAGAACTTTCCTCTTGGTCGGGCTTGTTGAGATCAAATTTCTTAGTAGGATTGTTAGGAGGTGTTGGGACTATGGGGATCTCTTTTCTCTTCCTCTCAGCTTTCAATTTCTTCTGCTTGGGTGGGCTTTCAGGTTCTGGAGGTGGGGATGGGTAAGTTTTCTCAACTTTTTCTTCCTCTTAGCTTGACTTTGTGTGGTGTCCACAGACACGCCTTTGCTCGACTCTTCCACTTCTTTCTTCTTTTCTTGCTTTTCCTTCTTTGTCTTCTTCACCTTTTCTTTCTTTGTAGACCTCTTCTCTTCTACTTCATCCTTAACAGCAGCAGGCTCAGTGTCTCCCAGAATATGATCAGGAAATTTTAGAGGCTCAAGCAAGTTTGAAGAGACTTGCATGGCCCACAGATCCTCTTTCCAGATTGCCTTTGCCTTCTAAAATGCGAAATACTCCCTTTGATCCTTCTGCAGATGTAGAAGGACTTCCAATGATGGGTCTTGCTGCTCCGACAATCCAGAAGAAGATTGACTCATTCCAACTGGCCTTTTTCTAGCTCCCTTAGGCTTCATCAATGTCATAATTAAATTCTTGTCCAGAGGTTGTTGTGGAGAACCAAAAATGTCAGAGTCATACTTCGACATGCTTTTCCTTCGACAGAGAGTTGTGATGAGGCATGGAAAGTAAAGTATTCCTTCCTTCTTTTTAGAACATGTATAGATCTCTTGAACTATGAATTTCCCAATGTTGATTTCTCTCAGTCCAGTTATACAGTGAAGCAACACCAAGCTAGCCCTTGAAACTGTCTCATTGTGAGTAGTTGGTTTGATGGAGTGCTTAGCAAACTGGTACCACACCTTCACATCAGGCCTCAAGTCCATCCTTCTGACTGCTTTCTCTACCCAAGTTGTTCCAGGCACACATAATGATTCCATGTAAGCATCATGCCATCCTCATACGAAGTAAGTACTAGGTTTTGGTACTCATCTTCCTTGTTTTCCAGTTTGAAGTAAAAATTGATGTTGGATTCATTTTATACTACCCTCGTTCCTCTAACTAGTACTTCCAACCTTTTGTGACCTGTGTCTGTTAGGTTTGAGTAAAACTCCTTGACCAATGTTGAGTTGTAGGGACCTGGTTGCTTGCAGAAGTTTCCCCATTTTAGTTTTGTGATAGTCATTCCTAAGTCACCAGGAAGTCCAAGTTTATCGTCCTCATTGTCCATTACAAAGTCTCTCTCAACAAAAACGTTCATCTTACTGAAATGATCCACAAGTCGCTTGTGGGATTCAACGCACAAAGGTATCATCTTCCTCTTAGCTTAAAAGGTAAACCATGGGGATGACACTCTTCTTGGTATTGTTTTGTTGCGGCGACCAGTGGCTGCATCTTTTGCCATTTTTGAGTGAAAGGGAGATGAGAGGGTTTGTGAGAAATTAGGGTTCCGGGAAGAAAAGGTAGAGAATGCGGAATGAAATGGTTGTTTTGAATTTTTGGAGAGAGAGAGAGAGAGAAAAGTGTTGGTATAATTGTGGAGGGAAGTTGAAAAGGGTATTTGCGATATAATTGCTCTGCAGCTACGCATGGTCCAAGGCGCGTGATCCCAATGCCAATCTTCATTCTCTCTCCCTCTTTTGAAACAAAACGCTTCGTTTGCTTCCTCATGTCCAAGAGAAAATAATTAATGCCAGATCAACATTAATCACTTCCTTATGGACTTAGCAGAATTAATTCTTACACATCTTCCCATATTCCTTCTCCACTCTTCTCTTGTCCTTTTCTTCCGCGTCACGTCTTGCCATGGGCTGATACCACAAAAACTTAAATGATCCTGCACCAAAATAAAAATAAAAGAGATTGCATAAAGCTGGGCTGCCTCGCAGTAGCGCTATTTTAAGGTCTTATCGCATAACCAAAACAAGTATCCATTAATCAATAAAATGGAGGGAATCCCTTGTGTTGTGTGAGGTTTCTCTAAAATAAGTCTTGACCCTTTGGCCATTAACCTTGAATCTTTCTCCCTTTTTCTCATTCAACAACTCTACAACACCATGGGGGTAAATCTCTTCCAGAATAAAGAGTCCAGACCATCTTGATTTTAATTTTCCAGGAAATAACTTCAGCCTTGAGTTAAAAAGTAGAACTTTTTGGCCTTTTACCAATTCCCTCTTCTGACATCTCCTGTCGTGCCACTTCTTGGTCTTTTCTTTATACAACTCAGCATTCTCATATGAGAACAACCTATGTTCATCCAACTCATTCAATTGGAGCATTCTAGCTTGGCCAACATTTTTAAGATTAAAGTTTAGTTGCTTCACAGCCCAAAAAGCCTTATGCTCCAATTCAATGGGTAGGTGACACACCTTTCCATAGGCAAGTCTATAAGGAGACATGTCTAAGGGAGTCTTATAGGCAGTCCTATACACCCATAGTGCTTCGTCCAAGTGCTTGGACCAATCCTTCCTTGTGGGGTTAACCACCTTTTCCAAAATTCTCTTGATTTCTCTATTGGAAAGCTCCACTTGCCCACTAGTCGGTGGATGATAAGCTGTAGCAACCTTGTGCTTTATCCCATATTTTGCCAATAAGTTTTCAAAAAGTTTGTTGCAAAAATGGGATCCTCTGTCACTGATGATGGCTCTAGGCGTGCCATGTCTTGTCAAGATGTTCTTGAGCAAGAACTTGGTCACCACCTTAGCATTATTGGATGGTGTTGCTACTGCTTTAATCCATTTGGATACGTAATCCACAACTACAAGAATGTAAAGATTGCCAAAGGATGGAGGGAAAGGTCTCATGAAATCAATGCCCCACACATCAAAGATTTCTATTTCAAGAATTCTTGTGAGTGGAATTTCTTATCTCATGGATACACTCTCAACCCTCTGGCATATATCACACCTTTTGATTAATTCATGAGCATCCTTAAAAATAGAAGGCCAGAAATAACCTGATTGCAGCACTTTTGCTGCAGTTCTGACTCCTCTAAAATGTCCACCGTAGGGGGCTTTGTGGCAGGCCGACAAGATCTGTCGTGCCTCCTCATAGTCAACAAATCTCCTTAATAACTGATCAGCACACTTCTTGTACAGGTAGGGCTCGTCCCAAAAATAGTTCTTGATAGTGTGGAAGAACCTATTTCTTTGTTGGAAGTTAAATTCTGGTGGTATGACTCTGCTGACCAAGTAGTTAACAATGTCAGCGTACCAAGGAGTCGTGCCATCAGTAATCAACTTCAACTTCTCATCCGGAAAACTTTCTTTAATATCCCCACTGTTATGGGGTTGAACTTTTTCAGGTAGCCTTGAGAGATGATCAGCAACTGAGTTTTCAACTCCTTTGTTGTCCCTTATTTCTAGGTCAAACTCCTGTAATAAGAGAACCCATCTTATGAGTCATGGCTTTGCATCTTTTTTGGAAATCAAATACATGATTGTTGCATGATCAGTGTACACAATGACTTTAGTTCCTACCAAATAAGGTCTGAACTTATCAAAGGAAAACACTACTGCCAGTAGCTCCTTCTCTGTTGTTGTGTAGTTGATTTGTGCTTCTATCAAAGTCTTGCTTGCATAGTAGATGGTGTGAAAAACTTTGTTGTGCCTTTGGCCTAACACACCACCAATGGCAAAGTCACTGGCGTCACACATTAACTCAAATGGCTTAGACCAATCAGGGTTTTTGTCTACAGGTGTAGAAATGAGAGCCTCCTTCAAAAGATTGAAAGATTCAAGGCACTCCATACTGAAGACAAAAGGCGTGTCATGCTGCAGCAGCTGGCATATGGGTTTGGTTATTTTTGAGAAATCTTTTATTAACCTCCTATAAAATCCAGCATGCCCCAAGAAACTCCTAATGCCCTTGATGTTGACTGGTGGGGGTATCTTTTCAATTACCTCTACCTTTTCTTGATCCACCTCTAATCCTTATTTTGAAATTCTATGACCAAGAACAATCCCTTCTTTTACCATGAAATGGCATTTTTCCCAATTAAGAACCAGGTTGTTCTCTTCACATCTTGCCAGCACTAACTCTAGATTCTTTAGACAATCCTTGAATGACTCTCTAAAAATCGAAAAGTCATCCATGAAGACTTCCATGGAATTCTATATGATGTCTGAAAAGATAGCCAACATGCAACGTTGGAAGGTGGTTGGTGCATTGCACAATCCAAACGGCATCCTTCTAAAGGGAAAAGTGCCATAAGAGCAAGTGAATGTTGTTTTCTTTTGATCTTCCTGGGCTATTGCAATTTGTTTGTAGCCCGAATATCCTTCTAAGAAGCAATAGTACTCCTTTCTAGCTAGCCTATCCAACATTTGATCAATGAAAGGAAAAGGGAAGTGATCCTTCGTAGTTGCCTTGTTCAGGTTCCTATAATCCATGCAAATCCTCCAACCAGAAACAGTTTTAGTGGGGATAAGCTCATTCTTCTCATTGATTATAACTGTCATACCCCCTTCTTAGGTACACACTGGATGGGACTCACCCACACACTATCAGAGATAGGGTGAATAATTCCTGCATCCAGCCACTTGATAATTTCTTTCTTTACAACCTCCTTCATGATTGGGTTCAGCCTTCTTTGACTTTCAATGCTATTCTTAGCATTTTCTTCCAACAAGATTCTGTGCATGCAAATTGCTAGGCTGATTCCCTTAATGTCAGAAATCTGCCATGCAATTGCCTTCTTGTGTCTCTTCAGTAGTGAAATTAGTTGCTCCTTCTGCTCTTCTTTCAGATCTGTAGCAATGATAACTGGCAGCTTCTGTCCTGCCTCCAGATATGCATACTGTAAATGCTCCGATAATTGCTTGAGCTCTAATTCAAGAGGTTCCTCTATGGAAGGCAGCTGCTGCTTGTGAGCAACAGTGGTAAATTCTATCACATCCACATATTCTTCCTCTTGTTTCTTCATTGGACAATAAATGATCCCATTTTCTAGTCCTTCATCTTCCAATTTGCCTAGCTCAATTTTCAACACATCACTAGCTTTTAGGAGGTTTTTATGAATTAAACCTTCCCAACTAGATATAATGGAACAATCAGCTACCTCTTCTTCTTGGTATTGCAAGACATTGAGTATGTTGAACACTACGTGCTGCTCGTTCACTCTCATAGTAAGCTCTCCTCTTTCTACATCAATTAAGGTTCTACCCGGTGCTAGGAATGGCCTTCCCAACAAGATGAGTGTTTCCTCATCAGCCTCAAAGTCCACAATAATGAAATCAGCATGGAAGATAAATTTGTCAACCCTTACCAATACATCTTCTATCTTTCCTTGTGGGTACCAAATACTTCAATCTGCCAGCTGCAAAGTGATAGTTGTAGGCCTGGCAGCGCCTATCCCTAGCTTCTTGAAAATGGATAGGGGCTTAAGATTAATGTTAGCCCCTAAATCACAAAGTGCCTTTCCACAAAAGGTATCTCTAATGGTGCATGGAATAGTGAAACTTCCCGGATCCTTCTGTTTGGGAGGGAGTTTTCCTTCAACCAATTGACTACACTCTTGTGTGAGTGCAACCGTAACAAATTCTCCTACCCTTTTTCTCTTGGTGAGCACATCCTTCATGAACTTTGAGTAGTTTGGCATCTGTTGAATAGCCTCAATCAATGGTATGTTGATGTGAAGCTGCTTTAAGATCTCCATAAACTTTGCAAATTGTTGCTCTTCCTTGTCCTTTTTGATCCTTTGTGGAAAAGGAGGTGGTGGCCTTTCTTGAAAAAACTTTTGCTTTATATTGATTCAGTAATGACTTCTTGATTCTCTTGAGGAATGAGGTCTATAGTAGGTACATCATCTTTGTGCTTCTGTTGCCCAGATGAAGACGGTTCTTCATCAACTTAGTTTCTTGCTCCAGACTGTCTGGCGTAGACAGATTAGTGCTTGGCTCTTTGCTCTTTGTAGCGGCCTATTCAATTTCTATACCATTTCTGAGTTTGAGGACTTGGCATGTTTCAACATTCTTCACTCCAACTTGTGTATTTGGAGTCTCAGTAGAGCTAGGGAGAGTTCCCAACTTTCTTGAGCTCAAAGCAGTGGTAATTTGCCCTACTTGATTTTCCAAGTTCTTGATACTCATCCCTTGTGATTGAAATTGATTCTTTGCTTCTTGAATAAAGGACATAAGAACATTCTCCAGATGGTTGTTTCCTTGATTAACCCCAGTGTCATACCCCAAATTTTGACCACTAAGATTTCCCATCATTGTACAAATCATCATCACAATATGGATGGACCATCATACCTCATTAGTCTCCCAAATATGGGTGAGCATCCACTACAATCAAATTAAGGGTTTCAAGCCCTCTTTGAGCCTTAGACAAAGGATCAATAAAGGAATGACATGATCTTCAACTTGTCTAACCTCTCAAACATCCACAATGGATCAAGAGGACTCCCACAACATGAATCAAGCACAATGTTGCAGCATTCCAGGTGGATTAAGCCTCAAGTCGCCAGTGTCACAAAATTAGGGTTTTGGTCGACCAGGGCCTCCAGATGGAAATCTTCCTCTGGGCATGAGCCAATGCTTCAAAGCATAACCTAATATGCTCAAAGGGACATCATGGACTCAATCATCAAGTCAATTTAACCTCAGGGGATGCATTCATCAAAAATCAGGAATTAGGGTTTCTTGACCTAATTCACCCCTAAGTTGACTTTTGGGAAAAATCATGAGCCAAGACCTCATGAGAGGATTTTAGGGTCTCTAATAAACCACATTGATCCATTTGCAACAATGGATTGATCCAAGAAGCTTGGTTCCCAAGTTTCAGGTTCATCAGAACCACATTTAGGGTTTAGCGAAAAAAGTCAACTGTACCTTTGACTTTTGACCAGGACATACTCCCAAACCCTAGGATATGATTCAATACACCCTATAACACCTATGAAATCAATCCATCAAGTTTGATTTAGGTCAAGGACTTGATTTCATAGAGGATCGCACAGTTTGGAATTCATCTGATAAAAAGCAACTATGCCCAAAAGTCAAAGTTTGACTTTTTGATTTTTTGGTCAATTATGGTTCCTTAACCCTAAAATGATGTTAATGTGTGATTGGAATCATCATTCATCAAGAAAAATCAAGAAAAGTGGGATAACTTGTAAAAGGGGTAACCATAAAAACTTAGAAATTTTTCTAAGTTATAAAACAAAGTGGCTAGGATACCAACTTTGGAGGATCATAACTCCTAAACCACAAGGCCATTTTTCCGCATCCAAAGCTGGATTTGTAGCTCTCATGGCACTCTACAAAAGATTCAAACACAACTCATTCCAATTCCTCATGGATTTTAAGTTATGGAATGATCAAAATCACAAAAAGTGAAAATGTCACTTTCTTCCAACGCTTAGTGAAATTTTCATTAATTCGGAATCTGTCTTACTTTTTTCAAAATGTAGGGGAATTTTTCACTTGAATCCAAAAAGTATCAAAACCAATTATGATCAAACAGTTGTTATATCATATGAGGGCTTTCCAAAATGTCCAAGAACTCCATCAAATTCCACTTGGACCATGAGATATGACCATGCCAATATGCCTTGCTGCAAACTGTCATGGCAAGGCATATTTGGGAGTTTTGCTCAATTTGCTCAAATTTTGCAAAGGGCAAGTAAATCTATCCATCTGAACACCTCAAGGGGGGACCAAAGAGGGACAAACCCTGATCCATAAGCCTCCCAAGTCTTTGGAACCAAAAGTAGCATGCCAAACCTAGAAATGCCTAAAAGAGGGACAAGACTCCAATTTTGGTTTGGAGCATTTAATGGATGCACCAAGGTGGCATGGACTGAGCCATTTCCAACTGAATTCAGTCAAGACTTATCCAAGACTAAGGAAACCAGCAGCCTGTGCCCTAACCTCTAGTCAATGGCTAGAGGAGACTTGGATTCTCATTGATCAACATTGGCCAAACCTCTACTGCAGTTGCCATTTGTAACGACCCGAAAATCTAAATCAATTATTTAATTATTTATTTAATTAATTTAGAGGGAATTAAGAGGTTTTTGATAATTTTGGAGGATTTTGGAGAAAAATGGCATTTTGAATAATTTTAATAAAATAAATGAGCATGTGTTATTTATATTATTATTATTTAAAAATAAAATGAGAAAGGGCAAGGTGGTCTTATTGGAAAGTAAGTAAGGATAGGATGGGAAGTTCATAAGTTGGGACTTGTTAGCCAAAAGAAGGAGAACGATCAATTTATCACTTTATCGTTTCTTTTGTGAAGAGCACTGAAGAAGAGAGAAGAAGGAGGACTAGGGCTTGAGGATTTCTAGAGGAATCTTGAAGAAAGAAGGAAAAAGCTTCAGATTACTCTAAGGTACGGGGAGAATTCCTAATTCCTTATAGTTTATGAAATTGGGGATTGAATAGATTAGGATTGTGTGAAATTGTGTTTGATTTTGATGATTTTGATGTGAAATGTATGATATGATGAGAATATGACGAACTTCACTAGTATGCGTTGATATATGTGTGTCTTATGAGTATTTTAATCAAATTTGGTGTAAAACACTGGTTTTGGGGGATATGGGGATCAAAAATGCATAAAATCAGATTTTTGGAAAAAGGGGTTTTTGTCGCACTCTGACACGGTCCGTGTCGCAGGACACGGGCACCCGTATCAGTTTTCTGTTCAGTTGGAAAATTTGAGGGTTTTAAGAAGTTGCTTCCGGACTTGCTGACACGGGCAGTGTCATAGGACACGGGTGACTGTGTCAGGCTTCTGTCATGTATGCGTTTTCTATTTTTTTTTAAGTGTGGTTCAGTGATGCTGACACGGGCCGTGTCACAGGACACGGGTGACCATGTCAGGCTTCTGTTTTTGCCGTTTTTGTCGTTTCTTCATGAAGTTTTTGATGTTTTCTTGTGGGCTCATGATTGTATAGTTGTTGGGAATGTATATATGACAAAACACGATGTTATGGAGAATATTGTTGAGAATGAAATGAATGATGCACGTGTTGTTATTTAGATGAAATGAGGGGTTTAGCATCATTGCATTTCATGGCATATTTTTATGTTGGGGCTTCGGCCTATTGGTAGCTTCAATCCCATAGTGCGGATTGGAGTGATATGTTGTTATGTTGTGCTCCCATTGTGGAGGGTTGATGGCCAGTGTCCATCACATGGAGAAAAGTCGGTACCGCATTGCATACGTTGCATTTTTATTGAAGTTGACATTGCATTTGCTTATGAGGTAATTGTGATGAGTTGTATTATGAATCCTAAGTTGAGGATGATGTGAATGAATGTGAATGATGATCTGTTGTTGTTGCTGCTTAATTTATTTAATTTCCTTGTCTTGTATTACTATATCGAATTATGTTTTTCTCACCCTGCCTGCTTGGAAATGTTTCCTTTTATGTGGGTAACTTGCAGTTAAACCATAGTAGCTTCGAGATGACGAAGGAGGTAGCTTTGAAGTGTCTCGTTTATGTCGTTTAAGTCTAGGAGTGTCCTGCTCTGTGTCATGTAACATCGGGTTGGGATGGATTGCGAACTTCGTGTTCTTTTGATTTATGTTGGAATTTTATACTGATGATGTTGTTCTAGATTGGATAAGTTTCTTATGAAGTTTTTAATTGAATTTAAAATGGCAAGTTGATTCCGCTGCGAGATTATGATTTCTTTTGACAATGTTTGAGCAACCCGTGTTACGGGACCGGACTATGAGATTAATATGATGTTTTTGAATATGTACACCCTTGGATTGTGGATTTTACTCTGATAATATGATTTATTTCTTTAAAACTGATTGTGGGGTAGAAGGGTGTTACATTAGTGGTATCAGAGCAGGTCGGTCTGTCCGGCCGAGTTTTGTGTTGTCAGTCTGTTGTCAGTCGTTACTTGTTAACAATTAATTGTTTTTTCTGACATGGCGAGTGTTGTACAGAATGGATGGAAACCACACGCGTGCTCTTACTGAGGCTATTGCAGCTCTTGCTCAGAACCATGCTCGTGATGAGTTTCGTGCGTTGGAGAAGTTTCAGAGGAACAATCCACCGAAGTTTGAGGGGACTCATAACCCGGTGAGCACACAAAAGTGGCTCAAGGCGATTGAGAATATTTTTAGAGTGATGGGGTGCTCGGATGCGCATCAAGTGCAGTTCGGAACGCACATGCTGGAAGAAGAGGCCGAGGACTGGTGGGATAACACCCGTTAGAGGCTAGAAGATGTTGGCACTGTGGTGACTTGGAATGTATTCAAGCAAGAATTTTTGGGCAAGTATTTTCCTGAAGATGCTCGTGGCAAGATGGAAGTGGAATTCATTGAATTGAAACAAGGGAATATAACTGTGGCGGAGTATGCTGCCAAATTTGAGAGGCTTGTGAAGTTTTGTCCTCATTACAACCGTGCGGATGCTGAACTTTCTAAGTGTCTCAAGTTTGAGAATGGGCTGAGACCAGAGATTAAGCAGGGGATTGGATGCCAACAGATTCACAAGTATGCAGAACTGGTGGATAAGAGTAGGATCTATGATGAAGATAGTCGAGCTCGATCTGCTCACTACAAACAGCTAAGTGAAAAGAAAGATAAAGGTCAGTTTAGAGGAAAACCTTATGCGACCCCAAGTGATAAAGGGAAACAGAGGGTCTCAGATGAGAAGAAGTCAAGTAGGGGAGCCGTTAATGCACCTACTAAGTGCTATAAGTGTGGGGAAGCAGGTCACAAAGCTGATGTGTGTACTAACAAAGTTCTAAGATGTTACCGTTGTGGTAAGACTGGGCATAGAATTGGTGATTGTCCGAATGAGGGTCCGACCTGTTTCAACTATGGTGAACAGGGGCATATCAGTACTCAATGACAAAAACCAAAGAAGACTGCTACTGCTGCCCAGACTACTGGAAGAGTGTTTGCTTTGGCTGGCTCAGACGTTCCCAAGAAGGACAACTTAATTCGAGGTACTTGTTTTATTAACAATGTTGAGTTGATTGCTATTATTGATACTGGAGCTACGCATTCATTTATCTCTCTTGAGTGTGCTACTAGATTGGGTTTGAATTTGTCTAACATGAATGGTAGTATGATAATAGAGACTCCGACTAATGGTTCGGTGACTACTATGCTTGTTTGTTTGAAGTGTCCTTTGATTATCTTTAAGAAGAATTTTGTGATGGATTTGGTGTGCTTACCTTTGCACCAAATCAATGTTATCCTTGGTATGAACTGGTTGGAGTTCAACTACGTTCGTGTTAACTGTTATAGCAAGACGGTGAGGTTTCCAGAGTTAGGTGAGGATGGTGAACTGATGTTATTATCCACTAAACAAGTGGATGAACTTTTATTAGATGAAGCGTTGATGTTCGCAGTGTTTGCATCGTCGCCAGCTGATGGTGAAGCCGTCAGTGCTGAGTTGCCTGTGGTTTGTGAGTTTCAAGATGTGTTTCCTGAGGATATAAGTGATTTACCTCCGGAACGTGAAATTGAGTTTGCTGTGGACTTAATACCAGGTACGAGTCCAGTGTCGATGGCTTCTTATCGGATGTCTGCTTCGGAATTGAGTGAGTTGAAGAAACAACTAGAAGAATTGTTAGAGAAGCAGTTTATTCGTCCTAGTGTTTCTCCGTAGGGTGCTCCGGTGCTGCTTGTTAAGAAGAAAGATGGTAGTATGAGATTGTGTGTCGATTATTGGTATTTGAATAAGATGACCATCAAGAATAAGTATCCGCTTTCGAGAATCGACGATTTAATGGATCAACTCGTAGGTGCTTGTGTGTTGAGTAAGATTGATCCGAGGTTCGGTTATCATCAGATTATAGTTAAGGCTGATGATATTCTGAAAACAGCTTTCAGAACGAGATATGGTCATTATGAATATACGGTGATGCCATTTGGAGTTTCTAACGCGCCTGGTGTGTTCATGGAGTATATGAACAGGATCTTTCATGAATATCTTGATAAGTTTGTGGTGGTTTTCATAGATGACATTTTGGTATATTCTAAATCAGAAGAAGAACATGCAGAACATTTGAAGATTGTGTTACAAGTGTTGAGGAAGAATAAATTATATGCTAAGTTGTCAAAGTGCGAGTTCTGGTTGTAGGAAGTGAGTTTCCTAGGCCATGTGATTTCAAGTGGTGGAATTTCTGTGGATCCCTCGAAGATTGATGCGGTGTTGCAGTGGGAGACTCCGAAGTCTACTACGGAAATTCATAGTTTTCTTGGGTTGGCTGGTTATTATCGTAAATTCATTGAAGGTATATCTAAGTTGGCTTTACCGTTGACGCAATTGACTCGAAAGGGACAAGTGAATGTATGGGATGTCGCTTGTGAGGAAAGTTTTGTGGAACTAAAGAAAAAGTTGACAACTGCTCCGGTGTTGGTTTTGCCAGAACCGAATGAGTCCTTTGTGGTGTATTGTGATGCTTCGAAGATGGGCCTTGGTGGAGTTTTGATGCAAAGTGGTAAAGTGGTCGCTTACGCTTCTAGACAGTTAAGAGTCCATGAGAGGAATTACCCTACACACGACTTGGAGTTGGTTGCTGTAGTATTTGTACTGAAGATTTGGAGGCATTACCTTTTTAGTTCGAAATTTAAGGTATTTAGTGATCATAAGAGTTTGAAATACTTGTTCGATCAGAAAGAGTTAAACATGAGGCAGAGAAGGTGGCTAGAATTGTTAAAGGATTTTGAGTTTGATTTGAATTATCATCCCGGTAAAGCAAATGTAGTGGATGATGCTTTGAGTAGAAATTCATTGCATATTTCGATGCTTATGGTGAAAGAACTTGAAATGATTGAGAAATTCAGAGACATGAGTTTGTTGTGTGAGACGACCGCTGATAGTGCGAAATTGGGCATGCTAAAGCTGACTAGTGGAATTTTGGAGGAAATTCGAGAAGGTCAGAAATTTGATTTGAAATTAGTTGACCAGTTAATGAAGATTAATCAAGGTAATGGAGATGAGTTCCGAATTGATGAAGATGGAGTTTTGAGATTTCGAGATAGAGTATGTATTCCGGATGTTTCTGGAATCAAAAAGAGTATTTTGGAGGAAGGGCATAGAAGTCGACTGAGTATTCATACTGGTGCTATGAAGATGTATTAAGACCTGTGTAGATTGTTTTGGTGGCCAGGTATGAAAAGAGATATTGCTGAATTTGTGTATGCATGTTTAACTTGTCAGAAGTCCAAGATTGAACATCAGAAGCCTGTATGTATGATGCAGCCATTGAATGTTCCTGAATGGAAATGGGATAGCATCTCCATGGATTTTCTGACTGGGTTACCGAAGACTGCGAGAGGTAATGACTTGATATGGGTGATTGTGGATAGGTTAACCAAGTCGGCACATTTCTTGCCAATGAGGATTAACTATCCTATGCAGAAATTAGCTGAGATTTATATTGATGAGATTGTGAAGTTGCATGGAACACCTTCGCGTATTGTATTAGATAGAGATCCGCGATTTACGTCAAGGTTTTGGAAGAGTCTACAGGATGCTTTGGGTACTAAGTTGAGGATGAGTTCTGCTTATCACCCACAGACAGATGGTCAGACGGAAAGAACAATCCAATCTTTAGAAGATTTGTTGAGAGCTTGTGTGCTGGATCAAGGAGGATCTTGGGATAGTCACTTGCCACTGATCGAGTTTACATACAACAACAGTTTTCATGCTAGTATTGGGATGGCTCCATATGAGGCGTTGTATGGTAGACGTTGTCGGACTCCATTGTGTTGGTATGAGTCGGGAGAGAGTTCTGTACTTGGACCTGAGATTGTGCAAGAGACAATGGAGAAGATTAAAATGATTCGGGATAAAATGAAGACGTCGCAGAGTCGTCAGAAGAGTTACCATGATAAGAGAAGAAAAGCAATGGAATTCCAAGAGGGAGACCACGTGTTCTTAAGAGTTACTCTGATGACTGGTGTGAGACGAGCTTTGAAGTCTAGAAAGCTCACTCCGCGCTTTGTTGGTCTATATCAGATTATGCAGAGGATAGGAGAGGTTGCCTATCGAGTGGCTTTACCACCGTCACTTGCAAATTTGCATGATGTGTTTCATGTGTCGCAGTTGAGGAAGTATATTCCGGATCCGTCGCATGTGATTCAAATGGATGATGTTCAGGTGAGAGATAACCTGATAGTAGAAGCTTTGCCTGTGAGGATTGATGGTTGAGAATTGAAGCAACTGCGAGGTAAAGAGATTGCTTTAGTGAAAGTATTGTGGGGCGGACCAACTGGTGATAGTTGGACTTGGGAGCGTGAAGATCAGATGAAGGAGTCGTATCCGACTCTGTTTACTTCAGGTAATTTTCGAGGACGAAAATTCTTAAAGTAGGGGAGAGTTGTAACGACCCGAAAATGTAAATCAATTATTTAATTATTTATTTAATTAATTTAGAGGGAATTAAGAGGTTTTTGATAATTTTGGAGGATTTTGGAGAAAAATGGCATTTTGAATAATTTTAATAAAATAAATGAGCATGTGTTATTTATATTATTATTATTATTTAAAAATAAAATGAGAAAGGGCAAGGTGGTCTTATTGGAAAGTAAGTAAGGATAGGATGGGAATTTCATAAGTTGGGACTTGTTAGCCAAAAGAAGGAGAACGATCAATTTCTCACTTTATCGTATCTTTTGTGAAGAGCACCGAAGAAGAGAGAAGAATGAGGACTAGGGCTTGAGGATTTCTAGAGGAATTTTAAAGAAAGAAGGAAAAAGCTTCAGATTACTCAAAGGTACGGGGAGAATTCCTAATTCCTTATAGTTTATGAAATTGGGGATTGAATAGATTAGGATTGTGTGAAATTGTGTTTGATTTTGATGATTTTGATGTGAAAGGTATGATATGATGAGAATATGACAAACTTCACTAGTATGCGTTGATATATGTGTGTCTTATGAGTATTTTGATCAAATTTCATGTAAAACACTGGTTTTGGGGGATATGGGGATCAAAAATGCAGAAAATCAGATTTTTGGAAAAAGGGGTTTTTGTCGCACTCTGACACGGGCCGTGTCGCAGGACACGGGCACCCGTGTCAGCTTTCTGTTCAGTTGGAAAATTTGAGGGTTTTAAGAAGTTGCTTCCAGAATTGCTGACACGGGCCGTGTCACAGGACACGGGTGACCGTGTCAGGCTTCTGTCATGTATGCGTTTTCTATTTTTTTTTAAGTGTGGTTCAGTGATGCTGACACGGGCCGTGTCACAGGACACGGGTGACCGTGTCAGGCTTCTGTTTTTGCCGTTTTTGTCGTTTCTTCATGAAGTTTTTGATGTTTTCTTGTGGGCTCATGATTGTATAGTTGTTGGGAATGTATATATATGACAAAACACGATGTTAAGGAGAATATTGTTGAGAATGAAATGAATGATGCACGTGTTGTTATTTAGATGAAATGAGGGGTTTAACATCATTGCATTTCATGGCATATTTTTATGTTGGGGCTTCGGCCTATTGGTAGCTTCAATCCCATAGTGCGGATTGGAGTGATATGTTGTTATGTTGTGCTCCCATTGTGGAGGGTTGATGGCCAGTGTCCATCCCATGGAGAAAAGTCGGTACTACATTGTATACGTTGCATTTTCTTTGAATTTGACATTGCATTTGCTTATGAGGTAATTGTGATGAGTTGTATTATGAATCCTAAGTTGATGATGATGTGAATGATGATCTATTGTTGTTGCTGATTAATTTATTTAATTTCCATGTCTTGTATTACTATATCGAATTATGTTTTTCTCACCCTGCCTGCTTGGAAATGTTGCCTCTTATGTGGGTAACTTGCAGATAAACCAGTGTAGCTTTGAGATGATGAAGGAGGTAGCTTTGAAGTGTCTCGTTTATGTCGTTTAAGTTTAGGGGTGTCCTGCTCTGTGTCATGTAACATCGGGTTGAGATGGATTGCGAACTTCGTGTTCTTTTGATTTATGTTGGAATTTTATACTGATGATGTTGTTCTAGATTGGATAAGTATCTTATGAAGTTTTTAATTGAATTTAAAATGGCAAGTTGATTCCGCTGCGAGATTATGATTTCTTTTGACAATGTTTGAGCAACCCGTGTTACGGGACAGGACTATGAGATTAATATGATGTTTTTGAATATGTACACCCTTGGATTGTGGATTTTACTCTGATAATATGATTTATTTCTTTAAAACTGATTGTAGGGTGGAAGGGTGTTACACCATTCACTATTGCAGCCAAAACAAACTTGCTCTACTATAAATAGAGCTCAATTGTGTTCAGTTTGAGTACACTAAAGCACTAAAACACTTGTTTTCCTCAAAATCTCTTTCTCTAGGCAAAAATACCTTCTTTAGCAAGGTAACTCTGAGTTTTTGAGTTAGAGAGCAATTCCACCACAGCTCATGATCCAAACACATCCAATATGTCATATCTAAGCTGTCCAAACTCTCACAAGTGACCTGTAACACCAAAATCACAAAGTCACCTCTCAAAACTTCAAAATAAGACTTTTGTGCATTTTTCAAGCCATGTTTTGATTCAGACACTTTCCAAACTAGATAAAACCTCAAACACACTCCAAATATCATCCTTGAACTGTCCCAAATGGTTCCCCCCATCTGGAACACCATTTGAGAGAGTTGCTATTTTGGCCACTTTTGCCCCTTTTGCAAGAAAGAGCTCAAACTTGTTCCTAAGATTTCCAGCTGATTCCAACCATCCTAAAAGCTTCCAAAGGGTCATTTGAGGTTGTTCAAAGCATCAAATCATTTCTGGAACAAAGCCCTTAGCAGATTGCACAAAAGCTCCAAAAAGAGGTAAGCATCACAACTTGGATTCTTTGAATCATGCTTTCTTTTGATGTCCACTGATCATGCATCTCTTATACATGTTATATGTGTTGTGTTTGCACCAATTTATCATGTAATTCATGTTTGTACCAAGAGATGGCACAGAAAATGCAAATCATGGCCTATTTCAAAACCACTATCGGGTTTTTCAATAGGAGCATGATCTGAAAAATACACTACCACCATTGGATTCCTTGTGAAATTCTAGGCAGGATAGACCTATATTTTGTCCCAATCCATGGAGAAATGAGAAAGTTATGGCCTTCACGTTTCTAACCAAAAACAAGCCTTGTATATTTGTCGTTGTGTTTCAATAAACGGATGTATCACCACCCCAGTGGTAAGGCGCGCGCCCTATACACAAGAGTCTAGGGTTCGAATCCCCCTCGCCCCAGATCCTCTTTTTGCTATTTTTTTCCACTTTTTATTATTTTTCTTATTATTTTTAATAGTTTGGAAAATTAATAACTCTCTCAATTTTAATTATTTTTTATTGGTTCTTTTTGCAAAAAATAAAAAAAATGTTGAAATATTTTATTCCACAAAAAAGTCAAATTTATATTAGTTATTTAATATAATTAGTATTTTTGTGAATAAATTCCATTTTAATTGTTTTTAAACATTTAAAAGTGAATATTTAATTTGAAAATCAAAACCAAATGAGTTTAATTCATCTTGTGATTAAAACCTCATTTTTTCAAACCTTAAACAAAAATCACAAGTGGTTTATTCAAACTTATTTGGTATTTTTATCATTTTATTTGATTTTCTTTAAATATTTACTTTTAAAGGAAAACAAAATTAGGGTTTCTCTGATTTTCACCCTCGCAAATCATTTTCAAACACTCATGGGCCTCTATTAGAGTGTAAGACACATCCCCATTGTAAATACACCACTTTTTAGGCCTCAGTCATTGTATAAGTCCCACTGTATTTTCAAAAACAACGGTGCGATCGTCGCCTTTTTTTAGCAAAATCATTTGGGCCTCTCCTTGAGCTGTAAGCCCCACCACTTGTACAAAAATAAATCATTAGGCCTCTAATAGAGTGTAACACCCAACCCCTATTTTTTAACCAAAATGTTTTGAGCCTCAATACATTGTATAAGACCCAGTATGTTAAAGAAATCTCGGTGCGATCGCCAATTCAAAAAAACAAATCATCTGGGCCTACCCTCGTGTTATAAGCCCCATTCTTTTTCTTTAAACACCTTTGGGCCTCTTGAGAGAGTGTAAGACCCATCCCTTTGTACAGAAAACCTTTTTGGGCCTTAGTCACTTGTATAAGTCCCTGTACAAATTTCAAACAACAGTGCAATCACTGATAAAACCTTGGGCCTCTCGTTGAGCTGTAAGCCCCAACAACCTTTTCAAAGCACTTTCTCCTTTGATTTTAAATATAATATTATTATCAAAGCTTTCTTTGTTGAACAACTAACCAAACAGCATGGAAGCTCTACAACCGAGTAAGTGTTTACCCGCTTTCTTTATCCGCTTTCATATATATATATATAACTGTATTGTGGGGCTGCGCAATGTAAGTCTTCTTTCACAAACTTTTATATACTTGTCAAATATCAACTGTGTAATACTAGTATAGTTATTTAGAGTTTTCCCTGGCAACTACGTCTAGCACTAGGTAAAGCCCTGTTGGTCACTCTTAAATACAAACAAAACTAGATCCCCATAGGATTACCAGACACAGTCTTCCCTCCTCTTAGGGTTAAACAATATGGAGACGTGAAATGCAGCATTCTCGGTGAACCCTTTCTCAGACTGTCACTCTTAGAAATCATCAAAGAGACTCTACTCCTCAGGGATGATATTTTCTCCGTGAATGGCATCTTTTGAGTTTCTTCCAAATTCTCGAACTTTCCTGGCTTGATCTATTCTCAGTGAATGGCATGTCTTGAACTTATCGGGGTTTGGGGACCCACGGGCTTCTTAAAAGCATCCCCGCCTCCTCTTGGGCGTTGTACAAGGACCCTTTCGACTTCTTAAAAGATCTCATGCCTTCTCTTGGGCTTAGTACAAGGACCCAAATACCTCTACAGGTATAGGAATAGAACCTAGTCATCAATTTGCTAGAGTTGTCTTTCTGAGTTAAGTGTCAGACCTATTAATGGGTTGACCTTCATCCCTTAACATACCAGCCTTCTCTTGGGCATCATATAAAGATCATTCATTACTTGAGAATCGATTTCTCAAAACACCAGTAGACTTGGACAGTGTCAATACCATTTGGATTTTCCATTTCCTTAAAGAAAAGGAAGTAACCCTGATCCTCTGATCAATCCCAAAGCACAACAATACCTTTAATCGCTCCCTTCATAAGAACTGTTTTTCTCTTTTATTTGACACACTGAACCTGTCACTAAACTAAAACAGTCACTAGCACAATAGCCTCCTCTTGGGCTTTGTACAATGATTCTCCCCAACGGAGCTAACATTTTCACACTCTCTTGTTGAGTATAAAAGACTCTCTTGTTGTGTCAAACCTGTTCAGCCTCCATCTCGGGCTTCGTACGAGATACAAAATCACTCTCTTGTTGAGTATAAAAGACCCTCATGTGGAGTCAAAACCTTTTAGCCTCCGTCTTGGGCTTTATACAAGACACATATAAAAGCACTCTCTTGTTGAGTCAGTCACTTTTTAGCACTCTCTTGTTGAGTCAACCCCTTTTAGCCTCTCTCTCGGGCTTCGTATGAGACACATAAAACACCCTCTTATTGGGTCAATAACCTCCTCTTAGGCTTTGTATAAGAAAACCCCGGTTGCGTCAATCAACCTTTTAGCATCAAAATTTGTGCCTTGCTCACAGTATACAAACATCAACAACTCCTTTTCCTTCATCTAAATTCTGTAAGCTGCAAGCCTCTGGATTATTTACATCCACGCCACTGTCCCTCTTTTAGCATGAGAAATTCCTATGAAAAGATGGAATTACTCTAAACTGAGTTAAAGTCTTCTCCTTTAGGTTAAAAATCCCCTATAAAGGAAATTATGGCATTGTTGGATTCACATATCCCAGTTAAAGTAATTCTCCTTTATAATCAGTCACCCAACAGTTGTAACAAACATACCAAATATCCCCCTTAACGTCAAAACCCTTTAGCTATACATCTTGGGCTTCAAACAAGATACAAATAGACCCTTCAGCTTCACATCTTGGGCTTTGAGCAAGATACAAACCACATTTAGCTTCACGTCTTGGGCTTTGAACAAGACACCAAAACAACCTTTTTTTTCCTCCCATTGAATAGGAGGAACTATGATCGCTCTGATTTCCCTGTTTCGTTAAACGGGAATACGTTGGCATAAGATTGGAAAAATCTTAGCGAGCATACTAATCAAAAACCCAAAACCCAGTATCTCCACCAAATCAACCCAAAATCATCAAGTCTAAACACATTAACATCTTACCTCACAAAAAGTCCAGGCACTCTATTTTTTTAACAAAATAACCTAAGAGAGACCCACAATCTTAATAGCATCTGTAAACCAACAGTCACCTGTTTAAACTCAGTATGCAAGTAGGGTTAATTGGAGACATCTATTTCCCTTCCTTAAACAGCTTAATAGGATAAAAAATGAATCGAACTGTAGTACCCCAAAGCGATAGTGCTTCGCGACCACGCAAAAATGTGCACTACAGAGAAATGCCGACTTCACTGGGGAACACGAGATCTTGTTCTCTTCCCATCTCTTAGGTAGAAACCTTAAAAAAGTGCCACAAGGAAAAATGGCGCTCACCGTGGGGCCCATCTTCTCTTTCTTACAATCTTCGATAGAAAGCCCTGAGTTCTTGAAATATCAAAGAGAAATGGTGACTCTGCTGGGGAGTCATTGTCTGTATAGGACAATAAGACTAGAGGTCTAGGATAACTAAGACAAATATATATACTACTTTTCCTAATTGATATCTGTGTTTATTTTTCTGCTAATGGGAATGCGTGTGATGCCACATGTGGAAAGATTGAGTATACACCTAAGATAGGTGATGGCAATGCGAGTAATCTTGCGGGGAGTGAATCCCAGTTAAGAGCCCCCGATCGACCATCAAACTCAGTGGAGACGCCCTTTGCAGATACATTGCATATACGACTTTGATTGTTGAAAGTAGTGTGGTCGATTGGGTTATCTGAGAAGCTGAGGTTTTTAGTAGACTTAAGCCATTTTGTAGTGCGGAAGCTATTGGAAATAATTGTCACGCGATACTACCCTCATCTGAGATCGCTCCAGGATACATCAGCTCGCTGGCGATCCACTTGCTGTTGTTATCCCAGAGGGGTCAATGATTTTGCGGACAAGTACAAAAAATCACCATTATAAACCTTTTGGGGGGGGGGGGGGTAGAGCCTTGACTTCATGACACCGACCCTTTGACCCCATGTTTTTTCTATGTTTTTGTGTGCTGCATTCATGCATTCATTTAGAAAACATTAAAACCAAAAAAATCTTCTCTTCTAGTCTCTCTTTTTCAAATTAAACTAAGACAATGATTGCAAATATCAGAGAAAGGAGATTGCGCTAATGGATTTCGGTAGAAGGAAAACTCATAAGTACACCTTCAAGGTTCCAAAGTTAGGACTCACATGAGGTTTCGCGAGATTGATCACCAACCACGAGGCTTTCAGAGCCAAGTATGGAGGACTGCTGTCTCTATTAAAGGTCTATGTAATCGAAGGAACCCTGTCCACACTAATCCAGTTCTACGATCTGGTCTATCACTGTATCACATTCCCGGATTATCAGCATGCACCAACGCTGGAGGAGTATTCTCACCTGACTGATTTACATATTACTAATCAAGCTCCCTTTTCTGGACTGGAAGAAATTCCAAAGGATCAGACCATTGCAAGAGCAATATATTTGGACGAGTCAGAAGTCAGGACTCACATGACCACTAAGGATGGAATCCAAGGTTTTCCAGTCCAATTCTTGATAAAGAAAGCCCTATACTTTGCTAGTATAGGGAACATGGCCGCTTTTGAGAGCATCTTTGTTTTGCTCACCTACGGGTTATTTTTGTTTCCCTTTTCTCAACGCCATTAAGATTTTCCTGATCGGAAACCCCGTACCGACCTTACTCGCAGATGCGTATCAATCGGTACATTTAAGGAATTTATACAGCGGAGGAATGATCACGTGTTGTGTACCCTTGCTTTATTAATGGTTCACTTCCCATTTGCCAAAGTCTGCTGCATTTTGGGATCAAAAAAATACTTTACGTTGGTCGCAGAGAATACTGTCTCTTACCAACTCTGACATCGATTGGTACAATCAAATCTACGACGGGATCAAAATCATTGACCGTAGTGGAAATTTCCCAAATGTACCCCTTATAGGAACTAAGGGGGAAATCAACTATCATCCAGTGTTAGTTCGTCGTCAATTTGGATACCCAATGAGGCATGTCCCGCGCAATGCTCATCTGGAAGGTCTTTTCTTCAAGGATGGAGAAAATGACAGGGCACTAAAGACGAAAATAGTGCACGCTCGAAAAAACATTCATAGGAAAGAGAGAGTCTCTAGGAAAACCAGACTGTGTCATGATGGAGCCTTATCTCCATTGGGTACAAACTAGAGCTCTTAAGCTGAGGATGCCTTACCCTCGTCAGGAAGTTCTTCCATTAAGGGACTCTGCCCTTTATTTAATTTCTGAGACATAAAAACTTCAAGTTACTCTTAGAAAAGTTCAGCAGGAGAAGAGGTCTTGGAGGAACAAGTACCGTATTCTCAATGTGGAGTGCAAGAAAATACAGCAACTGTTAAAAGAAAAGGATGCTCTGATTGAGATTTTAGAGCAACATACTGTAGAAAATAAGGATGACCAAAGGAATTTGCTCGCTCCTTTCACTTGGCAAAGGAATGACAACCGACACTGGCCCTAGAGCCCCGGTCAAAGTAAAGGAAAGCACCCGAACCAGCACCTGAGCTCTCTTCAGAGAGGACTCAGGATCCATTAGTTTAGATTTCCTTTTTCAGCACTTTGTAATCTACTGTATTTCCATTTTCGCAATCCTTTGAATTCAATAAAACGGGGTTTCCCCACTGTTTGATATTTGCAATCCAATTGTCGAAGTTTACTTTGAATAAACAAAAATAATTAATAATCATTCCATTCATCATTCTCACAAACGCATTCTTCTTAACTACAAATCTCACATTTGCGTCTCAATTCTAGAGTCAAACTGTCTCATTCGTACAATACTCGGGCCGATTGTCAGAAAAAGATGGATGATCTCGAGGAAGAGAACTGAGAGTTGAGAGAAGAGATTGACACTCTGAAAGAGGATCTGAGAAAGCTTCATAACGACATGCAAGCTCTAGCAGAAGCTCAAATGCAACAACAAAGGACTGTGATCTCAGAGATCACATCTACGCCCATAGTGGAGAAGTATGATCCTAGGTACAAAATGTTGAAAGATCGTCCCTGGGGCATGCCTATTAACTATATCCCGGAAGGATATGTTTCGCCGATCGCTAAGGATCAGGGAACTGCAGCAGGAGCCGCTGGGCCTGAAGGTTACAAACTTAGGGAAAGCGAAGATGCCTGGGGCATGACATCAATTCCTGAAGGTTACAAACTTCGGGAGACACCGAGAGTCTCGGCCATAATGACAGTACCATCGCCCGCAGTACACACTGTCCTAGAAGGACAAATTCCACAGATACCTTCTGGTGGAAATGACAGCATGTTCGACAGAATGAATAAATTCCAGGAACAATTCCTGGAGATGCAGAAAGAACTGTAGGCCCTTCGCGGTCAGGATCTATTTGGAAAGGACGCCGCGGACCTCTGCTTTGTCCCCAATGTGAAAGTTCCACATAAGTTCCAAGTGCCTGACTTTGAAAAGTACAAGGGTAACTCTTGCCCTCAGAGCCATTTGGTGATGTACGCTTGACGAATGTCAGCTCAGACAAAGAACCAGGAGCTACTGATTCACTAATTTCAGGATAGTTTAACCGGTGCCGCATTAAAATGGTACATGGGTTTAAACTGCGCTACGATCAGCACGTTCAGAGATCTTGGTGCTGCTTTTGTTCAACAGTATAAATACAATTTGGACATGGCACCAGACAGAGATCAACTTAGATCAATGTCACAAAAGGACAAGGAAACCTTTAAGGAGTACGCTCAGAGATGGCGTGAAATTTCCGCCCAGATTTGTCCACCTCTTGAGGAAAAAGAGCTGACAAAGATCTTCTTATAGACCTTGGGCTCATTTTACTACGAAAGAATGGTCGCCAGTGCGCCCAGTGACTTCACCGAGATGGTGGGCATGGGAGTTCGTCTTGAGGAAGCAGTCCGAGAAGGATGTTTGGTTAAAGACGCTGGATCATCAAGTAGTACAAAATGATATGGTAGTGCTCTCCCTAAGAAAAAAGAGCAAGATATCGGGAATATCTCTCTCGGAAAGTAAAGGCGATGATATCAACTAGTAGCAACTGTAACTCCGTTATCAATCTCACCCCTATTCCTACGTATCAACCTCAGGTTGCTCAGAGCCAACCTAATCAACAGCAACTTCAGCAAAGGACGCAACCGTCTCTTCAACAGGCTCGTCCTCAGTACAACAACAACCGTGCAACGCGACCACCAGGGTTTGACCCTATACCCATGTTGTACGCAGAGCTGCTTCCATTATTACTGGTCAAGGGGCATGTCTAAACTAAGTCTCCTCTTACAGTACCGGAAAATCCGCCTTTTTGGTTCAAAACGGATCAGACGTGTCCTTACCATCAAGGAGGACCAGGGCATAACATATAAAACTGTCTCAGTTTCAAATCCGACATACAAAAGCTTGTTAGGAGTGGGGTCTTATCTTTCAAAGATACGAATCCAAATGTTCTCACAAACCCGCTGCCTCGACATGAGAAAGATGCAGTCAATTTGATAGAAGGAGAGTCTAACAACATCTATCAAATTCATGATGTACTCTTGTTAAGAGCCAACTTGGTTAAGATGCATTGTAGACAGAGCAGATATGGCCATGTGCCACCTCATAATTATCTTCAGTGTGATATCTACTCTAAAAATAATTAAGGATGTTCTGTGGTGCAAGCAGCTCTACAGGAACAATTGGATCTCGGATGGATCCAAGAGCATCGAGTTCGTGGAGTCAACATGACCTATAGGAATTCCAACATCATTCAGAACCATGACATCCGTGCAATGAAAGTCGACTTGGTGGCGATGCACTCAAGGCAAAGCCAGTATCATAATCTGCCACAGCACGATTATAATTCCTGTCTGACTTGCTCTCTAAACAAACAGGGATGGTCTTTTGTAGAAGAGGCCCTCCAGCGTCAGATGGATCTTTGATGGATCCAGAACTACCAAGATAGAAATCCTTATCAGATCAACATGATTCAAATCTTTGATATTCGTCTGATTAATACCAGCTTGGTGGAGTTACATGCCAGGCAGGTCCAACTCGGTTTTCTCACTTCACATGATTATCAGAACTGTAAGGGATGTTGTGAGAGTAACCAAGGGTGTGCTCTCGTTCAGAGAACTTTACAACACTTATTAAACCACTGGTGGCTTCCAATCTATCTGGATGAAGACACACAACAAATCAATGTGCTTAATGGAAACCCTACTCGGCATCAAAGTCAGGATGTCCGATCTATGGAAACAAACCTGGCCAGGTGCCACCACACAACTATGAATGCTGTAGAGTCTGCTAAGAGAATAACCAAGGATGCTACCTTGTGCGGGCAGCTCTTCAAGGTCAGTTGGATCATAAAGAGATTCACCCATGTCCGAGTCCCGAGCCAATCAACTGGACGCCAGACTACTTCGTTGATCAAATCAGAGACGTTGTCATAATCTCTGATCATCAACAAAACAAGGATGTTTGTACCATCATCCCTCTATTGGACGAATCAAAGGTTCTTAGCCAGGAACTGATTGAAGTTACTTACGACAGTCAGAAAAATCAGAAGGCTCCTGTAGTTATCTATCTACCGGGACCGTTACCGTATGAATCAGCTAAGGCGATCCCTTACAAATATGGTGCAACAACAATTGAGAATGGAAAGGAAATTCCATTACCCTCCGTCGTGAATATTGCAGATATCATTCGGGTAACATGGAGTGGTCAAATCTTCAACCGAGGAGTTGGAGAACCTAACAAAGAAAAAGAACTTCAGACAGAAGCTCCCAACCCATTGGTCGGTCAGTCCAGTGATCCCGACCTTTTAAAGAACAATGATGAGATGTTGAAGCTCATCCAAAGGAGTGAATACAACATTGTTGATCAACTGTTACAAACTCCTTCAAAGATCTCAGTGCTATCACTTTTACTCAACTTCGAAGCCCACAGAGAGGCTCTACAGAAAGTCTTAGAGCAGGCCTTTGTGGAACAGGATGTGTCAATACGACAGTTCGATAGCATCATCTCTAACATCACTTCCTGCAACAACTTAGGATTCAGTGATGAGGATTTGCCAGAGGGGGGAAAAAGTCACAACATGGTGCTCAATATCACAGTTAACTGCCATGACGATGCTTTAGCCAGCGTACTGGTAGATAAAGGATCGACCATCAACGTTATTTCGAAGTCCACTTTAATGCGACTATCATTCAAAGGATCCCCGATGAGGGGCAGTGAGGTCATCGTCAAAGCATTTGACGGGTCTCGGAAAGTAGTTATCACTGAAGTCGACCTTTCCATAACTGTCGGTCCTCACACTTTCCTAATCACTTTCTAGGTCATGGACGTCCAGGCAGCGTACATCTGTTTATTAGGAAGACCTTGGATACACCAGGCTGGGGCAGTCACTTCGACACTGCATCAGAAACTGAAGTTCGTCAAGAACGATCAACTCGTCACGGTCTGTGGAGAACAAGCCTTGATCGTGAGTAACCTGTCATTATCTACTTGTGTAGAACCCGAGGAGGTTATTGGGACTCAGTTCCAAGAAGTTTCGGTGAGCAATGAGAATCAATCGGAGAAAGGAACCTCGATTTCCTCATACAGAGACGCTCTCTAAGTGATCGAGAATAACAATGTAAAAGGATGGGGACATCTTGTCATTCCTACTGATAATAAAACAAAGAAGGGTCTTGGTTTTTCAGGACTTCTTCCACAATAGACGTTTCCTTCACCCAGTGCCTCAAGCAGTCCATACCATAAATGAGGAGGATCCCTCCGATACGGATGAGGAATGGAATTCCTATCTCAATGAGGACGGTTATATGTCTCAGAAAGAGGTGCCTACGCCATTTTCCTATCCTGCACAGAGTCCGAGATTTATACCCAGGTCAGACGTCAAAATGATATATGGAGATTGTGATTCGGAAGGATGTCGGGCTCCACCAAACTCATTAGAGGAAGACACTCTGATGAAGGACAACTTTGACCACGAATATTATGGCCCAATGGATGGCCTGCCCATCTGGCAGCCGTACCCAGGAGACTTGGGGCAAGAAAATCAGCTGAACATCATTGAAAAGAATACCTGCGTCCCCACCATGTCATGGGATCAACACTCAGGGTATTCAGAACCTATCCAGCACGACGATGAATTCACAAAGTTCGCAGGACTAGAATTCATCAACTATGCTTTTCCCGAGGTCAACGTTATCGAAAGAGATGACTCCTCCAGTTCCAAAGAAGTGTGGGACACCTTAGGACAACCAAGTGGAAAATTTGACTTCATGGTCAAGTACACCGCTCCCGAAAGCTCTCGTATCAGGCTCGAAGACATCCAGCCAACTGGATGGGGAGATTTGCCTGAGAGCACCAATACTCTGCAAAATACAACAGAAGAATCCTCCTACGACAACTCTGCCTGGGAGACAGATTCCAATGATCCTGCTCCGCCAGAAATCAGCGTCATATCTGAAGACAAATCAAGGAAAGTACCAGACTTTGTGATTCACCGAGGAGTTCGCCGCCAATGGGTTGCTGTCGATGTTCCGAAGATTGTTTATAAGTCAAAGTAATTGTCGTCTTTAACCTTTCACCCTACCCAGGTGAAACGGATGTTTTGATATGGCTCGTTTTCTGTAAATATCCCTCTTTGCTTCGCCCAAAGCGACAGAGTTCTCTTTTATAGGGCTGTAGTTTCAAGAATCGACTTGTTCATAAATAAAATAACGTCGTTCTATAATTTCTGCAATTATTGTTGTTTTCTCTTTTCGGTTTTCTCAGAAAATGGTAATCCTAAAAAACAATTCAAAATAAACAAGCAGTTTTTCAAAAAAAATACACTGCACACACTTGCATTTTCTCTATCTCTTCTAAACACAAATCATCACGTCATGCAGATTGCTTATTTTAAACCCCGTTGAAACACACGATCCGATGCCTTCTCCCGACTTTGAGTTCCCGGTATTTGGGGCTGAAGAAGAAGTTGACAACGAAATTCCAGAAGAGATCTCCCGATTACTCCGACAAGAGGAAATATCCATTGAACCTCACAAAGAGCCGTTGGAAACGATCAACATGGGTTCAAAAAAAGAGAGAAAAGAAATCAGGATTGGGGCATTGCTCAGTCCAACTGCCAAAGAGAGTTTGACAACGCTTCTCAGATAATTTCCTGATGTGTTTGCTTGGTCCTACCAGGACATGCTAGGGGTTGGATACCAGCATCGTGGAACATCATTTACCATTGAAATCGGAATATCTGCCAGTAAAATAGAGGTTGAGACGGACTCGCCCGGACATGGCCGTCAAAATCAAAGAGGAAGTACAGAAATAGATTGACGCGGGTTTCCTCGCCACATCAGGATATCCTCAATGGTTAGCTAATATCGTACCCGCATCGAAAAAGGACAGAAAAGTCAGAATGTGTGTCGATTACAAGGATCTGAACAAGGCTAGTCCAAATGACGACTTTCCTTTGCCGCTCATTGACATGCTGGTAGACAGTACAACAAAGTTCAAAGTTTTCTCCTTCATGGATGGATTCTCGGGCTATAATAAGATAAAAATGGCACCGAAAGACATGGAGAAAACTTCCTTCATCACCCATGAGGTACCTTTTGTTATAAGGTAATGCCGTTCGGTATAAAGAACGCCAGGGCAACCTATCAACAGGCCATGACTACTTTGTTTCATGACATGATACACAAGGAAATCGAGGTATATGTCGATGATATGATTGCAAAATCTAAAATAGAAGAGGAGCATGTGACCCACCTGTCAAAGCTATTCGAACGGTTAAGAAAGTATAAACTCCTCTTGAATCCCAACAAATGCACCTTCGGTGTCCGTTCAGGGAAACTCTTAGGGTTCATCGTCAGCCAGAAAGGAATTGAGGTTGATCCTGACAAGGTCAAGGCAATTCAAGAAATTCCTTCTCTGAAAACTGAAAAACAAGTCAGAGGATTCCTGGGACATTTGAACTACATCTCCAGATTCATATTCCTCATGACCGCGACATGCGCGCCGAATTTCAAATTACTCAAAAAGAATCAGGACTGCGTTTGGACAAAAGATTGCCAAACCGCCTTCGACAATATCAAGGAGTACCTGCTGAACCCACCGATTCTATCACCTCCAGTGGAAGGAAGACCACTGATTATATACCTAACAGTCTTGGAAGACTCAATGGGTTGTGTACTTGGCCAATAAGACGAAACCAAAAGGAAAGAGTCAGCCATCTACTATTTGAGCAAGAAATTCAACGACTGCGAAACTCGGTACACTATGCTTAAGAAAACTTGTTGTGCTCTGGCTTGGGCAGCCAAACATCTTCGCCAGTATATGATTCACTACACTACTTGGTTAATCTCAGAATGGATCCGATCAAGTACCTCTTTGAACAACCTGCTCTCACGGGAAGGATTGCCCATTGGCAGATGTTGTTACCAGAATACAACATAGAGTACCATGCTCAGAAAACCGTTAAGGGAAGTGTTTTAGCCGATAATTTGGCTCATCAACCGATTGACGATCAGGAATCAGTCGGGTTTGACTTCCCAGACGAAGATGTCATGTACTTAAAAATGAAAGATTGCGATGAACTGCTACCCAGTGAAGGGCCCGAACCAGGTTCCCAATGGGGACTAATCTTTGACGGAGTTGTCAATCGTTACGGAAACGGAATTGGGGAAATCATCATAACACCTCAGGGTACCCACATTCCTTTCAATGCCAGACTTACATTCAAGTGCACAAACAACGAGGCCGAATATGAAGCTTGTATTAATGTTTTTGAAGAAGAGGTTGATTTAAGGATCAAGAACTTGGATGTATATGGCGACTCAGCTTTGGTCGTCAATCAGATCAAAGGAGATTGGAACACATACCAATTAGGACTGATTCCTAACAAATATTATGCAAAAAGGTTGTTACCCTTCTTCAACAGAATCGAGTTTCATCACATCCCTCGTGATGAGAATCACATGGCTGATGCATTAGCCACTCTTTCTTCCATGATTAGTGTAGGTCAATGGAAGGACCTACCTAAGATCGACATAATGCGCCTTGAACGACCCGCTTACATCTTCGCGATTGAAGCAGTCATAGATGACAAACCTTGGTATCACGATATCAAATGCTTCCTTCGGAAACAAGAGTACCCACCTGGGGCACTAAGAAAAGATAGAAAAACCCTCAGAAGGATAGCATACAGTTTCTTTCTGAGCGGTAATACACTCTATAAGAGGAATTTCCACATGGTCTTGGTCCAATGTGTAGACAGACCAGAAGCAGACATACTGATAAAAGAAATTCACGAAGGATCCTTTGGCACTCATCCCAATGGACACACAATGGCGAGAAAAATTCTGAGAGCAGGGTACTACTGGTTGACCATGGAATCCGACTGCTACAAGTACATGAGGAAGTGTCACAAGTGTCAGGTATACTCAGACAAAATCCATGTACCGCCAACACATCTCAAAGTTCTTTCTTCCCCATGGCCTTTTTCCATATGGGGAATCGACATGATCGGCGTGATTGAACCCAAAGCTTCAAATGGACATCGGTTCATCCTGGTAGCCATTGACTACTTCACCAAGTGAGTTGAAGCAGTGTCGTACGCTAATGTAACCCGACAAGTGGTGGTCCGCTTTATCAAAAGCAATCTCATCTGCCGTTATGGTGTTCCTAGCCAGATCATTACTGATAATGGATCTAACTTGAATAATAAGATGATGTAGGAGTTGTGCGCAGAGTTCAAGATCGATCACCATAATTCATCTTCCTACCGACCCAAGATGAACGGGGCGGTAGAAGCGGCTAACAAGAACATCAAGAAGATTGTTCAAAAGATGGTTATAACCTACAAAGATTGGCACGAGATGCTACCCTTTGCTCTTCACGGTTATGGCACATCTGTCTGTACTTCAACAGGGGCAACCCCTTTCTCTCTAGTGTATGACATAGAAGCAGTGCTCCCCATAGAAGTAAAGATCCCATCGATCCGGGTATTGATGGAAGCTAAGCTAACAGAGGTTGAATGGTGTCAAAGTCGACACGAAGAATTAAACCTGATCAAAGAGAAGCGAATCACGACACTATGCCAAGGTCAGTTGTATCAGTAAAGAATGAAGAAGGCGTTCGACAAAAAGGTTCGACCTCGTGTCTTCAGAAAAGGAGACCTTGTGCTCAAGAAAATACAATCATTTCTCGCTGATTCCCGGGGCAAATGGACTCTGAATTATGACTGCCCCTATGTGGTCAAGAAAGCTTTCTCAGACGGTGCCTTGAGACTTGCAACCATGGATGGAGAGGAATTTACCTACCCCACAAATGCTGATGTAGTCAAGAAATACTTCGCCTAAACTAAAAAAAAAACGTCTCGGTGGATTGAAAACCCGAAAGGGCGGTCCAGGCAAAAATTAGAGACATAATAAAAAAAATCATCCCGGTGGATTGGAAATCTCAAAGTACAATCCAGGTAAAAGTTAGGGATAATGGCAAGTAACTACGTCCAACAGGGGCAAATCCCCTAGTAGCAGTCCTGCCATCCATCAGAAAACTCCAGTTAAGGTCATCTTCGACAGCAGCTCAGGATGTCCCGAATTCAAAGTTGGTAGAAGGATAGTGGTCTTTATGCTTCAATGTAGCCCTTTTCCCTTAAATTACCATTTTCAAACTTTGTAAATACTCTATGGAATCAAGCGTTTGGCTGATTTCCATCCTATCAATAAAATTTGAGCCCTTGTGCTTTTGTTTGCAATTCTTATTTGTTTTAGCTTTATAGAACGACATTTTAACATGATCAACGATTCTTGAAACGAAACAAAAACAAATTTACTTGTCAAAATTTTCTGCTTTTAAAATAAAGATGGCAATTTCTTTTGACTGTTGAACATCGAAAGAACATCGATCGCTTCGCCAGAAGTAATCAAACTTCAAAGTACGGAATCAAAGTACTCCTTCTAAACCAGTGCGTCTGAAGGAAGGATCAGTTATGTCAGACGCGAATACTCCATCTGAAATCTTCGGCCGAGTTCTTACCTCCTAAGCCCGACCAACGGTTGTTCCCCCGCAGGGACTACTTCTCCTAAGCAAGGCAGATTGTTATCTTGAACCAGTGATACTTTTTATCTCCCACTGTGGCCGAGTATCTAGTCGTGTTCATCTACTAGTCTGCATGTCGTGTCAGTTTTGTCAGCATATACATACATGCATCATGCATTATTGATTTACATTCATATTCATATTGCATCACTATCACTCTAGTCGAACTTGTCCCATAGTGATAAAAGTCTTCACAATCGAGTTGTCAGTTCTTTCCTCGTCAGGAAATGTTGCGTCTAAACAATCTCTCTCCTCCAGTGTATTTCTGGATTAGAGTTGGCCCTTGACCACTTTGATAACTTGAACCTCTGAGTAAACCAGAGAAACTTTCGGCAAATGTCACTCTTCGCCATTGAAGATGATATCTTCGCTTTCCCGGATTAAGGAAAATCCCCAGAGAAAGCCTCTTAATCAGAGATTCGACAATCCAGCAGTTTTTCTCTAAAAAATCCGCTGACGAAAAGGTCATCAGCACCTCAAAATTGGATCACATCATCATATGGAATTTCTCCGAGAAGATCCCGAGAAAAGTATGATGTAAATACCCAAGCGGAAGCAGTCTCTCAAGAGACTCGTTTTCCCTAGATAGAGTCAACAAATGGCATCTCCAACAGAGAAGTTTGTACCCCTCTACAATTCAGACAGATGGGTTCCCCAGCAAGTCTGACATCAAAAGTTTTTTTCCATTAAATGGCATTTCCCCAGGAAAATTCAGCGAGAAGTTTGAGGAAAACTGCTACACATAGCGTCCCTGTCAATAAAGTTTATTGACGAAAGAAACTTAGACCAGTTCCTTGGTAGGAAACCAGGATCGAGGGGAAGTTTATTTCAGAAACTTAGATTTTCACCCTTAGACCAGTTTCTTTAAATATTTACTTTTAAAGGAAAACAAAATTAGTGTTTCTTTGATTTTCACCCTCGCAAATCATTTTCAAACACGCATGGGCCTCTATTAGAGTGTAAGACCCATCCCCATTGTAAATACACCACTTTTTGGGCCTTAGTCATTGTATAAGTCCCACTGTATTTTCAAAAACAACGGCGCGATCATCGCCTTTTTTAGCAAAACCATCTGGGCCTCTCCTTGAGCTGTAAGCCCCACCACTTGTACAAAAATAAATCATTGGGTCTCTAATAGAGTGTAAGACCCAACCCAGTTTTTTAACCAAAACTTTTTGGGCCTCAATGCATTGTATAAGACCCAATATGTTAAAGAAATCTCGGCGCGATCGCCAATTCAAAAAAACAAATCATCTGGGCCTACCCTCGTGTTATAAGCCTCATTCTTTTTCTTTAAACACCTTTGGGCCTCTTAAGAGAGTGTAAGACCCATCCCTTTGTACAAAAAACCTTTTTGGGCCTCAGTCACTTGTATAAGTCCCTGTACAAATTTCAAACAACAGTGCAATCACTGATAAAACCTTGGGCCTCTCCTTGAGCTGTAAGCCCCAACAACCTTTTCAAAGAACTTTCTCCTTTGATTTTGAATATAATATTGTTATCAAAGCTTTCTTTGTTGAACAACTAACCAAACAACATGGAAGCTCTACAACCGAGTAAGTGTTTACCCGCTTTCATATATATATATATATAACTGTATTGTGGGGCTGCTCACTGTAAGTCTTCTTCCACAAACTTTTATATACTTGTCAAATATCAACTGTGTAATACTAGTATAGTTATTTAGATTTTTACCCGACAACTACGTCTAGCACTAGGTAAAGCCCTGTTGGTCACTCTTAAATACAAACAAAACTAGATCCCCATAGGATTACCAGACACAGTCTTCCCTCCTCTTGGGGTTAAACAATATGGTGACGTGAAAGGCAACATTCTCAGTGAACCCTTTCTCAGACTGTCACTCTTAGAAATCGTCCAAGAGACTCTACTCCCCAGGGATGATCTTTTCTCCGTGAATGGCATCTTTTGAGTTTCTTCCAAATTCTCAGACTTTCCTGGCTTGATCTATTCTCGGTGAATGGCATGTCTTGAACTTCTCGGGGCTTGGGGACCCACAGGCTTCTTAAAAGCATCCCGCCTTCTCTTGGGCATTGTACAAGGACCCTTCGGCTTCTTAAAAGCTCTCATGCCTTCTCTTGGGCTTAATACAAGGACCCAGAGAGCTCTACAGGTATAGGAACAGAACCTAGTCATCAATTTGCTAGAGCTGTCTTTCTGAGTCAAGTGTCAGACCTGTTAATGGGTTGACCTTCATCCTTAACATACCAGCCTTCTCTTGGGCATCATACAAAGATCATTCATTACCTGAGAATCGACTTCTCAAAACACCAGTAGACTTGGACAGTCTCAATACCCTTTGGATTTTCCATTTCCTTAAAGAAAAGGAAGTAACCCTGATCCTCTGATCAATCCCAAAGCACAACAATACCTTTAATCGTTCCCTTCATAAGAACTGATTTTCTCTTTTATCCAACATATTGGACCTGTCACTAAACTGAAATAGTCACCAACGCAATAGCCTCTTCTTGGGCATTGTACAATGATTCTTCCTAGCGGAGCTAACCTTTTCACACTCTATTATTGAGTATAAAAGAATCTCTTGTTGGGTCAAACCTGTTCAGCCTCCATCCCGGGCTTCGTACGAGATACAAAATCACTCTCTTGTTGAGTATAAAAGACCCTCATGTGGAGTCAAAACCTTTTAGCCTCCTTCTTGGGCTTTGTACAAGACACATATAAAAGCACTCTCTTGTTGAGTCAGTCACTTGTTAGCACTCTCTTGTTGAGTCAACCCCTTTTAGCCTCTCTCTCGGGCTTCGTACGAGACACATAAAAACACCCTCTTGTTGCGTCAATAGCCTCGTTTTAGGCTTTGTATAAGAAAACCCCAGTTGAGTCAATCAACCTTTTAGCATCAAAATCTGTGCCTTGCTCACAGTATACAAACATCAACAACTCCTTTTCCTTCATCTAAATTCTATAAGCGGCAATCCTCTGGATTATTTACATCCACGCCACTATCCCTCTTTTAGCATGAGAAATTCCTAAGAAAAGATGGCATTGCTCTAAACTGAGTTAAAGTCTTCTCCTTCTGGTTAAAAATCCCCTATAAAGGAAATTATGGCATTGTTGGATTCACATATCCCAGTTAAAGTAATTCTCCTTTATAATCAGTCACCCAACAGTTGTGACAAACATACCAAATATCCCCCTTTAGAGATGACAAATTCTCTCTAAAGTCAAAACCCTTTAGCTTTACATCTTGGGCTTCGAACAAGATACAAATAGACCCTTCAGCTTCACATCTTGGGCTTTGAACAAGATATAAACCACATTTAGCTTCACGTCTTGGGCTTTGAACAAGACACCAAAACAACCTATTTTTCCTCCCATAGAATAGGAGGAACTACGATCGCTCTGATTTCCCTGTTTCGTTAAACGGGAATACGTAGGCATAAGAATGGAAAAATCTTAGCGAGCATACTAATCAAAAACCCAAAACCCAGTATCTCCACCAAATCAACCCAAAAGCATCAAGTCTAAACACATAAACATCTTACCTCACAAATAGTCCAGGCACTCTATCTTTTTAACAAAATAACCTAAGAGAGACCCACAATCTTAATAGCATCTGTAAACCAACAGTCACCTGTTTAAACTTAGTATGCAAGCAGGGTTAATTGGAGACATCTATTTCCCATCCTTAATCATCTTAACAGGATAAAAAATGAATCGAACTGTAGTACCCCAAAGCGATAGTGCTTCGTAACCACGCAAAAATTCGCGCTAAACCCAGCATAGTTAGGGTTAGAAAAAACATGTGGGACTTATGGTGTTATTGCTTGTGGCTTCGGTTGACTTTAATTGTTACTCTATGAAAAATTGGGATGGTTGCGCCATCCTGGGTTGTAAGTGTTGATGTATGGATTATTGTATCTATTGTTGTTGTTGGGATTGCCAACATAGTTAAAAGAAACTGGATTTACAGAACAGTCTTCAAACAAATGTGGACCTCCACAGTAGACACAGGAAACCTCAGTAGCGTCAGTAAACTTCTTAACTGGTTCAGGCTTTGTCACTTCAGGACTCATCAGATTCTTCATCATCTGGTGGATCTGAGCCACTTGAGCAGCAAGAGATGTGGCCTCAGTGACTTTATGCACTCCAACACGTTTCTTTTGAGTTGAACTTGTAGTGGCCCTAGTGACTGGCCATTGATAAGTGTTGGCAGTAATGCTCTCAATCAACTTGTAACCATCATCATAAGATTTAGACAAAAGTGCTCCACCACTGGATGCATCTAACATATTCCTTGAGGATGGAATTAATCCATTGTAGAAAGTCTCATGTTGTATGCAGATGGGAATCCCATGATGAGGACGTTGTCTCAACAGATCCTTCAATCTTTCTCATGCATCAAAAAACGATTCATCATCTCCTTGCCTAAATGAAGTGATCTCATTTCTCATCTTTGCATTCTTGGAAGGAGAAAAATACTTGGCCAGAAACTTTTCTGCCAAAGCGTTCCATGTAGTAATGGAATTTGGTTCCAAAGAATTAAGCCAGCTCTTGGCTCTATCCCTTAGAGAGTATGGAAACAACCTTAAACTAAAGGTATCGACAGGCACGTCAAGGATATTAAAGTTGTCAGCAACATCTAGAAATTTTTTTAAATGCAAATGTGGATCTTCATGGGGAGAGCTTGAATATTGACCAGTAGCTTATAACATTTGGAACATCATAGGCTTGAATTCGAACTGTGGTGCTGTGATGGCTGGTCTAGCAATGCCAGTATTCATAGCATTAGGATCAAAGACAACATAGTCCCTGATGCTGCGCGCTCGGTCATTGGCAATACCAATGATGTCTGTCTCCGCCATGTCTGCCTCTTGTAGTGACTCGTCTGATGATGACGATGAACTTTCTTCATCTGTGTCCACCTCATGCACTACTCCTTCAGGTTCAGCCACGACTGAGGTTGAGGAATCTCCAGATATTTGCTGAGAACGTAAAAATCTCCTGCGTGCGTTGAGAATTCTTTCAGGTTCAGGATAACCACTGTAAACTGGTTGTAACGACCTGCGCATGCAACAGCTTAAGCCAGTCGTGACACCAAATCACAGAAAACGTTAAAGGGTCAAATACAATCTTTCTTAAACAAAAAATAAATACAGTAACTCAGACTTTTATACACTTCCCCAGCAACGGCGCCAAAAAATTGTTGCTTTTTATCTAGTGTTTTCTTTTTATATGGTTTTAAAGCAATGGTGTCACATGCAAGTATACATGCTTGATAATGCAGCAAGTGATAAAGTAAAGGTCGAACCCACAGGAAGTGATGAAAGCTTTGAACTATAAGTATTAATTTCATTGTTTAAGAGAAAGTATGAGCAAGGTAACAAAATAATAATAATAAATGGCAGGAGCGACACACAATTAACTAAGATAAAGATGATAAATAAAAAGGAGTTAAAATATCAGAGAGAGCACTTGATGAGCTAAAATCCATTAGTATAGTTGTTGCTAAAATGCTTTCATGATGTGAAGTGTCGTGCCTCAAAAGGTCAGAACGTGATCTAGTGGTGTATCTCTACAACATCAAAAACATGCATAACTAGGGCAAGGGAACAAATCTCTAAGCCTCACTTGTAACCCTAAAATACATCTAGTTTTAAATCTAAAATTCTTTATGGTCTCAACTTCTTATCTCTAAGCAAGTTGAATTAAGTGAATATCTCTATCCTACTTTATTAACCACTTTTGTTATGAAATCCACTTGTTTGTTGGATATCTCTCAACAACAAGCTTTTACCTTTTCCCTAGTTGATCACTCTAAGAATCAAGTGGACATCATAAAAACACATAACAAAATAATACACTAAACATCACTTCATTTCAAAATAAAAACAACTTTTATACTAACTTCATTAAGCTCATCAAACAAGGGTTTAACTCATAGTGAACTAGGTACAAACTACTGAAGTGAAACTAAGAGGAGACATGTTCTTACAAAGACAAGTAAAGAAATGCAACCTAATAGTAACTTGGAGATCCCTTGTGTTGGGTAAACAACAACAGCTATCTTCAGTCATGACAGCTTTCGGCGGAATGCACAAGACTGGATGAGAGGAGAAGACCCTCTACAATTACTCTAAGCCTTAAATGAAAATAAACTAAAACTAAAATAAAAAATGTTTGTTGTGTGTAAACTCTCCCGCTCTTTTTCTTCAATGGGCAAGTCTTCTTTATATAGAGGTGAGTGGGAGTGAGAGTAGTTACTTTCTTGGATCATGGGATTCTTGATAAAATTAAGGTTAGGCCCATATCAAATCTGAAAGTGGGCCAGTTGTCCCTCAACCCTTCCTTTGCAAGTTATCTAGTACAGATGTTGGTGGAAGACAAAGTTGCTTTTGCAGGCTGCTGTGGCAGAGTGGTGGAGCAGTGCGGATGGCTGGTGGCTTGGTGTTGGGTGCTCTTTTGAAGCATGGTCCCCACCATACTACCATTTGTCTTCTGGCTTCCTTGATCTTATCCAATTTCTCTTGCTCTATTGCTCTTCAAAATAATGCCACGTGAGCCCTAGTAACTTTCTTTTCCAATCCTCTTGATGAAATAATTGATTAATTTAACAACCACTTCCTTTTCTTCAGCTTCCCATTCAGTTCCAGAATCCGTCTCTCAGGGTCACGCCTCAACTTGCCATAAACTGACCTCCTTTTTAGAGAATAACACATTGAAAACCATAAAAGAAGCACCTTGTGTGCTAAAAGCTAAAACATAGTGAAAAAGCTAAATTCACATTAAATCACCAAATCCTAAACTAAAATGCCACATAAAATGGGTCAAAGTAACACACTATAATAGTGTCATCACCCACACAAGTACGGTGCAATGACCATAGAAAATGGAAAAGAAATTCCATTACTATCCGTTGTGAACATTGTTGACATTAGTCGAGTTACCCAGAGCAGTCGAATTTTCAACAGAGGAGTTGGAGAACATGCCAAAGAAAAGGAACCTCAAGTCGAAGTTCCTAATCAACAAGTCGGTCAATCCAGAAACGCAAAACCTATAAAGAAAAACAATGAAATGCTAAAGCTCATCTAGAAAAGCGAGTACAACATTGTGGATCAATTGTTGTAAACTCTTTCTCGGATCTCTGTGTTATCTCTTCTGCTTAGTTCAGAAGCTCACAGAGAAGCTCTACAGAAAGTCTTGGAACAAGCCTTTGTGGAACAAGATGTGACAGTGGGCCAATTTGACAGCATTATCTCCAACATCACTTCCTGCAACAATTTAGGATTCAGTGATGAAGAACTTCCAAAGCAGGGCAAGAACCATAACATGGCACTCAGTATCACAGTCAATTGCCAGGACGATGCTTTAGCCAGCGTACTGGTAGACACAGGTTCATCCTTGAACGTCATGCCAAGGTCAACTTTGGTACGACTATCTTTTCAAGGTACTCCCATGAGAGGCAGTGAGATCATCGTCAAAGCCTTTGACAGATCCAAAAAAGTAGTTATCGGTGAAGTCGATCTTCCCATAACCATCGGCCATCTCACTTTCCAAGTTCCTTTCCAGGTCATGGACATCCGAGCAGCATACAATTGTTTATTAGGAATACCTTGGATACATGAAGCCGTGGCAGTCACGTCGACACTTCACCATAAGCTGAAGTTCGCCAAGAACGACAAATTAGTCATGGGATACGGAGACCAAGCTTTAATCTTGAGCAACTTATCAACATTCTCCTATGTAGAATCAGAGGAGGTCGTTGGAAATCAATTTTAAGCACTTTCGGTGAGCAATGAGAATCACCAAGAAAAAGGAACATCGATTTCCTCATACAAATATGCTCTCTAAGTAATGGGGAATGGTGACATAAAGGGCGGGGACAGATTGTAATTTCTATTGATAACAAGACAAGAAAAGGTCTTGGTTTCTCTCTAACATGTACCTAGACTACAAAGAAGGATGAAAGTTTTCATCCCATTCAGGATTTCTTTCACAGCGGAGGCTTCCTCCACCCAGTATCTCAAGAAGTCTACACCATCGAGGAGAACAACCCTCCTGATACAGATGAGGAGTGGAAGTCTTATCTCAAAGATGAGGGTTATATATCTCAGGGAGAAATGTACATGTCATTCTGCTCTCCAAAGCAAAGTCCCAGATATATACCAAGATCAAATGTCTGAATGATCTATGGAGATTGTGATCCCGAAGGATGTCGTGCTCCACCCAACTCATAAGAGGAAGGCACTCTGATGAAAGGCAACTTTGACTATGATTCTTATGATCCCCTGGATGATTTGCCTATCTGGAAGCCGCTGAAGATAACTGGTTTATACCTGAGTGATTCGCACACTCAACGACACAACAGAGTCGCCACCGAACTTTATTTAGTCCAAAATGATAGGGAAAATATCGATAAAACCCAAGGGGAAGAGAAACGGGAACGGGGGATCGGTTATGCGAAAGGAAGGTATTAGCACCTAACGCATCCGTCACACTTGACGGGAACCATTTCGCTTGCTTCTAGCTAAAAGAAGAGAGAGAAGAGAAGAGAAAAGAAAGAAAAGGAAAGAAAGAAAGAAAGAAACAAAATGCTCGCGGAGGATTTGGGCCCTCGTGCCTACGTACCCTCATAGTACAATGAGGAAATCAGAGCTCCGTAGTTCAAAGGAACCAGAGAAAAGAAAGGAATGGAAGAAGGTGGAAGGGTGCTCGCCAAGATCATCGCGATCTCGTGCCTACGTATCTGACATTTGAATGAATGTAGAATCAGAGCTTCCGTAGTTCGGGGAACTAAGATAGAAAAAAAATCTATGTCAAAACCAAGAGCAAAAGAAGGAGAGAAAACTCTGCTGGGGAGGCAAAAGGATGGTGTCAAAACTAAGCAGGAAGTGCAAGGGAAAAATAGAGATTGTACTGAGGATAACGTGCAAGAGTGGTGTTGAAACCAAGAAGATAAATGCAACAGGAAAAAGATAGACTCCACTGGGGAGAAAGAGAAAAAAGAATCCAGCTTGGAATCAAAGAGTAGTGACCCTACTGGGAAACAAACAAAGGGATGATGTTGAAACCAAGAGAATAAGAATGCGGTATATTGACTGACTAGCAGTGGTTAACCGAAGAAAAAGAGAGTAAGACTCTGTAGGGAAAAGGTTTTAACATATAGACTATGATCAACCAAGAGGAAAGGTGTAGGACCAAGTGAAGGTCGTGACCCAAAGGACGGGTGTGGGACTAAGCGAAGGTCGTGACCCCAAAGGATGGGTGTAGGACCAAGCGAAGGACTTGACCCAAAGGACAGGTGTGGGACCAAGCAAAGGTCGTGGCCCAAAAGGATGGGTGTAGGACCAAGCGAAGGTCATGACCCAAAAGGACGTTCGGTACACTAACTAAACAAGCAGTACCTGACCGAAGAAAGGGTATTTGAACCAAAAGAATGTTACTACCCCAAGGGTGTAAGTATTCGAACCAAGAGAAGGTTTCTAATTGCTGGGGATTCGGTTTTAACAGAAAGACTGTGATTAACCAAAAGAATCAGTGATTAACCAGGTGAAGGTGATTAACTTAAAAGGAGCTCAGTATGTTAACAGACAGGCTGTGGTTAACTGAGAAAGAATGGGTGATTAACCAAGAGAAGGTGATTAACCCAAGAAGAAGCTCAGTATGTTAACAGACAGACTGTGGTTAACTAAGGAGATGTACAAATTGGTGTTTTAACTGACAGACAGTGATTAACCAAACAAAGGGAGAAGAACCAAGAGAAGGTTGCGAACTCCGCAAGGGTTTCGGTGTTTTAACAGAGAGACTGCGTTTAACCGAAGAGAAAGAAGTTGAGACTCCTCAGGGGAATCAAAAAGCAATGATTGACCACAAGAAAAGGACAAATGAGGCAAGAGATGGATGCTACCCTAAAAGGCAATGATCTTTAACTGGAAAACGGTGATTGAACAAAGGAGAGAGTGAAAGAGCAAGAGTGATCACGGATCGACTCGACTGGAGAAAGAGATACGCTACCGCTTGGAGATAGAGGTGACTAAGCCAGGCACAGGGTCATTCATCCCCTACCCGAAGTAGTCAGAATGAGAGTAGAAGTTCTCCATTCTCATTCCTTCTTTAACACATAGGGTGTAGTACAAAAGTTGAAACAGACATCGTAATAGCCCCAAGTTGTACAGTGGTCCAGTGTGTCGTGCGTTGTGCGTCGTGCGAAACTCCAACTCCATGAGAGAGGAAGGGAGAGAGAAAGCTCTATTGAAAGCCTAAAGAGAAGCGCCAACGGGAAGATTAATAATCGAAACAAAGTTTTGATTAATTAATCAAAGGGAGGAACATGCTAATAATTTTCCAAAATGAATTGAAAAATTATTAAAGCAAAGGGTGCATTATTGATTATACAAGATTAAGCTTATCCTTTGAAGAATAAACTTAATTCAAACATGAATGGAAAGTGAAAAACAGTACCAAATGTTACTTAAAATGCATCACAAATCATGTTATTATGTGAATAAAAATGTGCAAGAATGAGCTTGTGCATGCAATGTCAAGAATGAGCATAATTATGAAATTGAAAGATTGGTAAATTTACAATCATGCTTTAAACCGAAGCATAACAGCTCCTAAAACATCCATAAAAATCAATCACATAAATCCATGGAAGTTAGAGGAAGAGAGCATGGCAAACAAGCTTGAAACACACCAAAAATGGCACTATGTTACAGTGGTAATCGGATACTCTGAAGTAAGTAATCGGTTACTTGCTTGAAAAAGACAAAATCTGGTGAAATTTGTGCAGAGTAACAGGTTATCCTATATTAAGTAACCGATTACTCAGTTAAAAAAAGCAGCGCTGGTGCAAATTTGTGAAGAGTAACCGGTTATCCTATATTGAGTAACCGGTTACCACTGTAACAGTGGCAAAAATAGCTTTTGAAAAAGCACTTTGTCGCTCCCAGGATTTTCATTAAGGTAAAACGCGAAAGTGGCGCGGAAAACAGAGTCGCCAGCCGTGTAAATTTATCCTAGGAGTGGGAAAGGGAACACCGCATAAACCTGAGGAATAGGGAAAGGAATGGTCATCGCAACCATGGCTTGGGTTCGGGAGTCGGTTACGCGAGGGGAAGGTGCTAGCACCCCACGCGTCCATCGTACTCGATGGGATCCACGCTTGTTGTCTATTCTAAGGGTGAGTTATCCTAATATCTATGGCTGCACTAAAACGGGGGAGGGAAAAAATAAGACAGACTCGGTTGGACGTCGACGTCCTAGGCCTACGTACCCCCTTTGTGCAAAGGGGAATTCAGAGTCAACGTAGTTCGGACCAAGTTCTTTTTGTGTTTTTTATGAGCGACGTTAAGCTCGCGTCCGGCAGTTAGGGTCGATGCCTGTTTGCGACTCAGACGGAAAGTAACGTGCCCTTTTTGAAAATAGCCTTTAGTTTGACGATCCCGCAGGATAAAAAGGTTTGAAGTTTGTTTGTATTTTTTAGGACAGAAGTGACTTGAGTTAGTTCATAACTCAACTTGAACCAAAGTCTATGACACGGGAACGAATGCGTCGCATGGTCGTCCCCAATGGGACGTATGCTCAACACTTTAGAAGAGAGAAGGGGGACCCCTCAATCTTCATTTCCTATGTTTAAGGCTTGTGTGCAAGGCGAGTTGACCTTATTAAGTATCTTAGAGATTGTTATGAGATGAGAAGAGGTACTCAAAAGAAAAGAAAAAGACTACGGGGAAAACTCTATCCTAATGTTATCATGCAAAGATGGCCCTAAGGGGAGGTTTGACAACAACCTAAGCCTAAAGAAAAGAAAACATGAGAGAAAGAAAGAGTGAGGGTGGACATGGATAACTATCCACACCCTCAAATAACTTACCTCAGCCCCTGCATAAAAGGTTAGTACAAACAGATAAGTGACAATAAGACAAATGAAACTCAAACAAATCACAAACCAAAGAGAGATGGTTATAAACCAAATGGAACTCAACCAAGACAGAATGTGGATGACCTAAACATGAATTATGAAGTCAAATAAGCAAACCCAAACAATGGCACAAGTGCCTTTTCAAACAAGTAATCAGACATGGTCAAAGATATGCATACAAGAAGATCTCAAACAAAGAGCAATCAAACAATTAGCATGACATCTTCTAAAATTACCAAATTAAATATCAAAATATCTCAACCAGAAACAAACAACATATTAAAAACTCATGCAAAAATTCACAAGATAGGTCACCCAAACAATTATGCAAAGTTCAGACAAGAAACATGACTCAATATGCAAAAGAAAAGGACTAAAATGCAATATGAAATGATTTTAAAAATGAGGGAAAAATATTTTAATGCATTTCAATGTGTTGGTGAAGAAATAAAAAAGAATGAGTTCAAAATATTTTATGAATGATGAGAAATAAATTTTACAATGCAATGTGTACAAAATGAAACAAATTCAAAAAGAAATTATTAAAATAATTAATTCAGATGCCAAAAATAAAATAAAATAATAAAATAAAATTTGGGAAAATTTTATAAAACTATACATATGATTCATGAATTTTTTGGGAATTTTTTAATGCACAAAACTATTTTTTAAAAATAAAATGAAATGCAATAATAAAATAAAAATGAAAATAAAGGAATAAACATGGGGGGTGTATGCAGCAATAACTCACGTTGAAAATTGACATGGGCTTAAAGGAGGGGGCGTAAATAGAAAGCCCGAAACTTAAATCCATCAGCAAAAATAAAATAAAAAAAGGAGAACACATGGACTCAGTCAACTGATTTGACTCAGCATCCACCATAGGATCAATCCAACGCGTCATCTCTAGTCAACAAAATCACCACGTATTCATGATGAACGCTCCAAATAAAAAACACACCATAAACACGTACACACGCGCACACTAAATTATCAAAAATAAAAAGGTCACACGTGAGAGGCACATGGAATCATTAATGTGCTGGCACCTTACAAGCCAAAGGATCAAACGAACGTCCAAGATTAGTCAACATTTAACATGATGGATGGTTTGGATTTGAGAAACACAATACTTACCATGGGATAGCACACGCATAGCCAATAACATAAAAACAAAATTTAAAATGCGTGGCAATATATGGGCCACACGATCAAGGCAATCAACGGCTCAGGCTTCGTCTTCCTCACATAAACCCTAGCCTCGCCGGAAACCTTACCAGTCGCCGGAGCTAGGGCTCCGGTCACCACTTTCGGCCACCTGCAACCAAGATTTCTCCAGAAAATGCAAAGGAGTACACTATTCTGACCAGAATTTAATGAGGATCACGAATATCAAATTATTTTTCACAAACAACCATCACATAAAGAGATTCAAACGAAACAAGTTAGGGTTCAAAAGTTCAAACTCATCATACAAACAATATAAACGTCCAAACTCAAAACAAACTATATCAGGATTATCAGTGAATGTCACACATCATTATGCGCATCAAAAAGAGGAGTTTTAAGAGCATGCAAATTATCACTAACCTGAGATCAAGCAATCTGTATCCTTGCCTTTAGCTTCCAACGATGGGTGGTTTGTGCTCTATGGATTCCAAGGATGAAGACTGTGAAAGAATTTCGCCCAAAGCCTTTGTGGATTGTGAGATTCGAATGAGAGAAGGATTAGGGTTCACACTTGAAAGTCTCCACCAAATAACGTGTCTTCCCTCTAACCAGTGCATGAGTTAGCTTAAATACTTAGGGTTAATCCACTGATCATCACTTGGGCCTTGTTAATTCCTCACTGAATGAGTTTAGAGTGATTTTGGAAATTTGCAATTATGTGAAACACACCCTCCTCCATGCATGTACACCCAAGCATTTTATGATGGATCACTTATTTAACAATTGCTAATCACACCTGAATTGGATTTGGGCCTTGAGATGTCTTGGTTCATGAGTTTTCAATGATCTTGCAATTTTGCATAATGGAAAATAAGTGATGAATAAACCATGGATCCACTTGATTCAAAGGCCAAAAATGATCCTTATGGATTGTTCTTTGATGCTAGAATGTGGCTTGAAACAAAGGAATCAATTATAGGTCACTATGTCCCAAAATGCAAAAGTTGTGAAAATGGAACCATGAGAAAACCCTAAAAACCACTTTGCCTTCTTTTGATCATAACTTGAGTTTCACAAATGATATGGAGACCATATAGTACTTGTTGGAAAGGGGAGAAAAAGATCTTCAACTTTCATGTTTGAGGAAAATTCACTTGAAGCTTCTTTATTGATGAAAAGTCAAGTTGAAAGTAGTGTAAGAACTTGCCCGAAATGGAAACTTTCAAATTATAGGTCTTTTCCATATTTAGTAACTTTTGTACCAACCCTTGATTCTTGATAAAAGGTATCAAACTTGACCCTTAAAGACCATATGAGGATGTGAGACCTTGAAAACCTTGAAGAGAACCTCAAAATTTCACAGTTGACTTTTCCCCTCTCACTGTTGACTTTTCCCCAATTCTCCTGATTCCCAATCCATTGGCCAATTGAACTTCTCATGAACCAAACTGTTGGACAATCTTCCATTCCTAGATACTTAGCGACCCAAGGAATACCATGGAATCAAGTCTTGCCCAAAAAATTAGAAATAGACTGACTTTATAGCAAACCCTAATTTTGGTACCCTCAGTCTAGGAGGAAATAACACAGTCTCCAAATCCAAATACCTCTGAATATGATGTGTATCCTCTCTAACAAAGATAAGATATGCCATTTGGTGATGATAAAAACCCAAGAAGCTTGCCCATTGGAGCAATAAACCCAAGAATCTCAAAAACCCTAATTTCTGCACTAGTTAGGAGAGAGTGATCCACTTGAGATCTCTTGGACAATATAAGGACTCTTGCTTAACCCTTTGAAGAACATCTTCTCCCCTTGAACTTGCCTCAGGCACCTTGACCCCATGCTAAGAACCAATGAAATGCACACATGATAATGCAAAAATGAAATGAAACATAAGCCAGTTAGTACTAAAGGTAGGAGAGCAAATTTTGGGGTGCTACAGCTGCCCCTATTCAATCAACTTGGTCCTGAAGGTATGATAGCGATGGCTCTCAGACATTCCAGGATGCACGGGGATTGAATACAGAAAGAGCCCCGGAAATTTGCTAACGGTGAGAATAACGAAATGGAGCGTGCTGAAAAATAAGGAGTATGACCTCAACCATACCCACGAAAATAAGACGAATACGACCTCAATCGCATCCACAAAACGAATACAACCTCAATTGTACCCGCAAAGGAAAACTGACCTCAATCACTCTACCCACAAAGAAAACATGAATACGACCTCAATCGCACCCACAAAATGAATACAACCTCAATTGTACCCGCAAAGGAAGACTGACCTCAATCACTCTACCCACAAAGAAAACATGAATACGACCTCAATCGCACCCACAAAACGAATACAACCTCAATTATACCCACAAAGGAAGACTGACCTCAATCACTCTATCCACAAAGAAAACACGAATACGACCTCAATCGCACCCACAAAACCAATACAACCTTAATTGTACCCGCAAAGGAAGACTGACCTCAATCACTCTACCCACAAAGAAAACATGAATACGACCTCAATCGCACCCACAAAATGAATACAACCTCAATTGTATCCGCAAAGGATAACCAACATAAAGTGGACTTCGCCGGGGATAACGTGAAACAAAACTTCCGGTTTAAACCACCCCTACTGAGAAAGGGAAATTGGAAAACAAAATATGTCAAGCGGGAACTAACTACTAGGCCAGAACTGGATTTCACAAAAGAGAAAGGCCAAACAAAGGCAAACTTCTAACGGACTCACGATCCACAGATAAGATGACTCCGCTGGGGAAAGGAGAAGTCTAAATAAAAGACTCTGCCGGGGAGCACAAGTATGAGGAACGCATCCCTCCAAAATCTCCTGAGTTATGCCATCTCTGCTGGGAAAGAGAACTGGCAAGGGAAGCATCAAATCTGGCTTATGCTTCGAATGCAAATGTTTGAATTTTGCCGTAATGCTCCATACGAAGTGGAAATGATACGCGTTTTGAGGATGTAATGTCAATGCTTATGATATGCAAAAGGGGTCCCTCCAGCAAAATAAATGCTGGAGAGAAAAGACCAATTCAGCCGGGGATGACAAAAATAAATTGTCCTCTGAATCCAGGAACTCTGCTGAGAAGGATCATACTGATCGACTCTTTGGATCAATAACTTCTGCTGGGGATGAAATACCGAAAGAACTACTGGGGCTACACCTCTCCTTTACTGAAGGTAACATCCAAAACCTGAGATTTCTCCTCTGCTTGGGGAGTTGAGAATGAATGCCAATAACGGAACCGGATGTCTGTTACTGAGGATTGCCAATAACAGAGGGGCTTAGGACCTACCGGCGGTGCCAGCCCATAATACCATCCTGCTTGGGGATACTGCTGAACTTAGCCTGCTGGTGGGGAGAATGACTTTACTCCCACCTTGCTGGGGATTAGAATATGACATTGTCGGCGAAAGCATGCTTCCTGACTGGATAGGTAAAGTGAACACCCTGATTCTGTGGGGAGACAACGTCCTGATCCAAAAAACATATTCCCCAAGTCTGGTGGAAATCACAATGGGCTCTTGCGTTGTAGCCTGGTGGGGGATTACCAGTGAGAGGAGCCAAAGTCCTTTTCTGTAACAGTTGTAACTGAAGGAGATACTGCAATAGTTGAGAATATGGCATAGGGAGTGGATGAAAAACTCTTTCAGGCTGCTTCGTTCTCTGTGCACACTTTTTATTCTTGGGCTTATCTTGGGAGACACGACCTGGCTGCTGTTGGGCAAGCTCTGGAACATCAATTTGTGGAAGAGATTCGCGAGGCAATCCGTGATCTAGATGAAATCCCAAAGAGATGGTAGGAATAAGGACCTCTGTTGTGGAAGCGAGCACAGGACTGTCTTCCTTCTTTAACACCCTATTCAAAATTTCCATGACCAAACCCATCTGAGTCTTCATCTGATTGACCTCCTCCTTCAGCATCTTCTGCTCCTGGGACATGACCAGCATGTCTTCCCGAAATTGCCTCATATGACCCTTCATTTCAAGCATCTCTGCACGGAGTTGTTCCATGGCTATCCTCTAGTTATCACAGACTGAGTAGAATACCGATGAACTGGCTGATCAATCCTGTACTGCGGAGGAGAACAAAGTTAAGAACACGCGAGATAAACACCTGTTATGCAAAATGATTATGTAAAATGATTATGAATATGCAAATGCAAACGAACATATTTGAATATTCGCAGGGCGATCCACCCTTTGATTCCAGTTTAACAACAAGATAGAACGGAACTTCTGCTCATATATTAAGAAAACCAGAGGAAAACCAAATGTCAACAATCACAAATCCAAGATAACAAGTCTGAACACAATAATCATAGATCCCAACCAACAAGCCTGGCGGTGGTCCAAATAATGAAAGAAAATAGAAAACTACGGCATATCATCAAAGTCCACAAGTGCTAATCCCCCCATCCATCATGCTCTTTGCTCCAGTCTTGAATTTCCTTGAATAGATTTTTGGTGTCGGGATGCTTCGGTCTCTGAATTAGCTCTTGGATGAGGACGTCTCTCCTATGCATGATCCCTTCCAAGTATCGGCAATGCATCTCCCAAGCGTCTTCTCCAGAAACACCATCCATGCTAGGACCCTCATTTCTAGGTCTTTTCACTTCAGCTTGGATCTTCAGTTCCTCTATGGAGGCTATGGCTTCATTGAGTCGACCCTCGACTGCTTGTCTCTGGAATACCCCTGATAGGATCTCAGTGTCTTTCTTCTTGAGCTTCAACTTCAATTGATCAATCTAAGCTAGATAATCGTCTTCTTTTCGCTTATTCTCAGCCATTACAGTGTCTCGGTGAGCATTGAACCTGTGAATTTTTAACAAAGCCTTGTCCAATTCCTCCTTCTTAGACTTGAGAACCTTACTGATACCCTCTAGAGCTTGCTTCATCCTTTGTCTGGATGTGACCTTGTCAGCTAGCTCCTTTTCTGCCTTAGCGAGATGCTCTGCCTTCAACTTGGCAATATGAACAGCTTCACCCCGCTCATGTTTCAACTGATAAATCTCTCTTTGTAGCTCACTGTTTTCTTCTCGCAACTTTTCCTTTTCAGCCCACAACTTGTTAAACTTCTCTATCTCAACTGTGGTAGGAGGCTCAATCAGCAAGGGGTAAGATGGTGGTTCTTTGGAGAATGGAAAAAGCTCTTCCTCTACCCTTTTCGGAATCCAATCTTCATATGCCGGAAATGTTCTGTTGTTGCTCTTCCCAAAAGAAATATTCCCCTTCTTATGACGATCTTCCCAAGTATTCGCAGCTTCTTTTAACAGTTCTGGATTGATTTCCCCACTCAGATACAAAGATTCTTGGACCTCCTTGTCTCTTGGTGGCTCTTTCAAGGCATACCCGAATTGCCTAATAGCAAGAATAGGGTTGTAGTTAATTCCCCCTTTCCTTCCTATTAGAGGCACATTTAGGAGACCTCCACAACTGATCATGATATCTTGGCCCAACAAGTCACGGTTAACCCAAATTAGATTATTTGCCCCCAAGCCCATCAATCTTTTGGACAACTCCAAAGTTCCTTGAGTATCTACAAATGCCCCAGATGCGGGAAGACAATCAGCAAACCATTTGTAGAAGACTGGCGCACAAAAATAAAGGGGTCCTCCCCTCCTCTTCTCGTTCTTATAATGCACTGAATAATACAGATCTCCAAGCAAAGTAGGTACCGGATTCTTCATGGTAAACATCCGGACAACGTGCATGTCCACAAAATCCTTCATATTTGGAAACAACACCGTTCCATAGACACACATAGCCAAGATGGCGTTGAAAATTGACCAACATCTAGCCTTAGCATACACAGCAGCCTGTTCTATCAAAAATTTCACATGAAAACCTTTACACCCTCCCTTACTGGAAATATTATTTTTCAACAAAGATGGATCCAAATGCAAAGCCTTGGAGACCCTTTCTAAATCAGGAAGTTCTTCAGAAGGATAGAAAGGAGCTTCTTCTTTAATGGCAACATCTAGAATAAGAGAAAATTCCTCCAATGTTGGAGCCAAAAGATAATCAGTGAATAGAAAACAACGCAGGTGAGGGTCATAGAATTGCACCAGAGTGTGCAAAGCCCTAAACTCGTATTCGGTGATGTTGCGAGCAAAATTCAGAATTCTTCCATACTCTCCTCTAAAGCCTGCCAATACCCCAGGTTCTGCCATAGACACAATCTTGTGAACAGTATCCATAAAAAGTGACGGGAACTTGTACACTATTGTCATACCCCAAATTTTGACCACTAAGATTTCCCATCATTGTGCAATCCATTAGCACAATATGGATGGACCATCATACCTCATTAGTCTCCCTAAAGGTGGGTGAGCATTCACTACAAACAGGATTTAGGGTTTCAAGCCCTCGCAGAGCTCTTAGACAAAGGATCAATCAAGGAATGACATGATCTTCAACTTGTCTAGCCTCTCAAATATCCCCAATGGATCAAGAGGACTCCTACTTCAAGGATTAAGCACAAGCCTGCTCCCTTCTAGGTGGATCAAGCCTCAGGATCGCCAGTGTCACCAAATTAGGGTTTGGTCGACTAGGGCCTCCATATGGAAATTTTCCTCTGGGCATGAGCCAATGCTTCAAAGCATAACCTAAAATGCTCCATGGAACATCATAAACCCCATCATCAAGTCAATTTAGCCTTAGGGGATGCATAGATCAAAAATCAGGAATTAGGGTTTCTTGACCTAATTAACCCCTAAGTTGACTTTTGGGACAAATCATGAGCCAAGACCTCAAGACATGATTTGAGGGTCTCCAACATACCACGTTGATCCATTTGCAACAATGGATTGACCCAAGAAGCTTGAGCAACAAGTTTCAATTTCATCTGAACCACAGTTAAGGTTTCGCGAGAAAAGTCAACTGTAGCTTTGACTTTTGACCAGGACATGCTCCCAAGCCATGGGACACAATTAAATACACCCTATAACACCCATGGAACACGTCCATCAATTTTGATTTAGGTCAAGGACATGATTTCCTAAAGGATCGCACAGTTTGGAATTCATCTGATAAAAAGTCAACTGTGCACAAAAGTCAAACTTTGACTTTTTGAGATTTTTCATAAAAATGGTTTTTTAACCTTAAAATGATGTTAATGTCTGATTGGAATCATCATTCATCAAGAAAAATCAAAGAAAGTGGGATAACTTGTAAAAGGGGTAACCATAAAAACTTAGAAATTTTTCTAAGTTATGGAATAAAGTGGCAAGGGTACCAACTTTGGAGGATCATAACTCCTAAACTACAAAGCCATTTCTTCCCATCCAAAGCTTGATTTTTAGCCCTCATGGCCCTCTACAAAAGTGTCAACTATACCTCATCCCAATTCATCATGGATTTTGAGTTATGGTTGGATCAAAATAGCTAAAAACTTAAAATTGACATTTTTCAGCACTTAGCAAAAATCTGCCTTGTAATTTCAGCACAATGTCCCAACTTCAAGGCTGTTTTTCTCCATGATCCAAGTTGAACCAGGTCTAGTGTCAAACATCAAAGTTGAAGTACGTCATCTAAGCTTTCCGGAAAGTCCTAGAACGTCCATGTAGCATACTCGAGCAGGGAGTTATGGATCTTACAAAAAGGCTTGCTGCAGTTGAATTTTTCAGGGCAAATTTGCACATTTTTTGTGCCACACGAATTTTCAAGCCTTGTCATCATTTTGGACACATCTAAGGATCAAATCCAAGTGGGATAATCTGATCCATGAACCTCCCAAGTCCAAGGAACCAAAAAAAGCATGCCAAAACCTAGAAATCCCTAAAAGTGGGACAAAACTCCAATTTTGGTTTGGAGCATTTAATGGATGCTTAGAGGTGGCATGAACTGAGCTTCCTCCAACTGAATTCAGTCAAGATTCCTCCAACAACTAGGGAACCAGCAGCCTGTGCTCTAACCTCTAGTCAATGGCTAGAGGAGACTTGGATTTTCATTGGCCAAACCTCTACTGCAGCCACCATTCACTATGGATCCCAAAACAAACTTGCTCTACTATAAATAGAGCTCATTTGTGCTCAGTTTGAGTACACCAAAGCCATCAAACAGATGCTTTCCTCAAATTCTCTCTTTCACTCCAAAATGCCTTCTTTAGTAAGGAAATTCTGAGTTTTTGAGTTAGAGAGCATTTCCATCACAGTTCATGATCCTAACACCTCATAAACATCATATGTAGGTGATCCAAACTCTCACAAGTGACCTATAACACCAACATCACAAAGTCACCTCTCAAAACCTCAAAATGGCACTTTTTTTCATTTTTCAAGCCATGTCTTGATTCAGTCACTTTCCAAACCAGATAAAACCTCAAACACACTCTAAATATCATCCTTGAACTGTCCCAAATGGTGCCACACATCTGGAACACCATTTGAGAGAGTTGGCATTTTGGCCACTTTTGACCATTTTGCGAGAAAGTGCTCAAACTTGCTCCAGAGGTTTCCAGCTGATTCCAACCATCCTAAAAGCTTCTAAGAGGTCACTTGAGGTTGTCCAAAGCATCAAATCATTTCTGGAACAAAGCACTTGGTAGGTTGCCCAAAATCTCCAAAAAAGAGGTAAAATTCACAACTTGAATTCTTTGAATCATGCTTTCCTTTGTTGTCCACATACATGCATCATATTGAACAATTCTTGAGGCAAAAATGTTCCCACTGTTTGCATTTTAACATGTTTATATGTGGAATTTTGGTTGTTTTAAAATCATGTCCAGTTCTGGTTTTTTTGATTGATGTGTTATGTACATTAAGTTTTAGTGTGAATGAGTAACACCATTGGATTCCTTGCGAAAAATTGGTCAAGATAGGTTTTTACGGATTTCAATTCGGATAAAAATCGAGAGAGTTACGCGTGTTGGAAATTCGACGCGGAACGATGTTTTCAATCGATAACAGTTCTGGTTTTTTAATTTCTGCGTTTTGTGTGTTGATTTTACGTGTGAGTGAGTAATACCATTGGATTCCTTGCGAAAAATTGGTCAAGATAGGTACTTCCGGATTTTGATTCCGATAAAAATTGAGAAAGTTATGAGTGTTTGAAATTTGATAAAAAACGTGTTGAAAATTAAAGTTTCGGTACTAGTTTTTACCCATTAAGAAATGTCGGAGATGATATTGTGACATCTTTCCTCTTTTTCTTATTTTCAAAACTCAACCAATTTTTTTTACATAGCAAAAAATCATCATTTTCCAATTCATACCCCATAATATTTTAATCCACAAAAAATCACAAAAAAAATATTATTTTTAATATATTTAAAAATAGTGTTTTAAATTATTTTAAATGCTTTTAAAATGATTTCTTTTTTCTTGATTTTTAAAACCAAAATGATTTTAAATATTTATGTGGATACAATATTTTTTTCATAAACCTTAATCATTATTTAATGATTTTTATTTGATATTTTTATTATTTTTTACTTAATTTTTCTTGGAAAAATGCCTTAAAAAATGAAATTGAGGTTTCTTTGATTTTCACCCTAACAAATCTTTTTCAGACTCTTTGGGCCTCTATTAGAGTGTAAGACCAAATCCCCTTTTAACCAAAAAAATTTTGGGCCTCACTTATTGTATAAGTCCCTCTGCGTTAAAAGAAAACCTCGACGCGATCGTCATTTTCAAACAAAAATCAACTGGGCTTCTCTTTGAGCTGTAAGTCCCATTTCTTTTCATTTTTAAACACTTGGGCCTCTATTAGAGTGTAAGACCCAACCCTTTTTTAACGAAACAATTTTGGGCCTCAGTTATTGTATAAGTCCCGATACGTTAAAAATCTCGGCGCGATCGCCATTTTCAAACTGAAAATATTTTGGGCCTCTCCCTGAGTTGTAAGCCCCATCTTTTGTACAAAAATACACTTTGGGCCTCTAATAGAGTGTAAGACCCAACCCCTCTTTTTTTTATCACTTTTTGATATTTTCTCATTTATCATATTATTTTTTAATGATTTGGAAAATTAATAACTCCCTCAATTTTGATTATTTTTTATTAGTTCTTTTTCTGAAAAATCACAAAAATAGTAAAATATTTTATTCTACAAAAAAATCAAATTTATATTATTTATTTAATATAGTTGGTATTTTTGTGAATAAATTCATTTTTAATTGTTTTTAAACATTTTAAAAGTGAACATTCATCTTGAAAATCAAAACTAAATAAGTTTTAAATCATCTTGTGATTAAAATCTCATTTTTCAAACCTTAACCAAAAATCACAAGTGGTTTACTTAAACTTATTTGATTTTTTTTGTCATTTTTTATTAATTTTCTTTGAAAAATTACTTTTAAAAAGTGAAAATTGGGGCTTCTTTGATTTTTAATCATACTCAAATGTTTCAAGACTCTTTGGGCCTCTAATAGAGTGTAAGACCCAATCCCTTTGTAAATACCAAAAATTTGGGTCTCAGTCACTTGTATAAGTCCCACGGTGTTTCCAAAAACTCGGCGCGATCGTCGCCCTTTTCAAAATTAACCATTGCGCCTACCCTCGAGTAGTAAGACCCATTTCTTCTCTTAAAACTCACTTGGGCCTCTTGAGAGAGTGTAAGACCCATCCCTTTGTACAGAAAACATTTTGGGCCTCAGTCACTTGTATAAATCCCTCTGTACAAATTCAACAGTGCGCTCACTGATAAAACCCTGGGCCTCTCCTTGAGCTGTAAGCCCCAAATCTTTTTATTTCAAAGCACTTTCTCCTTTGATTTTGAATATACTATTGTTTCAATCTTTCTTTGTTGAACAACTAACCAAACAGCATGGAAGCTCTACAACCGAGTAAGTGTTTACCCGCTTTCATTTACCGCTTTCATATGTATATAACTGTATTGTGGGGCTGTTTCATTGTAAGTCTCCTTTCATAAACTCATATATATATATATAACTATATTGTGGGGCTGTTTCACTATAAGTCATCTTTCATAAACTCATATCAACTGTGTAATAATAGTATAGATATTTAGAGTTTCCCCGGCAACTACGTCTAGCACTATGTAAAGCCGTTTCAATCACTCTTAGAAATAGTCTAAACTAGATCCCCATAGGATTACCAGACACAGTATTCCCTCCTCTTGGGGTTAAACAATATGGAGACATGAAAGGCAACATTCTCTGTGAACCCTTTCATAGACTGTCACTCGTAGAAGTTGTCAAAGAAACTCTATTCCCCAGAGATGATCTCTTCTCTGTGAATTGCATCTCTTGAGCTTCTTCCAAATTCTCGGACTTTCCTGACTTTGATCTATTCCCGGTGAATAGCATTGCCTTGAATTTCTCGGGGTTTGGGGACCCACAGGCTTCTTAAAGGCACTTGTCAAGAGACTCTACTCCCCAGAGATTATCTTTTCTCCGTGAATGGCATCTCTTGAGTTTCTTCCAAATTCTCGAACTTTCCTGACTTGATCTATTCCTTGTGAATAGCTTGCCTTGAATTTCTCGGGGTTTGGGGACCCATCGGCTTCTTAAAAGCATCGGCCTCTTCTTGGGCATCGTACAAGGACCCACCGGCTTCCTAAAAGCAACCTAGCCTCCTCTTGGGCATCGTACAAGGACCCTCCGGCTTCCTAAAAGCAACCTCGCCTCGTCTTGGGCTTAGTACAAGGACCCTACGGCTTCTTAGAAGTATTCACAGCCTCCTCTTAGGCTTCGTATAATGATCTCTTCCTCCGGGAATGATAGCCTCCTCTTGGGCTTCGTACAAGGACCGATTGGCTTCTTAAAAGTTTCCAGCCTCCTCTTGGGCTTCGTACAAATTTTCCCGACGACCTCCTAAAGGTATTGGAACAGAACTTAGTCATCTGCATAGAACAGTCTTTTCCAGAGTCTACTACCGTTTCTCAAAGCATAGTACAAAAGATAAAACTCTAGACTTGGACGGTCTAATTTCCTTGAGTCTCAAAGACATTCTCAAGCCCCCTTCAAGAATAGGAAGAAAACCCGTAGACTCGGACAGTCTCAATACCCTTCGGATTTCCCGCTTCCTTAAAGAACAGGAATAACCCGGATCCTTGACTCAAATCCTTGAGTACAGTGTTGCTCATATAAGAACTGATTTTCTCTTTCAAAATCAGTATACTGGACCTGTCACTTGAACAGTTACCTTTGCCTCCTCTTGGGCTTTGTACAATGATCCTTCCCAGTGGAGTCAAACAACGTTTAGCCTCTCTCTCAAGCTTTGTACGAGACACATAAGAGACTCCCTTATTGAGTCAATCACCCCTTTCGCCTCCATCTCGGGCTTCGTACAAGATACAAAACAAACTCTCTTGTTGAGTCAAATAGCCTCCATCTCGGGCTTTATACGAGATACCGAAAGACTCCATCGTCGGGTCAAAACCTTTTAGCCTCTCTCTCTCGGGCTTTGTACGAAACACATATTAGCCTCCTCTTAGGCTTTATATAAGAAAACCACTGGTTGATCCAATAAACCTTTTAGCATCAAAGTTGTGCCTCGTTCACAGTACACAAATATCAACAACTCCTTTCCCCTCCATCTAATCGCTGTAAGCGGTAAGCCTCTGGATCATCTACATCCATGCCACTGTCCCTCTTTTAGCATGAGAAATTCCTGAGGAAAGATAGCATTGCTCTAAACTGAGTTAAAGTCTTCTCCTTCAGGTTAAAATCCCTTATAAAGGAAATTATGGCATTGCCGGATTCACACATCCTGGTTAAAGTAATTCTCCTTTATAAACAGTTGTGACATACAATCCCCTCTTTAGAGATGGCAAATTCTCTCTAAAGTCAAATCACCCTCAGCTTCACATCTTGGGCTTTGAACAAGATACAAACCACCTTTCGCTTCACATCTTGGGCTTTGAACAAGACACCAAAAACACCCATTTCCTCCCATAGACTAGGAGGAACTACAAATGCTCTGATTTCCCTGTTTTGGTAAACGGGAACACGTAGGCATAAGATTGAAAGAAAAATCTTAGCGAGCACAATCAACAAAAAACCTAAATCCCGTACTCTCACATCAAAAAGCATCAGTCCTAACATCCTAATCCTTGTTCCCCGCCAGAAACCTTCTGCCAAGATAAAAAGAAAGAAAACCGTATTGGCGAAAATACAAATAACCAGTACAAGGGCCCCCCACATTGATAGCATTCGTAACCTAACAGACCGCTGTTTAAACTCAGTATGCAAGCAGGGTTAATTGGAGACATCTATTTCCCTTCCTTCATCAGCTTTAATAGGATAAAAAATGAATCGACCTGTAGTTTAAGCTCAACCGCAGAGAGCGACCAGCGCTTAAGAACCGTGTCCAAAATCGCTCGCTACAGAAAAATGGCGCCCACCGTGGGGCACAAATTCTGATTTCCTTTTTCTTCACTTGTGTGAATACCACATATTGGGGCTTCCGCCGGGGAACCCATTTTCTGTCAGGAACTTAGGATTCATAGCTTTAAAGGTCTAGGATGTTTAGGACAAATATATATACTGCTTTTCCTAATTGCTATACATGTTTATTTTTCTGCTAATGGGAATGCGGGTGATGCCGTATGTGGAAAGATTGAGTATACACTTAAGATAAGTGATGGCGACGAGGTCGACCATCAACCTCAGTGGAGGCTGACTAATGTAACCATTCTCTCACCTAGACAATGGGTCGGTTGTGATGCCTGAGAAGCTGAGGAGCCAAACCCTTTCGTAGTGCGGAAACTATCGGGAATAGTTGTTACGCGATACTACCCTCATTTGAGGCTGGTGATCTATTCTCGGTGAATGGCACTTACTCTAAAATTGCACTACAACTCGCTTGCGATCCACTTGTTGTTTTGCTTTCCTGGGAGGAGCTGATGATAATGAGTACAGGTACAAAAATCACCTTAGTATAAACCTTTGGGGATGGGTAGAGCCTTGACTTCATGACAACGACCCTTTGACCCCATGTTTTTTCTATGTTTTTGTGTGCTGCATTCATGCATTCATTTAATAAAACATTAAAACATTCAAAAAACTTCTCTTCTAGTCTCTCTATTTTTCAAATTAAACTAAGACTGTGATTGCAAATATCAGAGAAGAGGATTACGCTAATGGATTTCGGTAGAAGGAGAACTCCTACGTACACCTTCAAGGTTCCAAAACTAGGGGATTTGAGAAGGTTAGCAAGGATGATCACTAGCCTTGAGGCTTTCAGAGCCAAGTATGGAGGTTTGCTACCACTGTTAAGAGTCCATGTGATTGAGGGAATCATGGATGTGCTCATTCAATTCTACGATCCGGTTTATCACTGTTTCACATTCCCGGATTACCAGCTAGCACTAACGCTGGAGGAGTATTCTCATCTGATTGATCTACAAATCACCGATCGAGCTCCATTTTCTGGACTGGAAGAAATTCCAAAGAATCAGACCATTGCAAGAGCAATTCATTTGAACGAGTCTGAGGTCAGGACTCACATGACCGCTAAGGGTGGCATCCAAGGTTTGCCAGCCCAGTTCTTGACGAAGAAAGCCCTATATTTTGCCAGTATAGGAAACATAACTGCTTTTGAAAGCATCTTTGTCTTGCTCACCTACGGGTTATTTTTGTTTCCCAACATTAATAATTTCATCGATATCAACGCTATTAAGGTTTTTCTCATTGGAAACCCTGTGCCGAGGGAAATTTGTACAGCGGAGGGAAGATCACATGCTGTGTACCTTTGCTTTATAAATGGTTTATTTCCCACTTGCCCAAGTCCGCTGCTTTTTGGTGTTGCAAGAGTGTCTTACGCTGGTCGCAGAAGATCATGTCTCTTACCAACTCTGATATAGATTGGTGTAATAGGATTTATGAGGGAATTAGGATCATTGACCGTTGTGGAAACTTCCCCAACGTACCCCTCATAGGAACTAAAGGAGGAATCAACTATCATCCGGTATTGGTTCGCCGTCAATTTGGATACCCGATGAGACACATCCCACTGGGTGTTCATCTAGAAGGTTTTTTCATCAAGGAAGGAGAAAGTCACAGAGCACTAAAGATGGAAATAGTGCACGCATGGAAACACGTTCATAAGAAAGGACGAGAGTCTCTGGGAAAACCGGACTATGTCTCGGTGGAGCCTTATCTCCATTGGGTACAAACTAGAGCTCTCAAGCTAAAGATGCCTTATCCTCATTACGAAATTCTTTCGCCGAGGGAATTTGTCATGTACTTCATGACGGAAACTGAAAAGCTTCAGGTTACTCTCAACAAAGTTCAACGGGAGAGAAGGTCTTGGAAGAACAAGTACCGCACCCTCGACGTAGAGTGCATCAAAATACAACAATTACTGAAAGAAAAAGATGCTCTGATTGAAATTTTGGAGTAACATGATGTAGAGAATCAAGATTATCAAAGGAATTTACTCACTCCTTTCACTTGGCAAAGGAATGACAACCCGACAACGGCCCAAGAGCCCCGGTCAAAGAAAAGGAAGATACCAGAATCAGCACCCGAGTTCTCCTCAGAGAGGACTCGGGACCCATTAGCTTAAGTTTCTGTTTCCGCATCTTGTAATCTACTGTATTTCCATTTCTGTAATCCTTTAAATTTCAATAAAAAGGGGTTTCCCCACTGTTTGATATTTGCAATCTAATTGTCGAAGTTTATTTTGATTAAACCAAAAAACAATTAATATAATCATTGCATTCATCATTCTCACATCGCGAATTCTTCTTCTCTATGAATCTCACGTTTGTGTCTCGGTTCTAGAGTCAAACTGTCTCATTCGTACAATACTCAGGCCAATCGTCAGAAAAAGATGGATGATCTTGAGGAAGAGAACAGAGAGTTGAAAGAAGAGATCGACGCTCTAAGAGAGGATATGAGAAAGCTTCGTAACGACATTCAAGCCATGGCAGAAGCTCAGCTACAAAGAACTGTGATCTCATAGATCACCTCAATGCCCATAGTGGAGAAGAATGATCCTAGGCATCAGATGCCGAAAGATCGTCCCTGGGGCATGTTTGTCAACTATATCCCGGGAGGATATGTTCCTCCGATCACTGAGGATCAGGGAATCACAACAGAAGCCGCTGGGCCTGAAGGTTACAAACTTTGGGAAAGCGAAGACGCCAGGGGCATACTGAAGACTCCTGAAGGTTACAAACTTCGGGAAACGCCAAGATTTACTGCCGTAGTCACGGTACCACCCCTTGTGGTGCACACTATCCCGGAAGGACGGATTCCACCAATACCTGCTGGTAAAAAGGAAACTATGTTCGATAGAATGGATGAATTCCAAGAACAGTTCTTGGAAATGCAGAAGAAGCTGCAAGCCATTCGCGGTCAGGATTTATTTGGAAAGGACGCCGCAGACCTCTGTCTGGTCCCCAATGTGAAAGTTCCGCACAAATTCCAAGTGCCCGACTTTGAAAAGTACAAGGGTAACTCTTGCCCTAAAAGCCATCTGGTGATGTACGTTCGACTGATGTCAGCTCAGACGGAGAATCAGGACCTACTGATTCACTACTTCCAGGATAGTTTAACCGGTGCCGCACTCAAATGGTACATGGGTTTAAACTGTACTACGATCAGCACATTCAGAGATCTTGGTACTTCCTTCGTCCAACAATACAAATACAATTTAGACATGGTACCCGACAGAGATCAACTCAGATCAATGTCACAAAAGGACAAGAAAACCTTTAAGGAGTATGCTCAAAGGTGGCGTGAAATTACCGCCCAAATTTGTCCGCCTCTTGAGGAAAAAGAGATGACAAAGATCTTATTAAAGACCTTAAGCTCATTTTACTATAACCGAATGGTTGCCAGTGCGCCCAGTGATTTCACCGAGATGGTCGGCATGGGCGTACGTCTTGAGGAAGCCATCCGAGAAGGACGTTTGGTAAAAGACACTGGATCGACGAACGGTACTAAAAAATACGGTAGTGCTCTCCCTAAGAAAAAAGAGCAAGATATTGGGAATATCTCTCTCAGAAAGCAAAGGCGACGTTATCAACCAGTAGCAGCTGTAACTCCTGCTATCAACACTGCGCTTATTCCTACGTATCAACCTCAGGTTGCGCAGAGCCAACCTGATCAGCAAAGGACACAACAGCCTCTTCAGCAGACTCGTCCTCCATACAATAACAACCGTACAACACGACCATCAGGGTTTGATCCTATACCCGTGACGTACGCATAGCTGTTTCCATTACTGCTGGCTAAGGGGCATATTCAGACTAAGTCTCCTCTTACAGTACCAAAAAATCCGCCTTTTTGGTTTAAGGTAGATCAGACTTGCCCTTATCATCAAGGAGGTCCAGGGCATAATATAGAGACTTGTCTCAATTTCAAGTCCGACGTGCAAAATATCGTTAGGAGCGGGGTCTTATCTTTCAAAGATACAAATCCTAATGTTCTCACGAACCCGCTGCCTCAACACGAGAAGGCTGCAGTCAATTTGATATTTGTGCAATGAATGTCAACTTGGTGGTAATGTACTCAAGCCAAAGCCAGTATCATAATCTGCCGCGACACGATTACATTTCCTGTCTGACTTGCTCGGTAAACAAACAGGGATGCTCTTTCATACAAGAGGCCCTCCGGCGTCAGATGGATCTTGGATGGATCCAAGACTACCATGATAGGAACCCTTATCAGATCAACATGGTTCAGATCTTCGATATTCGCGTGATGAATACCAACCTGGTAGAGTTACATGCCGAACAGGTCCGACTCAGATTCCTAATATCACATGACTATCAAAGCTGTAAAGTGGGTTGCGAAAACGATCAGGGTTGTACCCTTGTCCAGGAGGCACTTCAGCACTTATTAAATCATTGGTGGATGCCAATCTACATGGATGAATATACTCAGCAAATTAGTATCAGTAACAGGAATCCTACTCGGCGTCAAAGTCAGGATGTCCGATCAGGGGAAGGTAACCTAGTGAGGTTACATTGTATTCAAAGTGGGCGGGCCAGGTGCCACCACACAATTACGACCGTTGTAGCGTCTGTTCGGAAAGTAACCAAGGGTGTTACCTTGTGAGAGCAGCTCTTCAAGGTTAGGTGGATCGTGGAGAAATTCGTCCATATCCGGGTTCTGGACCCATCAACTGGACGCCGAACTACCTTGCCGATCAAGTTAAGGATGTTGTCACCATCTCTGGTCGTCACCTGACAAGGGATGTTTTTGCCAACATCCCTCTACTTGACGAATCTAAAGTTCCCAACCGGGAACGGATCGAGATTACTTACGATGGTCAGAAAAATCAGAAGGTTCCCATAGTCATCTATTTGCCGGGACCATTACCGTATGAATCAACTAAGGCTATCCCTTACAAATACGGTGCAACAACCATTGAAAATGGAAAGGAAATTCCATTACCCTCCGTCGTGAATATTGCAGACATCAGTCGAGTAACACGGAGCGGTAGAATATTCAACCGAGGGGTTGGGGAACTTAACAAAGAAAAGGAACTTCGGACGGAAGCTCCCGATCCACCAGTCGGCCAATCCAGTAATCTCGACCTTTCAAAAAATGATGATGAGATGCTGAAGCTCATCCAAAGGAGTGAATACAACATTGTCGATCAACTGTTACAGACTCCTTCAAAGATCTTAGTATTATCACTGTTACTCAGTTAAGAAGCCCACAGGGAGGCTCTACAGAAAGTCTTGGAGCAAGCCTTTGTGGAACAGGATGTAACAATCAGACAGTTCAATAGTATTGTCTCTAACACCACCTCCTGCAATAATTTGGGATTTAGTGATTAGGAATTACCTGAAGAGGGTCATCGTCATAACATGGCGCTCAACATTACAGTTAACTGCCAGGAAGATGCTTTAGCCAGTGTACTGGTAGACACAGGGTCAGCCCTGAATGTTATGCCGAAGTCCACTTTGATGCAATTATCATTCAAAGGCCCTCCGATGAGAATCAGCGAGGTCGTCGTCAAAGCGTTCGACGGATCCAGAAAAACAGTTATCGCCGAAGTTGATCTTCCCATAACTATTGGTCCTCACACTTTCCAAGTCACTTTCCAGGTCATGGACATCTGGGCAACGTACAATTGCTTATTAGGAAGACCTTGGATACATCAGGCTGGAGCGGTTACTTCAACCCTCCACCAAAAACTAAAGTTCGTCAAGAACGATCAACTTGTCACAGTCTGTGGAGAACAAGCCTTGCTTGTAAGCAACTTATCATCATCTACTGGTATAGAACCCGAGGAGGTTATTGGAACTCAGTTCCAAGCACTGCCGGTGAGCAAGGACAATCATTTCAAAGGAGGAACCTCAATTTCCTCATACAACGATACTATCAAAGCGGTCGAGAGTACCGATACGACAGGATGGGGACAACTTGTCATTCCTACTGACAATAAAACAAAGAAGGGTCTTGGTTTTTCTGCAACCTGTACCCAGACAGCTGCCAACGATGAAAGTCTTCATCCCCTTCAAAACTTCTTCCACAGTGGAGGTTTCCTTCACCCAGTGTCTCAGGCAGTTCATGCTATCAATAAGGAAGATCCCTATGACACAGATGAAGAATGGAAGTCCTACCTTAACGAGGACGGTTATATGTCTCAGGAAGAGGTGCCTATGCCTTTTTGCTATCCCGCACAGAGTCCGAGATTTATACCAAGGTCAGACATCGAAATGATATATGGAGATTGTGATACAGAAGGATGCCGTGCTCCACCAAATTCATTAGAGGAAGACACTCTGATGAAAGATAACTTTGACCACAATGGCCTGATGGATGGCCTGCCAATGTGGCAGCCTTACCCAAGAGACTTGGGGCCAGAAAGTCAGCCGAGTAATGAAACTCAGCTGAGCATCATTGAACAGAATACCTGTGTCCCCACCATGTCATGGGATCAACACTCAGGTCATCTTGAAACTGCTCAACATGAAGATGAATTCGCAACGTTTGCAGGGTTTGAATTCATCAACTATGCTTTTCCTGAGGTTAACGTCATCGAGAGGGATGACTCCTCCAGTTCCAAAGAAGTTTGGGATACCCTGGGAGAACCAAGTGAAAAATACGACTATATGGTCAAGTACACTGCTCCTGAAAGCTCTCGTATCAGGCTCGAAGATATCCAGCCTACTGGATGGGGAGATACAGCTGAGAGCACAAATGCTATGGAAAATGCAACAGAGGAATTCTCCTACGACAACTCTGCTTGGGAGACAGATTCCAATGATCCTGCTCCACCAGAAATCAGAGTCATTTCTGAAGACAAATCAAGGAAGGTGCCAGATTTTGTGATTCACCGAGGAGTTCACTGCCAGTGGGTTGCCGTCGAGGTTCCGAAGGTTGTCCGCCAGTCAAAGTAATTGCCATCTTTAACCTTTCACCCAGCCCAGGTGAAACGAATGTTTTGATAGGGCTCGCTTTCTGTAAATTTCCCTCTTCGCTTTACCCAAAGCGACAGAGTTTTGTTTTATAGGGCTGTAGTTTCAAGAATCGACTGATCATAAATAAAATAATGTTGTTCTGTAATTTCCGCATTAATTGCTGTTTTCTTTTTTTGCTTTTTCAGAAAATGGTAATCCTAAAAAACATTAAAAATAGAAACAAGCAGTAAAACAAAACACTGCACACACTTGCATTTTCCTCTATCTCTTCTAAACACGAATCATCACGTCGTGCAGATTGCTTGTTTTAAACCCCATTGAAACATACGATCTAATGCCTTCTCCCAACTTTGAGTTCCCGGTATTTGGGGCTGAAGAAGAAGATGACGACAAAATTCCAGAAGAGATATTCCGATTACTCAGACAAGAGGAAAGGTCCATTAAACCTCACAAAAAGCCGTTGGAAACGATAAACTTGGGTTCAGAAAAAGAGAGAAAAGAAATTAGGATTGGGGCACTGCTCAGTCCAACTGCCAGAGAGGGTTTGATAAAGCTTCTCAGAGAATTTCCCGATGTATTCGCTTGGTCCTATCAGGATATGCCAGGGTTGGATACCAGCATCGTGGAACATCACTTACCGTTGAGGTCGAAATGTCCGCCAGTAAAGCAAAGGTTGAGACGCACTCACCCGGACATGGCCATCAAAATCAAAGAGGAGGTACAGAAACAGATTGACGCAGGTTTCCTCGCCACATCAGAATATCCTCAATGGTTAGCCAACATCGTACCCGTTCTGAAAAAGAACGAAAAGGTCAGAATGTGTGTCGATTACAGAGATCTGAACAAGGCTAGTCCAAAAGACGACTTTCCTTTACCACACATTGACATGCTGGTAGACAGTACAACAAAGTTCAAAGTTTTCTCCTTCATGGATGGATTCTCGGGCTATAACCAGATCAAAATGGTGCCGAAAGACATGGAGAAAACTTCGTTCATTACCCCATGGGGTACCTTTTGTTACAAGGTAATGCCGTTCGGTTTGAAGAACGCCGGGGCAACCTATCAAAGGGCCATGACTACTCTGTTTCATGACATGATACACAAAGAAATCGAGGTATATGTCGATGATATGATTGCTAAATCTAGAACAGAAGAGGAGCATGTGACCCACCTGCCAAAATTGTTCGAACGTCTAAGAAAATTCAAGCTCCGCTTGAATCCCAACAAGTGCACCTTCGGTGTCCGTTCAGGGAAACTACTAGGGTTCATCGTCAGCCAGAAAGGAATAGAGGTTGATCCTGACAAGGTCAAGGCCATTCAAGAAATGTCTTCTCCGAAAACTGAAAAACAAGTCAGAGGATTCTTGGGACCTTTGAACTACATCTCTAGATTCATATTCCTTATAACCGCCACTTGTGCGCCGATCTTCAAATTACTCAAAAAGAACCAGGATTACGTTTGGTCAGAAGATTGCCAAACCGCCTTCGACAGTACTAAGGAATACCTGTAGAATCCTCCGATTGTATCACCTCCAGTGGAAGGAAGACCACTGATCATTTACCTCACAGTTCTGGAGGACTCAATGGGACGTGTACTTGGCCAACAAGACGAAACCAAAAGGAAAGAGTCTGCCATCTACTATTTGAGCAAGATATTCACCGACTGCAAGACTCGGTACACGATGCTCGAGAAAACTTGTTGTACTTTGGCTTGGGCAGCCAAACGTCTTCGCCAGTACATGATTCGTCATACTACTTGGTTGGTCTCCGAAATGGATCCAATCAAGTACGTTTTCGAGAAACCTGCTCTCACGGGAAGAATTGCCCGTTGGCAGATGCTGTTATCAGAATATGACATAGAATACCATGCTCAGAAAGCCGTTAAGGGAAGTATTTTAGCCGATCATTTGGCTCATCAACCGATTGACGATCAAGAATCAATCGGGTTTGACTTCCCAAACGAAGATGTCATGTATCTAAAAATGAAAGACTGCGACGAACCGCTACCCAGTGAAGGGCCAGAACCAGGTTCCCAGTGGGGACTTATCTTTGACGGAGCAGTCAATCATTACGGAAATGGAATTGGGGTAATCATTGTTACCCCTCAGGGTACCCACATTCCTTTCACTGCTCGACTTAGGTTCAAGTGTACGAACAACAAGGCCGAATACGAAGCTTGTATTATGGGTCTCGAGGAAGCGATTGATTTAAGGATAAAAAACTTGGACGTATACGGCGACTCAGCCTTGGTTATCAATCAGATAAAAGGAGATTGGAACACATACAAATTAGGATTGATTCCTTACAAAGACTATGCAAGAAGGTTGCTACCCTTCTTCAACAGAGTTGAGTTTCATCACATCCCTCGTGATGAGAATCACATGGCTGATGCATTAGCCACTATCTCTTCCATGATTAGTGTAGGTCAATGGAATGACATACCTAAGATCGACATCATGCGCCTTGAACGGCCCGCTTACATCTTCACGATTGAAGCAGTTATAGACGACAAACCTTGGTATCACGATATCAAATGCTTCCTTCAGAAACAAGAGTACCCACCTGGGGCACTCAGAAAAGACAGAAAAACCCTCAGAAGATTGGCTGGAAGCTTCTTCCTGAGCGGTGACACTCTCTATAAGAGAAATTTTGACATGGTCTTGCTCCGATGCGTCGACAGACCAAAAGCAGACATGCTTATGAAAGAAATTCATGAAGGATCCTTTGGCACTCATGCCAACGGACACACAATGGCGAGAAAAATTCTGAGAGCAGGGTATTACTGGTTGACCATGGAATCCGACTGCTACAAGTACATGAGGAGGTGTCACAAGTGTCAGATATACTCCGACAAAATTCATGTACCGCCCTCAGATCTTAAAGTTCTTTCTTCCCCATGGCCTTTCTCGATATGGGGAATCGATATGATTGGCATGATTGAGCCCAAGGCTTCAAACGGACATCGGTTCATCCTAGTAGCCATTGGCTACTTCACCAAGTGGGTCGAAGCAGCGTCGTATGCTAATGTAACCCGACAAGTGGTGGTCCGATTTATCAAAAACAATATCATCTGCCGTTATGATGTTCCAAGTGAGATCATTACTGATAATGGATCTAACTTGAACAATAAGATGATGAAAGAGTTGTGCGCTGAGTTCAAGATCGAACACCATAACTCATCTCCCTACCGACTTAAGATGAACGGAGCGGTAGAAGCGGCTAATAAGAACATCAAGAGGATTGTTCAGAAGATGGTTGTAACCTACAAAGATTGGCGTGGGATGCTACCCTTTGCTCTTCACGGTTATCGTACATCTGTCCGCACTTCGACAGGGGCAACCCCTTTCTCTCTAGTATATGGCATGGAGGCAGTTCTCCCCATAGAAGTAGAGATCCCATCAATCCGGGTATTGATGGAAGCGAAGCTCACCGAAGCTGAATGGTGTCAAAGTCGACACGACGAACTGAATCTGATCGAAGAAAAGAGAATAACGGCAATATGCCACGGTCAGTTGTATCAACAGAGAATGAAGAAAGCCTTTGACAAAAGGGTTCGACCCCGTGTCTTCAGAAAATGAGACCTTGTGCTCAAGAAGATACAATCTTTTCTCACTGATTCGCGAGGCAAATGGACTCCGAATTATGATGGCCCCTATGTGGTCACAAAAGCTTTCTCAGGCGGTGCCTTAAGACTTGCAACCATGGACGGAGAGGAATTTGCCTACCCCACGAATGTTGACGTAGTCAAGAAATACTTCGCCTAAAAAAAAACGTCTCGGTGGATTGAAAACCCGAAGGGGCGGTCCAGGCAAAAGTTAGAGACATATAAAAAATCATCCCGATGGATTGGAAATCTCATAGTACAATCCAGGAAAAAATTAGGGATAATGGCAAGTAACTATGTTCAACAGAGGCAAGTCCCTTAGCAGCAGCAGCAGTTACATCGTCCATCGGAGGAAAACTCCAGTCAAGGTCATCTTCGACAGAAGCTCAGGATGTCCCAAATTCAAAGTTGGTAGAAGGATAGTGGTCGTTATGTTTCAACGTAGCCCTTTTCCCTGTAAATTACCATTTTCAAACTTTGTATATACTCTTTGGAATCACGCGTTTAGCTGATCTCCATCTTATCAATAAAATTTGAGCCTTTGTGATTCTGTTTGTAATTCTTATTTGTTTTAGCTTTATAGAACGACATTTTAACATGATTAACGATTCTTGAAATAAAACAAAAATGAATTTACTTGTTAAAACTTTTTCTGCTTTTTAAAAAAAATAAGAGATGGCAATTTCTTTTGAATGTTAAACATCGAAAGAACATCAATCGCGTCTCCAAAGGCGTTTGAACTTCAAAGTGCAGAATCAAAGTACTCATTCTACTCTAGTGCGCCTGAATGAAGGATCAATAGTGTCGGATGCGACTATTCCATCTGACATCTTCGGCAGAGTTCTCACCTCCTAAGCCCGACCAACGGTAGCTCCCAACAGGGACTGTCTCTCCTAAGCAAGGTGGAATTGCTATCTTGAACCAGCGATATTTCTACATGCCCCATTGGGGCCGAGTATCCAGTCGTGTTCATCCTTTAGTCTGTATGTTGCGTCAGTTTTGTCCGCATATACATACATACATCATGCATTATTGATTTGCATTCAGATTCATATTGCATCACTATCACTCTAGTCGGTCTTATCCCCTAGTGATAAAAGTCCTCTCAATCGAGTTGTCAGACCTTTCCTCATTAGGAAGTAAATCATCTAAGCAATCTCTCTCCCGTTTATCTCTGAATTAGAGACGGTCCTTGACTACTTTGATAACTTGAACCTCTGAAAAGTCAGAGAAAACTTTCAACAAATGTCGCTCTTCGCCATCGAAGACGATATCCTTGCTTTCCCGGATTAAGGAAAATACACAGAGAAAGCCTCATAATCAAAGATTCGGCAGCGCGCCAGTTTTGCTCCGAAAAAACCACTGATGAAAAGGTAATCGGCACCTCAAAATTGGATCCCATCATATGGCATTTCTCTGGAAAGATTCCGAGAAAAGTATGATGTAAGCCCCCAAACGAAAACAGTCTCTCAAGAGACTCGCTTTCCCCAGTAGAATCGACAAATGGCGTCTCCAAAACAGAGAAGTTTGTGTACCTCTACAACTCAGACGACTGGGTTCCCCAGCAAGTCTGACATCAAAACTTTTTCCACTCAAATGGCATCTCCCCGGGAAAATTCGGCAAGAAGTTTGAAGGAAAACTGCTACTAACAGCGTTCCTTGTCAAGAAAGTTTATTGACAAAAGAAACTGAGACCAGTTCCTTGGTAGGAAACCAGGATCGAGGGGAAGTTTATTTCAAAAGAAACTGAGACCAGTTCCTTGGTAAGAAACCAGGATCGAGGGGAAGTTTATTTCAGCAACTAAGACCAGGTCCTTGGTAGGAAACCAGGATCGAGGGGAAGTTTATATCAGAAACCGAGACCAGATCCTTGGTAGGAAACCAGGATCGAGGGAAACTTTACAAAAGAAACTAAGACCAGTTCCTTGGTAGGAAACCAGGATCGAGGGGAAGTTTATTTCAAAAGAAAACTGAGACCAACTCCTTGGCTGAAGACCAGGATCGAGGGGAAGTTTACCTTTTCTAAGCATCTTCGCTTAGCTAAAGAAGATGAATGCGTAAGCTACCATTCATAACCACCATCAAAAGTTTGGATATTCCGATATTTAATCCTCTTGCACCCCGAATGACCGAATACCTTCGTCATTCACACCTTCGGGTCCAAGAAGATTAAATAGGGGAATCTGTCATACCCCAAATTTTGACCACTAAGATTTCCCATCATTGTGCAAATCATCAGCACAATATGGATGGACCATCATACCTCATTAGTCTCCCCAAAGGTGGGTGAGCATTCACTACAAACAGGATTTAGGGTTTCAAGCCCTCGCAGAGCTCTTAGACAAAGGATCAATCAAGGAATGACATGATCTTCAACTTGTCTAGCCTCTCAAATATCCACAATGGATCAATAGGACTCCCACTTCAAGGATTAAGCACAAGGCTGCTCCCTTCTAGGTGGATCAAGCCTCAGGATCGCTAGTGTCACCAAATTAGGGTTTGGTCGACTAGGGCCTCCAAATGGAAATTTTCCTCTGGGCATGAGCCAATGCTTCAAAGCATAACCTAAAATGCTCCATGGAACATCATAAACCCCATCATCAACTCAATTTAGCCTCAGGGGATGCATACATAAAAAATCAGGAATTAGGGTTTCTTGACCTAATTCACCCCTAAGTTGACTTTTGGGACAAATCATGAGCCAAGACCTCAAGACATGATTTGAGGGTCTCCAACATACCACTTTGATCCATTTGCAACAATGGATTGACCCAAGAAGCTTGAGCAACAAGTTTCAATTTCATCTGAACCACAATTAGGGTTTCGCGAGAAAAGTCAACTGTAGCTTTGACTTTTGACCAGGACATGCTCCCAAGCCGTGGGACACGATTAAATACACCCTATAACACCCATGGAACATGTCCATCAATTTTGATTTAAGTCAAGGACATGATTTCCTAAAGGATCGCACAGTTTGGAATTCATCTGATAAAAAGTCAATTGTGCACAAAAGTCAAACTTTGACTTTTTGGGATTTTTCATAAAAATGGTTTTTTAACCCTAAAATGATGTTAATGTGTGATTGGAATCATCATTCATCAAGAAAAATCAAAGAAAGTGGGATAACTTGTAAAAGGGGTAACCATAAAAACTTAGAAATTTTTCTAAGTTATGGAATAAAGTGGCAAGGGTACCAACTTTGGAGGATCATAACTCCTAAACCACAAAGCCATTTTTTCCCATCCAAAGCTTGATTTGTAGCCCTCATGGCCCTCTACAAAAGTGTCAACTACACCTTATCCCAATTCATCATGGATTTTGAGTTATGGTTGGATCAAAATGGCTAAAAACTTAAAATTGACATTTTTCAGCACTTAGCAAAAATCTGCCTTGTAATTTCAGCACAATGTCCCAACTTCAAGGCTGTTTTTCTCCATGATCCAAGTTGAACCAGGTCCAGTGTCAAACATCAAAGTTGAAGTACGTCATCTAAGCTTTCCGAAAAGTCTTAGAACTTTCATGTAGCATACTCGAGCAGGGAGTTATGGATCTTACAAAAAGGCTTGCTGCTGCTGAATTTTTCAGGGCAGATTTGCACATTTTTTGTGCCACACGAATTTTCAAGCCTTGTCATCATTTTGGACACATCTAAGGATCAAATCCAAGTGGGATAATCTGATCCATGAACCTCCCAAGTCCAAGGAACCAAAAAAAGCATGCCAAAACCTAGAAATCCCTAAAAGAGGGACAAAACTCCAATTTTGGTTTGGAGCATTTAATGGATGCTTAGAGGTGGCATGAGCTGAGCTTCCTCCAACTTAATTCAGTCAAGATTCCTCCAACAACTAGGGAACCAGCAGCCTGTGCTCTAACCTCTAGTCAATGGCTAGAGGAGACTTGGATTTTCATTGGCCAACATTGACCAAACCTCTGATGCAGCCACCATTCACTGTGGATCCCAAAACAAACTTGCTCTACTATAAATAGAGCTCATTTGTGCTTAGTTTGAGTACACCAAAGCCATCAAACAGATGCTTTCCTCAAATTCTCTCTTTCACTCCAAAATGCCTTCTTTAGTAAGGAAATTCTGAGTTTTTGAGTTAGAGAGCATTTCCATCACAGTTCATGATCCTAACACCTCATAAACATCATATGTAGGTGATCCAACCTCTCACAAGTGACTTATAACACCAACATCACAAAGTCACATCTCAAAACCTCAAAATGACACTTTTTTGCATTTTTCAAGCCATGTCTTGATTCAGTCACTTTCCAAACCAGATAAAACCTCAAACACACTCTAAATATCATCCTTGAACTGTCCCAAATGGTGCCACACATCTGGAACACCATTTGAGAGAGTTGGCATTTTGGCCACTTTTGACCATTTTGCGAGAAAGTGCTCAAACTTGCTCCAGAGGTTTCCAGCTGATTCCAACCATCCTAAAAGCTTCTAAGAGGTCATTTGAGGTTGTCCAAAGCATCAAATCATTTATGGAACAAAGCACTTGGTAGGTTGCCCAAAATCTCAAAAAAAGAGGTAAAATTCACAACTTGAATTCTTTGAATCATGCTTTCCTTTGTTGTCCACATACATGCATCATATTGAACAATTATTGAGGCAAAAATGTAGTCCTTAATATTTATGTTGTGATCCTCCCACTGTTTGCATTTTAACATGTTTATATGTGGAATTTTGGTTGTTTTAAAATCATGTCCAGTTTTGGTTTTTTTGATTGATGTGTTATATACATTAAGTTTTAGTGTGCATGAGTAACACCATTCGATTCCTTGCGAAAAATTTGTCAAGATAGGTTTTTACGGATTTCAATTCCGATGAAAATTGAGAGAGTTACGCGCGTTGGAAATTTGACGCGAAACGGCGCCGAAAACAACGTGCAGTTCTGTTTTTTTTTATTTCTATGCTTCGTGTGTTGATTTTCTGTGTGCATGAGTAATACCATTGGATTCCTTGCGAAAAATCGGTCAAGATAGGTTTTTACGGATTTCAATTCGGATAAAAATCGAGAGAGTTACGCGTGTTGAAAATTCGACGCGGAACGACGTTTTCAATTAGTAGCAGTTCTGGTTTTTTAATTGCTACATTTTGTACGTTGAGTTTCAGCATGCATGTGTGATACCATTGGATTCCTTGCGAAAAATCGGTCAAGATAGGTTTTTACGGATTTCAATTCGGACAAAAATCGAGAGAGTTATGCGTGTTGGAAATTCGACGCGGAACGATGTTTTCAATCTATAACAGTTCTGGTTTTTTAATTTCTGCGTTTTGTGTGTTGATTTTCCATGTACGTGAGTAATACCATTGGATTCCTTGCGAAAAATCGGTCAAGATAGGTTTTTACGGATTTCAATTCGGATAAAAATCGAGAGAGTTACGCGTGTTGGAAATTCGACGCGGAACGATGTTTTCAATCGATAACAGTTCTGGTTTTTTAATTTCTGCATTTTTTTGTGTTGATTTTCCGTGTGCGTGAGTAATACCATTGGATTCCTTGCGAAAAATCGGTCAAGATAGGTACTTCCGGATTTTGATTCCGACAAAAATTGAGAGAGTTATGAGTCTTTGAAATTTGATAAAAAACGTGTTGAAAATTAAAGTTTCGGTACTAGTTTTTACCCCATAAGAAATGTCGGAGATGATATTGTGACATCTTTCGTCTTTTTCTTATTTTCAAAACTCAACCAATATTTTTTACATAGCAAAAAATCATCATTTTTCAATTCATACCCCATAATATTTTAATCCACAAAAAATCACAAAAAAAGTATTATTTTTAATATATTTAAAAATAGTGTTTTAAATTGTTATAAATGCTTTTAAAATGATTTTTTTTTCTTGATTTTTAAAACCAAAATGATTTTAAATATTTATGTGGATAAAATATTTTTTTCATAAACCTTAATCATTATTTAATGATTTTTATTTGATATTTTTATCATTTTTTACTTAATTTTTCTTGGAAAAATGCCTTAAAAAATGAAATTGGGGTTTCTTTGATTTTCACCCTAACAAATCTTTTTCAGACTCTTTGGGCCTCTATTAGAGTGTAAGACCCAATCCCCTTTTAACCAAAACAATTTTGGGCCTCACTTATTGTATAAGTCCCTCTGCGTTAAAAGAAAACCTCGACGCGATCGCCATTTTCAAACGAAAAGTAACTGGGCTTCTCTTTGAGCTGTAAGTCCCATTTCTTTTCATTTTTAAACACTTGGGCCTCTATTAGAGTGTAAGACCCAACCATTTTTTAACGAAACAATTTTGGGCCTCAGTTATTGTATAAGTCCCGATACGTTAAAAATCTCGGCGCGATCGCCATTTTCAAACTGAAAATATTTTGGGCCTCTCCCTGAGTTGTAAGCCCCATATTTTGTACAAAAATACACTTTGGGCCTCTAATAGAGTGTAAGACCCAACCCCTCTTTTTTTATCACTTTTTCATATTTTCTCATTTTTCATATTATTTTTTAATGATTTGGAAAATTAATAACTTCCTCAATTTTGATTATTTTTTATTGGTTCTTTTTCTGAAAAATCACAAAAATAGTAAAATATTTTATTCTACAAAAAAAAATCAAATTTATATTATTTATTTAATATAGTTGGTATTTTTGTGAATAAATTTATTTTTAATTGTTTTTAAACATTTTAAAAGTGAACATTCATCTTGAAAATCAAAACTAAATAAGTTTTAAATCATCTTGTGATTAAAACCTCATTTTTCAAACCTTAACCAAAAATCACAAGTGGTTTACTTAAACTTATTGGATTTTTTTTGTCATTTTTTATTAATTTTCTTTGAAAAATTACTTTTAAAAAATTGAAAATTGGGGTTTCTTTGATTTTTAATCATACTCAAATGTTTCAAGACTCTTTGGGCCTCTAATAGAGTGTAAGACCCAATACCTTTGTAAATACCAAAAATTTGGGCCTCAGTCACTTGTATAAGTCCCACGGTGTTTCCAAAAACTCGACGCGATCGTCGCCCTTTTCAAAATTAACCATTGGGCCTACCCTCGAGTTGTAAGACCCATTTCTTTTCTTAAAACTCACTTGGGCCTCTTGAGAGAGTGTAAGACCCATCCCTTTGTACAGAAAACATTTTGGGCCTCAGTCACTTGTATAAATCCCTCTGTACAAATTCAACAGTGCGCTCACTGATAAAACCCTGGGCCTCTCCTTGAGCTGTAAGCCCCAAATATTTTTATTTCAAAGCACTTTCTCCTTTGATTTTGAATATACTATTGTTTTCAATCTTTCTTTGTTGAACAACTAACCAAACAGCATGGAAGCTCTACAACCGAGTAAGTGTTTACCCGCTTTCATTTACCGCTTTCATATGTATATAACTGTATTGTGGGGTTGTTTCACTGTAAGTCTCCTTTCATAAACTCATATATATATATATAACTGTATTGTGGGGCTGTTTCGCTGTAAGTCTTCTTTCATAAACTCATATCAACTGTGTAATAATAGTATAGATATTTAGAGTTTCCCCGGCGACTACGTCTAGCACTAGGTAAAGCCGTTTCAATCACTCTTAGAAATAGTCTAAACTAGATCCCCATAGGATTACCAGACACAGTCTTCCCCCCTCTTGGGGTTAAACAATATGGAGACATGAAAGGCAGCATTCTCTGTGAACCCTTTCATAGACTGTCACTCGTAGAAGTTGTCAAAGAAACTCTATTCCCCAGAGATGATCTCTTCTCCGTGAATTGTATCTCTTGAGCTTCTTCCAAATTCTTGGACTTTCCTGACTTTGATCTATTCTCGGTGAATAGCATTGCCTTGAATTTCTCGGGGTTTGGGGACCCACAGGCTTCTTAAAAGCACTTGTCAAGAGACTCTACTCCCCAGAGATGATCTTTTCTCCGTGAATAGCATCTCTTGAGTTTCTTCCAAATTCTCAAACTTTCCTGACTTGATCTATTCCTTGTGAATAGCTTGCCTTGAATTTCTCGGGGTTTGGGGACCCATCGGCTTCTTAAAAGCATCGGCCTCCTCTTGGGCATCGTACAAGGACCCACCGGCTTCCTAAAAGACACCTAGCCTCCTCTTGGGCTTAGTACAAGGACCCTACGGTTTCTTAGAAGTATTCACAGCCTCCTCTTAGGCTTCGTGTAATGATCTCTTCCTCCGGGAATAATAGCCTCCTCTTGGGCTTCGTACAAGGACCGATTGGCTTCTTAAAAGTTTCCAGCCTCCTCTTGGGCTTCGTACAAATTGTCCCGACGACCTCCTAAAGGTATAGGAACAGAACTTAGTCATCTGCATAGAACAGTCTTTTCCAGAGTCTACTACTGTTTCTCAAAGCATAGTACAAAAGATAAAACTCTAGACTTGGACGGTCTAATTTCCTTGAGTCTCAAAGACATTCTCAAGCACCCTTCAAGAATAGAAAGAAAACTCGTAGACTCGAACAGTCTCAATACCCTTCGGATTTCCCGCTTCCTTAAAGAACAGGAATAACCCGGATCCTTGACTCAAATCCTTGAGTACAGTGTTGCTCATATAAGAACTGATTTTCTCTTTCAAAATCAGTATACTGGACCTGTCACTTAAACAGTTACCATAGTGTCGCTCCCGGGATTTTCATCCTAGTACAAACGCGAAAGTGGCACCGAACAGAGTCGCCAGCAATGTGTATTTATCCCAAGAGAGGGAAAGGAAACACCGCATAAACCTGAAGGAAAGGAAAGAACGTGGTCTTACGACCAAGAGAACTGGATTCGGGAGTCGGTTACGCGAAGGGAAGGTATTAGCACCCCCTCACGTCCATCGTACCCGATGGGATCCACGCTTGCTTGTTCCAATCAAAGGGTGATAGAAAAGAATACTGGAAAAGGAACTGAAAGAAAGAAAGGAGAAAGAAAAACAAATGTAGGGAAAATAAAAGAAGTGCTTGCATGGGCCCTACCCCACTGCCTACGTATCTCATCGGGAGCATGAGAATCAGAGCGACGTAGTTCCCCTCACTAGGGATGGATTGTTTGTATTTTTTAATGGAATACGTCAACGTTCGCGTTCTAGCAGTTTAGGTGTTGCGGCTCGCTGTAGGGAGACTTAGGCGTTACCTGTTTGCGGTAGAACGGAAATGACGCATCCTTAAGGAAGGAGTGAATAAGATGAGAAAATAATTCCCGAAGGAAAGACGTTATCGTTTGTTTTGTCTTTTAAGAGTTTTTTTTCATTTGTTTGCATATGATAGTGTATCCAAATCTTAGTCATTGGAATGTGTACGTTCTCACATTCCAAGATGGAATGAGTAAGAAAGCACACTAAGGGTGAAGAAGACCCTCACACTTAGTTCCAATTGTCAAGGTTCAAACACACTAGCATACTTGTGTTTATTAAGTGTTTTTGTTGATTATGAAGTGAAGAAGTGTTTTTTATTTATTTGTACCTTCAACAAGTATTGCATTTAAGTCCCTCATACAAGATCAAATGTTTAACATATTGACCCAAGATGGGGCTATATGCTACACATTCTAAGATTATAAGAGAAGACCCCTTATAATCTTTTCTTTATATGAAAGGCCTAAATGTAATAAATGCCTACCTTTATTACATATTTTGAATTTTCTTTGAGATGAGAAGATGGAAGACTCAAAGGAGGAGAAAAGGTAAAATCTATGTGATCTAAGACTCAATCCTAATTGATTAGTTAAGGGAGTGATCCTAAAGTTTAGTGTGGTTTAAGAAACACTATCCTAAAAAAAGAGAAGAACATAAGAAGCAACTTACTTCCAAGATGGAAGTTAAGTTGATCTTAAAGAGGGATGAAGAAAAATTAAGTGAGCAAAGAAACAATTAATCAGGTAAACAGAAATTAATCAACAATTAATCCAAAAATAGGCACTTAGAACCATGGTCAAGAATAACCTAGCTAGAATTAAAATGCTAATGAAAGAAAGAAGATTAAATTCTAAGTAAGAAAGTTAAATTGAGATTAAATCTAAAGTTAATCCTAAAATTAGTTCAAGTAAAATCTAAACTAATTCTAAAAACAATTGGATGGTCCTAAAATTAGTTCTAGTGTTAAAACTAATATTATCCTAAAATTAATTCCAATTAAATTCTAATCTAATTCTAATATTAATCTAATTAATTCCTAGAAAACTAATTATACAAGTTCAATTTTAAAACCTAATAAAACTCTAATTATCCTAAGTTTACTAACTAAACAATTAATAAAATCAAAACTAAAATCAAAACAAAATTGACAAAGAGGGTGTAAACAGAAAAATAGTGGTGTAAAAATGAGACCGGGCGCTGGGCTCTGAGGCCTTAGGCCCAACAATTTTCTATGTTGCCAGGGGAGGTATGAATAGCGTGTCTGGGGGTGCAAACAGAACCAGGCGCATGGGCCTTCATCAGCAAGCCCAATGTTTTCTAAAGCTACAGGGGGTGCCAGTGAAAAAACTGGTGATGGATAGCAAATAGGGTGTGTGGGCTTGTTGGTTAGGTCCAAGGAATTAAATCAAAAGCTGAGGGGTGCAAAACGAAACGGAGGGTGTGAAAATGAAAGGGAGAGTGGGCTTGAGCAAACCCGGTCCACAGTGTAGAGAAGTAAAACCTAAATCTACTTCTTAATAACCTCAGCATCATCTTCAATCTCCATTTCCTTTACCATTGCGCCGCCGCACCATACGCCACCCCGTACCTCTCTCTGTGAACTTCCGACCACACACACAGATCATTGTTGCACCGTCTTCATCCTCAACATGGCAGATGATCATGACTTCGTCCATCTCCTACCTCATCTCTCCGTTTCATTGCCACCTCCTATTTCTCCTTCGTCTTGAAATTCGCCGCCGTGCTTCTCACTCAGCCTCGCCGGCAACAAACCGTCTCCGCCGTGGTTCACCTTCTCAACCGCGATTCAATTCCGCTCCTCTCGTCTCAACGCCCTCAACGATGAAACCACAACGTCGCAACTCAATGTTCTATTCAGCCGCTCCGTCCACCTTCGTCAACTCTTCTCTCCGCCCTTGGCTTCATCTTGTTCGCTCGACCTTCTCAAATCGCGTCCTCACTCAAACAGTCTCCACGCCACACAACAACTTCGATCTCTCTCTCACGACGTGACGTTTAACTCGGAGTTCGCAAAATCAAATGAATCAACGCAAGTTACAAGAGCACAATCACATCGTGAAATTGAAGTTAGTTCGAAATCAACGTACCTATCGGAGTCGCTCCGATGGCGCTTCAACGGCGGCAGAGAATCAACAGAAAACCAGAGTTCTTCAGCTATATTTCTCTCTTCCTTCGATTTCTCTACATTCACTGCTAGTGTTGTGAGCGGTTCTTAATTTTCCGTTCAATCTTCTTCTCTTTCACTTTCTGCTATCACGATGTGTTTATGCAAAACTTTGAATCGATAAGTGTTGTTGTTGATTCCTCAACCTTCTGTCGCAGAGTCGTTGAGGTTTTCGCAATTCCTTTCTCGCGAGAAGAATACTGAAGGCGATGAAAAGGTTACGGATGAACTTGATTCTGTTACATCTTTTCCTTTTTCTGGTTTTCTGCAGATGATGAATATGGTGATAATTGAAGCTTGTTGAGGAAGATTGATGAAGATTGAAACCGAGAGAGTCAGAAAAAGATGAAGATTCGAGATGATTTTTTTTGGCAGGTGAATTTGTGTGTGATGAGAATGGAAGAAGTTGCAGAGAATTGGTTGAAGAAGATGAAGATTAGAGGAATCATAATTGAGAAAATGGTACAGAATCAAGAATGGTGAATATAATCGTGAAGAGTGAAGATGAAGAATGGTGTAGAATCTGTTAGAGTTTGTTAGAGTTTTCTGTTAGAAGTTTGTTGAAGAAAATGTTCGTTCTGTTAGAAAAATGGAGTTGTCCAAATTCTGAACTGAGAAACTATGTTATATACAATACAAAACTCTGTTATGAGTGGATTTTCTGTAAGTGAATTCCTGTAGTAATTTTCCTCTCGTAATTCTTTGTCACCCGCTATGTGCTTTCCTTTTCTTTGAATTGGTTAATCAAAAGATATTTGAAACAAAGTTTTGGATTAAAAACAGATTAAAAGTTTAAAATGGTTACTGGAATGGGGTAGGATTAAAAGTGGTATGTATAATTGGAATTTTTTAATCAAAAGCGGATATTTACTAAGAATGGATTCAAAACGGTATTTTGGATTTTTTGGATAAAAGGGATAAAATGGATTTTATAAATGGATATAGATTTTGGATTTAGAAAAAGGGAATGAAAAGTGGTTTACAAACAAATGAATAAAATTTGGATATATTTTGTGAAATGATTATTTGAATAAAATGGATATCCAACATGGTTATTAGTTTTGGATATGGAGATGGATATGAAATATGAATTGTGGTTTATGAAAATGGATTTAGAAATTGGTGTAAAATTTGGATAATGTTTGAATTAGAAATGGTATGGATATTTGAAATTAAAAGGATAAAAAGGAAAATGGATTAAAAAACAAATGGATATAAAAATTGGATAATTGGAAGTGATTTGGATAAAAATAGAAAACTGGATTAAAGAGTGGATAATTGAATAGAAATGAACTAAAATTGGATAAAATGGATTTTTGGATAATTGAAAAATGTATTAAATGAACATGAGTTAGAAAAAAGGAGTTGTGTCTCGAATTCCAAGCAAGTCACATGAGTACATTCAATCCACATCCAACTTCAGATCCAAAGTGACTAGGAAAACCTCAGATCATGAAGATTACAACGAGGAGAATTCAACCTCTTGCTCCAACTTACCCGGGAATAGAAACCGACTGAATCCCTTATGAATAAGGCTAAGAAAATCCTTTGATCCCATGTCTCAGAAAACCAATGCAATGATATGATTATGAGTTATGACCTAAAAATGCAGATGAGTGCAAAACACAAGCCAGAAAAAGGTTTAAAAAGTTAGGGCAAATTTTGGGGTGCTACAGCTGCCCCTATTCAATCAAATTGGACCTGAAAGGATGATAGCAACTGCTTTCAAACATTCATGGTACAAGGTGATTGAATACAAAAAAAGAACCGCAAAATTTCCTAGCCACAAGGAGTGAAAATGTACATGGAGCCCAGTCACGCCTCGTCAAAGGAATTTGACGGAAAGACAACATACCCAGAGAACCACATCGTCAAAGGGGTTTGACGGAAAGAAGAATGAAACCCGACTGAAAGGACACATCGTCATAGGGATGACGGGAAGACGACTCGGCCAAACGAAGCACATTGTCATAGGGATGACAGAAAGAAAATTCCACCGTAGGAACACATTGTCATGGGGATGACAGAAAGACCCAACTGAAGGAAACACATTGTCATAGAGATGACAGGAAGGAAACCGAAAACATCCGAAGGTACGAAACCTGAGCTCGGAACACCTCGTCAAAGGGTTGACGGGAAGAAACTGAAAACATCCGAAGCTCAGAACACATCGTCAAAGGGTTGACGGAAAGAAATTGAAAATATCCGAAGGTATGAAACCTGAGCTCGGAACACATCGTCAAAGGGTTGACGGGAAGAAACTGAAAACATCCGAAGGTACGAAACCTGAGCTCGGAACACATCGTCAAAGGGTTGACGGGAAGAAATTGAAAGCATCCGAAGGTACGAAACCTGAGCTCGGAACACATCGTCAAAGGGTTGACGGGAAGAAACTAAAAACATCCGAAGCTCGGAACACATCGTCAAAGGGTTGACGGAAAGAAATTGAAAATATCCGAAGGTACGAAACCTGAGCTCGGAACACATCGTCAAAGGGTTGACGGGAAGAAACTGAAAACCTCCGAAGGTACGAAACCTGAGCTCGGAACACATCGTCAAAGGGTTGACGGGAAGAAATTGAAAGCATCCGAAGGTACGAAACCTGAGCTCGGAACACATCGTCAAAGGGTTGACGGGAAGAGGACTCGACCAAAGGAGACACATTGTCATAGAGATGACAGAAAGAATACCTGACTTAGGGATCACATTGTCATAGGGATGACAGAAAGAAAACCATACGCAGAAACACATCATCAAAGGGGTTTGATGGAAAGACCTGACCGAAATGTCGTCATAAAGGGGTTGATGGACAAAAACTAGTCGAGGGTAAGACCGACGTATGATCTACGACCCAAAAGAAAGGTAACCGGCTAGGTTGATTGTAATGTCTGCTGGGGATATGTCACCGTCTTGATTGTGAGCTGATTCGGGCTTTCGCGCAAGGTACCAAATCCGGCTTATGCTTCGCATGCATATGTTTGAATTTTCTTTCTAGAGCGTAATGCTCCATATCAAATGGAAATGCTACGCGATTTGAGGATGCAATGATAACTATATGCAAAAATGCTGACGCATGCTCGGGCTACCGGGAAAAAGAAGAGTGTGCCAAGTACGATTGGACTTTGCTGGCAAGGATAGGTGAAACCTGATGGTGATTGTTTCTTTAAAGGCGAAATCTTTCTGGGTACCAATAGGGATTGGATTTTGAATGAAGTGCCAATAGGGATTGGACTTCAGGTTTGAAGGGAACGCCAATAGGGATAGGATTTTAGGTTTTTGAAATATACCAGCAAAGTGGACTGCGGATGAAGGATGCCGAGCGAGGTTGGGCTATGATTTTCTGTTTGGTTTTACACGGATTCATGCAATGCTATGCAAATGATATGCGATGATGATTATGCCATGACATGCAACAGGGGCACTCCAGCAAAATAAATGCTGAAGAGACGAGGCCAACTCCGTTGGGAATAACAAACTGAACCGCCTTCAAGGTCATAACTGCTCGAGATCCTGACTAAACCTCCATTCTGCAGGAAAATATGAACAACAAACGTCTGCTGGAGGAAACATCCTAGGAATCTTGCTGAAGAAAAGTGCCAATGACAATCGACCTTTGAGTTGCTGGGGAAAGCTAACCAACACTAAAAATATGCTTGGGGGACGAGGGTTGATGATATCAGCTCTGCTAGGGGACAACATTGGACTTACTCCTCTGTTTGATGCTTGCCTCCTACCCTTGCTCTGTTGGGGAGATGGGAACAACTTTCATAATGCTCTACTGAGTGATAAAAATCCAGCTATCTCTACTAGGGAGAGAGACTCTACTGGGGATGTCACGTGTTAACTATCAACGTGAACCCTGCAGATGTGATATGACATTAAGAAAGTGGCCTGATGCAGCATAACCTGTAAATGAACATGTCTTCAGGATGTCTCGTGACGATCCAACATATATTGCCCCATGGCTTTTGATTAACCGCCCTCCGGAGAGAATAACTTTTTGTGCTCTTAAGGCGGCTTGCCCCAGCCTTGAAGTGATTTGTGCCCCTGTCTGGCTGATCTGTGAAGGAATACCTCTGACTGACTGACCTTCGAGAGATTTTCCGAATCTCGACTTGATTGCCCCAGATTCTCGACATAATTGCCCCAGATTAACTAAATCTTAGAATGGATCGCCCGTTTGGTATGACTTGCCCCGGCTCAACGGAGTACTTGGGCACTTGGCACCTTAGATTAATCAATCTTTCCATTATAGAAACTTTCCTGATGTCAAGTACTGACTCGCAAGTAAAACAATTCGTTTTGAAAAGATAATTTTGATGCAATGCATATGACAGTTTTTAAATCCAAGTTTGTTCACTGGAAAAAAGTTGTGACATATAGTGAATGAATCACTAATCAAAATGTCACTGATACCAACATGAATGGCAAGAGAAACCTTTTAGGAGTCAGCTTCGACGCGATCTTTACCGAAGTATGCTTTCGAAATAACCTTGCTTCAATTAGGTCTTTTAAAGGTTGTAACGTGGCCTGGTTCGCGGTTTAAGAAAGAAAGGATATCAGGCTCAAAATTTTGTTTGTACCCACCCATTCTCCTTGATGTTCTCCAGTCCTACGTTCAGCTAACTCGACACAAACGTTCATCTTTCAACAAGGTTAATGAATAGTATGAGGATAGAAAGAACCCACACGGTTTTCGGAGTGACAGTCACCCCTTTCTCTTTGGTGTCTGCAGTCACACGACTTGTTCTTTGCTTGAGGATTTTTCTTTTGTAATCCTTTTCGCTTTTCATTCTTTTTGCTTTTGATATCCCTGATTTTTCCTGGACTGATTCTTTTTTTTGAATTTTTTTCGATTTCGAAGTCCAGCGGGATGCCCTAATTTTTGCCTAAGTCATTTGCTTTCAAGTTTTGACTTAGCGGGCTTTTTTCTCTTTTTTTTTTCTTTTGATTTTATTTTTTTGATCAAATCATGTGACACATGTTTGTCTTGACTTGTAAAGGGTTGAGACCATCTCACTCTTCGGTCGGTGAGGGATAACCATGGATGTAATTGATCCTCGAATGGGACGCTCCTTTTGAAATTTGAACGCTTGGTCAAATTAACTGACACCTACCCTGCCCCGGGTTAAGATAGAGGTTTTTTCGTTTTCAGAAAGAAACTCCTGCTTCTAGGCTCAACGGGGTTGACAAGGGATTATCTTCCTTATGTCTCCGGTGTTTGAGGAATTGAAACAATGCCTTACATCATCAGCAGAGTTTTATCCCAAAAGCATACAATTGGAAGTTCTGCGCCTTTGAATATCATCATCCTCCCTAGGATCCTGCTTAAACAAGCATATCATATCGATAAAAATGTATGAGTAAACACGACTGGATTTAAATCAAAACATGCATATTCATTTCATTACCATTATCAATTAAAAATAGACAAGTTTTACAAATGAGTTTGCACTTTTTAATAGAAAAGAAACTACAAATGCAAAGAAATGACATGATCTAAATGGTCGCCAGCTTCGGGGAACTGGGCTTTCCAAGCTTGATTTGCTAATGAGCTGGCCATCTTCAGAATTGCTCATCGAAGTCATTCTGATACTCATCTGCACAACTGCTCTCAGTGACTTCATCCATAACCTGGACTGATGAACCCACCTGACTGGATGAAGGAGAAATGTTTATCTGAATACCCTGAGGCGTGAATGAAAACATGTTAGAGTCAAGCAGTGTCTGAATCTTGCTCCTGAGCACCTTACAGTCTTCCGTTGAATGCCCCCGTGCCCCAGCATGGTAATCAAAATGGGCATTGACATCAAAACCTGGTGGATACGGAAAAGGCACTGGCTTCAATTCCTTTGGAACTATTAATCCACCTTCGATCAAATCTGGCAGTATTTGACTGTACGACATTGGCAGCTGAGCGAAATGCCTCTCTGGCTTTCTTGGCCTTTGTCGGGCGTGCTGACGCGGCTGACGGCGATATGATCGTTGACTCTGAGGAGGTCTCTGATTTGCAGAAGAATATTGTCCCTGATATGAAGACCCATAAGATTGCTGACTCTAAACAGTTGATATGTCTGAACACTGAGAACGAGGTGGTGAAGATTCCTGCATGGAACTAGTTTCTTCCTCGAATTCTTCCTGAGAACTAACAACTGATTCATTTTCATTAGCTTGGAAGTTCGAGATGCCTTGGAGCTTTCCACAATTGAGCAATCTCTCAATACGTTCTCCCACCATCACCAGGTCAGAAAATTTTGTTACCCCAGTGACAATCATCTTTTCCAAGTACGGCCCTTGCAAGGTATCCATGAACAAATCAACCAATTCTCTATCCGAAAGTAGTGGTTGAACACGAGCGGCTAACTCTCTCCATCTCTGAGCATACTCTCGGAATGATTCATGATCTGCTTGAGACAAGTCTTGCAAATGCATCCGGCTGGGAGCCATGTCAAGATTATAACTGTACTGCTTCACAAATGCGTTGGCTAGACCTGTCCATGATCGGATGCTACCACTTTCTAACTGCATATACCAATTCAGTGATGCCCCGCTCAGACTGTCTTGGAAACAGTGAATCATGAGCTTATCGTTGTCAACATGTGAGGTCATTCTTCTGCAGAACATCACCAAATGTAGCTTCGGACAGCTATCTCCTTTGTATTGCTCAAACTTCGGCATCTTAAACTTTGGAGCCATTACCTGGCCAGACACCAAACACATGCTCGAAGCATTCAAATCAAGAGTATCACGCCTCTCCAGGGCTTTAGTTTTCTCGTCCAACACACGGTATCTTTCGTCATCAACAGATCGTGGGTCCTTAGGCCTCATCCTCGGAACTACCCCTTGGACATCTGGCACAGAGAAGGCAAAGCTCTGATAATTTGTGGCATCAAGAGAAGAAGAATGTCCATCTCAGAAGATGGTACGCTCGTGTATAGCATGATTCTCAACCGGGATCTGCACAGGCTGAACTTGGGCAACATTGCTCGCCGGAGGTGGAATTACATTCTCATCTCTTTGAATATTGGCCTCTCCCCTTGTCATGGCGGCCATAGATTCCATAAGTTGGTCCAACTGATGCTTCATCAATTCAACATCGGCCCTAGTCACAAACTGATTCTGTTCCCCAGAGTTCATGATCCTTCCCAAGGTTGATTCAAGTCTAATACAAAAGTCGGGAAATCAAACTGCAGTTCAGATAAAGGATGGATGAGCTCACTGGTCTGGCCTGGAGAAAGGATATGCAAAAATGATGCAAGATGCAAATGCAATGCAATAAGACATGGGATCAAAGCTTCCACATATTCTGAATAACTGTTGTGCTGCTGACTGAATAAGCTCGAGGGTCTGTTCTGAAGAAAATACCGGAATACCAGAATATCCGAATAACCAGAAAACCGGATGATCAAAATACCAGAATACCAGGCTGATAAGTCCACACTGATAGGAAATCCAGAATACCGGGTATGTAGAAGGTCAAGGTTACCTGCAAACCTGTAAACAACCCGCCCCTCTCACATGTGGGTACTAGGATGTTCAGTATCCCGGGCTCTCAGGTCCAGAAATGATGATACGTTCACCATTTCTGGTTTGGCATCATCATCAATCGAGGAGGCCTTAACTGATTCTCCAAAACGAAAGGTCCTCAGCTTCTGGCACTGAGGTCGAGAAGCAATAGGACATTCATCCCTTGGGGTACAGTACTATCACCAATCGAGGAGTGCCTCCACTGATTCTCTTTCAAAAAAAGATATCCTATAGCGAGTTCCCAGCATTGGGTCCTCGGATCGAGAATGTGCAATGGGTTTGCCACAAAATGTGGTCTGCCACTATCACATCTCGGGAGGAGTGCCGCAACTGAGTCCTCGGGAATAGCCACCAGAGTCGACAGCTCTCTAGATCAACATCCTGGAATACGCAAGATGCGCACGCCATGATGGGTCCCAAGATAGCCTCGTCTAGCTGTGAATTTCGTGATTACCCACGTACACAGATGGCACGTAGGTCCCACTACTCTCCACTCTAAATCTAAGTGTATACTCGAGCCTGTGTACTGAGCTCATCTCTCAGAAATCCCATCCCGCCAAACAGAAAACAGCACAGTCCAGCACAACAGTAATAATATGATATGTAATCCTAAAAAGCAGTAAATACAGTAAAGTGCAGTAAGGCGATAAATAACCATACAATAAAACGGTAAATACAACACAACAATAAACACCCAATGAAAGAAAAACAGACAAGCGCTAGGATTGACTCGCTTAGGATGGACCAGCAACAGGACAACCTGTCCCCAGCAGAGTCGTCAGCTGTCGCTCCCGGGATTTTCATCCTAGTACAAACGCGAAAGTGGCACCGAACAGAGTCGCCAGCAATGTGTATTTATCCCAAGAGAGGGAAAGGAAACACCGCATAAACCTGAAGGAAAGGAAAGAACGTGGTCTTACGACCAAGAGAACTGGATTCGGGAGTGGGTTACGCGAAGGGAAGGTATTAGCACCCCCTCACGTCCATCGTACCCGATGGGATCCACGCTTGCTTGTTCCAATCAAAGGGTGATAGAAAAGAATACTGGAAAAGGAACTGAAAGAAAGAAAGGAGAAAGAAAAACAAATGTAGGGAAAATAAAAGAAGTGCTCGCATGGGCCCTACCCCACTGCCTACGTATCTCATCGGGAGCATGAGAATCAGAGCGACGTAGTTCCCCTCACTAGGGATGGATTGTTTGTATTTTTTAATGGAATACGTCAACGTTCGCGTTCTAGCAGTTTAGGTGTTGCGGCTCGCTGTAGGGAGACTTAGGCGTTACCTGTTTGCGGTAGAACGGAAATGACGCATCCTTAAGGAAGGAGTGAATAAGATGAGAAAAGAATTCCCGAAGGAAAGACGTTATCGTTTGTTTTGTCTTGTAAGAGTTTTTTTTTCATTTGTTTGCATATGATAGTGTATCCAAATCTTAGTCATTGGAATGTGTACGTTCTCACATTCCAAGATGGAATGAGTAAGAAAGCACACTAAGGGTGAAGAAGACCCTCACACTTAGTTCCAATTGTCAAGGTTCAAACACACTAGCATACTTGTGTTTATTAAGTGTTTTTGTTGATTATGAAGTGAAGAAGTGTTTTTTATTTATTTGTACCTTCAACAAGTATTGCATTTAAGTCCCTCATACAAGATCAAATGTTTAACATATTGACCCAAGATGGGGCTATATGCTACACATTCTAAGATTATAAGAGAAGACCCCTTATAATCTTTTCTTTATATGAAAGGCCTAAATGCAATAAATGCCTACCTTTATTACATATTTTGAATTTTCTTTGAGATGAGAAGATGGAAGACTCAAAGGAGGAGAAAAGGTAAAATCTATGTGATCTAAGACTCAATCCTAATTGATTAGTTAAGGGAGTGATCCTAAAGTTTAGTGTGGTTTAAGAAACACTATCCTAAAAAAAGAGAAGAACATAAGAAGCAACTTACTTCCAAGATGGAAGTTAAGTTGATCTTAAAGAGGGATGAAGAAAAATTAAGTGAGCAAAGAAACAATTAATCAGGTAAACAGAAATTAATCAACAATTAATCTAAAAATAGGCACTTAGAACCATGGTCAAGAATAACCTAGCTAGAATTAAAATGCTAATGAAAGAAAGAAGATTAAATTCTAAGTAAGAAAGTTAAATTGAGATTAAATCTAAAGTTAATCCTAAAATTAGTTCAAGTAAAATCTAAACTAATTCTAAAAACAATTGGATGGTCCTAAAATTAGTTCTAGTGTTAAAACTAATATTATCCTAAAATTAATTCCAATTAAATTCTAATCTAATTCTAATATTAATCTAATTAATTCCTAGAAAACTAATTATACAAGTTCAATTTTAAAACCTAATAAAACTCTAATTATCCTAAGTTTACTAACTAAACAATTAATAAAATCAAAACTAAAATCAAAACAAAATTGACAAAGAGGGTGTAAACAGAAAAATAGTGGTGTAAAAATGAGACCGGGCGCTGGGCTCTGAGGCCTTAGGCCCAACAATTTTCTATGTTGCCAGGGGAGGTATGAATAGCGTGTCTGGGGGTGCAAACAGAACCAGGCGCATGGGCCTTCATCAGCAAGCCCAATGTTTTCTAAAGCTACAGGGGGTGCGAGTGAAAAAACTGGTGATGGATAGCAAATAGGGTGTGTGGGTTTGTTGGTTAGGTTCAAGGAATTAAATCAAAAGCTGGGGGGTGCAAAACGAAACGGAGGGTGTGAAAATGAAAGGGAGAGTGGGCTTGAGCAAACCCGGTCCACAGTGTAGAGAAGTAAAACCTAAATCTACTTCTTAATAACCTCAGCATCATCTTCAATCTCCATTTCCTTTACCATTACGCCGCCGCACCATACGCCACCCCGTACCTCTCTCTGTGAACTTCCGACCACACATACAGATCATTGTTGCACCGTCTTCATCCTCAACATGGCGGACGATCATCACTTCATCCATCTCCTACCTCATCTCTCCGTTTCATCGTCATATCCTATTTCTCCTTCGTCTTGAAATTCGCCGCCGTGCTTCTCACTCAGCCTCGCCGGCAACAAACCGTCTCCGCCGTGGTTCACCTTCTCAACCGCGATTCAATTCCGCTCCTCTCGTCTCAACGCCCTCAACGATGAAACCACAACGTCGCAACTCAATGTTCTATTCAGCCGCTCCGTCCACCTTCGTCAACTCTTCTCTCCGCCCTTGGCTTCATCTTGTTCGCTCGACCTTCTCAAATCGCGTCCTCACTCAAACAGTCTCCACGCCACACAACAACTTCGATCTCTCTCTCACGACGTGACGTTTAACTCGGAGTTCGCAAAATCAAATGAATCAACGCAAGTTACAAGAGCACAATCACATCGTGAAATTGAAGTTAGTTCGAAATCAACGTACCTATCGGAGTCGCTCCGATGGCGCTTCAACGGCGGCAGAGAATCAACAGAAAACCAGAGTTCTTCAGCTATATTTCTCTCTTCCTTCGATTTCTCTACATTCACTGCTAGTGTTGTGAGCGTTTCTTAATTTTCCGTTCAATCTTCTTCTCTTTCACTTTCTGCTATCACGATGCGTTTATGCAAAGCGTTGAATCGATAAGTGTTGTTGTTGATTCCTCAACCTTCTGTCGCAGAGTCGTTGAGGTTTTTGCAATTCCTTTCTCACGAGAAGAATACTGAAGGCGATGAAAAGGTTACGGATGAACTTGATTCTGTTACATCTTTTCCTTTTTCTGGTTTTCTGCAGATGATGAATATGGTGATAATTGAAGCTTGTTGAGGAAGATTGATGAAGATTGAAACCGAGAGAGTCAGAAAAAGATGAAGATTCGAGATGATTTTTTTTTGCAGGTGAATTTGTGTGTGATGAGAATGGAAGAAGTTGCAGAGAATTGGTTGAAGAAGATGAAGATTAGAGGAATCAGAATTGAGAAAATGGTACAGAATCAAGAATGGTGAATATAATCGTGAAGAGTGAAGATGAAGAATGGTGTAGAATCTGTTAGAGTTTGTTAGAGTTTTCTGTTAGAAGTTTGTTGAAGAAAATGTTCGTTCTGTTAGAAAAATGGAGTTGTCCAAATTCTGAACTGAGAAACTATGTTATATACAATACAAAACTCTGTTATGAGTGGATTTTCTGTAAGTGAATTCCTGTAGTAATTTTCCTCTCGTAATTCTCTGTCACCCGCCATGTGCTTTCCTTTGCTTTGAATTGGTTAATCAAAAGAGATTTGAAACAAAGTTTTGGATTAAAAACAGATTAAAAGGTTAAAATGGTTACTGGTATGGGTTAGGATTAAAAGTGGTATGTATAATTGGAATTTGTTAATCAAAAGCGGATATTTACTAAGAATGGATTCAAAATGGATATTTTGGATTTTTTGGATAAAAGGGATAAAATGGATTTTATAAATGGATATAGATTTTGGATTTAGAAAAAGGGAATGAAAAGTGGTTTACAAACAAATGGATAAAATTTGGATATATTTTGTGAAATGATTATTTGAATAAAATGGATATCCAACATGGTTATTGGTTTTGGATATGGAGATGGATATGAAATATGAATTGTGGTTTATGAAAATGGATTTAGAAATTGGTGTAAAATTTGGATAATGTTTGAATTAGAAATGGTATGGATATTTGAAATTAAAAGGATAAAAAGGAAAATGGATTAAAAAACAAATGGATATAAAAATTGGATAATTGGAAGTGATTTGGATAAAAATAGAAAACTGGATTAAAGAGTGGATAATTGAATAGAAATGAACTAAAATTGGATAAAATGGATTTTTGGATAATTGAAAAATGTATTAAATGAACATGAGTTAGAAAAAAGGAGTTGTGTCTCGAATTCCAAGCAAGTCACATGAGTACATTCAATCCACATCCAACTTCAGATCCAAAGTGACTAGGAAAACCTCAGATCATGAAGATTACAACGAGGAGAATTCAACCTCTTGCTCCAACTTACCCGGGAATAGAAACCGACTGAATCCCTTATGAATAAGGCTAAGAAAATCCTTTGATCCCATGTCTCAGAAAACCAATGCAATGATATGATTATGAGTTATGACCTAAAAATGCAGATGAGTGCAAAACACAAGCCAGAAAAAGGTTTAAAAAGTTAGGGCAAATTTTGGGGTGCTACACTTAGCCTCCTCTTGGGCTTTGTACAATGATCCTCCCCAGCGGAGTCAAAAAACATTTAGCCTCTCTCTCGGGCTTTGTATGAGACACATAAGAGACTCCCTTATTGAGTCAATCACCCCATTCGCCTCCATATCGGGTTTCGTACGAGATACAAAACAAACTCTCTTGTTGAATCAAATAGCCTCCATCTCGGGCTTTATACGAGATACCGAAAGACTCCATCGTCAGGTCAAAACCTTTTAGCCTCTCTCTCGGGCTTTGTACGAGACACATATTAGCCTCCTCTTAGGCTTTATATAAGAAAACCACTAGTTGATCCAATCAACCTTTTAGCATCAAAGTTGTGCCTCGTTCACAGTACACAAACATCAACAACTCCTTCCCCTCCATCTAATCGCTGTAAGCGGTAAGCCTCTGGATCATCTACATCCATGCCACTGTCCCTCTTTTAGCATGAAAAATTCCTAAGGAAAGATAGCATTGCTCTACACTGAGTTAAAGTCTTCTCCTTCAGGTTAAAATCCCTTATAAAGGAAATTATGGCATTGTCGGATTCACACATCCTGGTAAAAGTAATTCTCCTTTATAAACAGTTGTGACATACAACCCCCTCTTTAGAGATGACAAATTCTCTCTAAAGTCAAATCACCCTCAGCTTCACATCTTAGGCTTTGGACAAGATACAAACCACCTTTCGTTTCACGTCTTGGGCTTTGAACAAGACACCAAAAACACTCATTTCCTCCCATAGACTAGGAGGAACTACGAACGCTCTGATTTCCCTGTTTCGGTAAATGGGAATACGTAGGCATAAGATTGAAAGAAAAATCTTAGCGAGCACAATAAACAAAAAACCTAAATCCCATACTCTCACATCTAAAAGCATCAGTCCTAACATCCTAATCCTTGTTCCCTGCCAGAAACCTTCTGCCAAGATAAAAAGAAAGAAAACCGTATTGGCGAAAATACAAATAACCAGTACAAGGGCCCCCCACATTGATAGCATTCGTAACCTAACAGACCGCTGTTTAAACTCAGTATGCAAGCAGGGTTAATTGGAGACATCTATTTCCCTTCCTTCATCAGCTTTAATAGGATAAAAAATGAATCGACCTGTAGTTTAAGCTCAACCGCAGAGAGCGACCAGCGCTTAAGAACCGCGTCCAAAATTGCTCGCTACAACTATGATGTTCTTTCACTTCTCAGTACTCATCCTTAATAGTCTTCAAAAACCAGAATCAAAGTTAGGATGCAACCCTGCAAATGAACAAACATGTTAGGATGCAGAATGATGATGCAAATGCACACATGGGATCAAGGATGCCACACAGACTAGACAACTGCTGCACTGAACCACTGTATAATCTCAAAGTTCTGCCCAAATACCCAGAATACCAAAATAACCATAGTGCCACACTGATAAATCTGCTGATCAGAAAACCGGGTATGTTGAAGGTCAAGGTTACCTGCAAACCTGTAAACACCCTACCCTCTCACATGTGGGTACTAGAAAGCCGAGGATCCTCAATATCACGGGCTCTCAGGTCGAGAAATGATGATACGTTCACCATTTCTGGTTTGGCATCATCACCAATCGAGGAGGCCTCAACTGATTCCCCTCAAAAGAAAACATCCTATGGCAAGTCCTCAGCTTCGGTACTGAGGTCGAGAAGCAATAGTACATTCATCCCTCGGGGTACAGTACTATCGCCAAACGAGGAGTGCTTCCACCGATTCTTTCCCAAAAGGAAACCCTATAGCAAGTTCCCAGTATTAGGTCCTCGGATCGACATGTGTAATGGGTTTGCCATTTCTGGTCTGCCATTATCACGTCTCGGGAGGAGTGTCGTTACTGCGTCCTCGGGAATGGTCGCCAGAGTCGACAGTTTTCCAGGTTACATTCAATCATCTGCACCAATGCGTAGGATAGAACATTACCAAAGAGAACCTCGCCTGGATGTGGAATTTTCATGTATACTACGTCTAGCCAAATGCCACACAAGTCACACTACTTACTACGCTAATCCTACGTGTATGCTCAAGCCTGGGCATTGGACTTATCTCTCAGAACTCCCAACCCGCCAAACAAAAAGACAGTGTAGCTGCTGATGATAATATGCAATGCAGAAATGCGGTAAAAATAAAATTCAACAAATAAAGCAAAACAAAAAACAAAAACACCCAAAGAGAACAAAGACAAGCAAGCGCTAGGATAGACTCGCTAAAGGGGATGGACCAGCATAGGTCAACCAGATTCCCCAGCAGAGTCGCCTGCTATCGCTCTCAGGATTTTCATCCAGGTACAAAAGCGAAAGTGGCGCGGAAAATAGAGTCGCCAGCCGTGTAAATTTATCCCAGGAAAGGGAAAGGGAACACCGCATAAACCATAGGAAGAGGTAAAGGAATGGTCATCGCAACCATGGCCTGGGTTCGGGAGTTGGTGACGCGAGGGGAAGGTGCTAGCACCCCACGCGTCCATCGTACTCGATGGGATCCACGCTTGTTGTCTATTCTAAGGGTGAGTTATCCTAATATCTATGGCTGCACTAAAACGGGGGAGGGAAAAACTAAGACTGACTCGGTAGGACGTCGACGTCCTAGGCCTAAGTACCCCCTTTGTGTAATGGGGAATTCAGAGTCAACGTAGTTCGGACCAAGTTCTTTTTGTGTTTTTTTATGAGCGACGTTAAGTTCGAGTCCGACAGTTAGGGTCGATGCCTGTTTGCGACTCAGACGGAAAGTAACGTGCCCTTTTTTAAAATAGCCTTTAGTTTGACGATCCCGCAGGATAAAAAGGTTTGAAGTTTGTTTGTATTTTTTAGGACAGAAGTCACTTGAGTTAGTTCATAACTCAACTTGAACCAAAGTCTATTACACGGGAACGAATGCGTCGCATGGTCGTCCCCAATGGGACGTATGCTCAACACTCTAGAAGAGAGAAGGGGGACCCCTCAATCTTCATTTCCTATGTTTAAGGCTTGTGTGCAAGGTGAGTTGACCTTATTAAGTATCTTAGAGATTGTTATGAGATGAGAAGAGGGACTCAAAAGAAAAGAAAAAGACTACGGGGAAAACTCTATCCTAATGTTATCATGCAAAGATGGCCCTAAGGGGAGGTTTGACAACAACCTAAGCCTAAAGAAAAGAAAAGATGAGAGAAAGAAAGATTGAGGGTGGACATGGATAACTACCCACACCCTCAAATAACTTACCTCAGCCCCTGCATAAAAGGTTAGTACAAACTGATATAAGTGACAATAAGACAAATGAAACTCAAACAAATCACAAACCAAAGAGAGATGGTTATAAACCAAATGGAACTCAACCAAGAAAGAATTTGGATGACCTAAACATGAATTATGAAGTCAAAGAAGCAAACCCAAACAATGGCACAAGTGCCTTTTCAAACAAGTAATCAGACATGGTCAAAGATATGCATACAAGAAGATCTCAAACAAAGAGCAATCAAACAATTAGCAGAACATCTTCTAAAATTACCAAATTAAATATCAAAATAGCTCAACCAGAAACAAACAACATATTAAAAACTCATGCAAAAATTCACAATATAGGTCACCCAAACAATTATGCAAAGTTCAGACAAGAAACATGACTCAATATGCAAAAGAAAAGAACTAAAATGCAATATGAAATGACTTTAAAAATGAGGGAAAAATATTTTAATGCAGCTCAATGTGTTGGTGAAGCAATGCAAAAAGAATGAGTTCAAAATGTTTTATGAATGATGAGAAATAAATTTTACAATGCAATCTGTGCAAAATGAAACAAATTAAAAAAAAATTATTAAAATAATTAATTCAGACGCCAAAAATAAAATAAAATAATAAAATAAAATTTGGGAAAATTTTATAAAACTATACATATGATTCATGAATTTTTTGGGAATTTTTTAATGCACAAAACTATATTTTAAAAATAAAAATGAAATGCAATAATAAAATAAAAATGAAAATAAAGGAATAAACATGGGGGGTGTATGCAGCAATAACTCACGTTGAAAATTGACATGGGCTTAAAGGAGGGGGCGTAAATAGAAAGCCCGAAACTTAAATCCATCAGCAAAAATAAAATAAAAAAAAGGAGAACACATGGACTCAGTCAACTGATTTGACTCAGCATCCATCATAGGATCAATCCAACGCGCCATCTCTAGTCAACAAAATCACCACGTATTCATGATGAACGCTCCAGATCAAAAACACACCATAAACACGTACACACGCGCACACTAAATTATCAGAAATAAAAAGGTCACACGTGAGAGGCACATGGAATCATTAATGTGCTGGCACCTTACAAGCCAAAGGATCAAACCAACGTCTAAGATTAGTCAACATTTAACATGATGGATGGTTTGGATTTGAGGAACACAATACTTACCATGGGATAGAACACACATAGCCAATAACATAAAAACAAATTTTAAAATGCGTGGCAATATATGGGCCACACGATCAAGGCAATCAATGGCTCAGGCTTCGTCTTCCTCACATAAACCCTAGCCTCGCCGGAAACCTTACCAGTCGCCGGAGCTAGGGCTCCGGTCACCACTTCCGGCCACCTGCAACCAAGATTTCTCTAGAAAACGCAAAGGAGTACACTATTCTGACCAGAATTTAATGAGGATCACGAATATCAAATTATTTTTCACAAACAACCATCACATAAAGAGATTCGAACGAAACAAGTTAGGGTTCAAAAAGTTCAAACTCGTCATACAAACAATATAAACGTCCAAACTCAAAACAAACTATATCAGGATTATCAGTGAATGTCACACATCATTATGCGCATCAAAAAGAGGAGTTTTAAGAGCATGCAAATTATCACTAACCTGAGATCAAGCAATCCGTATCCTTTCCTTTAGCTTCCAACGATGGGTGGTTTGTGCTCTATGGATTCCAAGGATGAAGACTGTGAAAGAATTTCGCCCAAAGCCTTTGTGGATTGTGAGATTCAAATGAGAGAAGAATTAGGGTGCACACTTGAAAATCTCCACCAAATAATGTGTCTTCCCCCTAACCGGTGCATGAGTTAGCTTAAATACTTAGGGTTAATCCATTGATCATCACTTGGGCCTTGTTAATTCCTCACTTAATGAGTTTAGAGTGATTTTGGAAATTTGCAATTATGTGAAACACACCCTCCTCCATGCATGTACACCCAAGAATTTTATGATGGATCACTTATTTAACAATTGCTAATCACACCTGAATTGGATTTGGGCCTTGAGATGTCTTGGTTCATGAGTTTTCAATGATCTTGCAATTTTGCATAATGGAAAATAAGTGATGAATAAACCATGGATCCACTTGATTCAGAGGCCAAAAATGATCCTTATGGATTGTTCTTTGATGTTAGAATGTGGCTTGAAACAAAGGAATCAATTATAGGTCACTATGTCCCAAAATACAAAAGTTGTGAAAATGGAACCATGGGAAAACCCTAAAAACCACCTTGCCTTCTTTTGATCATAACTTGAGTTTCACAAATGATATGGAGACCATCTAGTACTTGTTGGAAAAGGGAGAAAAATATATTCAACTTTCATGTTTTAGGAAAATTCACTTGAAGCTTCTTTGATGATGAAAAATCATGTTGAAAGTAGTGTAAGAACTTGCCCGAAATGGAAACTTTCAAATTATAGGTCTTTTCCATATTTAGTAACTTTTGTACCAACCCTTGATTCTTGATAAATGGTATGAAACTTGACCCTTGAAGACCATATGAGGATGTGAGACCTTGAAAACCTTGAAGAGAACCTCAAAATTTCACAGTTGACTTTTCCCCAATTCTCCTGATTCCCAATCCATTGGCCAATTGAACTTCTCATGAACCAAACTGTTGGACAATCTTCCATTCCTAGATACTTAGGGACCCAAGGAATACCATGGAATCAAGTCTTGCCCAAAAAATCAGAAATAGACTGACTTTATAGCAAACCCTAATTTTGGTACCCTCAGTCTAGGAGGAAATAACACAGTCTCCAAATCCAAATTCCTCTGAATATGATGTGTATCCTCTCCAACAAAGATAAGATATGCCATTTGGTGATGATAAAAACCCAAGAAGCTTGCCCATTGGAGCAATAAACCCAAGAATCTGAAAAACCCTAATTTCTGCACTAGTTAGGAGAGAGTGATCCACTTGAGATCTCTTGGACAATATAAGGACTCTTGCTTGACCCTTTGAAGAACATCTTCTCCTCTTGAACTTGCCTCAGGCACCTTGGCCCCATGCTAAGAACCAATGATATGCACACATGATAATGCAAAAATGAAATGAAACATAAGCCAGTTAGTACTAAAGGTAGGAGAGCAAATTTTGGGGTGCTACAGGAAGTAGTCTTGTCATCTGACTCTGACTTGCCCCAGCATATCAGAACGGTATGCCCCTGGTTAACTGTCTCTTGGAGAGGTTGATTTCTTGTGCTCTAGAGGTGGCCTGCCCCAATGTGAGCTCTGAAGTAGTTTTTCCCCTGGCTGATCGATCTTTGGAGGAATGCCCCTGACCAACTGCTCTTTGAGAGATTTGTCGAATCTTGACGTAATTGCCCCAGATTGGCTGAATTTTGAGGTTAGTTGCCCTTTTTCTCAATGGAGTTTTTAAGCGTTTTGCCCCTTGAGATGATCCAACTTTCCATTGCGGAAACTTTCGTGATGTCAAGTACTGGTTCGCAAGTAAAAATGTTGGTTTTCCAAATGATAATGCTAATGCCATGCATATGTCAGCTTTGAAATCAAAGTATGTTCACTAAGATTATGGCATATAGTGAATGAATCACCATTTAGAATGCCATGTCAATAGCAGCAAAAATGATAAGCAAATCTTTGGGAGTCAGCTTTGACTTAATCCCACTGTAGTATACTTTCAAAATAAACCCTGCTTCAGTTAGGTCTTTTGAGGGTTGTAACGTGGCCTGGTTCATGGTTTAAGAAAGAAAGGATATAAGGCTCAAAAATTATTTTAACCCACCCATTTTACTTGATGTTCTCCAACCCTACGTTCAGCTAGTTTGACACAAACATTTACCCTTTCAAAAAAAGGGATTTGAACAGTAGCTGTGATGGTAGAGGAACTGACGAGGGTTTGGAACGACAATCACTCACCTTTTGCTTTTGTCACATGTGATCACACGAACTTGTTCTTATTGAGGATTTTTCTCTTTTGATTCGCTGCTTTACTCTTTTTGTTTTTCCAAATTTTTGCGTAGACTAATTTTTTATTTTATTTGGCAGTCTATCGGGATGCCCCAATTTTTGCCTAAGTCATTTGTTTTTGACTTAGCGGGCTTTTTTTTCTTCTTGCTTTTGTGATTTTGATTTTGATTTTTTTTTAATAAAATCGTGTGACATGTGTTTGTTTGATTTGTAAAGGGTGAATTGTGACTGCCTCATTCCTTTGGTTGGTGAGGGATAACCGTTGTGAATCTGTGATTTTTCCGACCTCTTACGAGGGATAGGACGTGGTTAATCCGCAGATGGGGTACTCCTCTTTTGAAATTTGAACGCATGGTCAAACTAACTGAAGACTACCCTGCCCCTGGTTAAAATTTAAGGGTTTTGTGTGTACAGAAAGAAACTCCTACTTCAAGGCCCAAAGGGGTTGACTAGGGATTATCTTCCTTATACCTCCAGTGTTTGGGGATTTGAACGAATGCCTTACATCGTCAGCAAGGTTTTATTCAAAAGCATACAGACAATGATATCATGTCTTTTGATTTCATCATTCTCTTTTTAAATTTTGGTTTATTAAATGTGCGATACTGATGAAAAGTATGAGTGAAAAAGAATGAGTTTTTTCAAAACATGCATATTCATTTCATTGTATTACCATATGAAAACAAACAAGTTTTACAAGTGAATAATGCTTGACCAACAAAAAGATTACAAATGGGAAAGATGGAATGACATGTTGGTTGCCGATGTTGAGGAAGTGCTCTCAGGCTTATTTAAAGGATTCTTTCATAATCTTGGCCCTTACACGAATAAGGGATTTCCGTTCACCCATAGTTTCTCGTCTTGAACGGTTAAGTGTTTCTTGTCAATCAACTGTTGGACCTTAGCTTTGAAAGCGTTGCAATCCTCAGTCGAATGTCCAGCTGACCCATCATGATATCCGCATTGCAAATTGGGATCATAATTAGGTGGGAATGGTTTTGGAGGAGGCTTCAGAGCTTTGGGAACCACTAGTAAATTCTAAACCAGATATGGGAGAAGTTGAGTGTAAGTCATAGGAATCGGATCTAGAGGAGCATTCCTTCGTTCTAGATTGTTTCAGGGTTTCCAGTGGTTCTGGCGCTCTCGGCCTTGGGCTTGCTGATTATGGACCTGAGAAGGCTGTTGATATGGTGGTTGTTGGTATTGGGCAGCAGCAACATATGGGTATGGACAGTACGGCATAGGAGCCATGGGCGTTTGCGCTTGAAGGTGGACACTTGCCATGATAGCATTCGTTTCCTCTTCCTTTTCTTTATTGACCTCTGATTGTTAATTCACAGCGCCAACAATTTTCCCTGTTTTGAGCCCATTCTCAATATGTTCCCCAATGGTCACAACGTCAGCATAATTAGAGGATGAACTACCAACCATCTTCTCATAGTATAAACCCTGAAGAGTGCCCATGAATATGTCAACCAACTCTGTATCAGATATAGCAGGTCAGACTCGTGAAGCCATTTCAGGCCACCTCTGAGTGTATTCTCTGAAGTATTCACCAGTTATCTGAGCTTGATTTTGCAGTTGCAACCTGGTGGGAGCCATATCCAAGTTGTACTTATATTGCTTCAGGAATGCTTTAGATAGATCTTTCCAGGTTCTGATCTTACCTTGCTCAGGGTTCATTTACCAATCCAGAGAAGCCCCGGATAAGCTATCTTGGAAACAGTGGATGAGCAGATCATCATTGTCTATGTAGGAAGCCATTTTTCTACAATACATTGTAATGTGACTTCATGGACAACTCAACCCCTTGTACTTAGGAAAATCTGGCACCTTGAATTTCTGGGTTAGCGCAACATTTGGAATCAAGCACAAGTCTTTGGCATCTAGGTCAAAGGCAGAAAACCCTTCAATAGCTCTGATTTTGTCTTCTAACAACTTGTAGTCTCCATGTTTATACTAATCAGCAGGTTTGACAAGAATTTGAGGATTTGGAAGCTAAGACGCGGATGGAGCAAGTACTTGAGGAGAAGCAAACTGAGATGGATGTATCAGCCCAGAATTAACTATCTGACCAGCAGCCTGACCCATCTGAAAACCATATGGATAACTATGAAGAGGTGCCATGGCAGTTGAGGATACCCCAGGGTAAAGTATTCGATAATGAACATTCTGAACAGCAGTTTGATCAGATTGAGATAAGACCGAAACATGAACATGTTCACCTTCATCAGAGGTCTCCATGTCATTTGGCACAGGAGCCTGAAGAGTTTATGCCTGAAGAACCTCATGGGCATCATTGTTCACCATAGGAGGTAGAATTGGAGTAGCCATGCCCCATGGGTAAGTGACAAAATTTCCATTAGGCATAGGCGGAGCTAAAGGTTGATAGGGTACAAAGGCACCACCACCAGAAATCTGATGAGTAAAGTTCAGGGGCATTCCCCAAGGAAAGCAAACAGGCATCCGATTCTGATCAGGCTGAGAGCTTGGCAAATTGGCAGTAGGTTGAACAACAGTCTCAATTGGTACTTCAACAGCAGGAGAAAAAGTAACAACCGGAGTGACAATAGTTGCATCAGTGACAGTTGCGACAACAGCAGAGGTAACAATGTCATCCTTTCTAGTATGAAGAAGTTCCATGATGGCATCCATGTTATCTTGGAACTGACCCATCTTACCTTGGAACTGAGTCAAGGTTTTTGTGTAAGCGGCATTCTCAGAATCAGACATGATTCTTGATCTGTCGGTGTTGGGTCGTCATTGTCTTCTGGCTGATGAAGGGAAGAAAGTGAGGATTCTCTGGTTTGGATGTATGTAAATGCAAATGTATGTATGTATATGTTGCTTATGTAGATGAAATGCAAATGAGACATGCAACACCCAATGATGCAAGGGTTAGATGATACAAAAGTCCAGCACACATATGATGATGCAATAACTCAAGTTCAAAAGTTCGGCAAACATGATGATGCAATCACAGTATGCAATAACATTATGCAATAATGTAAGTCAGGGATGCAACATCTTCTGGATAATCTGCATATACAACTCTGTGTTGGTGCAAAGATCTGACATGCGTGAGAGAACAAAGGTATGAAGTGGCTTGGTTTCCTGCAAAAACCCATCCCTCTCGCATGTGTGATCTAGACACAACAAGGTGATCCCTAGAAAGGTTGCCCAAACCGTAGAACTCAGAGTGAAAATCCCCCGCCGTAGCGAATTCTCGCAGGATGGAAGTATTCTCAAGCGAATCACGATCTGGGATATGGCTCTTGTGGTATCCCAATGTGCAAAACGCAGGCCTCACGACTATCCACGTTCTAGCCTATGTGTATGCTAAGCCTGGTGTTAGGACTTTTCTCTCCAATAATATTTACCTATCCCAACAACAGCAGAATATAGCAAATATCCAAAATATACAGCATATGAATATTCAAAGCAGTAAAGAAATGCAATAAATAAACATAAAGCGAAATAAAATAAAGCGAGTAAAGCACAAAAGATAAACACCCAAGCAAGCAAGAAAAGCAAACAAAACTAGGCGAGACCCCCAACTTGCAAGAGCAAGGGCTCCCCAGCAGAGTCGTCAATTGAAGATGGGGAGTCCCACCTAGCTAGGAGATAAGAAAAGTGAAGCGAAGTTCAAGAGCAAGATCCCCCCAGCAGAATCGCCAGCTGAAGATGGTTGGTTTATACCTAAGTGAATCGCACACTCAAAGATACAACAGAGTCGCCACCGAACTTTATTTAGTCCCAAAGGACAGGGAAAATACCGATAAAACCCAAGGGGAAGAGAAACGGGAACGGGGTTCGGTTATGCGAAAGGAAGGTACTAGCACCTAACGCATCCGTCGTACTCGACGGGAACCATTTTGCTTGCTTCTAGGCTTGGATGGGTTATCTATCTAAAGGCTTCTAGCTAAAAGAAGAGAGAGAAGAGAAGAGAAAATAAAGAAAAGGAAAGAAAGAAAGAAAGAAAGTGCTCGCGGAGGATTAGGGCCCTCGTGCCTATGTACCCTCATAGTGTAATGAGGAAATCATAGCTCCGTAGTTCAAAGGAACCAGGGAAAAGAAAGGAGTGGAAGAAGGTGGAAGGGTGCTCGCCAAGATAATCACGATCTCGTGCCTACCTATCTGACATTCAAATGAATGCAGAATCAGAGCTTCCGTAGTTCGGGGAACTAAGACGAAAAAGAAAGCGATGTCAAAACCAAGAGCAAAAGAAGGAGAGAAAACTCCGTTGGGGAGGCAAAAGGATGGTGTCAGAACTAAGCAGGAAGTGCAAGGGAAAGAATAGAGACTGTGTGTGTCTCGCTCGGGTAAGCGTACGCCTACCCCGCGATCGACGCACACTTCGGGATTTTTGATTGTTCATTTTTCACAGCCATGCATCGATGCATGGTCCCTATGGCGGTCGACACATGGTCTCCCAACATGCGTAGATTCCTCCACGGGTCAGCGCAGGCTGACCCTCTTCAAGGAGCGGTCGACCGCTCGCTGTAAGTAGTCAATTTTTGTGTTTTTCTTCTTTGTTCAAAATGCTATTATTATTTACTGTTGGTCATTGCATCATATATATAGTTGGTTCCTCATTTTTTATAATTAACAAGAACAAGTGAAAGAAATATATTGAAACTTTTTCTCTCATCACTTTCATCTTCATCTTGCACATTTTTCAATAAATACACATAATCATTTTTGTTGATTTTCTGCATCATGAAGTGATAACGTCTAAAGCATAGATTTGTATCTTGGTTTGGGGTGAGTGTTTCAGTGGGTTTGTTCTTGAATAAAACCTCTAGGGTTTTGTCCTCCAAGATCAATTGGATTTAGGGGTTTTTGGATCAGATCTTGTGTGCATTGAATTTAGCCGAGCGAAGGTGATCGAAGAACGGAAGGTTTTGTCGATCTAGTAGCGTTAACCAGAAGATTGTGCAACAAGATTTGAGGATCAAACTGTGTGTGGATCAGAATCAGCCGAGTGAAGGTGATTGAAGAATTGTGTGTTCTTGCAATCTAGTAAGGGTAAACGGAGGTTCTTCCAACAAGTTTGAGGCACTTTATTCGACTCGAATCAATGGAAGAGAAGACAAAGTATCTGCATCAACAAAGTTTTCTCTTGTAAAAACATTTGCAAACAAGTTATAGAGATCTCAATTCTAATTTTTAGAATTGGGGGCAGACGTACCCAAAGCGAGGACGAAAGGGGAACTGCCTAAACAAACCTGGTGTTGTTTTCTTTTCCTTATCTTATTTATATTTCGAACTGTTTACGCTTGTAATCGTTCAATTGATAGATAAAAATTCTGGTATAGTTTTGTGCAGAAAATTAATTTGAAAACTATTGCACAATCATTTTGGATTGTGCTTAGTGAAAATTCTGCATCAACTATCATAGAAGGTTTAGCTTGGAGTTTTACACACTCCAAGTGATCGGTAGATTGAACGCATACAAGGTGTTTGATATATTGTCAAGTTTGATTTAATTTTTGACTGCACATTGGAGATTGCACCTTGTTAAGTGCTTTTGGAAAATTGATTAATTGTTAAGTTGCGATTCTAATTTTTCTCTTCGAGCCTTTCGTTCCATTTGGCTTACGTATATCCGATCCTCTCAGTAACTCGGTTTCTGTTGACGAATTATCCTCGGCCGCTTCCGCAAAATCTTTATAAAAAAAAAATTTTTAGTGCCGACTCGCATTTAAAAAGAAGTGATCTATTCAACCCCCCTTCTAGATCAATTTCCTCCATCTAACAATTGACTACTTCACCAAGTGGGTTGAAGCTGTATCATACACCAATGTAACCAGGAAAGTGGTGGTCCGATTTATCAAGAATAATCTCATCTACCATTATGGTGTTCCAAGCCAGATCATTACTGATAATGGACTTAACTTGAACAACAAGATGATGAAAGAGTTGTGTGTTGAGTTCAAGATCGAACACCGTAACTTATCTCCCTACCGACCTAAAATGAATGGAGCGATAAAAGCGGCTAACAAAAATATCAACAAGATCATTTAGAAGATGGTTGTAACCTACAAAGATTGGCATTAGATGCTACCCTTTGCTCTTCATGGTTATCGCACATCTGTCCGCACTTCAACAGGGGCAACCCCTTTCTCTCTAGTATATGGCAAGGAAGCAGTGCTCCCCATAGAAGTAGAGATCCCATCAATGAGAGTATTGATGGAAGCCAAGCTAACAGAAGCTGAATGGTGTCAAAGCCGACACGATAAACTGAATCTAATATAAGAAAAGAGAATGACGACTTTATGCCACGGTCAGTTGTATCAGCAGAGAATGATGAAAGCATTCGACAAAAAGGTCTGATCCCATGTCTTTAGAGAAGGATACCTCGTGCTCAAGAAGATACAATTATTTCTCACTGATTACAGGGGAAAATGGACTCCGAATTACGATGGCCCCTATGTTGTCAAGAAAGCCTTTTCAGGCGGTGCGTTATGACTCGCAACCATGGAAAGAGAGGAATTTACCTACCCCACGAATGTTGTTGTAGTCAAGAAATACTTCGCCTAAAATAAAAAAAATGTCTCGGTGGATTGAAAACCCGAAAGGGCGGTCAAGGCAAAAATTAGAGACATAAGCAATAGTCATCCCGATAGATTGAAAAGCTAAAAAGGAAATCTAGACAAAAGTTAGGGATTCATGGCAAGTAACTATATCCGAAAAGATTGACGCGTCAGAGGTAACGTCATCCGTCAGGAAAACTTCAGTCAAGGTCGCCTTCGACAGAAGCTCAGAATGTCCATAATTCAAAGTTGGTGGTAGGATAGCGGTCGTTTTGTTTCAATGTAGCCCCTTTCCCTTTAAATTACCATTTTCTAAACTTTTTAATGCTCCATGGGATCATGCGTTTGGCTGATTACAATTCTATCAATAATATTTGAGCCTGTGTGCCTTTTATTTGCAATTCTCATTTATTCTGCTTTGCAAAATGACATGTTAATATGATTAACATTCTTGAAACAAAAAAAAAAGAATTTACTTTTGTTTTCAAATTTTAATTCTGCTTTTAAAACAAGGATTGCAATTTCTTTTTGATTAATGAGAACAAAAAGGAATCTCGACTGCTTCCTCGGTAGTGCTCAAACTTTAAAATACAGAATCAAAATACTCCTTTTGACCAGTACACTCTACATGAAGGATCGACTACTTCAGACGAAATGTCCCATTTGACATCCCCGATAAAGCTCTTACCTCTGAGAACCAATGATTGGTTTTTTCTCCCCAGTAGGATCTACCTCTGAAAAGCAAGAACGAGTTTCTATCCCTAGTAAGTTTGTACCTCCGAAAGCCAGAACAAACACAGGAATCCCGGTTCCCGAGCAAAAGTACTACCTTCAAAATCTCACTGGATACCCCAATCTCCTAGAGTGGTCGAGTATCCAGTTGTTTTCATCACCAGTCGGTATGTCATGTCTGTCTTGTCAGCATTTCATACATACATCATGCAAAATTGATTCATATTCATATTCATGTTGCATTACTATCACTTTGGTCATACTCATCCCCAAGTGATAAGCGTCCTCTCTCCGATAGAGTTGTCAGTCTTCTGTTCTACGTCAGATAGGATAAAATCCTGGTTTAAGCTCTTTCCAGTGCATTCTGTAGCGCGATTTTGTGGTCCTGAGTCACGATCGCTTGGGCACTACAGTTCGATTCATTTTTTATCCTATTGAGCTAATTAAGGAAGCAAAATAGATGTCTCCAATTAACCCTGCTTGCATACTGAATTTGAACAGCGGTCTGTTAGGTTACAAATGCTATGTGGAGGTGGGGCCCAATCTTCGGTTATTTTGTTAAGAACACAGTGTCTGGATTATTTGTGAGGTTTTTTGGTAATGTGTTTAAATTTGCTGCTTTTGGGTTGATTTGGTGGAGATACTAGATTTTGGGTTTTTGATTTGTATGCTCGCTAAAATTTTTTCAATCTTATGCCTACGTATTCCCGTATGATGAAACAGGGAAATCAGAGCGATCGTAGTTCCTCCTATTCTATGGGAGGAAAAAGGTTGTTTTAGTGTCTTGTTCAAAGCCCAAGACATGAAGCTAAAGGGGTGATTTATATCTTGTTCAAACCCCAATATGTGAAGCTTAAGAGTCTATTTGTATCTTGTTCAAAGCCCAAGATGTGAAGCTGAAGGGTTTTGACTTTAGAGAGAATTTGTCATCTCTAAAGAGGAGTTGTTGATGTTTGTATGCTGTGAGCAAGGCACAACTGTGATGCTAAAAGGTTGATTGACTCAACCGGGGTTTTCCTTATACTAAGCCTAAGAGGAGGCGAGTGACCCAACAAGAGGGTGCTAACAAATGACTGACTCAACAAGAGAGTGCTTTTATGTGTCTTGTACGAAGCCCAAGACGGAGGCTAAAGAGGTTTGACTCGACAAAAGAGTCTTGACCAGGTGATTGACTCAACAACAGAGTCTTTTATACTCAACAAGAGAGTGATTTATATATCGTACGAAACCCGAGATGGAGGCTAAAGGTGTTTGACTCAACAAGAGAGTCTTTTATACTCAACAAGAGAGTGTTTTTCTATCTCGTACGAAGCCCGAAATGGAGGCTAAAGGGGTTGACTCAATAAGAGAGTCTTTTATACTCAACAAGAGAGTGTGAAAAGGTTAGCTCCGCTGGGGAGAATCATTGTACAAAGCCCAAGAGGAGGCTATTTATGCTGGTGACTGTTTCAGCTTGGTGATAGGTCCAGTATGTTAGATAAAAGAGAAAATCAGTTCTTATAAAGATTAAAGGTAAGGTTGTGCTTTGGAACTGATCAGAGGATCAGGGTTATTTCCTGTTCTTTAAGGAAATGGGAAATCCAAAGGGTATTGAGACTGTCCAAGTCTACTGGTGTTGTGAGAAATTGATTTTCAGATAGTGAATGACCTTTGTATGACGCCCAAGAGAAGGCTGGTATGTTAAGGGATGAAGGTCAACCATTTAACTGGTCTGACACTTGACTCAGAAAAACAGCTCTAGCAAATTGATGACTAGGTTCTGTTCCTATACCTGTAGAGGTCTCTAGGTCCTTGTACTAAGCCCAAGAGAATGCATTAGAGCTTTTAAGAAGCCGAAGGGTCCTTGTACAACGTCCAAGAGGAGGCGGGGATGCTTTTAGGAAGCCTGTGGGTCCCCAAACCAAGAGAAGTTCAAGAAATGCAATTCACTGAGAAGAGATCATTTCATGAAAGTTCGAGGTTTGAAGAAACTCAAGAGATGCCATTCACCGAGAAAAGATCATCTTTGGGGAGTAGAGTTTCTTTGACAATGTCTAAGGGTGACAGTCTGAGAAAGGGTTCACAGAGAATGCTGCCTTTCACGTCTCTATATTGTTTAACCCCAAGAGGAGGGAAGACTGTGTCTGGTAATCCTATGGGGATCTAGTTTGGTTTGTATTTAAGAGTGACCAACAGGGCTTTACCTAGTGCTAGACGTAGTTGCCGGGGAAAATTCTAAATAACTATACTAGTATTACACAGTGGATATATAGCAAGTAAATAAAAGTTTGTGAAAGAAGACTTACAGTTAGCAGCCCCATAATAGAGTTATATATATGAAAGCGGATAAAGAAAGTGGGTAAACAGTTACTCGGTTGTAGAGCTTCCATGTTGTTTTGTTAGTTGTTCAAAAAAGAAAGTTTCGATAACAATATTATATTCTAAATCAAAGGAGAAAGTGCTTTGAAAAGATTGTTGGGGCTTACAGCTCAAGGAGAGGCCCAAGGTTTTATTAGTGATTGCACTGTTGTTTTGAAATTGTACAGAGACTTATACAATTGTCTGAGGCCCAAAAAGGTTTTCTGTACAAAGGGATGGGTCTTACACTCTCTCAAGAGTCCCAAAGATGTTTTAAATAAAGGGAATGAGGCTTATAACACGAGGGTAGGCCCAAATGATTTGATTTTTGAACTAGCGATCGCGCCGAGGTTTCTTTAACATACTAGGTCTTATACAATGCATTGAGGCCCAAAAAAAGCTTTGGCTACAAGGGATGGGTCTTACACTCTATTAGAGGCCCAAAGGTTTATTTTTGTACAAGTGGTGGGGCTTACAGCTCAAGGAGAGGCCCAAAGGTTTTTGTTACAAAAGGCGAGGATCGCGCCGAACTTTTTGATGGTGTCGGGACTTATACAATACACTGAGGCCCAAGAAGGTTTGTATTTACAAAGGATTGGGTCTTACACTCTACCAAGAGGCCCAAAGAGTTTTGAAAATGATTGATAAGGTTTGAAATCAAAGAAACCCTAATTTTATTTTCCTTTAAAAGTAAATATTTAAAGAAAATCAATAAAAATGATAAAAATATCAAATGAGTTTGAATAAACCACTTGTGATTTTTGTTTGAGGTTTGAAAAATGAGGTTTTAATCACAAGATGAATTAAAACTCATTTGGTTTTGATTTTCAAGGTAACTATTCACTTTTAAAATGTTTAAAAACAATTAAAAAGGAATTTATTCACAAAAATACTAATTATATTAAATAAATAATATAAACCTGATTTTTTTGTGGAATAAAATATTTCAACATTTTTGTGATTTCTTGCAAAAAGAACCAATAAAAAATAATTAAAATTGAGAGAGTTATTAATTTTCCAAACTATTAAAAATAATATGAAAAATAGTAGAGAAGTGGAAAAAAATAGCAAAAAGAGGGTCTGGGGCGAGGGGGATTCGAACCCCAGACCTCTTTGTATAGGGCGCGCGCCTTACCACTGGGGTGCTGATACATCCGTTGATTGAAACACAACCACAAATATACAAGGCTTGCCTTGTTTTTGACCTGGCCCAAGGCAAGGCAAGGCAAGATTTTGGTCAGAAACGTGAAGGCCATAACTTTCTCATTTCTCCCTGGATTGGGACAAAATTTAGGTCTATCCTGCCTAGAATTTCACAAGGAATCCAATGGTGCTGGTGTTTTTTTAGATTATGCTCCTATTGAAAAACCCGATAGTGGTTTTGAAATTGGCAATGATTTGCGTTTTTTGTGCTACCTCTTGGTACAGGTGTGAATTACATGATAAATTAGTGCAAACACAACACATATAACATGTATAAGATGTGCATGATCAGTGGACCTGAAAGCAATGCATATTTCAAAGAGTTCAAGTTGAAATGCTTACCTCTTTTTGGAGCTTTTGTGCAACCTGCCAAGTGCTTTATTCCAGAAATGATTTGATGCTTTGGACACCCTCAAATGATCTCTTAGAAGCTTTTAGGATGGTTGGAATCAGTTGGAAACCTCAGGAACAAATTTGAGCTCTTTCTTGCAAAAGGGGCAAAAATGGCCAAAATAGCAACTCTCTCAAATGGTGTTCCAGAGGGGGGGAACTATTTGGGATAGTTCAAGGATGATATTTGGAGTGTGTTTGAGGTTTTATCTGGTTTGAAAAGTGGCTGAATCAAGACATGGCTTAAAAAATGCACAAAAGTCCAATTTTGAGGTTTTGAGAGGTGACTTTGTGATTTTGGTGTTACAGGTCACTTGTGAGTGTTTTGATCACCTCTATATGATATTTATGATGTGTATGTGTGATTGGTTTGGTTGAAATTGCTCTCAAACTCAAAACCCGATAGTGACTTGCTTTGGAAGACAAATTTGGAAGTGAGAAGGATATTTTGAGGAAAGCATCTGTTTATGGCTTTTGTGTACTCAAACAGAGCACAAATGAGCTTTATTTATAGTAGAGCAAGTTTTTTTTGGAGAAATAGTGATTGGCAACTGCTGCATAGGTTTGGCCAATGTTGATCAATGAGAATCCAAGTCTCCTCTAACCATTGACTAGAGGTTAGGGCACAGGCTGCTGGTTCCCTTGGTCTTGGATAAGTCTTGACTGAATTCAGTTGGAAATGGCTCAGTCCATGCCACCTTGGTGCATCCATTAAATGCTCCAAAACAAAATTGGAGTTTTGTCCCTCTTTTAGGCATTTCTAGGTTTGGCATGCTACTTTTGGTTCCAAAGACTTGGGAGAATTATGGATCAGTGTTTTTCCCTGCTTGGTCCCCCCTTGAGGTGTTCAGATGGATATATTTGCTTGCCCTTTGCAAAATTTGAGTAAATCGAGCAAAACTCCCAAATCTTTCTTGCCATGACAGTTTCCAGCAAGGCATATTGGCATGGTCATATCTCATGGCCCAAGTGGAATTTGATGGAGTTCTTGGCCATTTTGGAAATCCCTCATATGATACAACAACTGTTTGATCATAATTGGTTTTTATAATTTTTGGATCCAAGTGAAAAATGCCCCTATATTTTGAAAAAAGTAAGACAGATTCTGACTTAGTGAAAATTTCACTAAGTGTTGGAAGAAAGTGACATTTTCACTTTTTGTGATTTTGATCATTCCATAACTTAAAATCCATGAGTAGGAATGAGTTATGTTTGAAGCTTTTGTAGAGGGCCATGAGAGCTACAAATCCAGCTTTGGATGGGGAAAAATGGCCTTGTGGTTTAGGAGATATGGTCCTCAAAAGTTGGTACCCTAGCCACTTTGTTCCATAACATAGAAAAATTTCTAAGTTTTTATGGTTACCCCTTTTACAAGTTATCCCACTTTTCTTGATTTTTCTTGATGAATGATGATTCCAATCACACATTAACATCATTTTAGGGTCAAAGAACCAAAATTGTGAAAAATCTCAAAAAGTCAAAGTTGACTTTTGTGCACAGTTGACTTTATATCAGGTGAATTCCAAACTGTGCGATCCTCTATGAAATCAAGTCCTTAACCTAAATCAAACTCGATGGATAGATTTCATAGGTGTTATAGGGTGTATTGAATCATGTCCCAAAGTTTGGGAGCATGCCTAGGTCAACAGTCAAAGATACATTTGACTTTTTCCCGCGAAACCCTAATTGTGGTTCTGATGAGCTTGAAACTTGTTGCTCAAGCTTCTTAGGCCAATCCATTGTTGCAAATGGATAAATGTGGTGTATTAGAGACCCTCAAATACTCCTTTGAGGTCTTGGTTCATGTTTTGTCCCAAAAGTCAACTTAGGGGTGAATTAGGTCAAGAAACCCTAATTCCTTATTTTTTTTATGAATGCATCCCCTGAGGCAAAAATTGACTTGATGATTGGGTTCATGATGTCCCTTGGAGCATCATAGGTTATGCTTTGAAGCATTGGCTCATTCCCAGAGGAAAATTTCCATCTGGAGGCCCTGGTCGACCAAAACCCTAATTTGGTGACATTGTTGATTTTGAGGCTTAATCCACTCAGAATGCTGCAACCTTGTGCTTGATTCTTAATGTGGGAGTCCTCTTGATCCTTTGGGGATGTTGGAGAGATTTAGATAAGTTGAAGATCATGTCAATTCTTGATTGATCCTTTGTCTAATAGCTCTGAGAGGGCTTGAAACCCTAAATTTGATTGTAGTGGATGTTCACCCATCTTTGGGGAGACTAATGAGGCATGATGGTCCGCCCATATTGTGATGATGATTTACACAATGATGAGAAATCTTAGTGGTCAAAATTTGGGGTATGACACATTCCTGGATTGAAATCGGTCCTCAACCACTTTGATAACTTGAACCGCTAAAAGGCAAGAAGCATTTAGATATGCACCTTTGGAACATCACTCTTCACCATTGAAGATGATATTTTGCTTTCTCGAATTAAAGAAAATCCCCAGGGAAAGCCTTTTGACAGAAGACTCTTAGCAATACGGCAGATTCTCCGCAAAGAACTTGCTTTCAATGGAGTCATCAGTACCTCAAAATTGGATTACATCACATGGCACCTCTCCGAAAGGAAGAAGTATGATGTAATTTCCCTAGAAAATGGCATTTCCAACAGATAAGTTTACACACCTCTGTAGTTCAGACCAATGGGTTTCCTCAACAAGTCTGACATCAAATCGTTTTTCCATCAAATGGCATCTCCCCAGCGAGAAGTTTGGTGAAAACCATCAAAGATATCATTCCTTGTCAAAAGAAGGACTCGACAAGAAGAAACTGAGACCAGTTCCGTGGCTGAATACCAGGATCGAGGGGAAGTTTATTTCAAAAGAAAACAGAGACCAGGTCCATGGTTGAAGACCAGGATCGAGTGGAAGTATATTTCAAAAGAAACTGAGACCAGTTTCGTGTATGAAGACCAGGATCGAGGGGAAGTTTTACCCTTTTCTAAGTAGCCTTGCTTAGCAAAATAAGATGGATGAGCAAATGATTGCTATTCACTACCACCATCAAAATTTCAGGTATTTTGATATTTAATCCACTTTTACCGTGAAAGTCCGAACGTCTTCGCCATTCACACCTTCAGGTCCAGGAAGATTAAATATGGGCATCTGTCATACCCTAAATTTTGACATCATGATTTCCCATCATTGTGCAAATCATTACCACAATATGGATGTACCTTCATACCTCATAAATCCTCTCAAAAATTATTGAGCATTCACCTCAATCAAGGATTAGGGTTTTGGACCCTCTCAGAGCACTCAGACAAAGGATTAATCAAGAATTGACATGATCTTTAACTTTTCAAGTCTCTCTAACATCCATAGAGGGTCAAGAGGTCTCCCACATCAAGAATCAAGCACAAGAGTGCAACATTTCAAGTGGATCAAGCCTCAAGATCATCAATGTCACCAAATTAGGGTTTTGGTCGACCAAGGCCTCCAGGAAGAAATTTTCATCTGGGCATGAGCCAATACTTTGAAACATTATCCAAGAAGCTCAAAGGTACCTCATGGATCCAATCATAAGTTCAAAATAGCCTCTGGGGATGCATTCATCAAAAATCAGGAATTAGTGTTTCTTCACCTGTTTCACCCCTAAGTTGACTTTTGGAGCAAGGCATGCGCCAAAACCTCAAGGGATGTTTTGAAGACCTCAAATATTTTATATTGATACTCTTACAAGTTCAAATTGACACAAATAACTTGGTTCATGAGAAATATAGAGATTCAAATTCATCCGGAACACCAATTAGGCACTACTACAAAAAAGCCATTTAAGAACGGTTGGGAATGACATATAATGACACAGGCGAAGGCGTTGTTCTGTAGATTGTCGTTGTAAGATCGTTGTTTCTACAACGGTCTAGAAACCATTATTGAAAGGCATAACGCGTGCCATATATGACAACGATTATGATAATAAACCGTTGTGATACATACACTTAGGTACTGGGTTCGAAACCTGTCAACAGCAAATTATGTAAAACATAAATTACCTATGATCTCGGTTACAATAGATAATCGTTGTTGTAAGTACCCTGAGTTTATTATATTAAATGTAGATTGCTTTTTTTCCAAACACCTCACTAAAGAATTATACATGGAATCAATTTGATGAAGAAGTCTATAATCTGCAAATTAAATTGTTCTTGAAAACCAACTTAAACAAACCAATGTTTTCTGATTGCATTCATCTCATCGTGCATTTCATACTGTTTTACATATATATTGTGGTTTATTGATCAAATTCCTTCGATATATCGCTATCTTCGATTATAGTTAAAATTCCATAAGAACAAGACATTGGATAATCTGCCTCATCATCATCACTTATCATCATAATTCTTATAATCGGAAGTTTTACGATTATAAGTGTTGATGGAGCGTCAAATTAACTAATAATTTGTTGTTAATGAAATTTAACTATAATGGAAGATGGATATGCATCTAAGGAGCCAGATCATTATACCATAATATATATATTAAACATCGTGAGATGAACAATGAGAGGGATGCAATTCGAAAACATTGATTCATATAAGTTGGTTTTCAAATACAACTTAATTTGTAAATTATAAGTATCTATGTCAAATTAAATGAATGTATTTTAAGTGAGGATTAGTGAAACAAACAATCTACATAGAATATAATAAACTCAAACAACATTCTATACCAGATCCAGGTATTATAAACTCATATAATACGCTTGCTACCACCAGCAAACTTTAAGTGAAGGTTAGTGAAACAAACAATCTAAATAGAATATAATAAACTTAAACAACATTCTATACCAGATCCAGATATTATAAACTCAGATAATACGCTTGCTACCACCAGCATCATCACCCTGTATCATCCCCTAAACCTATAAGGAAATACAACAAACTTAAAAAATGAGCATCCTCAGTTGAAAACAAACCCTAAAACCATAATCCAGTGAAGAGTAAAGAGAGGAACATTAATAACACACCTTTTAATGAAACTAATCGCGGAACAGGAATCAATTATGATGTTCAACTAGTTTGGGAAGCAATGAAAAAGAAATACAAGGAGAAAGAAGCTTACACAAAAGCTTCATACATTTTATATTTCTTTTCATTGTTTCTAAAACTAGATGAAGTTTGCTTACACTGTTGTTTCTTTATTTACTAACATCTTGTTCGTGAAGCTATGAAGAAAAAGTATAAGGTGGATGAAGTTTCCATCATAGCTTCATGCTTCTTATACTTTTTTCCATAGCTACACAAACATTATGAAGTTTCCAAAGTATGGTCTTTGTTAAGGTAGTGAAAACAAATCTGAAAAAATGAGAACAATCAACAAAAACAACATGCAACAAACGAGATAATGGGAAATATCTAACAATAGATGGAAGAAGAAGAATACCTTAGTGTATGAAGCACAAGATTCACGGCTATTGGTGAAAACGAAGAGAAAAAATGGGTTCTAGGGTTTCACTTTGAAGGCAACGGCGCTACTGTCAATAAGTGAAAGTGAAAGTTATTTCGCTTATATATGGGTAAACTATTTCACAGCGGTTAAAAATACCAACCGTATAGATAGGTATTTATTTATTATAAATATATCACTACGGTTAACCAGAAGAACCGTAGTGATAACCCTTTTATCTGTGAATTTTAAAATAAATAAAAACTATATAGATAGGTATTTATTTATTATAAATATATCACTACGGTTAACCAGAAGAGCCGTAGTGATAACCCTTTTATTTGTGAATTTTAAAATAAATAAAAAAGAAATGGTGCGCCTTAACGTTAAAGGAATAAAATATTTTATGGCGCTAGGGTTCGAACCGACGAAAGTTTGAGTATATCACAACGGTTGGTTCTGTAACCGCTGTTACATACAAATAATTTTTAATCGAAAAACAAAATAAATATGGTAGCGCCTTAATTAATATATGTCACCTCGGTGTAGGGAAAAACCGTGGTGACCATGGCGTCGTTGAATGCATTTTTTGTAGTAGTGAGGGTTTTTGATGAAAAGTCAACTGTGGCTTTGACTCTTGACCAAGACATGATCTCAAACCTTGGGAAATGATTCAAGACACTCTAAAACACCTATGGAATCCATCCATTAGGTTTTATTTAGGCCAAGAACTTGATTTCATGAAGGATCACAAAGTTTGAAATTCATCTGACAAAAAGTCAACTGTGCCCAAAAACCAAGTTTGACTTTTGAGATTTCTTGACAAAAATGGCTTCTTTAAGTAAAAAACAATGTTAACTTATGGTTTTGATCATCATCCATAAATAAAAATCAAGAAAAATGGGGTTACTTGCAAAAGGGGCAACTTTTGAATTTTCACTAAGTCATGAAAAAAGGTAATTTTTACCCAACTTTGCAAGACCATAACTTGTGATCCAAGTAACCTTTTTCTTCTATCCAAAGCTCAAATGAAAGCTCTGATTACATACTACAATAATGTCAACTACACCCCATTCCAAATTGTTATACCCCAAATTTTACCCCTTAGATGTCATAACATCTTGCACTTGCATTAGGGTTTAATCATATATGCATTGTCAACTAACCACTATATCTTGCTAGTTTTTTTCTTTTGTGTAAAAGCTAGGGTTGGCACAAGTAAGAGGGAAAGATCAATAAGCCAAGCTCTCACATGTTTGAATGTCTCCTAAGACACTCTTTGGCTCCATACAACCATCACAAATGTTTACTAGTTGATTGAGATTGGTATGAGAAGTCATCTGTTCAAGAAAGCTAACTGAGGCTCCAAGGTTTAACCATTTGTTTTTAGAGGCTAATCATGATGTTATCTAACATATTCCTTGATATCATGTGTTTAGATCAAGAGAAGTCAAAGAGAAAACATCAGATCAGGAGTTGTGGAATTAGGGTTTTAACCTGAAGAATCACTAAAGCATCTTGTTGTGATCAGTCAATGTCTTGATTGGTTCATCAATCAATTGAGGTTACATGCATTCAAGAGGTCTTATTCAACAAGAGATCAAGTGTGTTTAGCTCCTATCACAAGTGCAATGAGCCACAAGTTCATCTGTTCCCAGATTAGGGCTTTGTCATGAAAGTCAACTATTGCCTTTGATTTTGATCAAGGTATGATCCCAAGCCTTGGGACATGATTCCATGTGTTAATAAACACCCTTAGAGGTCATCCATTGGCATTTGAAGAGATTGAGGAAGCAAGATTGTTGTACCCTAAATTTTACCCTTAGATCCATTGATCTTTTGCATGTCATATTAGGTCAATCATGTTGCATAGCTAACCCTTTTACCAGGTTTTTTGTTTGTGTTTGTTTCATTTTTATCAGGTGCTATCTTAAGGAGATTCAAAAAGTGATTAATCAAGATTTTGGATGGATTATTGAATCAAGCAAGTTTCAAAGAGATATTTCTATAACCCTCTCCATGATCCTCTCTATAACCTAATTTCTACTTACCCCCAATTATCATTTTGTATTCCTAACCAATTTCAACAATCATCTATTAACCAATTTTATCCAAGCTATCCATTTGTTAATGCTAATAATCCTAAACCATATCCATAACCATATCAATTTTCAAATTCACCTATTATTCATCTATTATTTGTTTTCCTAATCATTTTTCTTTTATGACAAAAAAATAGAAAAACCAATTCCAATATTTGTTCATAAGCCCACCATTAATAGGCCCATCGTTACCAAAGTATGTCACAAAATATGGAAATCAAATGCATTTGCCAGGGACCAATAGGACATGAGCATTGTCCTTTGACTTTTAAACCTCATCTCACTGACCAATGCAGAAACGACATGTGGCATACAGAGGAACAAAAGCAACCAAAATTGTTTCCTTCTCCTTTGTCATGTGTCCGAAATGCAGATTGGAAGAGAGAAATTCAAACACAAGCATATCAATTCATTCAAAGAAATTGTTTCATCCAATCCCTTGGTGCATTTTTACTTGTTTTGAATTCTCCAAAAGCAATTCCCTTTTAAGCTTTCAAAGGATTGATTCATTAAAAGTGCTTCTGAAGCATTGCTTATTTCAGCATACAACCTGTTCTCGTCAGTGAATCTCTTCACGCCATCCCCAATCTTTGCCTCATCTGGTACCCTCTCAATGACATCAAAGAAGGAGCTCTGAAGCAATACATGAAGTAGTGAAATGGACCCTGCAACCTCTGAAATTTTGTGCAGCATGAGAAGCGTATTTGTCTCCAAGGAGTGGACCAAGTTTGAATTTCAAAAAAGAGACGTTGTAACCTTAGTTTCTTCTCAGCACACCAAGTGTTTGTGCTTTGGACTCAAGCAACCCAGGCCCATTTGTTCAGCCTATAAGAGGAGCTTGCCTCCACACTTCAACTCACCAACAATCCTCACACACACTCAAAGAGTTTCTGAAAGTTTCATAAGTTCGAGCAAGCAAGGTGAAGAGTGGTTTTGAGAGTGCTTTGGAAAGAAAAGCAGTCAACATACTTGAAGGCAGTGGACATTACTCCACTTGGAATTGTATTCTTACCCTCTTGTTAATCATGCTCATTTGATATCATTGTTGTCATATGCATCTTGTTATTCCTTACATGTGTATCTTGCTAATATATGCTTCAATATGTCGTTTATGTGCTTATGGCTTGATTTCATAAAATAGATGATGTTGTTCATTGACATGATATACATGCTTGCTTTTGTGTTATAATGCCTCTGGTTTTGTTCATTGAATGGCTGCAACATTATAATGTTTCTCATTGTGGTATTATACTGTCTAGATTGGATGTTTGATTTTGTTGACCTACTTGGATGTCATATGTGCTTAAATGTGATTTTGAGACAAGAGACTCATGAACCTTTGTTCCTCTTTGTAGTTCTTATATGCTCCTAAGTTGTAGTATGTTTGAACCTATCTATCTTTGTTGTTGGCTTAATGGTTGATTGGTGTTGTTAAGTTGTTCTTGTTAAAGTAGCACTAGTTCTTTTTCTGCCACCATTAATATATTGGCATTTTGTATACTCATTCATGGTTTTAAACTCTGTCATTGTTAATGTTTACTGTTAAGGTTGATATGTTGATTATTCATGTATTTGTTCACATTTGTATGAACCACTCTGTCCTGGCATTATTGATGATTGACCATGTGTTTGAGTTTGGATTGTTTGAACTGTTAGTATATGCAAGCTACTGATTAGTGTTGCATCTCATTGGAATGATTTTGGTTTAATATATGTTTAAGAATGTTGAATTTAGAATGTGTTGCTTTGAGTTGTTCCCATCATATGCCTCAATCTCCTATGACCTGTCATGTGATGCCATTTTATCTTGTACATGTAAAACCATTGTGCTGAACTGTCAACTTCAGAAGTTATGTCTTTGTGATATCATGATTTTGTCCTCTATGTTAACATTGTGTTCATGATATGTGTGTTAGCTTTGCTAGGTGTTTGAACTTGTTCCTAAGTTATCCTTCTAATATGTGCCAGTCTGAACCTAGTTTGATGTATGTGTTTGTATGATGGTTGCCCAAGTTGGTCTTGATATTGTCATATGCTACTGCCTATTTGTTAAAATGATACCACTTGAATGAATTTGGTTGTCATGTTGTCTTGTAACATGTCCTATTCTTGAATACATGTGAAGCTTTTGACCAACATGTCGAGTGTATAACCTTCTGTATGTAATCCATTTTGCTAACTGTTTTAAATTTGGGATGTCTCTGCTCATATATACAATTCTGTTTGATCTATGCTTCATGATGTACTAAATGCTATGAACCTAAATAACTTGCTTTGACATTGTATGAATTGGTGTACCTTTAACCCAGCTTTGATTCATGATTTATCACTATGCTTTCTGTCTTCATGTTTGAATGCATTTTTCCTTGACATCATGTGACATTATGACTGATTGGCATTCTTGTGATCTGACCTTGATATGCATTTAAGATGTATTGAACTCTGGTTGTATTTTGCTTTGTATTCTAGCATTGGTAGTTGTCATCTTTGCCTTGTGGAATGTACTATGACTGGCCTGGATGTTGTTTACTTGTCAGCACTATTATTTTTGTCTGTTGATGTTTTACCCTATGATAGCATCCTCTTTCAACACTCGTTCAGCATGTTCATCATGAAAATAGTTTGATATACTTATCTGTTGCCATGCTATGTTGATCCTTAATCCGTGTGAATGCTTACTCAGTTATATTCAAGTCGTGCCATTTCTTGAATTACATTTGGATGGGTTGTATGTTAGCTCACTATCTTGTGGATTATGTTTGCCTTAATGACTTGTTGCTCATATGCTACTGACTGTATCATGCCTTAATTTGTCCTCTTGCTTCCTTGCATTTTGAACACTTAGGCTTGTTAATCATGTGTTTTAAAATTCTAGCACAACTCTGTTATACTCCTTTTAAGCATGCCAAGTCTTGAGAATGTTTTGATATACATGAACTAAAACTAATGCCATGTTGTTATTAGATTCCATATGTCTACATGTGTGTTTACTTATTGCATTCAAGACATGTCCTTGTTTGATTTATAACTGAATGTATTACATGCTTTGCTATTGTTGCTGCCATGGCTGTGTGAACTTGTGGCTTTTACATTCAAATGTTCCTACTTTGTGGATTTATATGATCAAGCCTTTGCTTATTGTTTAATATGCGTAGTATTGCATGATTTTGAGTTTAGATTACATGCCTCTGGTTCATTTGGTGTGGCAATGTTTGATTTATGGCATGGCATAGATTTTGCTATCGTGAGCAGTTTATGTTGGTTGGTTTGTGTGGTTTATTTGAAATATGCGCACATGTATGGCTTATATATTTATTGAGTTGGTTTTGTTACCGGATGTAACAGCCACCCCAGTGGCAAGCACACACTATCACACGCCTTACCACCCTTAAGACTGGGGTTCGAATCCCCCTCGCCCCAGTCCTTTTGTTTTTTTTTTTCTGAACTTCGCTTCTCTTTAAATATATACTTGTGTTATCCATCATATATCAAAGTGCGCGCATTGGCCTGATGGTATGAGTTTAAAGCTGCAAGCGAGGAGTCCTGGGTTCAATCCCTAGGAATGCCACTTCCTTCTTTTTTATCACTTGTTGGTTTTATTTAATTTCAAGTTTATACTAAAATTTCAAACTTTCATAACTTGTTCATCTTCCATCCTTTTTATCCCATTTTTTTGCTATGTTTTTCTAATTGGATCTACTTTTTAAATATAAAAATAAATTGGTAAAATATTTAATCTTGAGACATTTATTCATGTTAAATTGGAAGTACCTTTTTAAGGTTTTATTGTATCTTTATTTATCTTGCCATGTTATTTTTATTTACCATGTTTGAATGATAATGTATGATTCTAACTTGGCATGACTTCATAAGCTTTGATTTCACCTCATTATCTTGTTCATGTCTTTTACATCATCATATTTGAATTTATACTCTTTATCTTTAGTAATTTTACAAATATTATTTTTCCCCCCATTCCAAAGGGAGATCTTTCTTCAATTGACTCATGAGTCACTAAACAACCACCCTACCCTATCCTTTTAGGTTTACCCCATTTCTTGGCCTCATGAGAGCCAATGAAATCATAACTTAGAAATAGGTTAGAATTTTGAACTCTGCGTGATTCTCATCATCATGAGAAGTCACTTTCCCCCTTATAACTTAGATTTAGAGAGTTGTCGTGAACTCTAAAATGAGCTCATACTCATTTCCCCTTGGAACTTTGGCCATAGCCAATGGTTCTTCTCCTTCACCCTTAGATCGCTGAACTACGGATACTCTGATTCCACTCCTGTCAGGATACGTAGGCGCAAAGTGCGATACTTTGTCGAGTATACTTAGATACAAACCCCTAGGGTTTCAACCTTTAGCATATCACCCTTAGCAAGCGAGTGAGACATAGACAAGTTAAAACAAGAGGTGCCCGTAGAGTACTACGGAAGTTTAGGATACTAATACCTTCCCTAGGCGTAACCAACCCCCGAACCTTAGATCTCCCCCCTTTAGGTTTTTCTCGATCTTGAACCTTTCCATTGGATAAATCAAAGTCGGTGGTGAATTTAAAATTTTTGTGATGCAAGTTAATTAATAGCTTGTTATCTGATTCTCATCGTAACAAAGATCATCAGAGATCATCCAGTTGGATTCATGAAGAAAATTAGGGTTTTGACTGAAAAGTAAAACCTTTGACTTTTGATACTTTGATCCAAGAGGAAGCACTCAAGCCATAATTCATCAGGACATGCTTTATTCTTGAGTTAGAGCATGAGAAGTCAACTTTTGAGAGGTTTCTTGCAAAAAGGGGAAGGTTTGGTTCTTAAAATTTTCCAAGTATGGAAAAGTTTACTCCTTGTGCCAACTTCAAAGAGTCATAACTTTCAAACCACACATCTAAATCTTGTGACTCAAAGCTCAAATTGAAGCTCTCACCATGAACTTCAAAGTGTATTAGAGGACCCTTCTTCAAAAAAGGCTTGCTTTTTAAGTTATGAGACTTGGAAGCTAAGATACATTTATAACTTAGTGAAAATTTGGTCATTTTGCCCTAATTTTGAACACAACTTCATGGCCATTTTTCTCATTGTTCCAAGTTTCAAATCCAAAATTTTTGCACATGAAAGTTGTTCCTTATTCTTCAAGATTTCCAAGCATGTGTAGAACTCTCCCTTTGGATCACTCAATCTCAAGTTATGTTGTTCCAAAGTTAGTGTTCCAAAATTGAAAAAGACTTATAACTTAGAAATTTTTCTAAGTTCTTTTGGACAACATGGTGTACACGATTTTATGGCATCTTTTCTCATAGTTCTAAACCTCATCTCAAGATACTTTCCACATGAAAGTTGTTCTATTATCTACCTACTTTACATAGAATCAAAAATCTCACAAATTGGATTAGTGGTCACCAAGATATTGTGCCCTAAAGTAGCCATGTTGCCATGATGTTTTTACCTTAGAAAATTCTGGTTTGTCTATGTTGCTCCACCAAACTTTACCACCATTTCTCATGTATTTCTAGGTTTTATCTTAACCTCTTTCCATCATCAAAGTCACTCTACTACATGCCATCTTTCAAAAGGATCAAGAACCATATCATTTGGTTCATTGATCAAGAAACTATCGTGTGATCAAGAGAGGGCCATGATTTAGTTTCATTACACAAACCATGCTTCCATTTTGAACCACATTCTGAACTAAAGTCCTAACCTTACCAAGTACACTCTATTGTCTTTTTTCATCAGTTCCCAAAGTGCACCTTTGTGCCATAAAAACCGTAAAAAGAAGCCCCTAAAGTACACTTACCTTGTACTTGATATGTGACACACAAAAGCTAAAACCATGGACCATTATGTAAACTGTTCTTACACCTCAACCCTTTGGACCTTGCTCTTTTCTTTTTCTGACTTGAACCCTAATACATAAGCAACAAGCAAGGTCTCACTTGGCTCAAGACTGTAAGGAAGGCCATGCGTGTAGGAGCTGAACCTCATCATGTCTCTCTCTTAGACAAAGCCAAAAACCTTTGTGTCTTCAATAAACCAGCCTGCTCTGGCTATAAAAGGGAGTCCTCTCCTTTGTTTCAAAGACACAGAGCATTATCTCACTCACTGCAACATTCACTCAAAGATAGAGAGAACTTGTGAGCTCATGAGCAACCAAGGGAGAACAAGAGGTGTGCACTTCACTTAGAGGCCTTATAGATCATCATCAGCCAAAGGAAGAGGTTGAATTTCTAAGCTCCAAGGTGAAGAAGCAGTGGACTGACTCCACTTGGTAAGCTTCTGCCATGTCTATATGCTTTCATGTTCAATGTTCAACTATTTCTGAATAATACCATGTGTCCAAACATTGCATCTATATTGGTTTGAAATGATAACATGGTTGTTTGCGTGAGGTTTTGGTCATACATCATCATGTAACTTGTTGGTTTCAGTTTGAATAATCCACTTCCATGTTCATTTTCTCCATGTTTAAGTTTCCGTCTTGAGCTGTTTAAGGTTTAATGTTGTTCCACCATCTGAATGCTACATGTTGATGTGTTATTTCATGGATTTTGGGTGAGAAATGAAATTGAAAATGGCTGAGAAAGAGGAGGGTTTGCCATGCGTTTGTCTGGTTCTTCACGATAGGGTTTCAAGCTTTGTGTAGTATGCATGAAAAGGATGATGGCATGGCAGCGTCGGATAGGTTGGGACATGATTTTGTCTTTTAGTCACTTAAGTGACTAAGTGACCGATTGTTATGATGTTTACATGATTATTTTGTATCACAAGCGTGTAACATAACTTGCCTGAATAAATTTTATTTCATTTTTGGACTTGGGCCTTGGTATTTCGCTACTTACACCCCCCTGTTTGGAGGCCCAGGCGTGTAGGCAAACTAACCTAGTTCATTTGATTCTTACTAATGCACCCCCTGTTTTATTCAATTTCACAATATTTTATTTTTATTTTTTTTCATTCCAATTTTACCTTATTAAAAATAGTTTCTATTGCATAAAAATTCCCAAAAAAATTCATATTAACATTTTAAGGTTTAAATTAATTTTCAAAAATTTTTATTTTCATTTTTATTTTATTTTAGTATTTATTTCTGATTTTTACAAAATTAGGAGTAATTTTAACCTAATTTGTGAACTTCTTCCAAAATAACCACTTCTCTTTGTCCTTTTGGTTTGTTTTTTTAGAGTGTCTTAGGACACATTAGGAGTTTGTTTTGAGGCTAATTATTGACCTTGGATGAGGTCTTTTGGTTAGGTTTTGATTGCTTTGTTTAACCCTCGATTCTTAGGCTCAATACCTTTGATACTTCACCTTGAAGTTTGATTTTGAGATGGCTATTTTGCCAATCTTTGCATGAAACTCCACACACTCATTCTTAAATGTTTGAACTTGAGTTTAGGCTATGGTTTTGGATTTTTCTATCCATTTTCCTAATTTTGAACAACTCATTAATGTACTCCTCATTTCACCTATGTTTTCAAGTTGGTTTCGACCTAGCTTCTTTATAGCACTTCTTAAAGTGTTTTGTAAGTTGATATGTGTTGATTTTTTATTTGAAAAGCTTGTTTCACTTCTGAATTCATGGTTCAAGAGTGGTTTGTCTTGCTTATTTGATCACTTATTCATGCTTGAGTTGTTGTGCATCATTTCATTATGATTTGTCATACTTAATCTTGTTCATACCTAAAGGTAATTCACATGGAGTTTTACCTTAACATTTTGATGTTGTACATGTGATTTATGCTTGTTTATGTTTTTTCCCTTCTTGGATGTTTATCCCTTTTGAGTTCTTGAACTCTTATTGCTTATCACTCATACTTCAATCCCCCTTCTACACTTGTCTTTACAAGAAGTTGTGTTCCCCTCCTTCCAAAGGAAAGTCTCTCTATTGACCTCAAAGTCATAGATAACTCATTACTATCTTGGCCTCTTTAGAGCCATCTTCCAACCTTTGGCCTCGGTAGAGCCAATTTCACCCTTGACCTCAAAGTCATAGGTAGCCATCTTACACCTTTGACCTCAAAGTCATAGGTAGCACTTATCAACCCTTGGCCTCATTAGAGCCTTATCAAACATTTGGCCTCATTAGAGACACTTTCCCTCCTTGGTCTCATTAGAGCCTTATCTTTCCATGAGCCACTTCCATCACAACTTAGAACTAGGATAGAGTTCTTAAACTCTATGTGATTCTCATCACCATGAGTATTCACTTACCCCTTTCAACATAGACTTAGAGAGTTATTTAACTCTATGTGAGTATCATACTCATTCCCCTTGGAACTTTGACCATAGTCAATGGTTCCTCACCCTTAGGGAGGTGAACTACGAATGCTCTGATTCCGTCCTTAATAGGATACGTAGGCACGAGATGCGACGTCTTGGCGAGCATACTTAGTGTATATACCTCTAGGTATTTACCTTTAGTACTTTGGTTTTCACCATAGGTCTTTATTTTACCCTTAGCATAGATACCCTTAGCAAGCAAACATAAGAATAACACAATACAAACAAGAGGTTCCTATAGAGTACTACAGATATCTAGGATGCTAACACCTTCCCTAGGTATAACTAACCCCCGAACCTTAGATCTCTTAGTTGTATCTTCACATAGCGCACTTAGGGTTTTCTTCGATCTTTACCCTTTCCTTTGGATAAATCAAAGCGCGGTGGTGAATTTCATGATTTGTGATTCAAGTTAATTAATAGCTTGATATCCAATTCTCACCGCAACAGAAATGGCGACTTCACTGGGGACTATCTGTTTTGAGGGTTTAGCCCACCTTGTTTGTGTTCGTGTTATATGTCGCTCCCGGGATTTTCATCCAGGTACAAACGTAAAAGTGGCACGGAAACAGAGTCGCCAGCAATGTGTATTTATCCCAAGAGAGGGAAAGGAAACACTATATAAACCTGAGGGAAGGAAAGAACGAGGTCTTGTAACCAAGAGAGCTGGGTTTGGGAGTCTGTTACGCGAAGGGAAGGTGTTAGCACCCAACACGTCCATCGTACCCGATGGGAGCCACGCTTGATGTCTCGATCAAAGGGTGATAGAAAAGATACTGGAAAAGGAATGGAAAGAGAATGAGAAACAAATGTAGGGAAAATAAAAGAAGTGCTCGAATGGGCCCTACCCCACTGCCTACGTATCTCATCGGGAACATGAGAATCAGAGCGACGTAGTTCCCCTCAGCTAAAAGAAAGTTGTTTGTGTTTTTTAGTGGAAACGTCAACGTTCTCGTCCTAGCAGTTAAGTGTTGCAGCTCGCTGTATGGAGACTTAGGCGTTACCTGTTTGCGGTAGAACGGAAATGACACATCCTTAAGGAATGAGTGAATGGGATGAGGAGAGAAATCCCGAAGGAAAAACGTTATTGTTTGTTTGAAGTTTTTTAGAAAGAAGTGTTTTTGAAGTTATTTGTAACTTGCATTTCACCCAAGTCTACAACATAGGAACGAATACGTCGCGTATCGTCCCCAACAGGACATACACTAAGTACTCTAGAAGAATGAAGGGAGACCCCCCCCCCATTATTCACTTTCCACATATAAGGCTCATGCGCAACATGTTTAACCTTTATTAAGTGTTTTAAAAAAGATTATGAGATGAGAAGAAGAGAGACTCAAAGGTTAGGAAAGGTAAAAGTCTAAAGGGAGACCACGACTCAAGCCCTAAAGTTATCATACATGGATATTCCTAACGGTTAAGGGTGGCATGAGAACTCTAAGTCTAAAATAAAAGCGAAGAAGAATGAATTAAACAACTCACTTCTAAAGTACAAGATGAGTTATAACTCAAAAGGGAGAAGAAAGAAGTTATTCAAGGAAAGCATATAAATGCTTATCATGATCACAAGTTGAATGATTAAAGGAGATGAGAGAAAATAAAAGAGAGAAGTGTATGTGGAAGCATATCCACACACTTACTTACCATTAGCACCTACATGAAAAGATTAGTTCAAAAACTATTTACAAGTAGTGAAATAGGGAAAGAATAACAAGTAATGATCAAACAAATTAAGAATCAATGGATAAAGATCCTAAGAGATGAAAATCATTCAAGGTTAGAACCTATATCCAAAGGATGCTCTCAAAGGTTAAGAGATCAAACACACCCGAACTTTGCACACATGATACATTAAACATCCAAGAGATGCACCATGAAAGGAATAGATGGAAGATGAAGGAATATGCAATGTGATCATGCAATAATGCTTAATGAAATGCTAAGGTCAGAAGCATGCATCATTTATAAATGTCTTCTAAAGCATATGAATCATCATACAAATCATGGATGCAATGATACAAGTAGAAGAAATAAGATGAAGTAGAAGTAAGGAGAAGAAACAAGTTCAATTATATACACAAATTTACATGTTAAGGATGTATATCATATGGAATGATTAATGAATGCATATGGGCAGTGGCATACCATGAATGAGATGCAAATGGAATGTATGAAATTACATACAAGAATGCACACAAGAAACATGTAGAGCTTAAGAAGATACAAGAGAAGGAATCATGTCAAACTTTCAAGTTACCATGCATAAACTCATATTAAATGCAAACACAAGTCAAAGTGACCTATAATGACACAAGTATGACCTATAATATCATACATATGACCTATAAAAGATGCACAAACAATCATAAAATGGTGGCATAAATGCCTCATCAAAACATGTTAGCATGAAGTAGAAGAAAGTGCACAAAAGTAATTCCAATCATAACGCATCAAACAAATATCAAAGTACATGAGAAAAAATTATAGAATTAGGTCATATACTTCATTGATCATAAGCAAAACATGCCACAAAACCTCATAGCAAAACTCAAAAGAAAAATGCCTCAAAAGGCCTTATGAAAGCACATTGAAACACACCACAAAAATACCTAAAGATACACATCCAAACACATGATAAAATGACTTTAAAAATCAAATGAAAATTTTTTTAGATGCTTCAAGATGTCCTCTAATCATTTCAAAAAGAATGGATGAAAAACAGTGTGTGAAATGAGAGAAATAAAATGTGGAAGCTTAAGGTTCATGAAGATGATCAATCAAAAAGAAATTGAAAAGAAAATATGGAATAATAGGTAAAAATTCATAAAAACAGAATTAAAAAAATATAGAAAATGACCTAAATGTGTTAAGAACACATGTGAATTAATTTGGAATTTTTTGATGAGATTTAGTATTTTTATTAAAATGAAATTGAAACTATATGTGAAAAGAAATTAAAAAAAAAGAAGAAATCAAAAGGGAGGTGCAGCGTGAGTAATTTTCAGTTCAAAAATGGCATTGGGCTTAACATGTGGGGTGTAAACATCAATTAGTGACCCAGTCCATTAAACGCATCTGAGCGTGTGTGTTTAGGTGTATTTCAGTCAAACGTATAGATGCAATCATAGCCACAAGATCAATCCATCACCACCATTCAACATAACAATAAGATCAAACGAAACAGCATGCACGAACATAATAACTACCACGCACGCACACACATGTGATTGTCTGAGACTAAAAACAAAGTACGCGCAGGTCACATGACTTTTTTAATGTGCTGGCACTTTAAGAAGCGTTGGATGAAGTGGATCGGACGGCTATGATATATTCTAGTCCTAAAACCATAAACGCACCTCACCGCCCGGAGAAGGACCTCCGGTCGTCTTCTCCGGCCACCTCTGGCCACCTGCAGATCTCATATTCTCTCGAAATCCATGAACCACATACCAAAATGAAGAGGAAGCTAAGAAGATCATGAATCCACATTTAGTTTCCACAGATCATGCATATACACAGCAAATCGAACAAAAACATCTTGCCCTAGAAAATGATTCTAAGCACCTAGAGTGCCTATCACTAGCCGGAGATGTTACATTGCTTCTAGCAAGTTTCAATCAATAAAAACGAGTTAAAACTAAGTGGATTCGAAGCAATAAAAGTTGAGGAAATTGAACCTGAAACTGATGAAAACTTTGAATCAATAGAAATCCAGAGATCCTCTTTAAGTTCTTGAGCTTGGAATGAGGAAAAATAAATGCTTATGGAACTGGAGATCTTGCAGAAAACAGCATGAAATTTTAACTGCACTAAGGCTGCACTTGATGAATTGAATTTATCTTCTCTTGTTCTTGATCATAGATGAACCAATGATGATGATAGAGATGAAGTAGATGAATAACAATGGTGAATTCGTGTAGAGATAGAGAGAGATCAGAGAGAAAGCTTGAGAATGGTTTGTGAAAATGTGGAAAATGAGAGAGTTTTCGTGTGTTTCTGTTGTGATGAACTTATATACTTGTGGTTAGTATTTAACTATCGTGGTTGATGGTTAGAACTCTAGTTAACTGAGTTAGTTAACTGAGTTATGAGTTAACTAACTGAGTTGACAGTTAGTGGCATGGAATGGCGTTTTGTTCAACTGTGGAGAAGTTCCTTGTTAGTTATGGTGAGGGTAATGGAGAATGGTGATGATAGTACTGAGCATGATGAAAGATGATGATGGTACTGATGTAGCAGCATGGTTACTTATGGTGTAAGTTTTTATTTTCCTCTTTAGTGTATGGCAAGGCATGACATGGCATGTATGTGTGTGGAAGGAAATGTTGGTTCAAATGAGGTAAAGAAAGCCTGGTGTATTTGTTGCGTGTGAATGCTTGGCCAAATGAAACAAATGAGAAGGACTGGTGTGAAGTACATAACAAAGTCACAACATCATATGCAGCATGAAAGCATGGAAGTTTGAGGATGAATTTCTTTGTGCATAATGAATGGAATAACCTGATTCTGGATGAAATGGATTGAGAAGTCATAAGAGAACAAACTTGATGTTGAAATTAAGATGAATTGAAACTTGCAAGGTAGTGAAAAATGACTTAGAACATAGGTAATCTAAACTGGTTCATGGGCGAGGCAAACTTTGCAGGCATAGCAACAATGGCACATGAATTTTCAGAGTAGAGCTCCCATGTTTGAACCCTAATATCTCCCTCATAGATTGCTCAAATGAAAAAATGTCTAACATCAAAGTTGAAGAGGACATAGAGATTAGCAACTTTGATGTTCAAAATTTTTCCATTTGGAGCTTTATTGAATGAGAAAAATTGCTTGGAAGTTGGACCCATCATGCACACCAAGTGCTTGATGAAATTATGGTGCATATGGCTCGCCCATGACCAGTCTGACTTGCCAATTTGCCCTACTTTTCCTCAACTTTGGTTGATCATAACTCTCTCAATTTTGATCCAAAGGAGGAGTTCTTTACATGGATTTTGCAAAGTGGCCCAAAACTTGCCATTTTTGGAAACCCTAAGTTTCTAAAAATGGAAACTTTGTACATTCCTTGATTTTCCATGATTCCTTCATCATTTCTTGATCAAATCTTGTCCATTGAACATATGTAACTTTAATTTCATTAAAAGTCAGGAGTTGAATTTTTCCACTGCACAGTTGACTTTTTCCCCAATTTCTTGATTCTCAAGCAATTGACCAATTAAACCTCTTCTGAAATGAATCAATAGGCAATCTTCCATCTCTAGACCCTTGAGGACATGTAGAATACCATGAGATCAAGTCTTGCCCAAGAAATCAGAAATAAACTGATTTCATGGCAAACCCTAGTTTTAAACCCTCAGTCTAGGAGAAAAACAGCAAATCCTCCAAATCCAAATTCCTCTGAATATGATATATACCCTGTCTAACAAAGATGTGATATGAAATTTGGAGGTGATAAAAGCTCAAAGATTTTGCCTATTGGGGCATTATACTCAAGAAATCCAAAACCCTAGTTTTGCACTGATTAGGGTGATGTGATTCCCTGCATTCTCTTGTCAAGCTGGATCATATGATGATGATGACTCAATTTGAGACCTCTTGAGGCTCAAGGTTCCTTGGATTTGATTTAGACACCTTGATCCCATGCCAAAGAACCAATGAAATGAAAATGACGATTATGCAAAAAATGCAATGCAATATAAGCCAGTAAAAGCTAAAAGCAAAAGGGCAAATTTTGAGGTGCTACAGCTGCCCCTATTCAAACTTCTTGGATCTGAGGGTATGATAGCGACGACTTTCAGACAATCGGGATACACGGGGTTTAGATACCAAAATAACCTGGAAATTTGCCAACCGCGGGGAGATACGAAATAAAGTGCTCGCCACCCGAAGGTGGACTCAAAATCAAGGGATACCATCCAAAAGTTGGGATAACCAAGAGAATACCAACCAAAATTTGGGATGAACGAAGGGTACCAACCAAAAGTTGGAATAACCAAGAGAATACCAACCAAAAGTTGGGATGAATGAAGGGTACCAACCAAAAGTTGGAATAACCAAGAAAATACCAACCAAAAGTTGGGATGAATGAAGGGGTACCAACCAAAAGTTGGAATAGCCAAGAGAATACCAACCAAAAGTTGGGATGAACGAAGGGTACCAACCAAAAGTTGGAATAACCAAGAGAATACCAACCAAAAGTTGGGATGAACGAAGGGTACCAACCAAAAGTTGGAATAACCAAGAGAATACCAACCAAAAGTTGGGATGAATGAAGGGTACCAACCAAAAGTTGGAATAACCAAGAGAATACCAACCAAAAGTTGGGATGAACGAAGGGTACCAAGCAAAAGTTGGAATAACCAAGAGAATACCAACCAAAAGTTGGGATGAACGAAGGGTACCAACCAAAAGTTGGAATAACCAAGAGAATACCAACCAAAAGTTGGGATGAACAAAGGGTACCAACCAAAAGTTGGAACAACCAAGAGAATACCAACCAAAAGTTGGGATGAACGAAGGTTACCAACCAAAAGTTGGAATAACCACCGCAAATGCACAGGAAGTAGAATCAACGGACTTACGACCTGAAAAGAAGATGACTCCGTTGGGGGGAAGAGAAGTATTACACACACAAATCTGCAGGGGAGTACAGAAGGACCAACGATAAGAAAGGTCCACTGGTTGCGGTGTAATGTCAAACAACATCTCTTGAATGTCGTCTCTTTCTGCTGGGGAAAGATACTGGTAGAAGATATCAAACCTGGCTTATGCTTCGAATGTATATGTTTGAATTTTTCTATGGCGTAATGCTCCATACGAAATGGAAATGCTACGCGTTTAGGAGGATGCCATGCAAAAATGCGTATGCAATGCAAAAGAGGCGTCTCAGCAAAATAAATGCTGAAGACCAAGGCAGCTCCACCGGGGACGACAATCTAAGTTTTCCTTTGACATAAAAGACCCTGTTGAAGAAGGCTTCCAGGAATGACTTCCTGATCCCAAACTCTGCAGGAGATGAGAATTCTGAGAGAAATTCCACCCTGTTGGGAATGGATAAACGAATATTGAGGATGGAACCCAAAGAGAAATTCTCTCCGCTGGGGATTACCAATGACTTCTACCGAAGATAAAACTCAACAACCTGGATCTGAAGGATTCCAATAACCATTGGACTTAAGACCTGCTGGGGATGTCAATTGTCGTTGAACAAACCACTTGTGAGGATCACCACCACACTATGCTTGGGAAGACAAGTCAATAATACCGAACCTGCTTGGGGATATTATTGAACTTGCCCTGCCATTGGGAGATACTCTTACCTTTATCCTGCTGGGGAATATCATCCACCACCAGCAAATCTGCTTGGGAAATGGTGATTGACAACATCAACTCTGCTAGGGGATCCCACCAAGCTTAATCTTCTGCTGGGAATCAGACAAAACCATTGATTCACCTTACCTTGTTGGGGGTTAGAGCACACAGCTGCTAGTGAAACAAGCATCTCCTCTCCCACGGAGGTAACTAAATACTAGACCTCTGACTGCTTGCCGGGGAGTAATAGATCAACCATGACTTCGGTTGGGGACACAATCCCCTATACATCTATAGGGAAGAGTAAGCTCTACTGAGGATGATGAACTTTCAGTGCTGTGGAGAGTAACTCTACTGGGGAGAAAAGTTTCCACCCTGCAAGAAAAATCAACAGACAACACAAAATGGCTATCTAGACTATCATCCTAATGACTATTTCATGAGCAACTTCCACTATTTTCCGATATGCTTCGCAAAGCTTAACATCTTGCATGCAATGTCTTATCAAAATATCGGACTTTTCAAAAACAAAACAGTAAAAATAAAATAAACATGGAAAGCTCTCTGACTAAAGTGAAAATTTTATTGAATGAATTGGCCTATAAATAGGCATTTACATTCGGAGGCAATTCCAGAAAAGAGGTAATTGCGCAAAAAGTAAAAGAAAATACACATGTCGGCAATGTGGGGAACATATATCCACCATGATTCGACTCATCTATGACCCGTATGTCTCGTTTATCTGCATATGTTTTGACCTTCGAAGAAACTGACTGGGCTGATTCCTTTCCTTCGAGATTCCCATGCATAAAAATTATTCACATATCAAACGCAGACCGCAACCTCTTGCTTTCAAATCCTTAACTTTTGCCTGGATCGCCCTTTACGGGTTTTCAATCCACCGGGATACCCATTTTTGCCAAAGTTGCCTTGTCAGGTTTTCAACTTTGCGGGTTTATTCTTTTTTGTTTTTGTCCCTAACTTTTGCCCGAACCTTTTCTTTTTATGGTTCGTCGGGATGCCCCTCTTTTGCCTGGATCTTCTTTTTATGTTCAGCGGGTCTCTTTTATGCAAAGTATTTTTTGACTACGTCGGCGTTCACAGGGGATGTAAAATCTTCACCATCCATAGTTGAGAGTAATAAGGCTCCAGTAGAGAATACCTGTCTTACTACATATGGACCTTCGTAATTTGGCGTCCATTCTCCCCTGTGATATGTTTGAGGAGGAAGGATCCTTTTCAACACTAATTCACCAGCTTGAAAACACCGAGGACGTACTTTCTGATCAAAAGCTTTCTTCATCCTGCTCTGGTACAACCGGCCATTTGCAATGGCTGCCAATCTCTTTTCCTTGATCAGGTTCAGCTGATTCATTCGGGAACGCACCCATTCAGCTTCATCAAGCTTCACATCTGCCAGAATTCTTAAAGAAGGAATCTCAACCTCTACTGGTAAAACTGCTTCCGTACCATATACAAGCGAGAAAGGTGTTGCCCTAGTTGATGTACGCACCAAAGTACAATAACCGTGTAAAGCGTAAGGCAACATCTCATGCCAGTCTTTATACGTTACCACCATCTTCTGCACAATCTTCTTGATATTCTTATTTTCCGCTTCAACAACCCCATTCATCTTCGGACGATAGGGAGAAGAATTGTGATGTTCAATTTTAATGCTTTGGCATAGCTCCTTCATCATCTTGTTATTCATATTTGAACCATTATCAGTAATGATTCTCTCCGGGACTCCATACCGGCAGATGATGTCCTTCTTGATAAACCTGGCTACCACTTGTCTGGTAACGTTGGCATATGAAGCTGCTTCCACCCAATTCGTAAAATATCAATGGCAACCAAAATGAAACGATGCCCATTGGAAGCAGTTGGCTCGATCTTTCCGATCATATCAATGCCCCACATAGCCAAGGGCCAAGGTGACGACAACACATTCAGAGGAGTAGGTGGCACGTGCACCTTATCAGCATAAATTTTGCACTTATGACACCTCCGGGCATATTTGAAACAATCAGACTCCATAGTCATCCAATAATACCCCGCTTTCAACAGTTTTCTAGCCATGGCATGCCCATTGGCATGAGTACCAAAAGAACCTTCATGAACTTCCTCCATCAACAGGCTTGCCTCGTGTTCATCAACACAACGTAGCAAGACCATGTCAAAGTTCCTCTTGTATAACACATCATCTTTGTTCAAAAAGAAATTTCCCGCCAGCCTCCTCAGAGTTTTCTTATCTTTGGTGGACGCGTCAACCAGATACTCTCGATTCTTCAGAAAAACCTTAATATCATGATACCAAGGCTTGCCATCTGATAGCCCTTCAACTGCAAACACAAAAGCGGGTCTATCCAGACGCATGATTCTAATCGAGGGAGTTTCATTCCAATAGTTCACCTGATACATCGAAGATAGCATTGCCAACGCATCTGCCATCTGATTCTCTAATCGGGGTATATGATGGAAATCGACTCTGTCAAAGAAAGGTAACAACCTTCTGGCATAGTTGTTATAAGGCACCAAATTCACTTGACGAGTTTCCCATTCACCTGTGATCTGATTTACCACCAACGCGGAATCACCATAAACATCGAGGTTTTTGATTCTCAAATCAATCGCTTCTTCTAAACCCATGATGCATGCTTCATACTCCGCCTCATTGTTCGTGCATATGAACGCTAACCGGGCAGTAAAAGGTATATGAGAACCCTGTGGAGTCGTAATGACCGCCCCGATTCTGTTACCATATGAGTTGACAGCCCCATCAAAGACTAGCTTCCACTGGGATCCAATTTCAGGTCCTTCATCATGCAAAGGCTCTTCACAGTATTTCATCTTCAGATACATAATATGCTCATCAGGAAATTCAAACTTCATCGGTTGATAATCCTCGATTGGTTGTTCAGCAAGATATTCTGACAAAACGCTTCCCTTAATGGCTTTTTGGGAAACATATTGAATATCGTACTCTGTCAGAACCATCTGCCAACGGGATATTCTTCCAGAAAGTGCCTGCTTTTCAAACACATACTTGATTGGATCCATCTTTGAAATCAAGAGGGTTGTGTGGTTTAACATATACTGCCTCAAACGCTTAGCTGCCCAAGCGAGTGCACAACATGTTTTTTCCAGCATGGAGTACCTTGACTCACAATTAGTGAACTTTTTACTCAGGTAGTATATGGCATGCTCTTTTCTACCTGACTCGTCTTGTTAACCGAGCACACACCCCATCAAATTCTCAAGAACCGTGAGATACATAATCAATGGCCTTCCTGGTACTGGCGGTATAAGGACCGAAGGTTCCTGCAAATATTCTTTTATTTTTTCGAACGCCTTTTGACAGTTTTCATTCCACCTGACCGCTTGATCTTTTCTTAGCAATTTCAATATTGGTTCACAAGTGGCTGTAAGGTGAGATATGAACCTAGCAATGTAGTTCAACCTCCCCAGAAAACCACGAACCTCTTTTTCTGTTCTCGGCTCAGGCATTTCTTGTATGGCTTTTACTTTAGCAGGATCAACCTCGATACCTCTTTCGCTGACAATAAACCCCAGTAGTTTTCCTGATCTCACCCCGAAGGTGCATTTGTTCGGATTCAACCTCAGTATGAACTTTATCAACCTATCAAAAAGCTTCTGCAGATTTACCAGATGCTCCTCCTCCGTTTGTGACTTCACGATCATGTCATCAACATATACTTCGATCTCTTTGTGAATCATATCATGAAAGAGAGTCACCATTGCCCGCTGATAAGTTGCCCCAGCATTTTTCAATCCAAAGGGCATTACTTTGTAACAGAATGTTCCCCACGGTGTTATGAACGTTGTTTTCTCCATGTCCTCTGGGGCAATTTTGATTTGGTTATACCCAGAGAAGCCATCCATGAATGAAAACACAGAGTATTGAGCAGTGTTGTCTACTAACACGTCGATGTGAGGGAGCGGGAAATCATCTTTTGGGCTTGCTCTATTCAGATCTCTATAATCAACACACATCCTGACCTTTCCGTCCTTCTTAGGTACAGGCCCAATGTTAGCAACCCACGGAGGATAACTTGTCACAGCCAGAAATACAGCATCTATCTGTTTCTGAACCTCCTCTTTAATCTTGACAGACATTTCAGGTTTTGTCCTCCTCAACTTCTACTTAACCGGAGTACATCCCTCTTTGAGCGGCAACCGGTGTACCACGATGTCAGTGTCAAGCCCAGGCATGTCTTGGTAAGACCAGGCGAAGATATCCATATACTTTCGAAGCATTTCAATTAATCTTCTCTTTACACTGTCTTCCAAAGCAGCCCCAATCTTTACCTCTTTTTTCGCATCCTCGGTTTCCAAATTAACAATCTCAACTCCTCCCGATGAGGCACGATGACGCTTTCCTCCTGTTTTAGTAGTCTGGCCAATTCCTTAGGAAGTTCACAGCCTTCCTCAACCTCTTCTTCAGCCTGATATATGGGATTATCGAAATCATACTGAGCCATAGCCGAATCATGGGGGATGGAATCTGAACAAGGTAACCTGCATGATAGATGATTCATGTTTTATTATGTATGCAACAAACAAAACACATTGCCATTTTAATGTGATTTTATGCACAAAATAAAACAGAAAAACATGGATAAAAAATATTTGAATGCGAAAAGTCCTTTATTATTGACAAAGAAAAGCATACGAAATGTTCAAGCCCTACAAACAAGAGTCACTACGCCTTGGGCAGAGCGTAGGATCAAACATAACAGAAAAAACAGAGACAATTACTCTGGTCCAGTCACTTGGATGATCTTCTCTATTGACCAGTTGCATGGGCTTTGACCAGGCATGCAGGGGCAGATCCAATTATCCATGTCGCAATCACTGTCCCCATCCTCTTCAATAGCATTGACTCTATCAAAGAATACCCCAGCACTGGTAAAACAAACCAGGACGTAAAACGTAGGAGGCTCTTCAGGACGCCTGGGTGGCTTGTAACCCAGCACATAACTATCTTGCTTCTTCCGCACCTCGATAATCTAACCCCATTTTTGTGAGCTTCCAGCTTCAACTACAACCCTTGCATCTTTGAGGGATGATATAGAAATCTCCGGCTACTCTACCACTATAAGCTGCTTAACCATTTCAGATGGGCTAACCTCTTTGGGAACTTCTTCATGAACTTTTACCGTTTCAAAAGCCTGACATAACGTTTCCTGTATCTCGCCATCTACCTCCACATATTTGAAAGTAGATAGATGGCTTATCATAATGTCCTCCTCTCCGCAAACTGTCACCACATGTCCATCCACCATATATTTCAGCTTCTGATGGAGTGTAGATGTTACAGCCCCAGCACTGTGAATCCACGGCCGACCAAGTAGACAGCTGTAAGCGGGCTGAATATCCATTATATAGAATGTGGCATCAAAGACCTCTGGGCCATCCTTAATTGGCAGCACAACCTCTCTAAAAACAGCCCTTTTAGAACCATCAAATGCGCGCACTACCAAATCACTGGGCGTGCATATCAACCCTCGGGTATCCAACTTTATCAATGCCTTCTTAGGCAAAACATTTGAAGATGATCCTGTATCCACAAGCACATGAGACATCAACGACCCACGACACTCAACAAAAATATGCAAGGCATTGTTATGGTTTCTCCCAGCTGGAGTCAAGTCAGCATCAGTAAACCCCAAACTGTTGCCTGCATTAACATGGGCTATCACCCCCTCAAGCTGATTGATTGAGATCTCTTGGGGCACATAGGCAGCATTCAGTACTTTCAACAATGCATTTCGGTGAGCTTCCGAACACAACAAAAAAGATAAGATGGATATCTTAGACGGTGTCTGTTGCAAATGATCCACAATTTTATAGTCACTTCTCCAAATCAACCTCATGAATTCTTCTGCATTCTCGGAGAAAGGACTATCAGCTGGCCTTACTACGGAGTTAGTCACTGCCGGGGTCTGCACGGAATTTTCTACGGCCTGTTTACCCTTGTCCTATCTAGAATTATTAGCCTGTTCATCGGAAGGAGTGAAAATCCTGCCGCTTCGGGTAATAGCTCCTACTTCCTCAAGACTGGAACTTGCTACCGACGTTCCCATTAACTCTTGTTTCTGCCCATTGACGAAAACTTCTGCCCCATAGTTCCAAGGAATGGCCTTGGTACTCTCATAAGGAATGGGTCCAGGACCTGTAATTATAACTGGCGCTGGTCTTGCCGCCGCTGAAATTGTGATTGTCTTGAATGGAATAGTGATGGTAGCCACATCACTGCCAATAACCTCTTTTCGTTGGTCACATCTGTCAAACTGCAACCTACCTTCATCGATCAACTTTTGAACTCCTGATTTTAATAATCCACAGCCATTCGTCTGTATCAGACACTCTGAACAATTATTGTCACAACCGGGGTCCACTTCACCCATCAATAATCTCTCCTTTACCACCATCAAAGGAGTTCTTAACTCGTTCACATCCATAACCAGATTCAAAGATTCATTCTCCTCTAACACAACGTTAACCCTTGGCCCGTCATGATCCGGCATTGGGTTCTAGATAACGTTCGGCGCGTCATTTGAAAAGTTGATGGCTTTTGAATCCACCAAGTCTTGGACTTTATGCTTAAAAGCTTTGCAGTCCTCGATGTGATGTCCAGGTGCCCCAGAATGAAAGTCGCAGTGGGCATTGGGATTATAACCCGGAGGTGGATTACCTGTGAGAGGGGCCAAGGTCCTCTTCTGGATTAACTGTAGTTGTAGCAAATGCTGGAACAACTGGGAATCCGGCATGGGAGGTGTTTCAAAATGCCTATCAACCATCCTTTGTCTAGCTGGGTAACGGCGAGGTACCTGATTTTGCTGTTGCTGTGGAAGTGCTGCAGGAATCGTCACTGAAGCTACTTGTTGATTATAGTTCCGGCGTTGCTTCCCTTTACCTCGGTGAGACGAGACAGAATTGGTTTCCTCCTTCTTTTTGTAATTCGCATATGGTTTCTTCCCATAACTAGAAGACGACCCATCATTACCCGAAACTTTCCCAGCTTTGATTCCACCCTCTAGCATCTCCCCGACCTTGATCAAGTCGGCAAACTTGCCCAACATGCAAGGTAACATTTTTTTGTAATAATGTCCCAGCAAAGTATCCATAAACAGATTCACCATTTCCTTCTCCAGCATGGGTGGCTGTACCCTCGCCGCTAACTCACGCCATCTCTGAGCGTACTCCTTAAAGCTTTCACCACTCTTTTGAGACATATTTTGTAACTGTGTACGATTGGGAGCCAAGTCAGTATTATATTGATAGTGTTTCACAAATGCTTCCACCATCTCTCTCTAGTTGCGTACATGGCTCCTCTCAAGTTGCATATACCATTCCAGGGACGCTCCAGACAAGCTGTCCTGGAAGAAGTGCATCACCAATTTTTCATCATGGGAGTACGCAACCATCTTTCTTGCATACGCCGAACATGTGTCCTGGGGCAAGTAGTGCCGTTGTACTTCTTAAAAGTGGGGACTTGAAACTTATGAGGAATTCTCACATCAAGAACCAACCCTAGGTCATCCAGATCCATTCCCACAGAATTTTGATTTACCACCCCTCTTAGATGTTCTTCAGTCATTCTAATCCTTTGGTGATCAACAACCGGGAGACCAGCATCTCCACCTGGTACAGAGAAAACATCGTCTTGTTGGTCTTCAAAGCGATGGCCATGAACTGCATGAATACTATTTACCCTTCCAACCACAGAAGGAATCACCACATTCTCTCCTACGCCCGGAGGGATAACCACAGTGGGAACTGGAACTCCGCCCGGAGGTCCATTCTGAATATTGTGTCCATTAGCACCTCCGCCCAGAGGAATAACATTGTTCTGGAGACCACCATGTAGTACACCATTGTCATCTACTCTTGCCACGAGAGGTTGAACGAGAGTTCTGATTTGTTCCTGTCCCTGTACGACTCCTTGCATCATCTCCATGAATTAGGTGATATGGGCTTGCATGGCGGCCATTTCTTCTTGCATTTGCTCCATTACTCTTTTCTGGTTGAGTTGAGTAGAATATTGATGAATCGGATGGTCAGCTATCCTGCCTGAAACCAAATAAATTTAGGAAAAACCAGAGCAAGTACCTGTTATGCAAAAATGTTTATGATTATGAGGATGCTAATGTAAAATGCAAACAATCATATTTAAACATTTCCCTGGCATATCCGCTTTGATTCCAGCTTTGAAATCGGGCAAGGGATTGGACACAACATCGGAAAATAAATCCGAATCCAGAAATATTGCAGAATCAAACAAAGGAAGCCACCTTTCAAAAACTGAGAGCTGTTGAGACAAATACAGCTGAACCAAATACTTTAATATCATATCTTAAGAAAACATACAGATAGGTTCGATTCAAACAAAAGTGATTCCATCAACAATCCTGATGGTAATCATAGCAAAATACAAACAACAGAATAACTACGAATCAATTCCAAACAAACTGGCTTCAATCTCCTCAAGAAGGTTCCCAGTGTCTGGATGAGTAGGTCTTTCTAGCAACCCCTTGATAAGTTTGTTTCTCTTCTCGACATCCTGATTCAGCCTAGCAATCTGCTCTTCAACATCTTTGCCTTCGCGCCTTGACTTCTTGATTCCCGCTTGCAACTTGAGCTCTTCAATTTCTTTCTGGGCTCCTTTCCACTTACCAGAGAAGTGCTTCTTATCTTCCTTCATTCTTTGAAGTTCTTCTTTTAACTCCTCATTCTCAATCTTGAGCTCTTTCCACATCTCCTGATACGTGGCAAGCTTGTCTTCAGTTTTGGTCAAGAGCTTCTTGGTTTCCCTGTAGGCTTTGCCTGGTGACTCAACAGTCATACTAATTTTTCTACAGTGCTGAGCTCTGTCATCGAGATCCTTCTCCTTTTTTTTCAAGCGCTCTGTCAAATCTTGGACCTTCCATTTCAACTCCAAGTTATCATGTAAAGCACCCTGAAGCCTACTACTCATACCGGCATTTTCCTCCCTCAAATCATGCACCAATTTTTGCCGCTTATCGAATTCTTCAATTGGTACGGTGATTCTCTGCTCTGTCACTTTGGGATACAAGGGAGGCGCCCAATCAAAAGGAAAATAGTACTCTTCGACCCTCTTCTTTATCCATTGCTCATATGGAGGGAAAGTTTGATTATTAGGAAAACCCCACACGGTTTTTCCTCTCATCTGTTTACTGAGCCATGCTTTGGAAGCCTTCTGCGCCACATCTAATCCATCGTCCACCATGTGAAAATACAAAGACTCTTCCAACTCCCTTTCAGCCGGGGGACCTTTCAGGGCATATCCAAACTGCCGGATGGCCAGAGAAGGATTATAATTAATACCTCCTTTTCTCCCTATCAATGGTACATTAGGGTATTCACCACAACTGTGCAAAATGTCTTTACCCAGCACTCCGTGATTCACCCAAACAATATCCTTTGCATCTAGGCCCATCAGACGTTGACTCCATTTCAAGGAACTCTTAGTATCCTTGAAAGCACCTGACTGGGGTAGACGATTGGCAAACCACTTATAGAAAAGAGGTGCATAACAATGGACTGTCCCACCTCATTTCTTCTCATTCCTGTTGTACAAGGCATAATGAAGATCTCCTAATAAGGTTGGCACCGGATTCTGAGCTACAAATATTTTGATAGCATCCGTGTCAACAAAATCAGGCTCATTCGGGAACAAGACAATACCATATACGCAGAGAGCCAACACTGCATTGAAGACACTCCACTTCTTCTTCTTTACTGCCTCTTGAGCCTTGTTTGCCAAGTATGATACGTGATAGCCACGAACCTTTCCCTTGCCAGAAATATCAGCTTCCAAAGTTGACTTGCTCAAATAAAGAGCACCAGCCACAGCTTGGAAATCAAGATTTGCCTTTGACCCACAGAAAGGAACACCTTCTTTGATGGAAATTCCCAGGATGTTAGAATACTCCTCCAGAGTAGGAACCAAAACATAATCTGTCAATACAAAGCATCTCAGGGACGGATCATAGAACTGCATCAAGGTGTGCAAGCCGTTATATTCATATTCACTGATGTTACGAACAAAGGATAGGATCCAACCATACTTCTCTCTGAACATTCCTAACACTTCCGGACTGGCCATCTCTTGTAATCTACAAATCTGACCCAGGATGAGCTTCGCGAACTTGCACACGATTATATTCTTCCTACCCTTCTTGGTATCCATCCCTATGACTGCCCTTTGACTGGAATCAAAATCAGATACTACCTGGAAAATGAAAAATATGAAGGTTAGGAAAAAAAATATGCAATGCAAAGCATGGGACCAAAGTGCCACTCGTCTGTACTGAACTGGAACAGATGAATAATTCCAAGGCTCAAATTCCCCAGAATTCCAGAACAACAGAGTAACCACACAGATAAACCATACTGATAAGAAATCCAGTGTACCGGGTATGTTGAAAGTCAAGGTTACCTGCAAACCTGTAAACAACCCGCCCCTCTCACATGTGGGTACTAAGATCCTCAATATCCCTGGCTCTCAGGTCGAGAAATGATGATACGTTCACCATTTCTGGTTTGGCATCATCATCAATCGAGGAGGCCTCAACTGATTCTCTAAAACGAAAGGTCCTTAGCTTTTGGCACTGAGGTCAAGAAGCAATAGTACATTCATCCCTCGGGGTACAGCACTATCGCCAATCGAGGAGTACCTCCACTGATTTTCTTTCAAAAAGGATATCCTATAGCGAGTTCCCAGCATTGGGTCCTCGGATCGAGAATAGGCAATGGGTTTGCCATTTCTGGTCTGCCATTGTCACAACTCGGGAGGAGTGCCGCTGCCGAATTCTTGGGAATGGTCACCAGAGTCGACAATTCCTCCAGAGAATATCTACTGGCATGTATCAAACATACAATAGCAGATAGCTCCGGATAGAACCTCGTCCGGTTGTAGGTCTCGTGAACACCCACACGTGGCCAAATACCACGGAGCGACACGTCCACCCACGCTAATACCTATGTGTATGCTCAAGCCTGGGTAGTGGGCTTATCCCTCGGAACACCCTGCCCACCAAACAGAAAACAACAGCACAGTCCAGCATAATAATGATATGTAATGCAGTGAATGCAGTAAAGCAGTAATACAACAATATACAGTAAAGTAGTAATACTATAAACAACAATACAATAAAACAGCAAAAACAACACCACAGTAAACACCCAATGAAAGAAAAACAGACAAGCGCTAGGATTGACTCACTTAGGGAACCAGAGATTCTGGGTTCGATCCCCAGCAGAGTCGCCAGCTGTCGCTCCCGGGATTTTCATCCAGGTACAAACGCGAAAGTGGCACGGAAACAGAGTCGCCAGCAATGTGTATTTATCCCAAGAGAGGGAAAGGAAACACTGCATAAACCTAAGGGAAGGAAAGAACGAGGTCTTGCGACCAAGAGAACTGGGTTCGGGAGTCGGTTACGCGAAGGGATGATGTTAGCACCCAACACATCCATCGTACCCCAATGGGATCCACGCTTGATGTCTCGATCAAAGGGTGATAGAAAAGATACTGGAAAAGGAATGGAAAGAGAATGAGAAACAAATGTAGGGAAAATAAAATAAGTGCTCGAATGGGCCCTACCCCACTGCCTACGTATCTCATCTGGAACATGAGAATTAGAGCGACGTAGTTCCCCTCAGCTAAGGGAAAGTTGTTTGTGTTTTTTAGTGGAAACGTCAACGTTCACGTCCTAGCAGTTAGGTGTTGCAGCTCGCTGTATGGAGACTTAGGCGTTACCTGTTTGTGGTAGAACGAAAATGACGCATCCTTAAGGAATGAGTGAATGAGATGAGGAGAGAAATCCCGAAGGAAAAACATTATTGTTTGTTTGAAGTTTTTTTAGAAAGAATTGTTTTTGAAGTTATTTGTAACTTGCATTGCACCCAAGTCTACAACATAGGAACGAATACGTCGCGTATCGTCCCCAACAGGACGTACACTAAGTACTCTAGAAGAATGAAGGGAGAACCCCCCATTATTCACTTCCCACATAAAGGCTCATGCGTAATACACGTTTAACCTTTATTAAGTGTTTTAAAAAAGATTATGAGATGAGAAGAAGAGAGACTCAAAGGTTAGGAAAGGTAAAAGTCTAAAGGGAGACCACGACTCAAGCCCTAAAGTTATCATACATGGATATTCCTAACGGTTAAGTGTGGTATGAGAACTCTAAGTCTAAAAGAAAAGCAAAGAAGAATGAATTAAACAACTCACTTCTAAAGTAGAAGATGAGTTATAACTCAAAAGGGAGAAGAAAGAAGTTATTCAAGGAAAGCATATAAATGCTTATAATGATCACAAGTTGAATGATTAAAGGAGATGAGAGAAAATAAAAGAGAGAACTATATGTGGAAGCATATCCACACACTTACTTACCATTAGCACCTACATGAAAAGATTAGTTCAAAAACTATTTACAAGTAGTGAAATAGGGAAAGAATAACAAGTAATGATCAAACAAATTAAGAATCAATGGATAAAGATCCTAAGAGATGAAAATCATTCAAGGTCAGAACCTATATCCAAAGGATGCTCTCAAAGGTTAAGAGATCAAACACACCCGAACTTTGCACACATGATACATTAAACATCCAAGAGATGCACCATGAAAGGAATAGATGGAAGATGAAGGAATATGCAATGTGATCATGCAATAATGCTTAATGAAATGCTAAGGTCAGAAGCATGCATCATTTATAAATGTCTTCTAAAGCATATGAATCATCATACAAATCATGGATGCACTGATACAAGTAGAAGAAATAAGATGAAGTAGAAGTAAGGAGAAGAAACAAGTTCAATTATATACACAAATTTACATGTTAAGGATGTATATCATATGGAATGATTAATGAATGCATATGGGCAGTGGAATACCATGAATGAGATGCAAATGGAATGTATGAAACGGCATGCAAGAATGCACACATGAAACATGTAGAGCTTAAGAAGATACAAGAGAAGGAATCATGTCAAATTTTCAAGTTACCATGCATAAACTCATATTAAATGCAAACACAAGTCAAAGTGACCTATAATGACACAAGGATGACCTATAATATCATACAAATGACCTATAAAAGATGCACAAACAATCATAAAATGGTGGCATAAATGCCTCATCAAAACATGTTAGCATGAAGTAGAAGAAAGTGCACAAAAGTAATTCCAATCATAAGGCATCAAAAAAATATCAAAGTACATGAGAAAAAATTATGGAATTAGGTCATATACATCACTAATCAGAAGTAAAACATGCCACAAAACCTCATAGCAAAACTCAAAGGAAAAATGCCTCAAAAGGCCTCATGAAAGCACATTGAAACACACCACAAAAGTACTTAAAGATACACATCCAAACACATGATAAAATGACTTTAAATATCAAATTAAAATTGTTTTAGATGATTCAAGATGTCCTCTAATCATTGCAAAAAGAATGGATGAAAAACAGTGTGTGAAATGAGAGAAATAAAATGTGCAAGCTCAAGGTTCATGAAGATGATCAATCAAAAAGAAATTGAAAAGAAAATATGGAATAATAGGCAATAATTCATAAAAAAAAAATTAAAAAAATATATAAAATTACCTAAATGTGTTAAGAACACATGTGAATTAATTTGGAATTTTTTGATGAGTTTTAGTATTTTTATTAAAATGAAATTGAAACTATACGTGAAAAGAAATTAAAAATAAGAAGAAATCAAAAGGGAGGTGCAGCGTCAGTAATTTTCAGTTCAAAAATGGCATTGGGCTTAACATGTGGGTTGTGAACATCAATTAGTGACCCAGTCCATTAAACGCATGTGAGCGTGTGTGTTTAAGTGTATTTCAGTCAAACGTATAGATGCAATCATAGCCACAAGATCAACCCATCACCACCATTCAACATAACAATCATATCAAACGAAACAGCATGCATGAACACAATAACTACCACGGACGCACACACATGTGATCTTCTGAGACCAAAACCAAAGCACGCGCAGGTCATATGACTTTTTTAATGTGCTGACACTTTAAGAAGCGTTGGATGAAGTGGATCGGACGACTATGATATATTCTAGTCCTAAAACCCTAAACGCACCTCATCGACCGGAGAAGGACCTCCGGTCATCTTCTCTGGCCACCTCCGCCACCTGCAGATCTCACATTCTCAAGAAATCCATGAACCGCATACCAAAATAAAGAGGAAGTTGAGAAGATCATGAATCCACATTTAGTTTCCACAGATCATGCATATACACAGCAAATCGAACAAAAACATCTTGCCCTAGAAAATGATTCTAAGCACCTAGAGTGCCTATCACTAGCCGGAGATGTTACATTTCTTCTAGCAAGCTTCAATCAATAAAAACGAGGTAAAACTAAGTGTATTCGAAGCAACAAAAGTTGAGGAAATTGAACCTGAAACTGATGAAAACTTTGAATCAACAGAAAACCAGAGATCCTCTTTAAGTTCTTGAGCTTAGAATGAGCAAAATAAATGCTTATGGAACTGGAGATCTTGTAGAAAATAGCACAAAATTCTAATTGCACTGAGGCTGCACTTGATGAATTGAATTTATCTTCTCTTGTTCTTGATCATAGATGAACCAATGATGATGATAGAGATGAAGTAGATGAAGAACAATGGTGAATTCGTGTAGAGATAGAGAGAGATCAGAGAGAAAGCTTGAGAATGGTTTGTGAAAATGTGGAAAATGAGAGAGTTTTCGTGTGTTTCTGTTGTGATGAACTTATATACTTGTGGTTAGTATTTAACTATGGTGGTTGATGGTAAGAACTCTAGTTAACTGAGTTAGTTAACTGAGTTATGAGTTAACTAACTGAGTTGACAGTTAGTGGCATGGAATAGGGTTTTGTTCAAGTGTGGAGAAGTTCCTTGTTACTTATGGTGAGGGTAATGGAGAATGGTGATGATAGTACTGAGCATGATGAAAGATGATGATGGTACTGATGTAGCAGCATGGTTACTTGTGGTGTAAGTTTTTATTTTCCTCTTTAGTGTATGGCAAGGCATGACATGGTATGTATGTGTGTGGAAGGAAATGTTGGTTCAAATGAGGTAAAGAAAGGCTGGTGTATTTGTTGTGTGTGAATGCTTGGCCAAATGAAACAAATGAGAAGGACTGGTGTGAAGTACATAACAATGTCACAACATCATATGCAGCATGAAAGCATGGAAGTTTGAGGATGAATTTCTTTGTGCATAATGAATGGAATAACATGATTCTGGATGCAATGGATTGATGAGTCATAAGAGAACAAACTTGATGTTTAAATTAAGATGAATTGAAACTTGCAAGGTAGTGAAAAATGACTTAGAACATAGGCAATCCAAACTGGTTCATGGGCGAGGCAAACTTGGCAGGCATGGCAACAATGGCACATGAATTTTCAGAGTAGAGCTCCCATGTTTGAACCCTAATATCTTCCTCATAGCTTGCTCAAATGAAAAAATGTCCAACATCAAAGTTGAAGAGGACATGGAGATGAGCAACTTCGATGTTCAACATTTTTCCATTTGGAGCCTTCTTTAATGAGAAAAATTGATTAGAAGTTGGTCCCATCATGCACACCAAGTGCTTGATGAAATTATGGCGCATATGGCTCGCCCATGACCAGTCTGACTTGCCAATTTGCCCTACTTTTCCTCAACTTTGGTAGATCATAACTCTCTCAATTTTGATCCAAAGGAGGAGTTATTTACATAGATTTGAAGCTTGGAATGTGATCTTTAATTGGCTCAACTTCGGCCTGAAGTTTGGAGCTTTTATCTTGGAGAAAGAGTGCTTTGAAGTGTGGTGCAAAGTGGCCCAAAACTTGCCATTTTTGGAAACCCTAAGTTTCTAAAAATGGAAACTTTGTACATTCCTTGATTTTCCATGATTCCTCCATCATTTCTTGATCAAATCTTGTCCATTAAACATATGTAACTTAAATTTCATGAATTTGACCTTAAAAGTCAGGAGTTGACTTTTTCCACTGCACAGTTGACTTTTTCCCCAATTTCTTGATTCTCAAGCAATTGACCAATTAAACCTATTCTGAAATTAATCAATAGGCAATCTTCCATCTCTAGACCCTTGAGGACATGTAGAATACCATGAGATCAAGTCTTGCCCAAGAAATCAGAAATAAACTGATTTCATGGCAAACCCTAGTTTTAAACCCTCAGTCTAGGAGAAAAACAACACATCCTCCAAATCCAAATTCCTCTGAATATGATATATACCATGTCTAAAAAAGATGAGATATGACATTTGGAGGTGATAAAAGCTCAAAGATTTTGCCTATTGGGGCATTCTACTCAATAAATCCAAAACCCTAGTTTTGCACTGATTAGGGTGATGTGATTCCCTGCATTCTCTTGTCAAGCTGGATCATATGATGATGATCACTCAATTTGCGACCTCTTGAGGCTCAAGGCTCCTTGGATTTGATTTAGACACCTTGATCCCATGCCAAAGAACCAATGAAATGCAAATGATGATTATGCAAAAAATGCAATGCAACATATGCCAGTAAAAGCTAAAAGCAAAAGGGAAAATTTTGAGGTGCTACACTCTGATTTCGTCCTTAATAGGATACATAGGAACGAGATGCGACGTCTTGGAGAGCATACTTAGTGTATATACCCCTAGGTATTTACCTTTAGTACTTTGGGTTTCACCATAGGTCTTTATTTTACCCCTAGCATAGATACCCTTAGCAAGCAAACATCAGCATAACACAATACAAACAAGAGGTTCCTATAGAGTACTACAGATATCTAGGATGATAACACCTTCCCTAGGTATAACCAATCCTCGAACCTTAGATCTCTTAATTGTATCTTCACATAGGGAACTTAGGGTTTTCTTCGATCTTTACCCTTTCCTTTGGATAAATTAAAGCTCGGTGGTGAACTTCATGATTTGTGATTCAAGTTAATTAATAGCTTGATATCCAATTCTCACTGCAACAGAAATGGCGACTTCACTGGGGACTATCTATTTTGAGGGTTTAGCCCACCTTGTTTGTGTTCGTGTTATATGTTTGCTGGTTTGTATATCTGTACATATTCATGTTTATATATTTGCTTGGGTTTTTTTGTTTGGCAGGGTTGTTACCATGAGTGGTGAGGATAAGTTCTAACCTGGACTTAAGAGTACACATATGATAGGATAGTGGATATAGTCAAGGAGACTTCGCGGGAGTAATCCCAAAGGAGTTGACTTGAGATTCCACACTCAATTGAGGTCCCCTCGAGGGTGGTATATGTTAAACGAGCTATCGTGAATGCATTGCCAGTTTTGACCTAGGAGCCCGTGATGCTGATGACCTTTAGTTACCCTTTTACCCCCCACTTGGCCTTTTTAGGATGTAGTGCGATGACTATGAGGGAGTAATCTTGAAATGGTTGATACGCGATACTACACTCAGACAAGACACTCTTGAGAATATTATTGATTACCAAGTAATTGGGAAGTCCATATTATCCAAAAGATGGGTTGTTGACTCTGGGAACTTTTTAGAACCCTCTTCTACAGATCAAAATCCTATAGTACATACCTCTTGAGATGGGTAGACCATGGCTCCACGCCCGTGATCTCCAAACCTAGGCCCTTCTTGTTACATGTATATATGTGTTTATCTGTATATGTGTACTTTGTGCATTGCATACATTCATTCATACATCTTTTCACCATGCCATCTTAAAGGAACTCAATTCTATTTTGCAAACCTTATAGGATGGATTTTGAAGAAATAGAACACATAAGTACACCTTCAAGAGTCCTAAGTTGGAAAATTTGAAGAAGCTAGGGGAATTGATCAAAGACTCATCAACATTCAGAGACAAGTATGGGAATATTTTCTCCTTGATGAAGTTTCGGATGGTAGATGGGACGCTCTCCACTCTCGTATAGTTTTATGACCCATTATACCATTATTTCACCTTCCCAGATTACCACTTAATGCCTACCCTTGAGGAATATTCTATCTTTGTCAGCATTCCTATCTTTTCAAAGCCCCCTTACTCTGGTTTGGAAGGCACACCTAGTGAGAAGGATATTGCAGAAGCTGCTTACCTCAAGTTATCAGACGTCAAGGCTAACATGGTTACTAAAGGAGGAACTTCTGGGCTACCTGCTAAGTTTCTCATGGAGAAAGCTCGTAATTATGCTGGTATGAAGAACATGGGTGCTTACGAGGCTGTTATGGCTTTACTCCTTTATGGGCTCCTTCTCTTCCCAAACATCGACGACTTCGTTGACATGGACGCAATCAAGATTTTCTTTCTTGGGAATCCAATTCCGACCCTGCTTGCCGATGCTGTATAAGTGCTTTATTTCTCACTTACCTCGCTCAGCAACATTTTGGGACCTTAAGGATGGACTTCTTTAGTCGCAAAAAATTATGTCACTAACACATACTGATATTGAGTGGTATAATCCAACACTTGAAGGGAAGGATGTGATCAACAACTGTGGTGGTTTCTCTAACGTACCTCTTTTTGGTACAAAAGGGTGTATAAGCTACAATCCGGCCTTAGCCCATCATTAACATGGTTATCCTATGAAGGATAAGCCAAGCAATGTCTATTTGGAATGAATGTTCATTGAGGGAAATAAGGATCCTGTGCTCAAAGAGAAGATCGTGCACGCCTGGTGTCACATACACAAGAAAGGAATGTCTGCTTTAGGAAAACCTGAGTGTGTTGCTTCAGAATCTTATACCCGTTGGGTGCAAGAAAGGGCTGTCAACTTGAAGATGCCCTATCCCCGTCATAAACCTATCCCATTAACTCCCCGAGATCCTTTTTTGTTCTTTATGAGCAACGAGGAAGAATTGAAGATTAATTTGGCTAAAGCAGAGCAAGAAAGAGATGCTTGGAAGAAAAAGTATCAAATCCTCGACTACGAGATGGGAGAGCTTCAGAAGATCTATAAACAAAGTGAAGAAGAGTCTGCCAAGAAGAGGAAGGCGCAAGGGGATTTATTTTCCCCTGGCGTACCATCTGTGCCTGCTGTCAATCCTAGTACTCCTCCTCCTTCGGGTCCATGGAAGCTTTACGTGGATAAGCTTGTTCTTGATAAGATGAAGATGCAAGAAGAGATCAAGAGGTTTACGAGGAAGTTGCTAGGAGAAGAGGGATCGTCTCGTCAGATGACCTAGGACCTAGTTTTCTTTTATTTGTACTTTTCCTTTTTATATGACTTTTGAAGGTGTAATCCTTTCTTTTTGTAATCTTAAAAGTTCATCATTAATGAAATGATGTTTCCCTTTAAACTTCGCAATGTGTTCCCCGCCCAATAGCGTTTGCTAAATATAATTTTGAGTTCCTTGAATTGTGCATGTCATTCGCATTGCATCTCACATTTTTGCTAAACTGTCAAGGAACTAAATTTGTTTTGCAGACTTTGTAGATATGGATTTGGGAAAGAAAGGAACATGGTCGTACACCTTCATGGTTCCCGATGTTGAATAGCTGAAGGAACTAGGAAGGATGATTGAAGACCCATTAGCTTTTTCTGGAAAGTATGGAAGAATTCTCCCGTTGTTGGAACTTCGAAGGGCTGAAGGACTGTTGGAGACTTTGGTTCAACTCTATCATCCTCTTGATCATTGCTTTGTGTTTCCCGATTACCAGCTGACGCCAACCTTGGAGGAATACTCCGCTTTGATGGGTCTCCCCATCAATGATTCTCCTCATTTCTATAGAATAGAAGACGAGCTCAGCGCAAAGGACATTGCAAGAGGATCAAGTATAAGGTTGTCTGATATTCAAGCCCACTTGACCATAAAAGGGGGACTTTCTAGATTACTTGCTCAGATCTTATTCGAGAAACCTCGTTATTTTGCTGCTAGGCGGAATACCATACTCTTTGAGTCCACTTTCGCTTTTCTAGCTTATGGACTGTTTCTGTTTCAAAACGCTAAAGACTTCGTCGACATCAATGCTATTCAAATCTTTATGCTCATGACTCCAGTTCCTTCTCTATTGGCTGATACTTATCATGCCATTTACTCAAGGAATATGTGAGATGGAGGACAAATCATCTGTTGTGTTGCTCTCCTTTATAGGTGGTTTATTTCGCACCTACCAAGGACCGCAACCTTTTGGGATGTGGAAGACTGTACCATTTGGTCCAAGAGGCTTATGGAGCTCACTCATGCTGACATTGAGTGGTATGACCTAATCTATGGAGGGATTCTCATGATTCACAACTGTGGGGATTTCCCCAATGTACCTCTCATGAGCAGAAGGGGATGCATCAATTACAACCCCGTTCTCGCTCGTCGATAGTTAGGTCACCCGGCGGATGAGATACCTGATCTTAGCAGTCTATGGAGACTTTTTCTTGAAGAGGAGGAAAATCTCGAGTTTAAAATCAGAGTTGCACGTGCTTGGCGCTGTATTAACAGACAAAGGTAGACTGCCTTGGGAAGTCCCGACTGCACTGTCACCGAGGCTTACTTGGAATGGTCTTGTGAAAAGGCTCTTGTGATGAGGATACCTTATCTACGTCATAAGTCTCCTACAGATGAAGAATTGAAGCTAAAGAAAGCGCTGGATGAGTTGACTCTTGATAAGGCAAGGATGCAAGAGAAATTCAACGAACTCATGAGGGAGCTCAATGGAGGGGAATGACCTTCTGCAAGTGGATTAGATTTCTAGTTCTCTTTATGCTATATTTTCTATGTTGCCTATGTAATGAACTTTGAGGGTGTACCGCCCATGTTGTAATATTTGAAAATTTGCTAAATGAAAGAGCTTGTTTTGATAAGTATCTTGTCATCTACAATGTTTTCAATTTTTTTCAGCTCCTTGATAGTTTTACCTGCATTTGCATTTGCATTTTGCATTCTTTCATGTCATAACATGTGCATCTCTTTCCTGTCGTGTCTCATGTCGCCGTCTTCTCTTCAGAAACCATCACACTGAGTCTTTGACACCGGTACAACACACGAGCCCAAGCTCGCCAGAGAATGCTAAAACAAGATATTGAGATGGATAGAGTCAACAATGAGTTGAATGATCTACGAGGAAGTATGGGGCAGATTATGGAAGCCTTACAGGTTATTAAAGCAAATATGGATACTCAGGCCAATGTGGTTGTCATACCCCAAATTTTGACCACACGATTTCCCATCACTGTGAAAATCATCACCACAATATGGATGTACCTTCATGCCTCATCAATCTCCCAGAGATAGTTGAGCATCCACCATAATCAAGAATTAAGGTTTTGAACCCTCCCAGAACATTTAGACAAAAGATCAATAAAGAAATAACATGATCTTCAACTTGTCTAACCTCTTAAACATCCACAAAGGATCAAGAGGACCCTCACATCAAAAATCAAGCACAAAAGTTTCCACATTCCAAGTGGTTTGAGCCTCGAAACACCTGATATCGCCAAATCAGGGTTTTGGACGACTGGGACCCCCAAAGTGAGATTTTCACAAGAGAATGAGCCAAGACTTCAACATGTGACTCAACATGCTCAAAATAACCCTAAGTATCCATTTGAAAATCTAAATTACCCTCAAAGGATGTATTCCCCAAAAGTTGGGAATTAGTGTTTTTACGCGCCAAACCGCTCCGGAGCCAAAAGTCAAAACATGACTTTTTTGGCAAAAATGATCCTTATGACTCATTCTTTCATAAAATATGACTTATAATGTCATTTGAACAAGAATTGATCAAGAAACAAGATAACTTGTAAAAGGGGAAATCTTGAAAAATTGAAAATTTTTCCAAGTTACTAAATTTGGATGGTTTTGGTGCCAACTTTCAAGGATCATAACTTTTGATCTAGGCAGCCATTTTGGGTGATCCAAAGCCTGATTTGAAGGTCTTCCTACATTCTACAAAAGCTTCAACTACATCAAACTCAAATTCTTCATGAATTTTTAGTTAGAAGTGGATCAAAGTGGTGAAAAAACCAAAATATGTCAAAAACACTTAGTGACAATTCTGCCTTGTAATGTCAGTATGAAACATCAAATTTCCAAGGCATTTTTCCATGATACCCCTAAAATTTAAGATGCTTCAAATGGTTAATTTTGTTTCAAAGCATTTAACTGATGCATAGAGTTGGTATTCATCAAGCCAATGTTATCCAAGTTCAGTCAAGCCTTATCCCTGCCCCAGAAGACTCATAATCTGTGCTCTAACCTCAAGTCAATGGCTAGAGGAGACTTGAGATTCCATTGGATCACCATTTTCCACATACCTGCTGCAGTTGCCATTCACTATTGCAGCCAAAACAAACTTGATCTCCTATAAATAGAGCTCATTTGTGATCAGTTTGAGTACACCAAAGCACCCAAACTGATGCTTTACTCAAAATCTCTCTTTCACTCCAAATTTGCCTTCTAACTCAAGTCACCATTGGGTTTTGAAATTAAGAGTGATTCAAACCAAAACGATCATACCAACACCTCATAAACATCATATGTAGGTGATCTAAATAATAAAACAACATCTGGAACATCAAATTCACAAAATACCAGCCAATTGCTCAAGTTCTTGACAGAGTTGCAGTTGAGGTGCCACATCAAGTTCCAGCTCATTTCAATCCACTCTAAGCATTCAAACACACTCCTTGGCACCTAAGGAAGTTGTCCACATCATTGGAACACATCTGTAACACCTCCATCATTAAGCTCGATCACCGGCTGCAAGAGGTAAACCTTAAACTCTCAAACTCAATGAATCATGCATCATAACCATATTTTCAAATTACCATTGTGTTTTTGAATGTTTGTAGATTATTAACCCTCAATTAATTGATGTTCATTATTCATGTATGTGATTTCATTAAGCTCTTGCATATTTTAGGGTTCATCTGGTTTTACCATGTTATCTTTTGATTCACTTAGTTTAAACAAAGCTGAATATTGTGTTGCTCCCAGGATTTTCATCCAGGTATAAACGCGAAAGTGGCAAGGAACACAGAGTCGCCAGCCGTGTAAATTTTTCCCAAGAGAGGGAAAGGGAACACCGCATAAACCTGAGGAAGAGGGAAAGGAATGGTCATCGCAACCATAGCCTGGGTTCGGGAGTCGGTTACACGAGGGGAAGGTGCTAGCACCCCACGCGTCCATCGTACTCGATGGGATCCATGCTTATTGTCTATTCTAAGGATGAGTTATCCTAAAATCTATGGCTGCACTAAAACGGGGAAGGGGAAAACAAAGACAGACTCGGTAGGACGTCGTCGTCCTAGGCCTACGTACCCCCTTTGTGCAATGGAGAATTCAGAGTCAACGTAGTTCGGACCAAGTTCTTTTTGTGTTTTTTATGAGCTACGTTAAGTTCGCGTCCGGCAGTTAGGGTCGATGCCTGTTTGCGACTCAGACGGAAAATAACGTGCCCTTTTTGAAAATAGCCTGTAGTTTGACAATCCCGCAGGATAAAAAGGTTTGAGATTTGTTTGTATTTTTTAGGACAGAAGTGACTTGAGTTAGTTCGTAACTCAACTTGAACCAAAGTCTATGACACGGGAACGAATGCGTCGCATGGTCGTCCCCAATGGGACGTATGCTCAACACTCTAGAAGAGAGAAGGGGGACCCCTCAATCTTCATTTCCTATGTTGAAGGCTTGTGTGCAAGGCAAGTTGACCTTATTAAGTATCTTAGAAACTGTTATGAGATGAGAAGAGGGACTCAAAAGAAAAGAAAAAAGACTACCGGGAAAAATCAATCCTAATGTTATCATGCAAAGGTGGCCCTAAGGGGAGGTTTGAGAACAACCTAAGCCTAAAGAAAAGAAAAGATGAGAGGAAGGAAGAGTGAGAGTGAACATGGATGACTATCCACACCCCAAATAACTTACCTCAGCCCCTGCATAAAAGGTTAGTACAAACAGATATGAGTGACAATAAGACAAATGAGACTCAAACAAATCAAAAACCAAAGATAAATGGTTACAAACCAAATGGAATTCAACCAAGACAGAATGTGGATGACCTAAACATGAATTATGAAGTCAAAGAAACAAACCCAAATGATGGCACAAGTGTCTTCTCAAACAAGTAGTCAGACATGATCAAGGATGTGCATACAAGAAGACCTCAAACAAAGAGCAATCTCATAATTAGCAAAACATCTTCTAAAATTACCAGATTAAAACTTAACACACCTCAACCAGTGGTAAACAACATATTAAAAACTCATGCAAAAATTCACAAGATAGGTCACCCAAATAATTATGCAAAGTTCAGACAAGAAACATGACTCAATATGCAAAAGAGGAGGACTAAAATGCAATATGAAAAAGTTTTAAAAATGAGAGAAAAATGTTTTAATGACATTCAATATGTTGGGGAAACAATGCAAAAAGAATGAGTTCCAAACGTTTTATGGATGATGAGAAATAAATTCTACAATGCAATGTGTGCAAAATGAAACAAATTCAAAAAGAAAATCCATTAAATAATTAATTCAGTCACTAAAAATAAAAGAAAATAATAAAATAAAATTTAGAAAAATTTTATAAAACTATAAATATGATTCATGATTTTTTTTTTTTGGGTTTTTAGGATGCAATTATCTATTTTTAAAAATTAAAAATGAATTAATGCAATTAAATAAAATAAAAAGAAAATAGAATGAAGCCAGGGGTGCATTCCGCAAGTAATTCACGTTGAAAGCAATAAATGGGCTGAAGGAGGGGTGTGAAAAGCAAGGCCCAAACCACAAAAGTCCAACAGCGAAGTCAAAAGAGAACATGTGGAATTCAGTCAACATTGGAGACTCATACACACCATCAGATCAATCATGCGTTCTAAATCAAGTCAAACAAATCATAGGTAAGCAAGATGGAAGGTCAAGATTGAAAGCGCATAGTATCAGTCATGGGGAAACACACACTAATCATGGTCTGACCTAAATACAACTCCACTTGATATGCACATGCTTATTTTAATTCGTTGGCACAACCACATTCGTCAGATCTAATCAACGCATGTAAATCAGTCAAACATTCAAAAATTAATCAAGATGAGAGATTAAGATCTAAGGCACATGACAAGAAGTGTGGAATGGCACACACACAATCAATGAAATAAAAATCAGAAAATTAAAAATGTGGCACAACTATGACCATTAGATCAGAGCAATGGACGGCTGAGACTTCGTCTTCCTCACATAAACCCTAGCCGGCCGGAAAAAGAACCAGACGCCGGAGCCCTAGCTCCGGTCGTCATCTCCGGTGACCACCACCACCAAAATCCCAGAAATCACTCACGAGTATATCAAAATGATCAGAAAAACATGAGGGTTAAGAATATCACATCAAAAATCCCAAACAAACAACATACACGGAGAATCGAGCGAAACAAAGTATGGGTCCAAAACTTAAATCTCACCGTATGCACATAATACACGTCTAAACTTAAAATAAAACACATCAGAGTCATCAGCAACAATCACAAATCATTATGCATATTTAAAAGTAGAGTTTTAAGATCATGCAAAAATGCCCTAACCTGAGATTATGCAAACTGTATCCTCGCTGTTAGCTGCAAACGATGGTTGCTTCGTGCTCTATGGATCCCCAGGATGAAGATGGTGAAGGAAGTTTGTGAAAAATCCTGAAGGATTGAGAGATTCGAAGGAAGGAAGCTTTTAGGGTTCACACTTGAAATCTCCACCAAAATAACGTCTCCTCCTCTAATGAGTGTATCATTTAGCTTAAATACCTAGGGTTAATCCACTGATAATCACTTGGGCCTTGTTAATTCCTCACTTAATGAGTTTTGGGTGATTTTGGAAATTTGCATAATGTGAAATACACCCTCCTCCGTGCATGTACACCCAAACCCTTGATGATGGATCACTTATTTAACAATTGCTAATCACACCTGAATGGAATTTGGGCCTTGAGATGACTTTGTTCATGAGTTTTAAATGATCTTGCAATTTTGCATAATAGGAAATAAATGATGAATTTGTCATGGAATTCCTTAGTTCAAAGGCCAAAAATGATCCTTATGGAACGTACTTAGATGTTAGAATGTGCCTTGAAGCAATGGAACCAAATATAGGTCACTATGTCCCAAAATGCAAAAGTTGTGAAAATGGAACCATGAGAAAACCCTAAAAACCACTTTGCCTTCTTTTGATCATAACTTGAGTTTCACAAGTGATATGGAGACCATCTAGTACTTGTTGGAAAGGGGAGAAAAATATCTTCAACTTTCATGTTTGAGGAAAATTCACTTGAAGCTTCTTTGATGATGAAAAGTCAAGTTGAAAGTAGTGTAAGAACTTGCCCAAAATGGAAACTTTCAAATTATAGGTCATTACCATATTTAGTAACTTTTTGTACCAACCCTTGATTCTTTATAAATGGTATGAAACTTGACTCTTGAAGACCATATGAGGATGTGAGACCTTGAGAACCTTGAAGAGAACCTCAAACTTTCACAGTTGACTTCCCCTCTCACTATTGACTTTTCCCCAATTCTCCTGATTCCCAATCCATTGGCCAATTGAACTTCTCATGAACCAAACTGATGGACAATCTTCCATTCCTAGATACTTAGGGACCCAAGGAATACCATGGAATCAAGTCTTGCCCAAAAAATCAGAAATAAACTGACTTTATAGCAAACCCTAATTTTGGTACCCTCAGTCTAGGAGGAAATAACACAGTCTCCAAATCCAAATTCCTCTGAATATGATGTGTATCCTCTCCAACAAAGATAAGATATGCTATTTGGTGATGATATAAACCCAAGAAGCTTGCCCATTGGAGCAATAAAACCAAGATTCTCAAAACCCTAATTTCTGCACTGGTTAGGAGAGAGTAGGCCACTTGAGATCTCTTGGACAATATAAGGACTCTTGCTTGACCCTTTGAAGAACCAATGATATACACCCGTGATAATGCAAAAAATGAAATGAAACATAAGCCAGTTAGTAGGAGAGCAAATATTGGGGTGCTACAGCTGCCTTTATTCAATCAACTTGGTCCTGAAGGTATGATAGCGACGGCTCTCAGACATTCCAGGAAGCACGGGGATTGAATACCGAAAGAGCCCCGGAAATTTGCTAACGGTGAGAATAATGAAATGGAGCGTGCTGAAAAATGAGGAGTATGACCTCAATCATACCCACAAAAATAAGACGAATACGACCTCAATTGTACCCGCAAAGGAAGACTGACCTCAATCACTCTACCCACAAGGAAAATATGAATACGACCTCAATCGCAGCCTCAAAATGAATACAACCCACAAAGGAAGACTGACCTCAATCACTCTACCCACAAACAAGACGAATACGACCTCGATCGCACCCGCAAAGGAAACACGAATACGACCTCAATCGCACCCACAAAATGAATACAACCTCAATTATACTCGCAAACGAAGACTGACCTCAATCACTCTACCCACAAAAAAATATGAATACGACCTCAATCGCACCCACAAAACGAATACAACCTCAATTGTACCCGCAAAGGAAGACGGACCTCAATCACTCTACCCACAAAGAAAACATGAATACGACCTCAATCGCCCCCACAAAACGGATACAACCTCAATTGTACCCGCAAAGGAAGACTGACCTCAATCACTCTACCCACAAGGAAAAATATGAATACGACCTCAATCGCACCCACAAAAGGAATACACCCTCAATTGTACCCGCAAAGGAAGACTGACCTCGATCACTCTACCCACAAAGAAAATATGAATACGACCTCAATCGCACCCACAAAACGAATACAACCTGAATTGTACCCGCAAAGGAAGACTGACCTCAATCAGTCTACCCACAAAGAAAATATGAATGCGACCTCAATCGCACCCACAAAACGAATACAACCTCAATTGTACCCGCAAAGGAAGACTGACCTCAATCACTTTACCCACAAAGAAAATATGAATACGACCTCAATCGCACCCACAAAACGAATAATCCGCAATTGTACCCGCAAAGGAAGACTGACCTCAATCACTCTACCCACAAAGAAAACATGAATACGACCTCAATCACACCCACAAAACGAATACAACCTCAATTGTACCCGTAAAGGAAGACTAACCTCAATCACTCTACCCACAAAGAATATATGAATACGACCTCAATCACACCCACAAAACGAAAACAACCTCAATTGTACCCGCAAAGGAAGACTGACCTCAATCACTCTACCCACAAAGAAAATATGAATACGACCTCAATCGCACCCACAAAACGAATACAACCTCAATTGTACCCGCAAAGGAAGACTGACCTCAATCACTCTACCCACAACGAAAATATGAATACGACCTCAATTGTACTCGCAAACGAAGACTGACCTCAATCACTCTACCCACAAAAAAATATGAATACGACCTCAATCGCACCCACAAAACGAATACAACATCAATTGTACCCGCAAAGGAAGACTGACCTCAATCAATCTACCCACAAAGAAAACATGAATACGACCTCAATCGCACCCACAAAACGAATACAACCTCAATTGTACCCGCAAAGGAAGACTGACCTCAATCACTCTACCCACAAGGAAAAATATGAATACGACCTCAATCGCACCCACAAAAGGAATACACCCTCAATTGTACCCGCAAAGGAAGACTGACCTCGATCACTCTACCCACAAAGAAAATATGAATACGACCTCAATCGCTCCCACAAAACGAATACAACCTGAATTGTACCCGCAAAGGAAGACTGACCTCAATCAGTCTACCCACAAAGAAAATATGAATGCGACCTCAATCGCACCCACAAAACGAATACAACCTCAATTGTACCCGCAAAGGAAGACTGACCTCAATCACTTTACCCACAAAGAAAATATGAATACGACCTCAATCGCACCCACAAAACGAATACAACCACAATTGTACCCGCAAAGGAAGACTGACCTCAATCACTCTACCCACAAAGAAAACATGAATACGACCTCAATCGCACCCACAAAACGAATACAACCTCAATTGTACCCGCAAAGGAAGACTGACCTCAATCACTCTACCCACAAGGAAAAATATGAATACGACCTCAATCGCACCCACAAAACGAATACACACTCAATTATACCCGCAAAGGAAGACTGACTTCGATCACTCTAACCACAAAGAAAATATGAATACGACCTCAATCGCACCCACAAAACGAATACAACCTCAATTGTACCCGCAAAGGAAGACTGACTTTGATCACTCTACCCACAAAGAAAATATGAATACGACCTCAATCGCACCCACAAAACGAATAAAACCTCAATTGTACCCGCAAAGGAAGACTGACCTCAATCAGTCTACCCATAAAGAAAATATGAATACGACCTCAATCGCACCCACAAAACGAATACAACCTCAATTGTACCCGCAAAGGAAGACTGACCTCGATCACTCTACCCACAAAGAAAATATGAATACGACCTCAATCGCACCCACAAAACGAATACAACCTCAATTGTACCCGTAAAGGAAGACTGACCTCAATCACTCTACCCACAAAGAAAACATGAATACGACCTCAATCTCACCCACAAAACGAATACAACCTCAATTGTACCCGCAAAGGAAGACTGACCTCAATCACTCTACCCACAAAGAAAATATGAATACGACCTCAATCGCACCCACAAAACGAATAATCCGCAATTGTACCCGCAAAGGAAGACTGACCTCAATCACTCTACCCACAAAGAAAACATGAATACGACCTCAATCACACCCACAAAACGAATACAACCTCAATTGTACCCGTAAAGGAAGACTAACCTCAATCACTCTACCCACAAAGAATATATGAATACGACCTCAATCACACCCACAAAACGAAAACAACCTCAATTGTACCCGCAAAGGAAGACTGACCTCAATCACTCTACCCACAAAGAAAATATGAATACGACCTCAATCGCACCCACAAAACGAATACAACCTCAATTGTACCCGCAAAGGAAGACTGACCTCAATCACTCTACCCACAAAGAAAATATGAATACGACCTCAATTGTACTCGCAAACGAAGACTGACCTCAATCACTCTACCCACAAAAAAATATGAATACGACCTCAATCGCACCCACAAAACGAATACAACATCAATTGTACCCGCAAAGGAAGACTGACCTCAATCAATCTACCCACAAAGAAAACATGAATACGACCTCAATCGCACCCACAAAACGAATACAACCTCAATTGTACCCGCAAAGGAAGACTGACCTCAATCACTCTACCCACAAGGAAAAATATGAATACGACCTCAATCGCACCCACAAAAGGAATACACCCTCAATTGTACCCGCAAAGGAAGACTGACCTCGATCACTCTACCCACAAAGAAAATATGAATACGACCTCAATCGCTCCCACAAAACGAATACAACCTGAATTGTACCCGCAAAGGAAGACTGACCTCAATCAGTCTACCCACAAAGAAAATATGAATGCGACCTCAATCGCACCCACAAAACGAATACAACCTCAATTGTACCCGCAAAGGAAGACTGACCTCAATCACTTTACCCACAAAGAAAATATGAATACGACCTCAATCGCACCCACAAAACGAATACAACCACAATTGTACCCGCAAAGGAAGACTGACCTCAATCACTCTACCCACAAAGAAAACATGAATACGACCTCAATCGCACCCACAAAACGAATACAACCTCAATTGTACACGCAAAGGAAGACTGACCTCAATCACTCTACCCACAAGGAAAAATATGAATACGACCTCAATCGCACCCACAAAACGAATACACACTCAATTATACCCGCAAAGGAAGACTGACTTCGATCACTCTAACCACAAAGAAAATATGAATACGACCTCAATCGCACCCACAAAACGAATACAACCTCAATTGTACCCGCAAAGGAAGACTGACTTTGATCACTCTACCCACAAAGAAAATATGAATACGACCTCAATCGCACCCACAAAACGAATAAAACCTCAATTGTACCCGCAAAGGAAGACTGACCTCAATCAGTCTACCCATAAAGAAAATATGAATACGACCTCAATCGCACCCACAAAACGAATACAACCTCAATTGTACCCGCAAAGGAAGACTGACCTCGATCACTCTACCCACAAAGAAAATATGAATACGACCTCAATCTCACCCACAAAACGAATACAACCTCAATTGTACCCGCAAAGGAAGACTGACCTCAATCACTCTACCCACAAAGAAAATATGAATACGACCTCAATCGCACCCACAAAACGAATACAACCTCAATTGTACCCGCAAAGGAAGACTGACCTCAATCACTCTACCCACAAAGAAAATATGAATACGACCTCAATTGTACTCGCAAACGAAGACTGACCTCAATCACTCTACCCACAAAAAAATATGAATACGACCTCAATCGCACCCACAAAACGAATACAACATCAATTGTACCCGCAAAGGAAGACTGACCTCAATCAATCTACCCACAAAGAAAACATGAATACGACCTCAATCGCACCCACAAAACGAATACAACCTCAATTGTACCCGCAAAGGAAGACTGACCTCAATCACTCTACCCACAAGGAAAAATATGAATACGACCTCAATCGCACCCACAAAAGGAATACACCCTCAATTGTACCCGCAAAGGAAGACTGACCTCGATCACTCTACCCACAAAGAAAATATGAATACGACCTCAATCGCTCCCACAAAACGAATACAACCTGAATTGTACCCGCAAAGGAAGACTGACCTCAATCAGTCTACCCACAAAGAAAATATGAATGCGACCTCAATCGCACCCACAAAACGAATACAACCTCAATTGTACCTGCAAAGGAAGACTGACCTCAATCACTTTACCCACAAAGAAAATATGAATACGACCTCAATCGCACCCACAAAACGAATACAACCGCAATTGTACCCGCAAAGGAAGACTGACCTCAATCACTCTACCCACAAAGAAAACATGAATACGACCTCAATCGAACCCACAAAACGAATACAACCTCAATTGTACCCGCAAAGGAAGACTGACCTCAATCACTCTACCCACAAGGAAAAATATGAATACGACCTCAATCGCACCCACAAAACGAATACACACTCAATTATACCCGCAAAGGAAGACTGACTTCGATCACTCTAACCACAAAGAAAATTTGAATACGACCTCAATCGCACCCACAAAACGAATACAACCTCAATTGTACCCGCAAAGGAAGACTGACTTTGATCACTCTACCCACAAAGAAAATATGAATACGACCTCAATCGCACCCACAAAACGAATAAAACCTCAATTGTACCCGCAAAGGAAGACTGACCTCAATCAGTCTACCCATAAAGAAAATATGAATACGACCTCAATCGCACCCACAAAACGAATACAACCTCAATTGTACCCGCAAAGGAAGACTGACCTCGATCACTCTACCCACAAAGAAAATATGAATACGACCTCAATCGCACCCACAAAACGAATACAACCTCAATTGTACCCGTAAAGGAAGACTGACCTCAATCACTCTACCCACAAAGAAAACATGAATACGACCTCAATCTCACCCACAAAACGAATACAACCTCAATTGTACCCGCAAAGGAAGACTGACCTCAATCACTCTAACCACAAGGAAAAATATGAATACGACCTCAATCGCACCCACAAAAGGAATACACCCTCAATTGTACCCGCAAAGGAAGACTGACCTCGATCACTCTACCCACAAAGAAAATATGAATACGACCTCAATCGCTCCCACAAAACGAATACAACCTCAATTGTACCCGCAAAGGAAGACTGACCTCAATCACTCTACCCACAAAGAAAATATGAATACGACCTCAATTGTACTCGCAAACGAAGACTGACCTCAATCACTCTACCCACAAAAAAATATGAATACGACCTCAATCGCACCCACAAAACGAATACAACATCAATTGTACCCGCAAAGGAAGACTGACCTCAATCAATCTACCCACAAAGAAAACATGAATACGACCTCAATCGCACCCACAAAACGAATACAACCTCAATTGTACCCGCAAAGGAAGACTGACCTCAATCACTCTACCCACAAGGAAAAATATGAATACGACCTCAATCGCACCCACAAAAGGAATACACCCTCAATTGTACCCGCAAAGGAAGACTGACCTCGATCACTCTACCCACAAAGAAAATATGAATACGACCTCAATCGCTCCCACAAAACGAATACAACCTGAATTGTACCCGCAAAGGAAGACTGACCTCAATCAGTCTACCCACAAAGAAAATATGAATGCGACCTCAATCGCACCCACAAAACGAATACAACCTCAATTGTACCTGCAAAGGAAGACTGACCTCAATCACTTTACCCACAAAGAAAATATGAATACGACCTCAATCGCACCCACAAAAGGAATACAACCGCAATTGTACCCGCAAAGGAAGACTGACCTCAATCACTCTACCCACAAAGAAAACATGAATACGACCTCAATCGAACCCACAAAACGAATACAACCTCAATTGTACCCGCAAAGGAAGACTGACCTCAATCACTCTACCCACAAGGAAAAATATGAATACGACCTCAATCGCACCCACAAAACGAATACACACTCAATTATACCCGCAAAGGAAGACTGACTTCGATCACTCTAACCACAAAGAAAATATGAATACGACCTCAATCGCACCCACAAAACGAATACAACCTCAATTGTACCCGCAAAGGAAGACTGACTTTGATCACTCTACCCACAAAGAAAATATGAATACGACCTCAATCGCACCCACAAAACGAATAAAACCTCAATTGTACCCGCAAAGGAAGACTGACCTCAATCAGTCTACCCATAAAGAAAATATGAATACGACCTCAATCGCACCCACAAAACGAATACAACCTCAATTGTACCCGCAAAGGAAGACTGACCTCGATCACTCTACCCACAAAGAAAATATGAATACGACCTCAATCGCACCCACAAAACGAATACAACCTCAATTGTACCCGTAAAGGAAGACTGACCTCAATCACTCTACCCACAAAGAAAACATGAATACGACCTCAATCTCACCCACAAAACGAATACAACCTCAATTGTACCCGCAAAGGAAGACTGACCTCAATCACTCTAACCACAAGGAAAAATATGAATACGACCTCAATCGCACCCACAAAAGGAATACACCCTCAATTGTACCCGCAAAGGAAGACTGACCTCGATCACTCTACCCACAAAGAAAATATGAATACGACCTCAATCGCTCCCACAAAACGAATACAACCTGAATTGTACCCGCAAAGGAAGACTGACCTCAATCAGTCTACCCACAAAGAAAATATGAATGCGACCTCAATCGCACCCACAAAACGAATACAACCTCAATTGTACCCGCAAAGGAAGACTGACCTCAATCACTTTACCCACAAAGAAAATATGAATACGACCTCAATCGCACCCACAAAACGAATACAATCGCAATTGTACCCGCAAAGGAAGACTGACCTCAATCACTCTACCCACAAAGAAAACATGAATACGACCTCAATCGCACCCACAAAACGAATACAACCTCAATTGTACCCGCAAAGGAAGACTGACCTCAATCACTCTACCCACAAGGAAAAATATGAATACGACCTCAATCGCACCCACAAAACGAATACACACTCAATTATACCCGCAAAGGAAGACTGACTTCGATCACTCTAACCACAAAGAAAATATGAATACGACCTCAATCGCACCCACAAAACGAATACAACCTCAATTGTACCCGCAAAGGAAGACTGACTTTGATCACTCTACCCACAAAGAAAATATGAATACGACCTCAATCGCACCCACAAAACGAATAAAACCTCAATTGTACCCGCAAAGGAAGACTGACCTCAATCAGTCTACCCATAAAGAAAATATGAATACGACCTCAATCGCACCCACAAAACGAATACAACCTCAATTGTACCCGCAAAGGAAGACTGACCTCGATCACTCTACCCACAAAGAAAATATGAATACGACCTCAATCGCACCCACAAAACGAATACAACCTCAATTGTACCCGTAAAGGAAGACTGACCTCAATCACTCTACCCACAAAGAAAACATGAATACGACCTCAATCTCACCCACAAAACGAATACAACCTCAATTGTACCCGCAAAGGAAGACTGACCTCAATCACTCTAACCACAAGGAAAAATATGAATACGACCTCAATCGCACCCACAAAAGGAATACACCCTCAATTGTACCCGCAAAGGAAGACTGACCTCGATCACTCTACCCACAAAGAAAATATGAATACGACCTCAATCGCACCCACAAAACGAATACAACCTGAATTGTTCCCGCAAAGGAAGACTGACCTCAATCAGTCTACCCACAAAGAAAATATGAATGCGACCTCAATCGCACCCACAAAACGAATACAACCTCAATTGTAACCGCAAAGGAAGACTGACCTCAATCACTTTACCCATAAAGAAAATATGAATACGACCTCAATCGCACCCACAAAATGAATACAACCGCAATTGTACCCGCAAAGGAAGACTGACCTCAATCACTCTACCCACAAAGAAAACATGAATACAAGCTCAATCACACCCACAAAACGAATACAACCTCAATTGTACCCGTAAAGGAAGACTAACCTCAATCACTCTACCCACAAAGAATATATGAATACGACCTCAATCACACCCACAAAACGAAAACAACCTCAATTGTAACCGCAAAGGAAGACTGACCTCAATCACTCTACCCACAAAGAAAATATGAATACGACCTCAATCGCACCCGCAAAACGAATACAACCTCAATTGTACCCGCAAAGGAAGACTGACCTCAATCACTCTACCCACAAAGAAAATATGAATACGACCTCAATCGCACCCACAAAATGAATACAACCTCAATTGTACCCGCAAAGGAAGACTGGCCTCAATCACTCCACCCACAAGGAAAAATATGAATACGACCTCAATCGCACCCACAAAACGAATACACACTCAATTATACCCGCAAAGGAAGACTGACTTCGATCACTCTAAACACAAAGAAAATATGAATACGACCTCAATCGCACCCACAAAACGAATACAACCTCAATTGTACCCGCAAAGGAAGACTGACTTTGATCACTCTACCCACAAAGAAAATATGAATACGACCTCAATCGCACCCACAAAACGAATAAAACCACAATTGTACCCGCAAAGGAAGACTGACCTCAATCAGTCTACCCACAAAGAAAATATGAATACGACCTCAATCGCACCCACAAAACGAATACAACCTCAATTGTACCCGCAAAGGAAGACTGACCTCGATCACTCTACCCACAAAGAAAATATGAATACGACCTCAATCGCACCCACAAAACGAATACAACCTCAATTGTACCCGTAAAGGAAGACTGACCTCAATCACTCTACCCACAAAGAAAACATGAATACGACCTCAATCGCACCCACAAAACGAATATAACCTCAATTGTACCCGCAAAGGAAGACTGACCTCAATCACTCTACCCACAAGGAAAAATATGAATACGACCTCAATCGCACCCACAAAATGAATACACCCTCAATTGTACCCGCAAAGGAAGACTGACCTCGATCACTCTACCCACAAAGAAAATATGAATACGACCTCAATCGCACCCACAAAACGAATACAACCTGAATTGTACCCGCAAAGGAAGACTGACCTCAATCAGTCTACCCACAAAGAAAATATGAATGCGACCTCAATCGTACCCACAAAACGAATACAACCTCAATTGTACCCGCAAAGGAAGACTGACCTCAATCACTTTACCCACAAAGAAAATATGAATACGACCTCAATCGCACCCACAAAACGAATACAACCGCAATTGTACCCGCAAAGGAAGACTGACCTCAATCACTATACCCACAAAGAAAACATGAATACGACCTCAATCACACCCACAAAATGAATAAAACCTCAATTGTACCCGCAAACGAAGACTGACCTCAATCAGTCTACCCACAAAGAAAATATGAATACGACCTCAATCGCACCCACAAAACGAATACAACCTCAATTGTACCCGCAAAGGAAGACTGACCTCGATCACTCTACCCACAAAGAAAATATGAATACGACCTCAATCGCACCCACAAAACGAATACAGCCTCAATTGTACCCGTAAAGGAAGACTGACCTCAATCACTCTACCCACAAAGAAAACATGAATACGACCTCAATCGCACCCACAAAACGAATACAACCTCAATTGTACCCGCAAAGGAAGACTGACCTCAATCACTCTACCCACAAGGAAAAATATGAATACGACCTCAATCGCACCCACAAAATGAATACACCCTCAATTGTACCCGCAAAGGAAGACTGACCTCGATCACTCTACCCACAAAGAAAATATGAATACGACCTCAATCGCACCCACAAAACGAATACAACCTGAATTGTACCCGCAAAGGAAGACTGACCTCAATCAGTCTACCCACAAAGAAAATATGAATGCGACCTCAGTCGTACCCACAAAACGAATACAACCTCAATTGTACCCGCAAAGGAAGACTGACCTCAATCACTTTACCCACAAAGAAAATATGAATACGACCTCAATCGCACCCACAAAATGAATACAACCGCAATTGTACCCGCAAAGGAAGACTGACCTCAATCACTCTACCCACAAAGAAAACATGAATACGACCTCAATCACACCCACAAAACGAATACAACCTCAATTGTACCCGTAAAGGAAGACTGACCTCAATCACTCTACCCACAAGGAAAAATATGAATACGACCTCAATCGCACCCACAAAATGAATACACCCTCAATTGTACCCGCAAAGGAAGACTGACCTCGATCACTCTACCCACAAAGAAAATATGAATACGACCTCAATCGCACCCACAAAACGAATACAACCTGAATTGTACCCGCAAAGGAAGACTGACCTCAATCAGTCTACCCACAAAGAAAATATGAATGCGACCTCAATCGTACCCACAAAACGAATACAACCTCAATTGTACCCGCAAAGGAAGACTGACCTCAATCACTTTACCCACAAAGAAAATATGAATACGACCTCAATCGCACCCACAAAACGAATACAACCGCAATTGTACCCGCAAAGGAAGACTGACCTCAATCACTATACCCACAAAGAAAACATGAATACGACCTCAATCACACCCACAAAATGAATAAAACCTCAATTGTACCCGCAAACGAAGACTGACCTCAATCAGTCTACCCACAAAGAAAATATGAATACGACCTCAATCGCACCCACAAAACGAATACAACCTCAATTGTACCCGCAAAGGAAGACTGACCTCGATCACTCTACCCACAAAGAAAATATGAATACGACCTCAATCGCACCCACAAAACGAATACAGCCTCAATTGTACCCGTAAAGGAAGACTGACCTCAATCACTCTACCCACAAAGAAAACATGAATACGACCTCAATCGCACCCACAAAACGAATACAACCTCAATTGTACCCGCAAAGGAAGACTGACCTCAATCACTCTACCCACAAGGAAAAATATGAATACGACCTCAATCGCACCCACAAAATGAATACACCCTCAATTGTACCCGCAAAGGAAGACTGACCTCGATCACTCTACCCACAAAGAAAATATGAATACGACCTCAATCGCACCCACAAAACGAATACAACCTGAATTGTACCCGCAAAGGAAGACTGACCTCAATCAGTCTACCCACAAAGAAAATATGAATGCGACCTCAGTCGTACCCACAAAACGAATACAACCTCAATTGTACCCGCAAAGGAAGACTGACCTCAATCACTTTACCCACAAAGAAAATATGAATACGACCTCAATCGCACCCACAAAATGAATACAACCGCAATTGTACCCGCAAAGGAAGACTGACCTCAATCACTCTACCCACAAAGAAAACATGAATACGACCTCAATCACACCCACAAAACGAATACAACCTCAATTGTACCCGTAAAGGAAGACTGACCTCAATCACTCTACCCACAAGGAAAAATATGAATACGACCTCAATCGCACCCACAAAATGAATACACCCTCAATTGTACCCGCAAAGGAAGACTGACCTCGATCACTCTACCCACAAAGAAAATATGAATACGACCTCAATCGCACCCACAAAACGAATACAACCTGAATTGTACCCGCAAAGGAAGACTGACCTCAATCAGTCTACCCACAAAGAAAATATGAATGCGACCTCAGTCGTACCCACAAAACGAATACAACCTCAATTGTACCCGCAAAGGAAGACTGACCTCAATCACTTTACCCACAAAGAAAATATGAATACGACCTCAATCGCACCCACAAAATGAATACAACCTGAATTGTACCCGCAAAGGAAGACTGACCTCAATCACTCTACCCACAAAGAAAACATGAATACGACCTCAATCACACCCACAAAACGAATAAAACCTCAATTGTACCCGCAAAGGAAGACTGACCTCGATCACTCTACCCACAAAGAAAATATGAATACGACCTCAATCGCACCCACAAAACGAATACAACCTCAATTGTACCCGTAAAGGAAGACTGACCTCAATCACTCTACCCACAAAGAAAACATGAATACGACCTCAATCTCACCCACAAAACGAATACAACCTCAATTGTACCCGCAAAGGAAGACTGGCCTCAATCACTCCACCCACAAGGAAAAATATGAATACGACCTCAATCGCACCCACAAAACGAATAAAACCTCAATTGTACCCGCAAAGGAAGACTGACCTCGATCACTCTACCCACAAAGAAAATATGAATACGACCTCAATCGCACCCACAAAACGAATACAACCTCAATTGTACCCGTAAAGGAAGACTGACCTCAATCACTCTACCCACAAAGAAAACATGAATACGACCTCAATCTCACCCACAAAACGAATACAACCTCAATTGTACCCGCAAAGGAAGACTGACCTCAATCACTCTAACCACAAGGAAAAATATGAATACGACCTCAATCGCACCCACAAAAGGAATACACCCTCAATTGTACCCGCAAAGGAAGACTGACCTCGATCACTCTACCCACAAAGAAAATATGAATACGACCTCAATCGCACCCACAAAACGAATACAACCTGAATTGTACCCGCAAAGGAAGACTGACCTCAATCAGTCTACCCACAAAGAAAATATGAATGCGACCTCAATCGCACCCACAAAACGAATACAACCTCAATTGTAACCGCAAAGGAAGACTGACCTCAATCACTTTACCCACAAAGAAAATATGAATACGACCTCAATCGCACCCACAAAATGAATACAACCGCAATTGTACCCGCAAAGGAAGACTGACCTCAATCACTCTACCCACAAAGAAAACATGAATACGACCTCAATCACACCCACAAAACGAATACAACCTCAATTGTACCCGTAAAGGAAGACTGACCTCAATCACTCTACCCACAAAGAAAATATGAATACGACCTCAATCGCACCCACAAAACGAAAACAACCTCAATTGTAACCGCAAAGGAAGACTGACCTCAATCACTATACCCACAAAGAAAACATGAATACGACCTCAATCGCACCCACAAAACGAATACAACCTCAATTGTACCCGCAAAGGAAGACTGACCTCAATCACTTTACCCACAAAGAAAATATGAATACGACCTCAATCGCAGCCACAAAACGAATACAACCTCAATTGTACCCGCAAAGGAAGACTGGCCTCAATCACTCCACCCACAAGGAAAAATATGAATACGACCTCAATCGCACCCACAAAACGAATACACACTCAATTATACCCGCAAAGGAAGACTGACTTCGATCACTCTACCCACAAAGAAAATATGAATACGACCTCAATCGCACCCACAAAACGAATACAACCTCAATTGTACCCGCAAAGGAAGACTGACTTTGATCACTCTACCCACAAAGAAAATATGAATACGACCTCAATCGCACCCACAAAACGAATAAAACCTCAATTGTACCCGCAAAGGAAGACTGACCTCAATCAGTCTACCCATAAAGAAAATATGAATGCGACCTCAATCGCACCCACAAAACGAATACAACCTCAATTGTAACCGCAAAGGAAGACTGACCTCAATCACTTTACCCACAAAGAAAATATGAATACGACCTCAATCGCACCCACAAAATGAATACAACCGCAATTGTACCCGCAAAGGAAGACTGACCTCAATCACTCTACCCACAAAGAAAACATGAATACGACCTCAATCACACCCACAAAACGAATACAACCTCAATTGTACCCGTAAAGGAAGACTGACCTCAATCACTCTACCCACAAAGAAAATATGAATACGACCTCAATCGCACCCACAAAACGAAAACAACCTCAATTGTAACCGCAAAGGAAGACTGACCTCAATCACTATACCCACAAAGAAAACATGAATACGACCTCAATCGCACCCACAAAACGAATACAACCTCAATTGTACCCGCAAAGGAAGACTGACCTCAATCACTTTACCCACAAAGAAAATATGAATACGACCTCAATCGCAGCCACAAAACGAATACAACCTCAATTGTACCCGCAAAGGAAGACTGGCCTCAATCACTCCACCCACAAGGAAAAATATGAATACGACCTCAATCGCACCCACAAAACGAATACACACTCAATTATACCCGCAAAGGAAGACTGACTTCGATCACTCTACCCACAAAGAAAATATGAATACGACCTCAATCGCACCCACAAAACGAATACAACCTCAATTGTACCCGCAAAGGAAGACTGACTTTGATCACTCTACCCACAAAGAAAATATGAATACGACCTCAATCGCACCCACAAAACGAATAAAACCTCAATTGTACCCGCAAAGGAAGACTGACCTCAATCAGTCTACCCACAAAGAAAATATGAATACGACCTCAATCGCACCCACAAAACGAATACAACCTCAATTGTACCCGCAAAGGAAGACTGACCTCGATCACTCTACCCACAAAGAAAATATGAATGCGACCTCAGTCGTACCCACAAAACGAATACAACCTCAATTGTACCCGCAAAGGAAGACTGACCTCAATCACTTTACCCACAAAGAAAATATGAATACGACCTCAATCGCACCCACAAAACGAATACAACCTCAATTGTACCCGCAAAGGAAGACTGACCTCAATCACTCTACCCACAAGGAAAAATATGAATACGACCTCAATCGCACCCACAAAATGAATACACCCTCAATTGTACCCGCAAAGGAAGACTGGCCTCGATCACTCTACCCACAAAGAAAATATGAATACGACCTCAATCGCACCCACAAAACGAATACAACCTGAATTGTACCAGCAAAGGAAGACTGACCTCAATCAGTCTACCCACAAAGAAAATATGAATGCGACCTCAATCGTACCCACAAAACGAATACAACCTCAATTGTACCCGCAAAGGAAGACTGGCCTCAATCACTTTACCCACAAAGAAAATATGAATACGACCTCAATCGCACCCACAAAACGAATACAGCCGCAATTGTACCCGCAAAGGAAGACTGACCTCAATCACTCTACCCACAAAGAAAACATGAATACGACCTCAATCGCACCCACAAAACGAATACAACCTCAATTGTACCCGCAAAGGAAGACTGACCTCAATCACTCTAACCACAAGGAAAAATATGAATACGACCTCAATCGCACCCACAAAACGAATACAACTTCAATGGTACCCGCAAAGGAAGACTGACCTCGATCACTCTACCCACAAAGAAAATATGAATACGACCTCAATCGCACCCACAAAACGAATACAACCTGAATTGTACCCGCAAAGGAAGACTGACCTCAATCAGTCTACCCACAAAGAAAATATGAATACGACCTCAATCGCACCCACAAAACGAATACAACCTCAATTGTACCCGCAAAGGAAGACTGACCTCAATCACTTTACCCACAAAGAAAATATGAATACGACCTTAATCGCACCCACAAAATGAATACAACCTCAATTGTACCCGCAAAGGAAGACTGACCTCGATCACTCTACCCACAAAGAAAATATGAATACGACCTCAATCGCACCCACAAAACGAATACAACCTGAATTGTACCCGCAAAGGAAGACTGACCTCAATCAGTCTACCCACAAAGAAAATATGAACGCGACCTCAGTCGTACCCACAAAACGAATACAACCTCAATTGTACCCGCAAAGGAAGACTGACCTCGATCACTTTACCCACAAAGAAAATGTGAATACGACCTCAATCGCACCCACAAAACGAATAAAACCTCAATTGTACCCGCAAAGGAAGACTGACCTCAATCAGTCTACTCAAAAAGAAAATATGAATACGACCTCAATCGCACCCACAAAACGAATACAACCTCAATTGTACCCGCAAAGGAAGACTGACCTCGATCACTCTACCCACAAAGAAAATATGAATACGACCTCAATCGCACCCACAAAACGAATACAACCTCAATTGTACCCGTAAAGGAAGACTGACCTCAATCACTCTACCCACAAAGAAAACATGAATACGACCTCAATCGCACCCACAAAACGAATACAACCTCAATTGTACCCGCAAAGGAAGACTGACCTCAATCACTCTAACCACAACGAAAAATATGAATACGACCTCAATCGTACCCACAAAATGAATACACCCTCAATTGTACCCGCAAAGGAAGACTGACCCTGATCACTCTACCCACAAAGAAAATATGAATACGACCTCAATCGCACCCACAAAACGAATACAACCTGAATTGTACCCGCAAAGGAAGACTGACCTCAATCAGTCTACCCACAAAGAAAATATGAATGCGACCTCAATCGTACCCACAAAACGAATACAACCTCAATTGTACCCGCAAAGGAAGACTGACCTCAATCACTTTACCCACAAAGAAAATATGAATACGACCTCAATCGCACCCACAAAACGAATACAACCGCAATTGTACCTGCAAAGGAAGACTGACCTCAATCACTATACCCACAAAGAAAACATGAATGCGACCTCAATCACACCCACAAAACGAATAAAACCTCAATTGTACCCGCAAAGGAAGACTGACCTCAATCAGTTTACCCACAAAGAAAATATGAATACGACCTCAATCGCACCCACAAAACGAATACAACCTCAATTGTACCCGCAAAGGAAGACTGACCTCGATCACTCAACCCACAAAGAAAATTTGAATACGACCTCAATCGCACCCACAAAACAAATACAACCTCAATTGTACCCGTAAAGGAAGACTGACCTCAATCACTCTACCCACAAAGAAAACATGAATACGACCTCAATCGCACCCACAAAACGAATACAACCTCAATTGTACCCGCAAAGGAAGACTGACCTCAATCACTCTACCCACAAGGAAAAATATGAATACGACCTCAATCGCACCCACAAAATGAATACACCCTCAATTGTACCCGCAAAGGAAGACTGACCTCGATCACTCTACCCACAAAGAAAATATGAATACGAACTCAATCGCACCCACAAAACGAATACAACCTGAATTATACCCGCAAAGGAAGACTGACCTCAAACAGTCTACCCACAAAGAAAATATGAATGCGACCTCAATCGTACCCACAAAACGAATACAACCTCAATTGTACCCGCAAAGGAAGACTGACCTCAATCACTCTACCCACAAAGAAAACATGAATACGACCTCAATCGCACCCACAAAACGAATACAACCTCAATTGTACCCGCAAAGGAAGACTGACCTCAATCACTCTACCCACAAGGAAAAATATGAATACGACCTCAATCGTACCCACAAAATGAATACACCCTCAATTGTACCCGCAAAGGAAGACTGACCCTGATCACTCTACCCACAAAGAAAATATGAATACGACCTCAATCGCACCCACAAAACGAATACAACCTGAATTGTACCCGCAAAGGAAGACTGACCTCGATCAGTCTACCCACAAAGAAAATATGAATGCGACCTCAATCGCACCCACAAAACGAATACAACCTCAATTGTACCCGCAAAGGAAGACTGACCTCAATCACTTTACCCACAAAGAAAATATGAATACGACCTCAATCGCACCCACAAAACGAATACAACCTCAATTGTACCCGCAAAGGAAGACTGACCTCGATCACTATACCCACAAAGAAAACATGAATACGACCTCAATCGCACCCACAAAACGAATAAAACCTCAATTGTACCCGCAAAGGAAGACTGACCTCAATCAGTATACCCACAAAGAAAATATGAATGCGACCTCAATCACACCCACAAAACGAATACAACCTCAATTGTACCCGCAAAGGAAGACTGACCTCGATCACTCTACCCACAAAGAAAATTTGAATACGACCTCAATCGCACCCACAAAACAAATACAACCTCAATTGTACCCGTAAAGGAAGACTGACCTCAATCACTCTACCCACAAAGAAAACATGAATACGACCTCAATCGCACCCACAAAACGAATACAACCTCAATTGTACCCGCAAAGGAAGACTGACCTCAATCACTCTACCCACAAGGAAAAATATGAATACGACCTCAATCGCACCCACAAAATGAATACACCCTCAATTGTACCCGCAAAGGAAGACTGACCTCGATCACTCTACCCACAAAGAAAATATGAATACGAACTCAATCGCACCCACAAAACGAATACAACCTGAATTGTACCCGCAAAGGAAGACTGACCTCAAACAGTCTACCCACAAAGAAAATATGAATGCGACCTCAATCGTACCCACAAAACGAATACAACCTCAATTGTACCCGCAAAGGAAGACTGACCTCAATCACTTTACCCAGAAAGAAAATATGAATACGACCTTAATCGCACCCACAAAACGAATACAACCGCAATTGTACCCGCAAAGGAAGACTGACCTCAATCACTCTACCCACAAAGAAAACATGAATACGACCTCAATCACACCCACAAAACGAATAAAACCTCAATTGTACCCGCAAAGGAAGACTGACCTCAATCAGTCTACCCACAAAGAAAATATGAATACGACCTCAATCGCACCCACAAAACGAATACAACCTTAATTGTACCCGCAAAGGAAGACTGACCTCGATCACTCTACCCACAAAGAAAATATGAATACGACCTCAATCGCACCCACAAAACGAATAAAACCTCAATTGTACCCGCAAAGGAAGACTGACCTCAATCAGTCTACCCATAAAGAAAATATGAATACGACCTCAATCGCACCCACAAAACGAATACAACCTCAATTGTACCCGCAAAGGAAGACTGACCTCGATCACTCTACCCACAAAGAAAATATGAATACGACCTCAATCGCACCCACAAAACGAATACAACCTCAATTGTACCCGTAAAGGAAGACTGACCTCAATCACTCTACCCACAAAGAAAACATGAATACGACCTCAATCGCACCCACAAAACGAATATAACCTCAATTGTACCCGCAAAGGAAGACTGACTTCGATCACTCTACCCACAAAGAAAATATGAATACGACCTCAATCGTACCCACAAAACGAATAAAACCTCAATTGTACCCGCAAAGGAAGACTGACCCTGATCACTCTACCCACAAAGAAAATATGAATACGACCTCAATCGCACCCACAAAACGAATACAACCTGAATTGTACCCGCAAAGGAAGACTGACCTCAATCAGTCTACCCACAAAGAAAACATGAATACGACCTCAATCACACCCACAAAACGAATACAACCTCAATTGTACCCGTAAAGGAAGACTGACCTCAATCACTCTACCCACAAGGAAAAATATGAATACGACCTCAATCGCACCCACAAAATGAATACACCCTCAATTGTACCCGCAAAGGAAGACTGACCTCGATCACTCTACCCACAAAGAAAATATGAATACGACCTCAATCGCACCCACAAAACGAATACAACCTGAATTGTACCCGCAAAGGAAGACTGACCTCAATCAGTCTACCCACAAAGAAAATATGAATGCGACCTCAATCGTACCCACAAAACGAATACAACCTCAATTGTACCCGCAAAGGAAGACTGACCTCAATCACTTTACCCACAAAGAAAATATGAATACGACCTCAATCGCACCCACAAAACGAATACAACCTCAATTGTACCCGCAAAGGAAGACTGACCTCAATCAGTCTACCCACAAAGAAAATATGAATGCGACCTCAATCGTACCCACAAAACGAATACAACCTCAATTGTACCCGCAAAGGAAGACTGACCTCAATTACTTTACCCACAAAGAAAATATGAATACGACCTCAATCGCAGCCACAAAACGAATACAACCTCAATTGTACCCGCAAAGGAAGACTGACCTCAATCACTCCACCCACAAGGAAAAATATGAATACGACCTCAATCGCACCCACAAAACGAATACACACTCAATTATACCCGCAAAGGAAGACTGACCTCGATCACTCTACCCACAAAGAAAATATGAATACGACCTCAATCGCACCCACAAAACGAATACAACCTCAATTGTACCCGCAAAGGAAGACTGACTTTGATCACTCTACCCACAAAGAAAATATGAATACGACCTCAATCGCACCCACAAAACGAATAAAACCTCAATTGTACCCGCAAAGGAAGACTGACCTCAATCAGTCTACCCACAAAGAAAATATGAATACGACCTCAATCGCACCCACAAAACGAATACAACCTCAATTGTACCCGCAAAGGAAGACTGACCTCGATCACTCTACCCACAAAGAAAATATGAATACGACCTCAATCGCACCCACAAAACGAATACAACCTCAATTGTACCCGTAAAGGAAGACTGACCTCAATCACTCTACCCACAAAGAAAACATGAATACGACCTCAATCGCACCCACAAAACGAATATAACCTCAATTGTACCCGCAAAGGAAGACTGACCTCAATCACTCTACCCATAAGGAAAAATATGAATACGACCTCAATCGCACCCACAAAATGAATACACCCTCAATTGTACCCGCAAAGGAAGACTGACCTCGATCACTCTACCCACAAAGAAAATATGAATACGACCTCAATCGCACCCACAAAACGAATACAACCTGAATTGTACCCGCAAAGGAAGACTGACCTCAATCAGTCTACCCACAAAGAAAACATGAATACGACCTCAATCGCACCCACAAAACGAATATAACCTCAATTGTACCCGCAAAGGAAGACTGACTTCGATCACTCTACCCACAAAGAAAATATGAATACGACCTCAATCGTACCCACAAAACGAATAAAACCTCAATTGTACCCGCAAAGGAAGACTGACCCTGATCACTCTACCCACAAAGAAAATATGAATACGACCTCAATCGCACCCACAAAACGAATACAACCTGAATTGTACCCGCAAAGGAAGACTGACCTCAGTCAGTCTACCCACAAAGAAAATATGAATGCGACCTCAATCGTACCCACAAAACGAATACAACCTCAATTGTACCCGCAAAGGAAGACTTACCTCAATCACTTTACCCACAAAGAAAATATGAATACGACCTCAATCGCACCCACAAAACGAATACAACCGCAATTGTACCTGCAAAGGAAGACTGACCTCAATCACTATACCCACAAAGAAAACATGAATACGACCTCAATCACACCCACAAAACGAATAAAACCTCAATTGTACCCGCAAAGGAAGACTGACCTCAATCAGTCTACCCACAAAGAAAATATGAATACGACCTCAATCGCACCCACAAAACGAATACAACCTCAATTGTACCCGCAAAGGAAGACTGACCTCGATCACTCTACCCACAAAGAAAATTTGAATACGACCTCAATCGCACCCACAAAACAAATACAACCTCAATTGTACCCGTAAAGGAAGACTGACCTCAATCACTCTACCCACAAAGAAAACATGAATACGACCTCAATCGCACCCAAAAAACGAATACAACCTCAATTGTACCCGCAAAGGAAGACTGACCTCAAATACTCTACCCACAAGGAAAAATATGAATACGACCTCAATCGTACCCACAAAATGAATACACCCTCAATTGTACCCGCAAAGGAAGACTGACCTCGATCACTCTACCCACAAAGAAAATATGAATACGACCTCAATCGCACCCACAAAACGAATACAACCTGAATTGTACCCGCAAAGGAAGACTGACCTCAATCAGTCTACCCACAAAGAAAATATGAATGCGACCTCAATCGTACCCACAAAACGAATACAACCTCAATTGTACCCGCAAAGGAAGACTGACCTCAATCACTTTACCCACAAAGAAAATATGAATACGACCTCAATCGCACCCACAAAACGAATACAACCTCAATTGTACCCGCAAAGGAAGACTGACCTCAATCAGTCTACCCACAAAGAAAATATGAATGCGACCTCAATCGTACCCACAAAACGAATACAACCTCAATTGTACCCGCAAAGGAAGACTGACCTGAATTACTTTACCCACAAAGAAAATATGAATACGACCTCAATCGCAGCCACAAAACGAATACAACCTCAATTGTACCCGCAAAGGAAGACTGACCTCAATCACTCCACCCACAAGGAAAAATATGAATACGACCTTAATCGCACCCACAAAACGAATACACACTCAATTATACCAGCAAAGGAAGACTGACTTCGATCACTCTACCCACAAAGAAAATATGAATACGACCTCAATCGCACCCACAAAACGAATACAACCTCAATTGTACCCGCAAAGGAAGACTGACTTTGATCACTCTACCCACAAAGAAAATATGAATACGACCTCAATCGCACCCACAAAACGAATAAAACCTCAATTGTACCCGCAAAGGAAGACTGACCTCAATCAGTCTACCCACAAAGAAAATTTGAATACGACCTCAATCGCACCCACAAAACGAATACAACCTCAATTGTACCCGCAAAGGAAGACTGACCTCGATCACTCTACCCACAAAGAAAATATGAATACGACCTCAATCGCACCCACAAAACGAATACAACCTCAATTGTACCCGTAAAGGAAGACTGACCTCAATCACTCTACCCACAAAGAAAACATGAATACGACCTCAATCGCACCCACAAAACGAATATAACCTCAATTGTACCCGCAAAGGAAGACTGACCTCAATCACTCTACCCATAAGGAAAAATATGAATACGACCTCAATCGCACCCACAAAATGAATACACCCTCAATTGTACCCGCAAAGGAAGACTGACCTCGATCACTCTACCCACAAAGAAAATATGAATACGACCTCAATCGCACCCACAAAACGAATACAACCTGAATTGTACCCGCAAAGGAAGACTGACCTCAATCAGTCTACCCACAAAGAAAATATGAATGCGACCTCAATCGTACCCACAAAACGAATACAACCTCAATTGTACCCGCAAAGGAAGACTGACCTCAATCACTTTACCCACAAAGAAAATATGAATACGACCTCAATCGCACCCACAAAACGAATACAACCGCAATTGTACCCGCAAAGGAAGACTGACCTCAATCACTATACCCACAAAGAAAACATGAATACGACCTCAATCACACCCACAAAACGAATAAAACCTCAATTGTACCCGCAAAGGAAGACTGACCTCAATCACTTTACCCACAAAGAAAATATGAATACGACCTCAATCGCAGCCACAAAACGAATACAACCTCAATTGTACCCGCAAAGGAAGACTGGCCTCAATCACTCCACCCACAAGGAAAAATATGAATACGACCTCAATCGCACCCACAAAACGAATACACACTCAATTATACCCGCAAAGGAAGACTGACTTCGATCACTCTACCCACAAAGAAAATATGAATACGACCTCAATCGCACCCACAAAACGAATACAACCTCAATTGTACCCGCAAAGGAAGACTGACTTTGATCACTCTACCCACAAAGAAAATATGAATACAACCTCAATCGCACCCACAAAACGAATAAAACCTCAATTGTACCCGCAAAGGAAGACTGACCTCAATCAGTCTACCCACAAAGAAAATATGAATACGACCTCAATCGCACCCACAAAACGAATACAACCTCAATTGTACCCGCAAAGGAAGACTGACCTCGATCACTCTACCCACAAAGAAAATATGAATACGACCTCAATCGCACCCACAAAACGAATACAACCTCAATTGTACCCGTAAAGGAAGATTGACCTCAATCACTCTACCCACAAAGAAAACATGAATACGACCTCAATCGCACCCACAAAACGAATATAACCTCAATTGTACCCGCAAAGGAAGACTGACCTCAATCACTCTACCCACAAGGAAAAAGATGAATACGACCTCAATCGCACCCACAAAATGAATACACCCTCAATTGTACCCGCAAAGGAAGACTGACCTCGATCACTCTACCCACAAAGAAAATATGAATACGACCTCAATCGCACCCACAAAACGAATACAACCTGAATTGTACCCGCAAAGGAAGACTGACCTCAATCAGTCTACCCACAAAGAAAATATGAATGCGACCTCAATCGTACCCACAAAACGAATACAACCTCAATTGTACCCGCAAAGGAAGACTGACCTCAATCAGTCTACCCACAAAGAAAATATGAATACGACCTCAATCGCACCCACAAAACGAATACAACCTCAATTGTACCCGCAAAGGAGGACTGACCTCGATCACTCTACCCACAAAGAAAATGTGAATACGACCTCAATCGCACCCACAAAACGAATAAAACCTCAATTGTACCCGCAAAGGAAGACTGACCTCAATCAGTCTACCCACAAAGAAAATATGAATACGACCTCAATCGCACCCACAAAACGAATACAACCTCAATTGTACCCGCAAAGGAAGACTGACCTCGATCACTCTACCCACAAAGAAAATGTGAATACGACCTCAATCGCACCCACAAAACGAATAAAACCTCAATTGTACCCGCAAAGGAAGACTGACCTCAATCAGTCTACCCACAAAGAAAATATGAATACGACCTCAATCGCACCCACAAAACGAATACAACCTCAATTGTACCCGTAAAGGAAGATTGACCTCAATCACTCTACCCACAAAGAAAACATGAATACGACCTCAATCGCACCCACAAAACGAATATAACCTCAATTGTACCCGCAAAGGAAGACTGACCTCAATCACTCTACCCATAAGGAAAAATATGAATACGACCTCAATCGCACCCACAAAATGAATACACCCTCAATTGTACCCGCAAAGGAAGACTGACCTCGATCACTTTACCCACAAAGAAAATATGAATACGACCTCAATCGCACCCACAAAACGAATACAACCTGAATTGTACCCGCAAAGGAAGACTGACCTCAATCAGTCTACCCACAAAGAAAACATGAATACGACCTCAATCGCACCCACAAAACGAATATAACCTCAATTGTACCCGCAAAGGAAGACTGACTTCGATCACTCTACCCACAAAGAAAATATGAATACGACCTCAATCGTACCCACAAAACGAATAAAACCTCAATTGTACCCGCAAAGGAAGACTGACCCTGATCACTCTACCCACAAAGAAAATATGAATACGACCTCAATCGCACCCACAAAACGAATACAACCTGAATTGTACCCGCAAAGGAAGACTGACCTCAGTCAGTCTACCCACAAAGAAAATATGAATGCGACCTCAATCGTACCCACAAAACGAATACAACCTCAATTGTACCCGCAAAGGAAGACTTACCTCAATCACTTTACCCACAAAGAAAATATGAATACGACCTCAATCGCACCCACAAAACGAATACAACCGCAATTGTACCTGCAAAGGAAGACTGACCTCAATCACTATACCCACAAAGAAAACATGAATACGACCTCAATCACACCCACAAAACGAATAAAACCTCAATTGTACCCGCAAAGGAAGACTGACCTCAATCAGTCTACCCACAAAGAAAATATGAATACGACCTCAATCGCACCCACAAAACGAATACAACCTCAATTGTACCCGCAAAGGAAGACTGACCTCGATCACTCTACCCACAAAGAAAATTTGAATACGACCTCAATCGCACCCACAAAACAAATACAACCTCAATTGTACCCGTAAAGGAAGACTGACCTCAATCACTCTACCCACAAAGAAAACATGAATACGACCTCAATCGCACCCAAAAAACGAATACAACCTCAATTGTACCCGCAAAGGAAGACTGACCTCAAATACTCTACCCACAAGGAAAAATATGAATACGACCTCAATCGCACCCACAAAATGAATACACCCTCAATTGTACCCGCAAAGGAAGACTGACCTCGATCACTCTACCCACAAAGAAAATATGAATACGACCTCAATCGCACCCACAAAACGAATACAACCTGAATTGTACCCGCAAAGGAAGACTGACCTCAATCAGTCTACCCACAAAGAAAATATGAATGCGACCTCAATCGTACCCACAAAACGAATACAACCTCAATTGTACCCGCAAAGGAAGACTGACCTCAATCACTTTACCCACAAAGAAAATATGAATACGACCTCAATCGCACCCACAAAACGAATACAACCTCAATTGTACCCGCAAAGGAAGACTGACCTCAATCAGTCTACCCACAAAGAAAATATGAATGCGACCTCAATCGTACCCACAAAACGAATACAACCTCAATTGTACCCGCAAAGGAAGACTGACCTGAATTACTTTACCCACAAAGAAAATATGAATACGACCTCAATCGCAGCCACAAAACGAATACAACCTCAATTGTACCCGCAAAGGAAGACTGACCTCAATCACTCCACCCACAAGGAAAAATATGAATACGACCTCAATCGCACCCACAAAACGAATACACACTCAATTATACCCGCAAAGGAAGACTGACTTCGATCACTCTACCCACAAAGAAAATATGAATACGACCTCAATCGCACCCACAAAACGAATACAACCTCAATTGTACCCGCAAAGGAAGACTGACTTTGATCACTCTACCCACAAAGAAAATATGAATACGACCTCAATCGCACCCACAAAATGAATAAAACCTCAATTGTACCCGCAAAGGAAGACTGACCTCAATCAGTCTACCCACAAAGAAAATTTGAATACGACCTCAATCGCACCCACAAAACGAATACAACCTCAATTGTACCCGCAAAGGAAGACTGACCTCGATCACTCTACCCACAAAGAAAATATGAATACGACCTCAATCGCACCCACAAAACGAATACAACCTCAATTGTACCCGTAAAGGAAGACTGACCTCAATCACTCTACCCACAAAGAAAACATGAATACGACCTCAATCGCACCCAAAAAACGAATACAACCTCAATTGTACCCGCAAAGGAAGACTGACCTCAAATACTCTACCCACAAGGAAAAATATGAATACGACCTCAATCGCACCCACAAAATGAATACACCCTCAATTGTACCCGCAAAGGAAGACTGACCTCGATCACTCTACCCACAAAGAAAATATGAATACGACCTCAATCGCACCCACAAAACGAATACAACCTGAATTGTACCCGCAAAGGAAGACTGACCTCAATCAGTCTACCCACAAAGAAAATATGAATGCGACCTCAATCGTACCCACAAAACGAATACAACCTCAATTGTACCCGCAAAGGAAGACTGACCTCAATCACTTTACCCACAAAGAAAATATGAATACGACCTCAATCGCACCCACAAAACGAATACAACCTCAATTGTACCCGCAAAGGAAGACTGACCTCAATCAGTCTACCCACAAAGAAAATATGAATGCGACCTCAATCGTACCCACAAAACGAATACAACCTCAATTGTACCCGCAAAGGAAGACTGACCTGAATTACTTTACCCACAAAGAAAATATGAATACGACCTCAATCGCAGCCACAAAACGAATACAACCTCAATTGTACCCGCAAAGGAAGACTGACCTCAATCACTCCACCCACAAGGAAAAATATGAATACGACCTCAATCGCACCCACAAAACGAATACACACTCAATTATACCCGCAAAGGAAGACTGACTTCGATCACTCTACCCACAAAGAAAATATGAATACGACCTCAATCGCACCCACAAAACGAATACAACCTCAATTGTACCCGCAAAGGAAGACTGACTTTGATCACTCTACCCACAAAGAAAATATGAATACGACCTCAATCGCACCCACAAAATGAATAAAACCTCAATTGTACCCGCAAAGGAAGACTGACCTCAATCAGTCTACCCACAAAGAAAATTTGAATACGACCTCAATCGCACCCACAAAACGAATACAACCTCAATTGTACCCGCAAAGGAAGACTGACCTCGATCACTCTACCCACAAAGAAAATATGAATACGACCTCAATCGCACCCACAAAACGAATACAACCTCAATTGTACCCGTAAAGGAAGACTGACCTCAATCACTCTACCCACAAAGAAAACATGAATATGACCTCAATCGCACCCACAAAACGAATATAACCTCAATTGTACCCGCAAAGGAAGACTGACCTCAATCACTCTACCCATAAGGAAAAATATGAATACGACCTCAATCGCACCCACAAAATGAATACACCCTCAATTGTACCCGCAAAGGAAGACTGACCTCGATCACTCTACCCACAAAGAAAATATGAATACGACCTCAATCGCACCCACAAAACGAATACAACCTGAATTGTACCCGCAAAGGAAGACTGACCTCAATCAGTCTACCCACAAAGAAAATATGAATGCGACCTCAATCGTACCCACAAAACGAATACAACCTCAATTGTACCCGCAAAGGAAGACTGACCTCAATCACTTTACCCACAAAGAAAATATGAATACGACCTCAATCGTACCCACAAAACGAATACAACCGCAATTGTACCCGCAAAGGAAGACTGACCTCAATCACTATACCCACAAAGAAAACATGAATACGACCTCAATCACACCCACAAAACGAATAAAACCTCAATTGTACCCGCAAAGGAAGACTGACCTCAATCACTTTACCCACAAAGAAAATATGAATACGACCTCAATCGCAGCCACAAAACGAATACAACCTCAATTGTACCCGCAAAGGAAGACTGGCCTCAATCACTCCACCCACAAGGAAAAATATGAATACGACCTCAATCGCACCCACAAAACGAATACACACTCAATTATACCCGCAAAGGAAGACTGACTTCGATCACTCTACCCACAAAGAAAATATGAATACGACCTCAATCGCACCCACAAAACGAATACAACCTCAATTGTACCCGCAAAGGAAGACTGACTTTGATCACTCTACCCACAAAGAAAATATGAATACAACCTCAATCGCACCCACAAAACGAATAAAACCTCAATTGTACCCGCAAAGGAAGACTGACCTCAATCAGTCTACCCACAAAGAAAATATGAATACGACCTCAATCGCACCCACAAAACGAATACAACCTCAATTGTACCCGCAAAGGAAGACTGACCTCGATCACTCTACCCACAAAGAAAATATGAATACGACCTCAATCGCACCCACAAAACGAATACAACCTCAATTGTACCCGTAAAGGAAGATTGACCTCAATCACTCTACCCACAAAGAAAACATGAATACGACCTCAATCGCACCCACAAAACGAATATAACCTCAATTGTACCCGCAAAGGAAGACTGACCTCAATCACTCTACCCACAAGGAAAAATATGAATACGACCTCAATCGCACCCACAAAATGAATACACCCTCGATTGTACCCGCAAAGGAAGACTGACCTCGATCACTCTACCCACAAAGAAAATATGAATACGACCTCAATCGCACCCACAAAACGAATACAACCTGAATTGTACCCGCAAAGGAAGACTGACCTCAATCAGTCTACCCACAAAGAAAATATGAATGCGACCTCAATCGTACCCACAAAACGAATACAACCTCAATTGTACCCGCAAAGGAAGACTGACCTCAATCAGTCTACCCACAAAGAAAATATGAATACGACCTCAATCGCACCCACAAAACGAATACAACCTCAATTGTACCCGCAAAGGAAGACTGACCTCGATCACTCTACCCACAAAGAAAATGTGAATACGACCTCAATCGCACCCACAAAACGAATAAAACCTCAATTGTACCCGCAAAGGAAGACTGACCTCAATCAGTCTACCCACAAAGAAAATATGAATACGACCTCAATCGCACCCACAAAACGAATACAACCTCAATTGTACCCGCAAAGGAAGACTGACCTCGATCACTCTACCCACAAAGAAAATATGAATACGACCTCAATCGCACCCACAAAACGAATACAACCTCAACTGTACCCGTAAAGGAAGACTGACCTCAATCACTCTACCCACAAAGAAAACATGAATACGACCTCAATCGCACCCACAAAACGAATACAACCTCAATTGTACCCGCAAAGGAAGACTGACCTCAATCACTCTAACCACAAGGAAAAATATGAATACGACCTCAATCGCACCCACAAAACGAATACACCCTCAATTGTACCCGCAAAGGAATACTGACCTCGATCACTCTACCCACAAAGAAAATATGAATACGACCTCAATCGCACCCACAAAACGAATACAACCTGAATTGTACCCGCAAAGGAAGACTGACCTCAATCAGTCTACCCACAAAGAAAATATGAATGCGACCTCAATCGTACCCACAAAACGAATACAACCTCAATTGTACCCGCAAAGGAAGACTGACCTCAATCACTCTACCCACAAAGAAAACATGAATACAACCTCAATCACACCCACAAAACGAATAAAACCTCAATTGTACCCGCAAAGGAAGACTGACCTCAATCACTATACCCACAAAGAAAACATGAATACGACCTCAATCGCAGCCACAAAACGAATACAACCTCAATTGTACCCGCAAAGGAAGACTGGCCTCAATCACTCCACCCACAAGGAAAAATATGAATACGACCTCAATCGCACCCACAAAACGAATACAACCTCAATTGTACCCGCAAAGGAAGACTGACCTCGATCACTCTACCCACAAAGAAAATATGAATACGACCTCAATCGCACCCACAAAACGAATACAACCTCAATTGTACCCGTAAAGGAAGACTGACCTCAATCACTCTACCCACAAAGAAAACATGAATACGACCTCAATCGCACCCACAAAACGAATAGAACCTCAATTGTACCCGCAAAGGAAGACTGACCTCAATCACTCTACCCACAAGGAAAAATATGAATACGACCTCAATCGCACCCACAAAACGAATACACCCTCAATTGTACCCGCAAAGGAAGACTGACCTCGATCACTCTACCCACAAAGAAAATATGAATACGACCTCAATCGCACCCACAAAACGAATACAACCTGAATTGTACCCGCAAAGGAAGACTGACCTCAATCAGTCTACCCACAAAGAAAATATGAATGCGACCTCAATCGTACCCACAAAACGAATACAACCTCAATTGTACCCGCAAAGGAAGACTGGCCTCAATCAGTCTACCCACAAAGAAAATATGAATGCGACCTCAATCGTACCCACAAAACGAATACAACCTCAATTGTACCCGCAAAGGAAGACTGGCCTCAATCACTTTACCCACAAAGAAAATATGAATACGACCTCAATCGCACCCACAAAACGAATACAACCGCAATTGTACCCGCAAAGGAAGACTGACCTCAATCACTCTACCCACAAAGAAAACATGAATACGACCTCAATCGCACCCACAAAACGAATACAACCTGAATTGTACCCGCAAAGGAAGACTGACCTCAATCACTCTAACCACAAGGAAAAATATGAATACGACCTCAATCGCACCCACAAAACGAATACAACCTCAATTGTACCCGCAAAGGAAGACTGACCTCGATCACTCTACCCACAAAGAAAATATGAATACGACCTCAATCGCACCCACAAAACGAATACAACCTGAATTGTACCCGCAAAGGAAGACTGACCTCAATCAGTCTACCCACAAAGAAAATATGAATGCGACCTCAATCGTACCCACAAAACGAATACAACCTCAATTGTACCCGCAAAGGAAGACTGACCTCAATCACTCTACCCACAAAGAAAACATGAATACGACCTCAATCGCACCCACAAAACGAATAAAACCTCAATTGTACCCGCAAAGGAAGACTGACCTCAATCAGTCTAACCACAAGGAAAAATATGAATCCGACCTCAATCGCACCCACAAAACGAATACAACCTCAATTGTACCCGCAAAGGAAGACTGATCTCGATCACTCTACCCACAAAGAAAATATGAATACGACCTCAATCGCACCCACAAAACGAATACAACCTGAATTGTACCCGCAAAGGAAGACTGACCTCAATCAGTCTACCCACAAAGAAAATATGAATGCGACCTCAATCGTACCCACAAAACGAATACAACCTCAATTGTACCCGCAAAGGAAGACTGACCTCAATCACTCTACCCACAAAGAAAACATGAATACGACCTCAATCGCACCCACAAAACGAATACAACCTCAATTATACCCGCAAAGGAAGACTGACCTCAATCACTCTAACCATAAGGAAAAATATGAATACGACCTCAATCGCACCCACAAAACGAATACAACCTCAATTGTACCCGCAAAGGAATACTGACCTCGATCACTCTACCCACAAAGAAAATATGAATACGACCTCAATCGCACCCACAAAACGAATACAACTTGAATTGTACCCGCAAAGGAAGACTGACCTCAATCAGTCTACCCACAAAGAAAATATGAATGCGACCTCAATCGTACCCACAAAACGAATACAACCTCAATTGTACCCGCAAAGGAAGACTGACCTCAATCACTCTACCCACAAAGAAAACATGAATACGACCTCAATCACACCCACAAAACGAATAAAACCTCAATTGTACCCGCAAAGGAAGACTGACCTCAATCAGTCTAACCACAAGGAAAAATATGAATACGACCTCAATCGCACCCACAAAACGAATACAACCTCAATTGTACCCGCAAAGGAAGACTGACCTCGATCACTCTACCCACAAAGAAAATATGAATACGACCTCAATCGCACCCACAAAACGAATACAACCTCAATTGTACCCGCAAAGGAAGACTGACCTCGATCACTCTACCCACAAAGAAAATATGAATACGACCTCAATCGCACCCACAAAACGAATACAACCTCAATTGTACCCGAAAAGGAAGACTGACCTCGATCACTCTACCCACAAAGAAAATATGAATACGACCTCAATCGCACCCACAAAACGAATACAACCTGAATTGTACCCGCAAAGGAAGACTAACCTCAATCAGTCTACCCACAAAGAAAATATGAATGCGACCTCAATCGTACCCACAAAACGAATACAACCTCAATTGTACCCGCAAAGGAAGACTGACCTCAATCACTCTACCCACAAAGAAAACATGAATACGACCTCAATCGCACCCACAAAACGAATACAACCTCAATTGTACCCGCAAAGGAAGACTGACCTCAATCACTCTAACCACAAGGAAAAATATGAATACGACCTCAATCGCACCCACAAAACGAATACAACCTCAATTGTACCCGCAAAGGAATACTGACCTCGATCACTCTACCCACAAAGAAAATATGAATACGACCTCAATCGCACCCACAAAACGAATACAACTTGAATTGTACCCGCAAAGGAAGACTGACCTCAATCAGTCTACCCACAAAGAAAATATGAATGCGACCTCAATCGTACCCACAAAACGAATACAACCTCAATTGTACCCGCAAAGGAAGACTGACCTCAATCACTCTACCCACAAAGAAAACATGAATACGACCTCAATCACACCCACAAAACAAATAAAACCTCAATTGTACCCGCAAAGGAAGACTGACCTCAATCAGTCTACCCACAAAGAAAATATGAATACGACCTCAATCGCACCCACAAAACGAATACAACCTCAATTGTACCCGCAAAGGAAGACTGACCTCGATCACTCTACCCACAAAGAAAATATGAATACGACCTCAATCGCACCCACAAAACGAATACAACCTCAATTGTACCCGTAAAGGAAGACTGACCTCAATCACTCTACCCACAAAGAAAACATGAATACGACCTCAATCGCACCCACAAAACGAATACAACCTCAATTGTACCCGCAAAGGAAGACTGACCTCAATCACTCTACCCACAAGGAAAAATATGAATACGACCTCAATCGCACCCACAAAATGAATACACCCTCAATTGTACCCGCAAAGGAAGACTGACCTCGATCACTCTACCCACAAAGAAAATATGAATACGACCTCAATCGCACCCACAAAACGAATACAACCTGAATTGTACCCGCAAAGGAAGACTGACCTCAATCAGTCTACCCACAAAGAAAATATGAATGCGACCTCAATCGTACCCACAAAACGAATACAACCTCAATTGTACCCGCAAAGGAAGACTGACCTCAATCACTTTACCCACAAAGAAAATATGAATACGACCTCAATCGCACCCACAAAACGAATACAACCGCAATTGTACCCGCAAAGGAAGACTGACCTCAATCACTCTACCCACAAAGAAAACATGAATACGACCTCAATCGCACCCACAAAACGAAAACAACCTCAATTTTACCCGCAAAGGAAGACTGACCTCAATCATTCTAACCACAAGGAAAAATATGAATACGACCTCAATCGCACCCACAAAACGAATACAACCTCAATTGTACCCGCAAAGGAAGACTGACTTTGATCACTCTACCCACAAAGAAAATATGAATACGACCTCAATCGCACCCACAAAACGAATAAAACATCAATTGTACCCGCAAAGGAAGACTGACCTCAATCACTCTACCCACAAAGAAAATATGAATACGACCTCAATCGCAGCCACAAAACGAATACAACCTCAATTGTACCCGCAAAGGTAGACTGGCCTCAATCACTCTACCCACAAGGAAAAATATGAATACGACCTCAATCGCACCCACAAAACGAATACACACTCAATTATACCCGCAAAGGAAGACTGACTTCGATCACTCTACCCACATAGAAAATATGAATACTACCTCAATCGCACCCACAAAACGAATACAACCTCAATTGTACCCGCAAAGGAAGACTGACTTTGATCACTCTACCCACAAAGAAAATATGAATACGACCTCAATCGCACCCACAAAACGAATACAACCTGAATTGTACTCGCAAAGGAAGACTGACCTCAATCAGTCTACCCACAAAGAAAATATGAATGCGACCTCAATCGTACCCACAAAACGAATACAACCTCAATTGTACCCGCAAAGGAAGATTGGCCTCAATCACTTTACCCACAAAGAAAATATGAATACGACCTCAATCGCACCCACAAAACGAATACAACCGCAATTGTACCCGCAAAGGAAGACTGACCTCAATCACTCTACCCACAAAGAAAACATGAATACGACCTCAATCGCACCCACAAAACGAATACAACCTCAATTGTACCCGCAAAGGAAGACTGACCTCAATCACTCTACCCACAAGGAAAAATATGAATACGACCTCAATCGCACCCACAAAACGAATACACCCTTAATTGTACCCGCAAAGGAAGACTGACCTCGATCACTCTACCCACAAAGAAAATATGAATACGACCTCAATCGCACCCACAAAACGAATACAACCTGAATTGTACCCGCAAAGGAAGACTGACCTCAATCAGTCTACCCACAAAGAAAATATGAATGCGACCTCAATCGTACCCACAAAACGAATACAACCTCAATTGTACCCGCAAAGGAAGACTGGCCTTAATCGCTTTACCCACAAAGAAAATATGAATACGACCTCAATCGCACCCACAAAACGAATACAACCGCAATTGTACCCGCAAAGGAAGACTGACCTCAATCACTCTACCCACAAAGAAAACATGAATACGACCTCAATCGCACCCACAAAACGAATACAACCTCAATTGTACCCGCAAAGGAAGACTGACCTCAATCACTCTAACCACAAGGAAAAATATGAATACGACCTCAATCGCACCCACAAAACGAATACAACCTCAATTGTACCCGCAAAGGAAGACTGACCTCGATCACTCTACCCCCAAAGAAAATATGAATACGACCTCAATCGCACCCACAAAACGAATACAACCAGAATTGTACCCGCAAAGGAAGACTGACCTCAATCAGTCTACCCACAAAGAAAATATGAATGCGACCTCAATCGTACCCACAAAACGAATACAACCTCAATTGTACCCGCAAAGGAAGACTGACCTCAATCACTCTACCCACAAAGAAAACATGAATACGACCTCAATCACACCCACAAAACGAATAAAACCTCAATTGTACCCGCAAAGGAAGACTGACCTCAATCAGTCTACCCACAAAGAAAATATGAATACGACCTCAATCGCACCCACAAAACGAATACAACCTCAATTGTACCCGCAAAGGAAGACTGGCCTCAATCACTTTACCCACAAAGAAAATATGAATACGACCTCAATCGCACCCACAAAACGAATACAACCGCAATTGTACCCGCAAAGGAAGACTGACCTCAATCACTTTACCCACAAAGAAGACATGAATACGACCTCAATCGTACCCACAAAACGAATACAACCTCAATTGTACCCGCAAAGGAAGACTGACCTCAATCACTCTACCCACAAGGAAAAATATGAATACGACCTCAATCGCACCCACAAAATGAATACACCCTCAATTGTACCCGCAAAGGAAGACTGACCTCGATCACTCTACCCACAAAGAAAATATGAATACGACCTCAATCGCACCCACAAAACGAATACAACCTGAATTGTACCCGCAAAGGAAGACTGACCTCAATCAGTCTACCCACAAAGAAAATATGAATGCGACCTCAATCGTACCCACAAAACGAATACAACCTCAATTGTACCCGCAAAGGAAGACTGGCCTCAATCACTTTACCCACAAAGAAAATATGAATACGACCTCAATCGCACCCACAAAACGAATACAACCTCAATTGTACCCGCAAAGGAAGACTGACCTCGATCACTCTACCCACAAAGAAAATATGAATACGACCTCAATCGCACCCACAAAACGAATACAACCTGAATTGTACCCGCAAAGGAAGACTGACCTCAATCAGTCTACCCACAAAGAAAATATGAATGCGACCTCAATCGTACCCACAAAACGAATACAACCTCAATTGTACCCGCAAAGGAAGACTGACCTCAATCACTCTACCCACAAAGAAAACATGAATACGACCTCAATCACACCCACAAAACGAATAAAACCTCAATTGTACCCGCAAAGGAAGACTGACCTCAATCAGTCTACCCACAAAGAAAATATGAATACGACCTCAATCGCACCCACAAAACGAATACAACCTCAATTGTACCCGCAAAGGAAGACTGACCTCGATCACTCTACCCACAAAGAAAATATGAATACGACCTCAATCGCACCCACAAAACGAATACAACCTCAATTGTACCCGTAAAGGAAGACTGACCTCAATCACTATACCCACAAAGAAAACATGAATACGACCTCAATCGCACCCACAAAACGAATACAACCTCAATTGTACCCGCAAAGGAAGACTGACCTCAATCACTCTACCCACAAGGAAAAATATGAATACGACCTCAATCGCACCCACAAAATGAATACACCCTCAATTGTACCCGCAAAGGAAGACTGACCTCGATCACTCTACCCACAAAGAAAATATGAATACGACCTCAATCGCACCCACAAAACGAATACAACCTGAATTGTACCCGCAAAGGAAGACTGACCTCAATCAGTCTACCCACAAAGAAAATATGAATGCGACCTCAATCGTACCCACAAAACGAATACAACCTCAATTGTACCCGCAAAGGAAGACTGACCTCAATCACTTTACCCACAAAGAAAATATGAATACGACCTCAATCGCACCCACAAAACGAATACAACCGCAATTGTACCCGCAAAGGAAGACTGACCTCAATCACTCTACCCACAAAGAAAACATGAATACGACCTCAATCGCACCCACAAAACGAATACAACCTCAATTGTACCCGCAAAGGAAGACTGACCTCAATCACTCTAACCACAAGGAAAAATATGAATACGACCTCAATCGCACCCACAAAACGAATACAACCTCAATTGTACCCGCAAAGGAAGACTGACTTTGATCACTCTACCCACAAAGAAAATATGAATACGACCTCAATCGCACCCACAAAACGAATAAAACCTCAATTGTACCCGCAAAGGAAGACTGACCTCAATCAGTCTACCCACAAAGAAAATATGAATACGACCTCAATCGCACCCACAAACCGAATACAACCTCAATTGTACCCGCAAAGGAAGACTGGCCTCAATCACTTTACCCACAAAGAAAATATGAATACGACCTCAATCGCACCCACAAAACGAATACAACCGCAATTGTACCCGCAAAGGAAGACTGACCTCAATCACTCTACCCACAAAGAAAACATGAGTACGACCTCAATCGCACCCACAAAACGAATACAACCTCAATTGTACCCGCAAAGGAAGACTGACCTCAATCACTCTACCCACAAGGAAAAATATGAATACGACCTCAATCGCACCCACAAAATGAATACACCCTCAATTGTACCCGCAAAGGAAGACTGACCTCGATCACTCTACCCACAAAGTAAATATGAATACGACCTCAATCGCACCCACAAAACAAATACAACCTGAATTGTACCCGCAAAGGAAGACTGACCTCAATCAGTCTACCCACAAAGAAAATATGAATGCGACCTCAATCGTACCCACAAAACGAATACAACCTCAATTGTACCCGCAAAGGAACATTGGCCTCAATCACTTTACCCACAAAGAAAATATGAATACGACCTCAATCGCACCCACAAAACGAATACAACCGCAATTGTACCCGCAAAGGAAGACTGACCTCAATCACTCTACCCACAAAGAAAACATGAATACGACCTCAATCGCACCCACAAAACGAATACAACCTCAATTGTACCCGCAAAGGAAGACTGACCTCAATCACTCTAACCACAAGGAAAAATATGAATACGACCTCAATCGCACCCACAAAACGAATACAACCTCAATTGTACCCGCAAAGGAAGACTGACCTCGATCACTCTACCCACAAAGAAAATATGAATACGACCTCAATCCCACCCACAAAACGAATACAACCTGAATTGTACCCGCAAAGGAAGACTGACCTCAATCAATCTACCCACAAAGAAAATATGAATGCGACCTCAATCGTACCCACAAAACGAATACAACCTCAATTGTACCCGCAAAGGAAGACTGACCTCAATCACTCTACCCACAAAGAAAACATGAATACGACCTCAATCACACCCACAAAACGAATAAAACCTCAATTGTACCCGCAAAGGAAGACTGACCTCAATCAGTCTACCCACAAAGAAAATATGAATACGACCTCAATCGCACCCACAAAACGAATACAACCTCAATTGTACCCGCAAAGGAAGACTGACCTCGATCACTCTACCCACAAAGAAAATATGAATACGACCTCAATCGCACCCACAAAACGAATACAACCTCAATTGTACCCGTAAAGGAAGACTGACCTCAATCACTCTACCCACAAAGAAAACATGAATACGACCTCAATCGCACCCACAAAACGAATACAACCTCAATTGTACCCGCAAAGGAAGACTGACCTCAATCACTCTACCCACAAGGAAAAATATGAATACGACCTCAATCGCACCCACAAAACGAATACAACCTCAATTGTACCCGCAAAGGAAGACTGACCTCGATCACTCTACCCACAAAGAAAATATGAATGCGACCTCAATCGTACCCACAAAACGAATACAACCTCAATTGTACCCGCAAAGGAAGACTGACCTCAATCACTTTACCCACAAAGAAAATATGAATACGACCTCAATCGCACCCACAAAACGAATACAACCGCAATTGTACCCGCAAAGGAAGACTGACCTCAATCACTCTACCCACAAAGAAAACATGAATACGACCTCAATCGCACCCACAAAACGAATACAACCTCAATTGTACCCGCAAAGGAAGACTGGCCTCAATCACTCTAACCACAAGGAAAAATATGAATACGACCTCAATCGCACCCACAAAACGAATACAACCTCAATTGTACCCGCAAAGGAAGACTGACTTTGATCACTCTACCCACAAAGAAAATATGAATGCGACCTCAATCGTACCCACAAAACGAATACAACCTCAATTGTACCCGCAAAGGAAGACTGACCTCAATCACTTTACCCACAAAGAAAATATGAATACGACCTCAATCGCACCCACAAAACGAATACAACCGCAATTGTACCCGCAAAGGAAGACTGACCTCAATCACTCTACCCACAAAGAAAACATGAATACGACCTCAATCGCACCCACAAAACGAATACAACCTCAATTGTACCCGCAAAGGAAGACTGACCTCAATCACTCTAACCACAAGGAAAAATATGAATACGACCTCAATCGCACCCACAAAACGAATACAACCTCAATTGTACCCGCAAAGGAAGACTGACCTCGATCACTCTACCCACAAAGAAAATATGAATGCGACCTCAATCGTACCCACAAAACGAATACAACCTCAATTGTACCCGCAAAGGAAGACTGACCTCAATCACTTTACCCACAAAGAAAATATGAATACGACCTCAATCGCACCCACAAAACGAATACAACCGCAATTGTACCCGCAAAGGAAGACTGACCTCAATCACTCTACCCACAAAGAAAACATGAATACGACCTCAATCGCACCCACAAAACGAATACAACCTCAATTGTACCCGCAAAGGAAGACTGACCTCAATCACTCTAACCACAAGGAAAAATATGAATACGACCTCAATCGCACCCACAAAACGAATACAACCTCAATTGTACCCGCAAAGGAAGACTGACTTTGATCACTCTACCCACAAAGAAAATATGAATACGACCTCAATCGCACCCACAAAACGAATAAAACCTCAATTGTACCCGCAAAGGAAGACTGACCTCAATCAGTCTACCCACAAAGAAAATATGAATACGACCTCAATCGCACCCACAAAACGAATACAACCTCAATTGTACCCGCAAAGGAAGACTAACCTCAATCACTCTACCCACAAAGAAAATATGAATACGACCTCAATCGCAGCCACAAAACGAATACAACCTCAATTGTACCCGCAAAGGTAGACTGGCCTCAATCACTCTACCCACAAGGAAAAATATGAATACGACCTCAATCGCACCCACAAAACGAATACACACTCAATTATACCCGCAAAGGAAGACTGACTTCGATCACTCTACCCACATAGAAAATATGAATACGACCTCAATCGCACCCACAAAACGAATACAACCTCAATTGTATCCGCAAAGGAAGACTGACTTTGATCACTCTACCCACAAAGAAAATATGAATACGACCTCAATCGCACCCACAAAACGAATAAAACCTCAATTGTACCCGCAAAGGAAGACTGACCTCAATCAGTCTACCCACAAAGAAAATATGAATACGACCTCAATCGCACCCACAAAACGAATACAACCTCAATTGTATCCGCAAAGGAAGACTGACCTCAATCAGTCTACCCACAAAGAAAATATGAATACGACCTCAATCGCACCCACAAAACGAATACAACCTCAATTGTGCCCGCAAAGGAAGACTGACCTCAATCACTCTACCCACAAAGAAATCATGAATACGACCTCAATCACACCCACAAAACGAATACAACCTCAATTTTACCCGCAAAGGAAGACTAACCTCAATCACTCTACCCACAAAGAATATATGAATACGACCTCAATCACACCCACAAAACGAATACAACCTCAATTGTACCCGCAAAGGAAGACTGACCTCAATCACTCTACCCACAAGGAAAAATATGAATACGACCTCAATCGCACCCATAAAAGGAATACACCCTCAATTGTACCCGCAAAGGAAGACTGACCTCGATCACTCTACCCACAAAGAAAATATGAATACGACCTCAATCGCACCCACAAAACGAATACAACCTGAATTGTACCCGCAAAGGAAGACTGACCTCAATCAGTCTACCCACAAAGAAAATATGAATGCGACCTCAATCGCACCCACAAAACGAATACAACCTCAATTGTACCCGCAAAGGAAGACTGACCTCAATCACTTTACCCACAAAGAAAATATGAATACGACCTCAATCGCACCCACAAAACGAATACAACCGCAATTGTACCCGCAAAGGAAGACTGACCCCAATCACTCTACCCACAAAGAAAACATGAATACGACCTCAATCACACCCACAAAACGAATACAACCTCAATTGTACCCGTAAAGGAAGACTAACCTCAATCACTCTACCCACAAAGAATATATGAATACGACCTCAATCACACCCACAAAACGAAAACAACCTCAATTGTACCCGCAAAGGAAGACTGACCTCAATCACTCTACCCACAAAGAAAATATGAATACGACCTCAATCGCACCCACAAAACGAATACAACCTCAATTGTACCCGCAAAGGAAGACTGACCTCAATCACTCTACCCACAAGGAAAAATATGAATACGACCTCAATCGCACCCACAAAACGAATACAACCTCAATTGTACCCGCAAAGGAAGACTGACCTCGATCACTCTACCCACAAAGAAAATATGAATGCGACCTCAATCGTACCCACAAAACGAATACAACCTCAATTGTACCCGCAAAGGAAGACTGACCTCAATCACTTTACCCACAAAGAAAATATGAATACGACCTCAATCGCACCCACAAAACGAATACAACCGCAATTATACCCGCAAAGGAAGACTGACCTCAATCACTCTACCCACAAAGAAAACATGAATACGACCTCAATCGCACCCACAAAACGAATACAACCTCAATTGTACCCGCAAAGGAAGACTGACCTCAATCACTCTAACCACAAGGAAAAATATGAATACGACCTCAATCGCACCCACAAAACGAATACAACCTCAATTGTACCTGCAAAGGAAGACTGACTTTGATCACTCTACCCACAAAGAAAATATGAATGCGACCTCAATCGTACCCACAAAACGAATACAACCTCAATTGTACCCGCAAAGGAAGACTGACCTCAATCACTTTACCCACAAAGAAAATATGAATACGACCTCTGTCGCTCCCGGGATTTTCATCCTAGTACAAACGCGAAAGTGGCACCAAAACAGAGTCGCCAGCAATGTGTATTTATCCCATGAGAGGGAAAGGAAACACCGCGTAAACCTGAAGAGAAAGGGAAAGCATGGTCTTACGACCAAAAGAAATGGGTTCGGGAGTCGGTTACGCGAGAGGAAGGTATTAGCACCCCCTCGCGTCCATCGTACCCGATGGGATCCACGCTTGCTTGTCTCGATCAAAGGGTGTAAAGAAGAGATACTGGAAAGGGAACTGAAAGAAAGAAAGGAGAAAAAAAAAAAAAGAAAAGGAACGGGAAACAAATGTAGGGAAAATAAAAGAAGTGCTCGCATGGGCCCTACCCCACTGCCTACGTATCTCATTGGGAGCATGAGAATCAGAGCGACGTAGTTCCCCTCACTAGGGATGAATTGTTTGTGTTTTTTAGAGAACGGCTTACGTTCTAGCTCAGGTGTTGCAGGCTCGCTGGTCCGAGTGCGTTACCGTCTTGCAAAAGAACGAGTAGAAGCGCGTTCGTACGTTGAGAGTGAATGAGGTGAGAAAAGAATTCCCGAAGGAAAGACGTTATTGTTTGGTTTTGTTTTTTAGAAGGAAGTGTTTTGGATTCGTTTGCATATGACAGTGTATCTGGATCTTAGTCACTGGAATGTGTACATTCTCACATTCCAAGATGGAATGGGTAAGAAAGCACACTAAGAGTGAAGAAGACCCCCACACTTAGCTCCAATTGTCAAGGTTCAAACACACTAGCATACTTGTGTTTATTAAGTGTTTTTGTTAATTAAGAAATGAAGAAGTGTTTTTTATTATTTGCACCTTCAACAAATATTGCATTTAAGTCCCTCATACAAGATCAAATGTTTAACACATTGACCCAAGATGGGCTATATGCTATACATTCTAAGATTATAAGAGAAGACCCCTTATAACCTTTTCTTTATATGAAAGGCCTAAATGCAATAAATGCCTACCTTTATTATATGTTTTGAATTTTCTTTGAGATGAGAAAAAAGACTCAAGAGAGGAGAAAAGGTAAAACCTATATGGACTAAGACTCAATCCTAATTGAAGATTAAAGGGAGTGATCCTAAAGGTTTGTGAGGTTTCAACCTAAAATCTAAAGAAAGAAAGAATTAAACAATTCACTTCCAAAGTAGAAGATGAATTGTAATTCAAAAGGGAAAGTAATGAGTTATTAAAAGAAAGCACATAAGTGCTTAACAAAACACAAAATGGAATTGTAAAAGAGAAAGGATAGAAGTTGAATGTGGATTCCTTATCCACACTCAATTGAAACTTACCAAAGCCCCTACATGGTTAGTAAACATGTATAAGAAGTATAAGAAGTAAAAGAACATGTAATGCATCATAAAACTCAAAAGAATTAAATGAGAAAACAAATCCTAGAACCACAACCAGAATGGGCATCATATGGACAACAAATGAATATCATCATACAAGTGCAAGTGAATAGGCAACAAACATCATCCATTAGCATTTAAACATGTTACAAGAAGAAAGGGTAGATGAAAGATGGAAAGAAATGAAGAGGACATGCATAAATGGAACATGTAAATCAACAACCAGAATTGAAAATAAATGAAAAATGGTTTATAAACATCTCAAAAGTATTTATGAATCAACCATCAAGACTTTCAAGAAGTAATAGAAGAAGAAGTGAGATGAAAACTCAAAAAGAAGGTGCAAACAATACATGTTAATGATGCACAAAGTTCAAATTGAAATGAACATGTAAAGATGACCTATAATGTGTATCAAAGACCTATAATATCATATGAATGGCTCACACAACTATGCAAATGCTCATACAAATATGCACAAAAGAACTCATGCAAACATGCACTAAAGATTACAATGATATAACATGTTATAATGCTTTAAATGAAATGCATCAAACAAAAATCACATGGCCTCATGAAAATTATGAAAACATGGTATTGGAGTTCACTAATCAGAGATGAATCACATACCAAAATAGCATATCAAAATTCAAAGCAAAATGACTTCAAACAAAGCAATTAGGTCAAGTTGAAATGTCATGCAAAGTGGTACAAATATAGGCCTCAAGACATGTCATAAAGTGACCTAAAAAATCAAACAAAAATCATCTAACATGCTTCAATGTATTAGTGAATCAATGCAAAAAGAACCATGCCAAAACAGTTTATAATGAGCAAGAACAAAATTAAACAAATTCAAGTATCATGCTTAGGATGCATCTAAATGGAAATTCAAAGAAAATTATGGAACAGGGGTAAAAAGGTCATAAAATCAGAAAATAAAATCATGAAAAATTTCCTAAATGTTTTAAGAATACACATGAATTTTTGTAGAATTTTCCAATATGTTTTGGTATTTTTAAAAATTAATTAGCAAACGTGTGGAAAAATGGAAAAATAATATGAAATGTAAAAAGGAATGGGGGGTGTGAACATAGCAAATATGAGTTCAAATCAATTGGGCTTTTTAACAAAGGGGGTGGGGATAGCAATCTGATTAGGTCCATTTGTGCGCAGTCCATATCAATTATCATGCAACCTCAGTCAAACACAAGTCAAGCAGTTATCACCCTTGGATCAGGTCAAGTCAACAAGCAAGTCAAAGTAGTCCAAATCAACGCACGCACATGAGTGAGCACACTCCATACCATACACTACACCACACAGTGATTAAATGAATTCAGAAATGATGCACATGACATGCACATGCGTTTTAATGTGCTGGCAAGCTTTCCACCCTTGGATCAACAAAATCGCACGGCTGACATTCAAACTGCAAGAAACCCTAACATAAAGACCACCGGCCGGAGAGGGACCTCCGGTCACCTTCTCCGGCCACTCACCACCATCTGCAATCTTCAAACGTCACCAAAATGCACAAAATGTGTACCAATCGAAAGCTAAGCTTATGCACATCATGAATATGCTCATAAAAATCACAAAACACACACACATAGCAAGAACAGAGGAGATCAAATCGTGCCCTAGGCTTTGAAACTATGCCTCTAAGAGGCCTATCAACTAGCCGGATTCAACATAGCTTCTAAGAAGCTCAAACCAATAGAAAACAAGTGAAATTTCAGAAAACGAAGGTTGGAGAAGAAACCTGAATTTGAAGTTCTTCAAAGTAACAGAAGACCAGAGATGATCCTCCTATGCTCTTGAGCTTGAGTGGAGCAAAATAAATGCCACTGAACTTGAGATCTTGAAGAAAACCACAAAGAAAACTCAAAAAGAACTAAGCTGCCATTGATGAACTGAACTTCTTCTCTCTTGTTCTTGATCAGAAGTGAAACCTTGATGAGGATGAAGATGAAATGTGAATGGAAGATGGTGAAAATCGTGTGAAATCAGAGAGAAAGTAGAGAGAATGTGAGAGAGAGTTTGAAGTGTTTTGAGAGAATGTGAAAGAATGAAGTTCCAAACTGAATTGTGAAGTGAAGTTTGAATTTATATCATGAATTAACCATGGTTTAGTGAGTTGGTTAATTGAGTTGAGTGGGTAGACTGAGTGCACCCTAACTAACTGAGTCAAGTTAGTTAGGGGCGAGTCATTGATGGTTGTGGTGTGGTGTGGGAATGTTCACGACAGTTATGGTGGAATGAAAAGTGAAGCTTGGAATGGTAAGGTTGTTGTGGCAGAAACTTGCTCAACAAGTTGTTCTCTCTATTTTCATGCAAGGCACGTGATGTTAAACATTGTGTAGGTGATATGTGCTTGACCAAATGTGGAAATAAAGTTCATGGATTGTTTGATGAATGTCTGAACCAAACTGCTAACTCTGATGTGATTCCTCAGTTGGAAATGGTGAAGTTTGCGCATGGATATCTCTCTCTTCAAGCCATGGACATGAGTGATCTTGGTACCATTTCAAAGTGTGTACATGGTACAACAACTTTGATGTTGAAAAGAAGTGAAAATGAGACTTGCAACATATTGAAAATGAGCTTCAAACATAGGAACTCAAGACAGGCTTACAATGCTGCAGAATGCGCGCATGTGTGGCATGACTTGGTTGTGACCTAGTCAAATTTCAGTTGCATAGCCCATACTTTGAGCCATTACAACTTCTCATCCTTTGATCAAATAAAAAACCATGAACATCAATCTTGAAGATCTCACATAGATGAACAAATTCCATGTTGAAAGATTTTTCACTTGAGGCCTCTAACCATGAGTAATAAGTCAAAACATCTGGCCCACCATGTGTTTGTGAAAATGACATGCGCGTGACTTGAAAATCCTTGGTCATGACCTAGTTTTGAACCTACTTTGCTCAAACTTTGGTCAATCATATCTCACTCAATTTTTATCCAATGGAGATGTTCTACCCATGGATTTGAAGCTCAAAGCAAGGCCTTTCATTGAGGCAGAGTGGAATTTTCATTTGGTGCTTCAATTTTGAATGGCCTCGGTTCCAATTCTGATGCAAAATGGCCAAAACTTGCTATTTTTAGTAACCCTTCTTCATCCAAAAATGGCAACTTTCCAAATCTTGATTTTTTCATGATTCCTTTGGAGTTTCTTGATCAAATTTTGTACATTGGTCACATATAACATGAATTTCATGAATTTGGCTTTAAAAAGTCAAGAGTTGACTTTTTCCTCTGATTATTTGACTTTGCCCCAATTTCTCTGATTCTTGATCTTTCTTCCAATTGAACCACTTCTAAAACCAATTGAGATGCAATTTTCCACATACATACACTTAAGAACATGTAGAATACCATGACATCAAGTTTTGTTCAAAAAATCAAAGATTCCCTGATTTAATGGGAAACCCTAATTTTGGCCCCCTCTGGTTAGGAGGTAGAAGTGCAGTCTCCAATTTCAAATTCCTCAGAGTATGTTGTGTATCTTCTTAAAGAATGATGAGAAATGCCACTTGAGAATGATTTTGGATCAATGAGCTATCTCTTTTGAGGGTTTTCCTTCAATGTTTGAACCTCTTGCATAGTGAAAGATGTAGTGCTTCAACCTCCCATTGAATCTCACTTCCTTGAGGTTTTGGAAGATCAATTGAGATAGTATGAGCCATGAGAGACCTCTTGGCTTGCCTAGAGCCAACTTGATTGACCTTTTTGTGCTTTGAATGATCTCTTGATTGTCCACCTCCCACCTGACCACATGCCCTGATGGTAAGAAGGATGCCATGCTTCATTTTTCTATGTTAAATGCAATGTAATGTTAATGAGGTGGATATGATATGATAAATGATAATGCCATGCTATGATGCCAAAAAAGGAGAGCAAATTTTGGGGTATTACAGCTGCCCCTATTCAAGCGCTGTAGACCTGAATGCCTGAAAGCAATTGCTTTCGGACTTTCAAGGTATATAGTGATTGAATACCAAATATAACCAAAAATTTGCTCTGGGTGATGAAGAAGAAAAGGGATATAAACCCAACGAGACTGCTGGATTGAATCTTCGATGAAACGTCGGAGAGATCTGTCTTTTGAACGATGCCAGACGACTACTGGCTTGCCACGCTACTGGTGGACTTTAATAATGTCTTTTATGCAATTCCAGACGACTACTGGCCTGCCACACTACTGGTGGACTTTAATAATGTCTTTTATGCAATTCCAGACGACTACTGGCCTGCCACACTACTGGTGGACTTTGCAGCTTCGTGCCACCCGAAGATGGACTTTTGCCAATCCACTGTTGGACTTTCGCCACCCGAAGACGGACTTTTGCCAATCCACTGTTGGACTTTGAGAATATGCCACCCTTAGATGGACCTTTCGCCAATCCACTGTTGGACTTTTGCCACCCGAAGACGGACTTTTGCCAATCCACTGTTGGACTTTGAGAATATGCCACCCTTAGATGGACCTTTCGCCAATCCACTGTTGGACTTTTGCCACCCGAAGACGGACTTTTGCCAATCCACTGTTGGACTTTGAGAATATGCCACCCTTAGATGGACCTTTCGCCAATCCACTGTTGGACTTTCGCCACCCGAAGACGGACTTTTGCCAATCCACTGTTGGACTTTTGCCACCCGAAGACGGACTTTTGCCAATCCACTGTTGGACTTTTGCCACCCGAAGACGGACTTTTGCCAATCCACTGTTGGACTTTTGCCACCCGAAGACGGACTTTTGCCAATCCACTGTTGGACTTTTGCCACCCGAAGACGGACTTTTGCCAATCCACTGTTGGACTTTTGCCACCCGAAGACGGACTTTTGCCAATCCACTGTTGGACTTTTAGAATTTTAAAATCGAATTACTCTCTGCCTCTGCGCCAGACATCTCTGCCGACTCTGCTGAGGAACCACAATCAATGATTTAATCTCGGAGACTCCTAAAAGGATAATATCTCTGCTGGCGAATGGATGAACAATCCGTCTGCTTCGAATTGTCAAGCTTGCCAAAAATAAATTGGACTTTAAGATATGAGGGAATGACGACTCTGCCAGGAATTATTCCATCTGTTTGGGGGAACGAATTCTGGTCACAGCGAATTCTGGGGATGAGAATTTTTAAATGACATCCTGCTGGGGAAATGAGCCATTAAAACTCTGCTTGGGGATTTATTCAACCCAAGATCCTTTATAGGGATTATCAACCTTCTGACCCGGCTGGGGAAAGGCTGTACCATCCTTGTTGAGGAATAGATTCTGTCGATCTGATAAACCTCTGCGGGGAGAACGACAACTCAGCTGGGGAGTATTGCTGACAAGATTCGATGCTGACCTTTGTGGGGATACCATGACCAGAGATACGATCTTGCTGGATATCAGGGCTACTCTGCCAGGGATATGCAAATCCTGGTTAGAAAATTCCCCTGCAACTTACTAGGAAAGAGTCCTTTGGGGAAACTCAAAGCAAATCCACAGTAGTCTGCCGCAGAATATGACTGTCAAGCTTAGGATAAGTACCACAATGCCCCATGTTAGGCGAGCTTTCCTTTAGACAATTCCGTTGGGGATGACGAGTTTATAACAAACTCTGCTGGAGGAAGCTGCTTTAAAGCGTCTCATGTTGGGGAATGCCTTTCGAGAGGATTTTACAGAAGACCAACTGTCCTCAAACTCTACTGGGGGTGACCAACACTTCATGCTGGGGAACCAAACATGCCCCGTGCTTGGACAAAACAACAATTCGTCCCCGAAGGGGATGTCATAAGAGGATTTTACAGAAGATCTAGCCTCTTCAAACTCTTGTGACTTCGCTGGGGATAATGACCATCAGTTTCAGTGTCGATGAGACCACCCTTTTGGGGAACCTGTGACCGTTATCGATATAGAAAAGCTTGTAGCTGTTGGAAGTACTGAATGAGAGAATCGACTTAATAAGATACAACGGTACCCAGTTGAACTTAATTCACTGAGATCGACCCGATAAACGCCGATCTCCTTACCCATAATTGCCCCAGTCTTTTGCGTGGGGTGATTTATTGCTGGTCTTATGCTTAAAATCATCTGCACCTGCTACCTGCAACAAAAGAATATGCCCACATGCCCCGAATATTGCGTGGCTAGAATCCACCATCCGGGAGTATTCAACATTCGAAGTAATTTCAAATATTTTTTCTGCGCATGTTATTGCAAGGCTGCCATGTTTTCAAATGCAATGTTTTATCAACAATTAGGACGTTTTTGCAAACAAAGCAATAAAACAAAAATAGAAAGCTTTTTATTGAAATTCAATTTATTGACTGAGAGCCCAGAATAGGCAATTACATCTGGAAGCAATCCCTGGAAAGAGGTGATCGCTGAAAAATTGAGAAAAGAAACTATCCTAACGGCAATGTGAAAACGGAATTCCACTGAGTTTCCATTCTGTTATGACCAGTATGTCTTCAAAACTCCCCGACCTTGCCTTCTGAGGAATGATCAGACCGATTCCTATCCTTCAGAACGTCAGTTGTTCAAACGGTGACAGGGTACAGATAACTCAAACTGTAGTCATTCGCTTAAATCCCTCTTTTGTGTGGACCGCCCTTTCAGGTTTTCGATCCACCAGGATACCCTTTTTTGCCTAAGTTGCCCTTTCGGGTTTTCAACTTACCGGGTGTACAAAATTTTTTCAATTATATCCCTAATTTTTGCCCGAACCTTATTCTGTTTTTGGTTCGCCGGGATGCCCTTTTTTGCCTGGATTTTTTTTATTTTATTATCCAGCGGGTCTATTTATGCGAAGTATTTTTTGACTACGTCCGAGTTGACAGGGGATGAAAAGTCTTCGCCATCCATGGTTGTAAGCAATAAAGCTCCGCCCGAAAAGACCTTTTTAACCACGAATGGACCTTCATAATTAGGAGTCCATTTGCCCCTGTGATCTGTATTGGGAGGAAGGATCCTTTTGAGTACCACATCTCCGACTTTATAAACCCGAGGACGCACCTTTTGGTCAAATGCCTGTTTCATTCTGCGCTGATATAGTTGCCCATGACATACAGCCGCCAATCGCTTTTCCTCAATAAGGCTCAGCTGATCAAATCTGGCTCGTACCCATTCAGCCTCATCTAGCTTAACATCCATCATAACTCTGAGGGACGGAATCTCTACTTCAACCGGTAGTACTGCCTCCATACCATATACAAGTGAGAATGGGGTTGCCCCAGTGGACGTGCGTACCGACGTTCGATACCCATGCAAAGCAAACGGCAACATCTCATGCCAATCTTTGTACGTGACAACCATCTTCTGTACAATCTTCTTGATATTTTTGTTGGCCGCTTCGACCGCGCCATTCATCTTTGGGCGGTACGGAGAAGAATTGTGGTGTTCGATTTTGAAGTCCCGGCATAATTCAGCCATCATCTTATTGTTCAAATTAGAACCATTATCAGTAATGATTCTTTCGGGAACTCCATATCGGCAAATGATATCCCGTTTTAAGAAACGAGCGACCACTTGTTTTGTAACATTGGCATAGGATGCGGCTTCAACCCATTTGGTGAAGTAATCAATTGCCACCAAGATGAAACGGTGACCATTGGAAGCTGTAGGCTCAATCTTTCCGATCATATCAATGCCCCACATGGCAAACGGCCAAGGCGACGACATGATACTCAACGGATTTGGAGGTACATGCACTTTGTCTGCATAGATCTGGCATTTATGGCATTTGCGGGCATATTTGCAACAATCTGACTCCATAGTCAACCAATAATATCCCGATCTTAACAACTTTTTAGCCATTGCATGCCCTCCGGCATGGGTACCGAAAGAGCCTTCGTGCACTTCAATCATCAACAAGTCTGCTTCATATCTATCCACACATCTAAGCAGGACCGTGTCAAAATTTCTTTTATACAGCACGCCATCTTTGTTCAAGAAGAAACTACCAGCTAACCTTCTCAACGTCTTCCTGTCTTTGGACGATGCCCCTGACGGGTACTCTTGACTTTTCAAGAAACACTTAATATCATGAAACCATGGCTTGTCATCAGACGTTGCATCTACCGCAAACACAAATGCTGGTCTGTCAAGGCGGGATACCTCAATCTTAGGTACATGGTTCCATCCTTGCACTTTGATCATGGAAGACAGAGTGGCCAAGGCATCAGCGAACCTATTCTCATCTCGAGGAATGTGGTACAGTTTCACTGTTGTGAAAAATGTCAGCAATCTCCTCGTATAATCTCTATACGGCACTAGATTTGCTTGGTGCGTGTACCAACTCCCTTTCACTTGATTGATTACCAAGGCTGAATCACCAAATATATCAAGGGTCTTAATCCGTAGATTAATCGCCTCCTCGATCCCCATTATACAAGCTTCGTACTCTGCTTCATTGTTGGTGCATCCGAAAGTTATTCGGGCAGTGAACGGCATATGAACACCTTCTGGCGTGATAAGAACTGCTCCAACTCCGCACCCATTCATATTGACAGCCCCATCAAACATCAGACTCCATTTGGATTCAGGGTCTGGCCCCTCCTCCGGAAGTGGTTCCTCACAGTCTTTAGCTTTGAGAAACATGATGTCTTCATCAGGGAAGTCAAACTTCATGGGTTGGTAATCATCAATCGGCTGTTGCGCAAGATAGTCGGACAAGATACTTCCTTTGATGGCCTTTTGTGAAGTGTACTGAATGTCATACTCTGTCAAGACCATTTGCCACCGTGCAACTCTGCCTGTCAATGCCGGTTTCTCGAAAATGTACTTGATAGGATCCATTTTTGAAATCAACAAGGTTGTGTGCCTAACCATATATTGCCTCAATCGCTTAGCGGCCCATGCCAGTGCACAGCATGTCTTTTCAAGTATTGAGTATCGGGACTCACAATCATTGAACTTTTTGCTCAGGTAGTAAATAGCATGCTCCTTTCTACCTGTCTCGTCATGTTGACCGAGAACACAACCCATGGAACCTTCAAGCACTGTCAGATACATTATCAGCGGTCTCCCTTCAACTGGAGGCATTAGAATCGGAGGTTCCTGCAAGTATTCTTTTATCTTATCGAATGCCAATTGGCAATCGTCATTCCACCTGACCGTTTGATCTTTCCTTAACAATTTAAATATTGGTTCACACGTGGCTGTTAGGTGAGATATGAACCTTGCAATGTAGTTCAATCTACCCAAGAAACCACGAACCTCTTTTTCTGTTCTCGGTTCAGGCATTTCTTGTATTGCTTTCACCTTGGCAGGATCAACCTCGATTCCTCTTTCGCTCACAATGAAACTCAGTAACTTTCCAGAACGCACCCCAAACGTGCACTTGTTTGGATTTAATCTCAGACGAAACTTTCTCAACCTTTCAAACAGCTTTTTCAGGTTAACCAGATGTTCCTCTTCTGTTCTCGACTTGGCAATCATATCATCTACATAACATTCGATCTCCTTATGAATCAAGTCATGAAACAATGTCACCATCGCCCGCTGGTACGTTGCCCCTGCGTTTTTCAACCCAAAAGGCATTACTTTATAACAATATGTACCCCACGGAGTAATGAACGTGGTCTTCTCCATGTCTTCAGGTGCCATCTTGATCTGGTTGTACCCGGAGAAACCGTCCATAAATGAGAACACTGAAAACTGAGCTGTACTATCGACCAGCACATCAATATGAGGTAGTGGAAAATCATCTTTCGGGCTAGCTTTATTAAGATCTCGATAATCCACACACATTCTCACTTTTCCATCTTTCTTCGGTACTGGCACGATGTTGGCTACCCATGGCGGATACTTTGTCACAGCAAGAAAACCAGCGTCCCACTGCTTCTGGACTTCCTCCTTAATCTTTAAAGCCATGTCGGGGTGAGTCCGACGAAGTTTCTGCTTGACTGGCGGACATTCTTCTCTCAATGGTAGCCTGTGCACGACAATATCCGTATCCAACCCCGGCATGTCTTGATACGACCAGGCGAAGACGTCAACATACTCGCGCAACATTTCCGTCAAAGTTTGCTTCACATCTGCTTGCAAGCTGGCACCGATCCTGATCTCTTTCTTGGCGTCCTTGGTACCAATATTGATGATTTCTACAGTCTCCTGATGAGGCTGGATGACCCTTTCCTCCTGTTTCAACAATCTGGCCAGTTCTTCAGGGAGTTCACAATCTTTCTCATCCCCCTCTTCGGCTTGATAAATCGGATTGTCAAAGTCATACATGGCCATATCAAAATCGTTATCAGTGGTATCCGGAGGATCAAGTCTGCATGAACGGGTTCATGCCTTATTTTAGAATTTATTTTTAAGCAAAACAAAAGAAAATGAAACATTGCCATTTTATATTTTTTGTGCAAAAATAAAAACTGAAAGACAGAGAACAAAATTTGATTGCAAAACGTCCTTTATTAATGATTAAACATTGCAAATGCAACCATGGTGGCCCTACAAATGAATCTATACGCCTTGGGCAGAGCGCAAGATTTTGTCATGCATTATGGTTAGAAAAAACAAAGAAAAATTACTCTGTCTGAAGAGTAACCCGGATGACTTCTTCAACGAACCAGTTCTGCACTTGTTGTCCCGAAGCATGAGGGCGTACCCAGTTGTCCAGGTCACAATTACTGTCAACACTATCCTCCGTGGCTGCACAAGACTGGTCCATGTAGATAATTCCCCCACTATTGAAAGTAATGGGTCCCCTGCTCCCCGCATCTGAAGTTGTAGAGGGATGATAACCAATACCAAATTTGTCTTCCTTCATTGGGGTCTCTATCAACCGGCCCCAACCTTGGGCGTTGCCTGCCCTGACGACTTCGACAGCTTGTTTGTAAGATGAAATGGAGGTACCAGCCCCAACTGGTACAGAAGAAGACTCAGGTGCATCGTCAATATTGACTGCTTCAAATGATTGGCACAGCATCTCATGAATTTCCCCATCCATTTCAATGTACTTGAACGTGGATAAGTGACTCACAAAGATGTCTTCTTCTCCACACACTGTCACAACCTGCCCTTCAAACTCATACTTCAGCTTTTGATGTAGAGTGGAAGTAACAGCTCCAGCTCCGTGAATCCAAGGGCGTCCCAATAGGCAGCTATATGCAGGTTGTATGTCCATTACATGGAACGTGGATTTGAATACCTGTGGTCCAATTTGTACGGGCAATTCCACCTCACCAAACACAGATCGTCTAGTTCCATCGAATGCTCTGACCACCAATTCACTAGGCCTTAAGATCAAACCGTCAACTTCCAGCTTCATTAATGCCTTCTTGGGCAAGACATTGAGTGATGAACCAGTGTCTACCAGTACATGAGATAACACTGCGCCCTTACACTCCATCGTGATATGCAAAGCCTTATTATGGTTTCTTCCTTCAACAGTCAAATCTCTGCTTGTAAATCCCAAGCCATGGCTGACATTAACATTGGAGATTACGCCCTCGAGCTGATTAACAGTAATTTCTTGTGGCACGTACGCACTCTTCAACACTTTCAACAACGCCTGCCGGTGCGCATCAGAGCACATCAATAGTGACAAGATTGAAATCTTTGAAGGAGTCTGATTCAGTTGGTCCACAATCTTATAATCGCTTTTCTTGATTATCTTCATAAATTCTTCCATTTCCTTATCAAAAGTAATCTTTGTCTCTGCTTCAGGTGTAGGCGCACTTTCAACCACCTGTTTACCCTTATCCTTTGCTGCAGCTTCTACCTCCTTATCACTTCTCAAGGTTTGGGGAGCGAACAACCTTCCACTCCTTGTAAAGCCCCCTACGCCCCCTACGTTATCAACATTTGGGCTGACTGATGACTCAACTTCCTGTTTTTTACCTTCGTAATATACATCTGCCCCATAGTGCCATGGGATAGCCTTCGTAGACGTGAACGGAATTGGTCCTGGCACCGTGATAGTGACAGGACTGGGCCTTTCTGGCGCAACACTCGCCACGGGAACTGCATTGACCGGCATTTGAATCTCAGCGGGAGTGTAATAGATGGTCACGGTTGATATCTCATCAGTGTCTTTCACGACTCTGTCGAACTGTAGACATCCTTCATCGATCAGATTCTGTAAACCCATCTTCAACTTATCACAGCCGTTCTCCTGATTCATACACTCAAAGCAATCTTGATTACAGCCCGGGAACACCTGTCCCTTCAATAAACGATCTTTTACAACCAACAAAGAAGTTTTCACTTGACGGATATCTGTCACCAGATTCAATCTCCTCCCATCTTCAATAGCGTACACATTTGCTGCGCTATGATCAGGCATGGGATGCTGAGTAATATTAGGAGCGGGAGAGAAATTGATGGCTTTAGCATCAATCAAATCTTGTACTTTATGATGGAAAGCCCAGCATTTTTCAATGGAGTGCCCCTGAGCACCTGAGTGGAACTCACAACGAGCATTAGCATCGAAGTTAGGTGGCAGGTTTCCAGCAACCGGAGCTTTCATAGTACGGAGTTCTACCAACTTTAACTCGAGTAGCCGGGGCAACAGCGCGGCATAAGTCATAGGGAGAGGATCCATCTTACGATCCCTCTGTCTAGACCTTTGCTGGAAAAAAGGTTGTTGCTGTGGAACTTGTTGTTGGGGTTGTTGTTTCTGAACAGACGGTGTGGGGATTGTCACAGCATCTACCTGATAATAAGCTCGAGAACGCCCTCTGCCTCGTCCTCTAAACACAGCATTCGTATCACCTTCTCTTCTTTTCTGGTTACTAGCGAACGGTTTCTTCGTCCCCGAAGAGCCAGCCCCACTCACATCCTGGATCTTTCCAAGCTTTAACAGACTTTCTATTCTTTCTCCCGCAATCACAATATCAGCAAATCCAGTTGACGGACAAGCAGCTAATCTATCCAGATAGGCCCCTTGCAATGTGCCCATGAACATATCTGCCATTTCTCTGTCTGACAAGGGAGGTTGAACCTGGGCAGCCATTTCCCTCCACCTCTGTGCATATTCTTTGAAACTCTCCTTGGCATTTTGTGACAACCCCTGCAATTGGGTGCGGTTGGGCGCCATGTCAATATTGTACTGGTATTGCTTCAAGAACGCTTCTGCCAGATCTTTCCAATTCTTCACAGCAGCTCTATTCAACTTCATGTACCAGGTCAAGGATGCCCCAGCCAGACTGTCCTGAAAATAGTGCATCCATAGCTTCTCGTCATCCGTATGGGCTGAAATCTTCCCAAAGTAAGCTTGAAGATGCGTTTGGGGACACGCATTGCCGTGATACTTATCAAAAGTGGGAGGCTTGAATTTAGGGGGAATTCTGACTCCTGAGACCAGCCCCAAGCTGGTAACATCAATACCCATAGAGTTCTTGCATTCTATGGCCCTGATCTTTTCTGCTAACTCCTCATACCTTCGATCACCTTGATTACCCACATCAGCGTCTAGTAGAGTAAATTGGTCTTCCAGAGTATCTTCAAGAGTAACACCAGCATGCCTACCATTCCCATTACCCCGATTGTTACCACCAGGAGGAGGGTTGCCACCGGGAGGAGGAATGCCATGTCCCTGTGAATTGTCATGATGATCACCTTCGGGCCCATTGTCGGGACGCTCTACCAGAAGCCTCAGTCTCTCCTGATTTTGCGCCATGCCAGTCATGAGGGTCATGAACTGGTCCATACGCGCCCTCATTTCCGCCAAATCACTTTGCACTTGATCCATGATTCTTACTTGATTCCTTCGCGTCGAATATCGGTGAATATGACTCTCCGCTATAATGCCTGAAACCAAATAAAGGTTAGAGACCCCGCAACGAGTACCTGAAAAGCAAGTAACAAAAATGCAAAATGATATGCAATGCCATGCAATGCTATGCTTGTCATTTCCTAGGTGCTTTACACCCTGATTCCAATCCAAACCACGGAAATCTGAAGACCAGAAATCGTGATATAAAGAGACGTGTAGTGGTCATGTGCTTGTGCGCAGCTATCTGATAAAGAATAATTCTGAATAAAACTGCTCATACTCATTCAACAAAATATTCAAGTACATTTAAGAAAGGTTCAACCGCAAATGCAATACAAGGAAAAATGGATCCATCAACAAGCCTGATGGTAACCATTAACAACAAAATATAAGGAAAAGAACATCAGTCTGACAATTCCACACCCTTCAGCTTATCACTTGAGTATTTGATTTCCTCAAAAAGTATATGGGTACGCTGGTGATTCGGCTTTTCAATCATCTCTTTGATCAAGACATCCCTTTTCTCAAGAGCTTCAGTTAAAGAACCCATGTGCAGCATCAGAGCCTCGTCATCACACACTCCTTTGTGTCTCTTTATGCCAGCTTGCGTCTTGAGTATCTCCCTTTCTATCATGACTTCTTCAAGCTCTTTCTTGGTATTCTTCAACTGGCTTCTAGCTTCTTCTAGCTGTTCTTGACTCTTACCGAGGCTTTCCCGATACTTTCTCCTCTGCTCATGCGCCTTTTTAAGCTCCTCGTCTTTAGTCTTCGACTGATCCTTTAACTCGGCATTTTCAATTCTGACTTCATCCCAAGCTTGACGAAGTTGAGCTAATGAATCCTTGCTTCGGGCTAAAGCCTGTTTTGTAATCTTGTGAGCCTGACTAGTGTCATCTGTTCCCAAAGTAAGTTTCCGAAAGTACCGAGCTCGGTCATCAAAATCTTCCTCTTTGTCAGCCAAGGTTTTTTCCGCTTTCAAGGCTCTCTTTTCCAACTCTTTGTTGTCAGCTAGAGCTTTCTGAAGACACCTGCTCATTCCAGAATTTTCTATCTGCAGCTCTCTGACCATTTTCTTCCACTTCTCACATTCTTCAATAGCCACCATAGTGGGTTGTTCTGGCTGTACTGCACATAAAAGAGGTCCCCTTGAAAAGGGTAACAGCAATTCCTTTACTTTCGTTTCAATCCACCTGTCATATTCAGGATAAGATCTACAATCTCCTCTTCCAAAAACTGCTTTTCCAATTTTGTGCTTAGCTTTCCAAGCATTCACTACTTCTACCACCTTCGCATCTTTAGTTCCTGTAAAGAATAAAGATTCTTCCACATCTTGCTCTGTAGGAGGATCCCTGGAAGCATACCCAAACTGTCGGATGGCCAAAACTGGATTATAATTGATCCCTCCTTTTCTGCCAATCAAAGGCACATTTGGAAAATTTCCGCATCTTGTGACCAGCTCTATTCTCAATAACCGGTGGTCAAACCATACAATGTTATCAGCAGTTAAACTCATCAATCGTTTAGACCATTTCGCCACATCTTTGGTTTCCACAAAGGCACCTGTCTGAGGCAAATGTTTGAAAAACCAATGACTCAGCAGTGGAGTACAACAACTGACAGATCCTCCCCTCCTTTTCTCATTCTTATAGTGCACGGAATGATAAAAATCTCCTAACAAAGTAGGGACTGGATTTTTAAGGACAAAAACTCTCGTTGCTTGCATATCCACAAAGTCTTGCTGATTGGGAAAGAAAACTAGGCCATATATGCAGAGAGCCAGAATGGAATTGTAAACCGTCCAATTTTTAGCACTTGCAGCCTCTTGGGCCTGTCCAGCCAGAAATTCTAAATGAAATCCGCTAACTCCATTTTTACTGCTCACACCACTCTTTATCACTGCCTGATCCATTTGTAAAGCAGCAGCAATTTCTTTTACGCTGGGAGAACTACCAGAGAAGAATGGTATTGCCGACGTGATCGGAATTCCCAAAATAAATGAGAATTCTTCCAGTGTTGGCATCAAAATGTAATCTGGAAAAAGAAAACATCTCAACGAAGGCTCGTAGAACTGCAGCAGAGTGTGTAAAGCATCATGTTCATACTTGGTGATTGTACGGACCATCCCAACCAAATTCCCGTAACTCTTCTGAAACCTATCAAGAATACCCGGACCAGCCATATCTATAACTTTGAGCAATGAATCCAAGACAGGATCTGGAAACTTGTAAGACACATTGTTCTTTCTCTCGGCAACGATCTCTGTTGAACCCATGGATTGGAATCAGAAATGTATTATGCACCTGAAAATGACAAACATAACTGTTATGATATGATAATGCAATGCAAAAGGGCATGTGATCAGGTAATCAAGTGTCGGTGTCTGTATTGAACTGTGTGCACTGTGTCTCTGTACTGAGTCTGGCGATATCTGAGATGAACACTTAAATCACTGTCATAGGATACAATGTCTGAAATCATCATAGAATCACAAGTAAGGTAGGTAGGAGGCTGGGTTTCCTGCAAACCTGTAAACATCCCGCCCATACTCACATGTGGTTCTTAGAAAATAAGGCTTGTCAGCTTCGGAGGTTTGAGAAGCAATAGCACATTCAGCCCGTAGGATACAATGCTATGCCAGTCAAAGAGGTCGTCCACTGACTCCCCTTAGAAAATAAAAGTCATCCTATGCAAGTTCCAAAGTGGGCCCTCGGGTGCGAATGGGTTTGCCACAGAATGTGGTCTGCCATTGTCACCACTAAAGAGGGATATTTCCACTAAGGTCCTCATGATCGGTCACTAGAGTCGACAGCTCTCTAGATCTACATCCTGTAATACGCAAGATGCGCATGCCACGACGTGTCCCAAGATAGCCTCGTCTAGCTGTGAATTTCGTGAACACCCAACGCACTCCAAACGGCACGTAGGTCCCACTACTCTCCACTCTAATTCTAAGTGTATACTCAAGCCTGTGTAATGGGCTTATCTCTCAGAAATCCCATCCCGCCAAACAGAAAACAACACAGTCCAGTATAGCATAATATATCATATGAAATGAAAATGCTAAAATACGGTAAATACAATAATGTACAGTAAAGCAGTAAATAACCATACAATAAAACAGTAAATACAACACAACAGTAAACACCCAATGAAAGAAAAGCAGACAAGCGCTAGGATTGACTCGCTAAGGAAACCAGAGATTCTGGGTTCGTTCCCCAGCAGAGTCGCCAGCTGTCTGGCGCAGAGGCAGAGAGTAATTCGATTTTAAAATTCTAAAAGTCCAACAGTGGATTGGCAAAAGTCCGTCTTCGGGTGGCAAAAGTCCAACAGTGGATTGGCAAAAGTCCGTCTTCGGGTGGCAAAAGTCCAACAGTGGATTGGCAAAAGTCCGTCTTCGGGTGGCAAAAGTCCAACAGTGGATTGGCAAAAGTCCGTCTTCGGGTGGCAAAAGTCCAACAGTGGATTGGCAAAAGTCCGTCTTCGGGTGGCAAAAGTCCAACAGTGGATTGGCAAAAGTCCGTCTTCGGGTGGCGAAAGTCCAACAGTGGATTGGCGAAAGGTCCATCTAAGGGTGGCATATTCTCAAAGTCCAACAGTGGATTGGCAAAAGTCCGTCTTCGGGTGGCAAAAGTCCAACAGTGGATTGGCGAAAGGTCCATCTAAGGGTGGCATATTCTCAAAGTCCAACAGTGGATTGGCAAAAGTCCGTCTTCGGGTGGCAAAAGTCCAACAGTGGATTGGCGAAAGGTCCATCTAAGGGTGGCATATTCTCAAAGTCCAACAGTGGATTGGCAAAAGTCCGTCTTCGGGTGGCGAAAGTCCAACAGTGGATTGGCAAAAGTCCATCTTCGGGTGGCACGAAGCTGCAAAGTCCACCAGTAGTGTGGCAGGCCAGTAGTCGTCTGGAATTGCATAAAAGACATTATTAAAGTCCACCAGTAGTGTGGCAGGCCAGTAGTCGTCTGGAATTGCATAAAAGACATTATTAAAGTCCACCAGTAGCGTGGCAAGCCAGTAGTCGTCTGGCATCGTTCAAAAGACAGATCTCTCCGACGTTTCATCGAAGATTCAATCCAGCAGTCTCGTTGGGTTTATATCCCTTTTCTTCTTCATCACCCAGAGCAAATTTTTGGTTATATTTGGTATTCAATCACTATATACCTTGAAAGTCCGAAAGCAATTGCTTTCAGGCATTCAGGTCTACAGCGCTTGAATAGGGGCAGCTGTAATACCCCAAAATTTGCTCTCCTTTTTTGGCATCATAGCATGGCATTATCATTTATCATATCATATCCACCTCATTAACATTACATTGCATTTAACATAGAAAAATGAAGCATGGCATCCTTCTTACCATCAGGGCATGTGGTCAGGTGGGAGGTGGACAATCAAGAGATCATTCAAAGCACAAAAAGGTCAATCAAGTTGGCTCTAGGCAAGCCAAGAGGTCTCTCATGGCTCATACTATCTCAATTGATCTTCCAAAACCTCAAGGAAGTGAGATTCAATGGGAGGTTGAAGCACTACATCTTTCACTATGCAAGAGGTTCAAACATTGAAGGAAAACCCTCAAAAGAGATAGCTCATTGATCCAAAATCATTCTCAAGTGGCATTTCTCATCATTCTTTAAGAAGATACACAACATACTCTGAGGAATTTGAAATTGGAGACTGCACTTCTACCTCCTAACCAGAGGGGGCCAAAATTAGGGTTTCCCATTAAATCAGGGAATCTTTGATTTTTTGAACAAAACTTGATGTCATGGTATTCTACATGTTCTTAAGTGTATGTATGTGGAAAATTGCATCTCAATTGGTTTTAGAAGTGGTTCAATTGGAAGAAAGATCAAGAATCAGAGAAATTGGGGCAAAGTCAAATAATCAGAGGAAAAAGTCAACTCTTGACTTTTTAAAGCCAAATTCATGAAATTCATGTTATATGTGACCAATGTACAAAATTTGATCAAGAAACTCCAAAGGAATCATGAAAAAATCAAGATTTGGAAAGTTGCCATTTTTGGATGAAGAAGGGTTACTAAAAATAGCAAGTTTTGGCCATTTTGCATCAGAATTGGAACCGAGGCCATTCAAAATTGAAGCACCAAATGAAAATTCCACTCTGCCTCAATGAAAGGCCTTGCTTTGAGCTTCAAATCCATGGGTAGAACATCTCCATTGGATAAAAATTGAGTGAGATATGATTGACCAAAGTTTGAGCAAAGTAGGTTCAAAACTAGGTCATGACCAAGGATTTTCAAGTCACGCGCATGTCATTTTCACAAACACATGGTGGGCCAGATGTTTTGACTTATTACTCATGGTTAGAGGCCTCAAGTGAAAAATCTTTCAACATGGAATTTGTTCATCTATGTGAGATCTTCAAGATTGATGTTCATGGTTTTTTATTTGATCAAAGGATGAGAAGTTGTAATGGCTCAAAGTATGGGCTATGCAACTGAAATTTGACTAGGTCACAACCAAGTCATGCCACACATGCGCGCATTCTGCAGCATTGTAAGCCTGTCTTGAGTTCCTATGTTTGAAGCTCATTTTCAATATGTTGCAAGTCTCATTTTCACTTCTTTTCAACATCAAAGTTGTTGTACCATGTACACACTTTGAAATGGTACCAAGATCACTCATGTCCATGGCTTGAAGAGAGAGATATCCATGCGCAAACTTCACCATTTCCAACTGAGGAATCACATCAGAGTTAGCAGTTTGGTTCAGACATTCATCAAACAATCCATGAACTTTATTTCCACATTTGGTCAAGCACATATCACCTACACAATGTTTAACATCACGTGCCTTGCATGAAAATAGAGAGAACAACTTGTTGAGCAAGTTTCTGCCACAACAACCTTACCATTCCAAGCTTCACTTTTCATTCCACCATAACTGTCGTGAACATTCCCACACCACACCACAACCATCAATGACTCGCCCCTAACTAACTTGACTCAGTTAGTTAGGGTGCACTCAGTCTACCCACTCAACTCAATTAACCAACTCACTAAACCATGGTTAATTCATGATATAAATTCAAACTTCACTTCACAATTCAGTTTGGAACTTCATTCTTTCACATTCTCTCAAAACACTTCAAACTCTCTCTCACATTCTCTCTACTTTCTCTCTGATTTCACACGATTTTCACCATCTTCCATTCACATTTCATCTTCATCCTCATCAAGGTTTCACTTCTGATCAAGAACAAGAGAGAAGAAGTTCAGTTCATCAATGGCAGCTTAGTTCTTTTTGAGTTTTCTTTGTGGTTTTCTTCAAGATCTCAAGTTCAGTGGCATTTATTTTGCTCCACTCAAGCTCAAGAGCATAGGAGGATCATCTCTGGTCTTCTGTTACTTTGAAGAACTTCAAATTCAGGTTTCTTCTCCAACCTTCGTTTTCTGAAATTTCACTTGTTTTCTATTGGTTTGAGCTTCTTAGAAGCTATGTTGAATCCGGCTAGTTGATAGGCCTCTTAGAGGCATAGTTTCAAAGCCTAGGGCACGATTTGATCTCCTCTGTTCTTGCTATGTGTGTGTGTTTTGTGATTTTTATGAGCATATTCATGATGTGCATAAGCTTAGCTTTCGATTGGTACACATTTTGTGCATTTTGGTGACGTTTGAAGATTGCAGATGGTGGTGAGTGGCCGGAGAAGGTGACCGGAGGTCCCTCTCCGGCCGGTGGTCTTTATGTTAGGGTTTCTTGCAGTTTGAATGTCAGCCGTGCGATTTTGTTGATCCAAGGGTGGAAAGCTTGCCAGCACATTAAAACGCATGTGCATGTCATGTGCATCATTTCTGAATTCATTTAATCACTGTGTGGTGTAGTGTATGGTATGGAGTGTGCTCACTCATGTGCGTGCGTTGATTTGGACTACTTTGACTTGCTTGTTGACTTGACCTGATCCAAGGGTGATAACTGCTTGACTTGTGTTTGACTGAGGTTGCATGATAATTGATATGGACTGCGCACAAATGGACCTAATCAGATTGCTATCCCCACCCCCTTTGTTAAAAAGCCCAATTGATTTGAACTCATATTTGCTATGTTCACACCCCCCATTCCTTTTTACATTTCATATTATTTTTCCATTTTTCCACACGTTTGCTAATTAATTTTTAAAAATACCAAAACATATTGGAAAATTCTACAAAAATTCATGTGTATTCTTAAAACATTTAGGAAATTTTTCATGATTTTATTTTCTGATTTTATGACCTTTTTACCCCTGTTCCATAATTTTCTTTGAATTTCCATTTAGATGCATCCTAAGCATGATACTTGAATTTGTTTAATTTTGTTCTTGCTCATTATAAACTGTTTTGGCATGGTTCTTTTTGCATTGATTCACTAATACATTGAAGCATGTTAGATGATTTTTGTTTGATTTTTTAGGTCACTTTATGACATGTCTTGAGGCCTATATTTGTACCACTTTGCATGACATTTCAACTTGACCTAATTGCTTTGTTTGAAGTCATTTTGCTTTGAATTTTGATATGCTATTTTGGTATGTGATTCATCTCTGATTAGTGAACTCCAATACCATGTTTTCATAATTTTCATGAGGCCATCTGATTTTTGTTTGATGCATTTCATTTAAAGCATTATAACATGTTATATCATTGTAATCTTTAGTGCATGTTTGCATGAGTTCTTTTGTGCATATTTGTATGAGCATTTGCATAGTTGTGTGAGCCATTCATATGATATTATAGGTCTTTGATACACATTATAGGTCATCTTTACATGTTCATTTCAATTTGAACTTTGTGCATCATTAACATGTATTGTTTGCACCTTCTTTTTGAGTTTTCATCTCACTTCTTCTTCTATTACTTCTTGAAAGTCTTGATGGTTGATTCATAAATACTTTTGAGATGTTTATAAACCATTTTTCATTTATTTTCAATTCTGGTTGTTGATTTACATGTTCCATTTATGCATGTCCTCTTCATTTCTTTCCATCTTTCATCTACCCTTTCTTCTTGTAACATGTTTAAATGCTAATGGATGATGTTTGTTGCCTATTCACTTGCACTTGTATGATGATATTCATTTGTTGTCCATATGATGCCCATTCTGGTTGTGGTTCTAGGATTTGTTTTCTCATTTAATTCTTTTGAGTTTTATGATGCATTACATGTTCTTTTACTTCTTATACTTCTTATACATGTTTACTAACCATGTAGGGGCTTTGGTAAGTTTCAATTGAGTGTGGATAAGGAATCCACATTCAACTTCTATCCTTTCTCTTTTACAATTCCATTTTGTGTTTTGTTAAGCACTTATGTGCTTTCTTTTAATAACTCATTACTTTCCCTTTTGAATTACAATTCATCTTCTACTTTGGAAGTGAATTGTTTAATTCTTTCTTTCTTTAGATTTTAGGTTGAAACCTCACAAACCTTTAGGATCACTCCCTTTAATCTTCAATTAGGATTGAGTCTTAGTCCATATAGGTTTTACCTTTTCTCCTCTCTTGAGTCTTTTTTCTCATCTCAAAGAAAATTCAAAACATATAATAAAGGTAGGCATTTATTGCATTTAGGCCTTTCATATAAAGAAAAGGTTATAAGGGGTCTTCTCTTATAATCTTAGAATGTATAGCATATAGCCCATCTTGGGTCAATGTGTTAAACATTTGATCTTGTATGAGGGACTTAAATGCAATATTTGTTGAAGGTGCAAATAATAAAAAACACTTCTTCATTTCTTAATTAACAAAAACACTTAATAAACACAAGTATGCTAGTGTGTTTGAACCTTGACAATTGGAAGACGTTATTGTTTGGTTCTTGTCTTTTAGAAGGAAGTGTTTTGGATTCGTTTGCATATGACAGTGTATCTGGATCTTAGTCACTGGAATGTGTACATTCTCACATTCCAAGATGGAATGGGTAAGAAAGCACACTAAGAGTGAAGAAGACCCCCACACTTAGCTCCAATTGTCAAGGTTCAAACACACTAGCTCCAATTGACCTCAATCACTCTACCTATAAAGAAAATATGAATACGACCTCAATCACACCCACAAAACGAATACAACCTCAATTGTACCCGCAAAGGAAGACTGACCTCAATCACTATACCCACAAGGAAAAATATGAATACGACCTCAATCGCACCCATAAAAGGAATACACCCTCAATTGTACCCGCAAAGGAAGACTGACCTCGATCACTCTACCCACAAAGAAAATATGAATACGACCTCAATCGCACCCACAAAACGAATACAACCTGAATTGTACCCGCAAAGGAAGACTGACCTCAATCAGTCTACCCACAAAGAAAATATGAATGCGACCTCAATCGCACCCACAAAACGAATACAACCTCAATTGTACCCGCAAAGGAAGACTGACCTCAATCACATTACCCACAAAGAAAATATGAATACGACCTCAATCGCACCCACAAAACGAATACAACCGCAATTGTACCCGCAAAGGAAGACTGACCCCAATCACTCTACCCACAAAGAAAACATGAATACGACCTCAATCACACCCACAAAACGAATACAACCTCAATTGTACCCGTAAAGGAAGACTAACCTCAATCACTCTACCCACAAAGAATATATGAATACGACCTCAATCACACCCACAAAACGAAAACAACCTCAATTGTACCCGCAAAGGAAGACTGACCTCAATCACTCTACCCACAAAGAAAATATGAATACGACCTCAATCGCACCCACAAAACGAATACAACCTCAATTGTACCCGCAAAGGAAGACTGACCTCAATCACTCTACCCACAAAGAAAATATGAATATGACCTCAATCGCAGCCACAAAACGAATACAACCTCAATTGTACCCGCAAAGGAAGACTGGCCTCAATCACTCTACACACAAGGAAAAATATGAATACGACCTCAATCGCACCCACAAAACGAATACACACTCAATTATACACGCAAAGGAAGACTGACTTCGATCACTCTACCCATAAAGAAAATATGATTACGACCTCAATCGCACCCACAAAACGAATACAACCTCAATTGTACCCGCAAAGGAAGACTGACCTCAATTAGTCTACCCACAAAGAAAATATGAATACGACCTCAATCGCACCCACAAAACGAATACAACCTCAATTGTACCCGCAAAGGAAGACTGACCTCGATCACTCTACCCACAAAGAAAATATGAATACGACCTCAATCGCACCCACAAAACGAATATAACCTCAATTGTACCCGTAAAGGAAGACTGACCTCAATCACTCTACCCACAAAGAAAACATGAATACGACCTCAATCGCACCCACAAATCGAATACAACCTCAATTGTACCCGCAAAGGAAGACTGACCTCAATCACTCTACCCACAAGGAAAAATATGAATACGACCTCAATCGCACCCACAAAATGAATACACCCTCAATTGTACCCGCAAAGGAAGACTGACCTCGATCACTCTACCCACAAAGAAAATATGAATACGACCTCAATCGCACCCACAAAACGAATACAACCTGAATTGTACCCGCAAAGGAAGACTGACCTCAATCAGTCTACCCACAAAGAAAATATGAATGCGACCTCAATCGTACCCACAAAACGAATACAACCTCAATTGTACCCGCAAAGGAAGACTGACCTCAATCACTTTACCCACAAAGAAAATATGAATACGACCTCAATCGCACCCACAAAACGAATACAACCTCAATTGTACCCGCAAAGGAAGACTGACCTCAATCACTCTACCCACAAGGAAAAATATGAATACGACCTCAATCGCACCCATAAAAGGAATACACCCTCAATTGTACCCGCAAAGGAAGACTGACCTCGATCACTCTACCCACAAAGAAAATATGAATACGACCTCAATCGCACCCACAAAACGAATACAACCTGAATTGTACCCGCAAAGGAAGACTGACCTCAATCAGTCTACCCACAAAGAAAATATGAATGCGACCTCAATCGCACCCACAAAACGAATACAACCTCAATTGTACCCGCAAAGGAAGACTGACCTCAATCACCTTACCCACAAAGAAAATATGAATACGACCTCAATCGCACCCACAAAACGAATACAACCGCAATTGTACCCGCAAAGGAAGACTGACCTCAATCACTCTACCCACAAAGAAAACATGAATACGACCTCAATCACACCCACAAAACGAATACAACCTCAATTGTACCCGTAAAGGAAGACTAACCTTAATCACTCTACCCACAAAGAATATATGAATACGACCTCAATCACACCCACAAAACGAAAACAACCTCAATTGTACCCGCAAAGGAAGACTGACCTCAATCACTCTACCCACAAAGAAAATATGAATACGACCTCAATCGCACCCACAAAACGAATACAACCTCAATTGTACCCGCAAAGGAAGAGTGACCTCAATCACTCTACCCACAAAGAAAATATGAATATGACCTCAATCGCAGCCACAAAACGAATACAACCTCAATTGTACCTGCAAAGGAAGACTGGCCTCAATCACTCTACCCACAAGGAAAAATATGAATACGACCTCAATCGCACCCACAAAACGAATACACACTCAATTATACCCGCAAAGGAAGACTGACTTCGATCACTCTACCCACAAAGAAAATATGAATACGACCTCAATCGCACCCACAAAACGAATACAACCTCAATTGTACCCGCAAAGAAAGACTGACTTTGATCACTCTACCCACAAAGAAAATATGAATACGACCTCAATCGCACCCACAAAACGAATAAAACCTCAATTGTACCCGCAAAGGAAGACTGACCTCAATTAGTCTACCCACAAAGAAAATATGAATACGACCTCAATCGCACCCACAAAACGAATACAACCTCAATTGTACCCGCAAAGGAAGACTGACCTCGATCACTCTACCCACAAAGAAAATATGAATACGACCTCAATCGCACCCACAAAACGAATACAACCTCAATTGTACCCGTAAAGGAAGACTGACCTCAATCACTCTACCCACAAAGAAAACATGAATACGACCTCAATCGCACCCACAAAACGAATACAACCTCAATTATACCCGCAAAGGAAGACTGACCTCAATCACTCTACCCACAAGGAAAAATATGAATACGACCTCAATCGCACCCACAAAATGAATACACCCTCAATTGTACCCGCAAAGGAAGACTGACCTCGATCACTCTACCCACAAAGAAAATATGAATACGACCTCAATCGCACCCACAAAACGTATACAACCTGAATTGTACCCGCAAAGGAAGACTGACCTCAATCAGTCTACCCACAAAGAAAATATGAATGCGACCTCAATCGTACCCACAAAACGAATACAACCTCAATTGTACCCGCAATGGAAGACTGACCTCAATCACTTTACCCACAAAGAAAATATGAATACGACCTCAATCGCACCCACAAAACGAATACAACCTCAATTGTACCCGCAAAGGAAGACTGACCTCAATCTCTCTACCCACAAGGAAAAATATGAATACGACCTCAATCGCACCCATAAAAGGAATACACCCTCAATTGTACCCGCAAAGGAAGACTGACCTCGATCACTCTACCCACAAAGAAAATATGAATACGACCTCAATCGCACCCACAAAACGAATACAACCTGAATTGTACCCGCAAAGGAAGACTGACCTCAATCAGTCTACCCACAAAGAAAATATGAATGCGACCTCAATCGCACCCACAAAACGAATACAACCTCAATTGTACCCGCAAAGGAAGATTGACCTCAATCACCTTACCCACAAAGAAAATATGAATACGACCTCAATCGCACCCACAAAACGAATACAACCGCAATTGTACCCGCAAAGGAAGACTGACCTCAATCACTCTACCCACAAAGAAAACATGAATACGACCTCAATCACACCCACAAAACGAATACAACCTCAATTGTACCCGTAAAGGAAGACTAACCTTAATCACTCTACCCACAAAGAATATATGAATACGACCTCAATCACACCCACAAAACGAAAACAACCTCAATTGTACCCGCAAAGGAAGACTGACCTCAATCACTCTACCCACAAAGAAAATATGAATACGACCTCAATCGCACCCACAAAACGAATACAACCTCAATTGTACCCGCAAAGGAAGAGTGACCTCAATCACTCTACCCACAAAGAAAATATGAATATGACCTCAATCGCAGCCACAAAACGAATACAACCTCAATTGTACCTGCAAAGGAAGACTGGCCTCAATCACTCTACCCACAAGGAAAAATATGAATACGACCTCAATCGCACCCACAAAACGAATACACACTCAATTATACCCGCAAAGGAAGACTGACTTCGATCACTCTACCCACAAAGAAAATATGAATACGACCTCAATCGCACCCACAAAACGAATATAACCTGAATTGTACCCGCAAAGGAAGACTGACCTCAATCAGTCTACCCACAAAGAAAATATGAATGCGACCTCAATCGTACCCACAAAACGAATACAACCTCAATTGTACCCGCAATGGAAGACTGACCTCAATCACTTTACCCACAAAGAAAATATGAATACGACCTCAATCGCACCCACAAAACGAATACAACCTCAATTGTACCCGCAAAGGAAGACTGACCTCAATCACTCTACCCACAAGGAAAAATATGAATACGACCTCAATCGCACCCATAAAAGGAATACACCCTCAATTGTACCCGCAAAGGAAGACTGACCTCGATCACTCTACCCACAAAGAAAATATGAATACGACCTCAATCGCACCCACAAAACGAATACAACCTGAATTGTACCCGCAAAGGAAGACTGACCTCAATCAGTCTACCCACAAAGAAAATATGAATGCGACCTCAATCGCACCCACAAAACGAATACAACCTCAATTGTACCCGCAAAGGAAGATTGACCTCAATCACTTTACCCACAAAGAAAATATGAATACGACCTCAATCGCACCCACAAAACGAATACAACCGCAATTGTACCCGCAAAGGAAGACTGACCCCAATCACTCTACCCACAAAGAAAACATGAATACGACCTCAATCACACCCACAAAACGAATACAACCTCAATTGTACCCGTAAAGGAAGACTAACCTCAATCACTCTACCCACAAAGAATATATGAATACGACCTCAATCACACCCACAAAACGAAAACAACCTCAATTGTACCCGCAAAGGAAGACTGACCTCAATCACTCTACCCACAAAGAAAATATGAATACGACCTCAATCGCACCCACAAAACGAATACAACCTCAATTGTACCCGCAAAGGAAGACTGACCTCAATCACTCTACCCACAAAGAAAATAAGAATATGACCTCAATCGCAGCCACAAAACGAATACAACCTCAATTGTACCCGCAAAGGAAGACTGGCCTCAATCACTCTACCCACAAGGAAAAATATGAATACGACCTCAATCGCACCCACAAAACGAATACACACTCAATTATACCCGCAAAGGAAGACTGACTTCGATCACTCTACCCATAAAGAAAATATGATTACGACCTCAATCGCACCCACAAAACGAATACAACCTCAATTGTACCCGCAAAGGAAGACTGACTTTGATCACTCTACCCACAAAGAAAATATGAATACGACCTCAATCGCACCCACAAAACGAATAAAACCTCAATTGTACCCGCAAAGGAAGACTGACCTCAATTAGTCTACCCACAAAGAAAATATGAATACGACCTCAATCGCACCCACAAAACGAATACAACCTCAATTGTACCCGCAAAGGAAGACTGACCTCGATCACTCTACCCACAAAGAAAATATGAATACGACCTCAATCGCACCCACAAAACGAATACAACCTCAATTGTACCCGTAAAGGAAGACTGACCTCAATCACTCTACCCACAAAGAAAACATGAATACGACCTCAATCGCACCCACAAAACGAATACAACCTCAATTATACCCGCAAAGGAAGACTGACCTCAATCACTCTACCCACAAGGAAAAATATGAATACGACCTCAATCGCACCCACAAAATGAATACACCCTCAATTGTACCCGCAAAGGAAGACTGACCTCGATCACTCTACCCACAAAGAAAATATGAATACGACCTCAATCGCACCCACAAAACGTATACAACCTGAATTGTACCCGCAAAGGAAGACTGACCTCAATCAGTCTACCCACAAAGAAAATATGAATGCGACCTCAATCGTACCCACAAAACGAATACAACCTCAATTGTACCCGCAATGGAAGACTGACCTCAATCACTTTACCCACAAAGAAAATATGAATACGACCTCAATCGCACCCACAAAACGAATACAACCTCAATTGTACCCGCAAAGGAAGACTGACCTCAATCTCTCTACCCACAAGGAAAAATATGAATACGACCTCAATCGCACCCATAAAAGGAATACACCCTCAATTGTACCCGCAAAGGAAGACTGACCTCGATCACTCTACCCACAAAGAAAATATGAATACGACCTCAATCGCACCCACAAAACGAATACAACCTGAATTGTACCCGCAAAGGAAGACTGACCTCAATCAGTCTACCCACAAAGAAAATATGAATGCGACCTCAATCGCACCCACAAAACGAATACAACCTCAATTGTACCCGCAAAGGAAGATTGACCTCAATCACCTTACCCACAAAGAAAATATGAATACGACCTCAATCGCACCCACAAAACGAATACAACCGCAATTGTACCCGCAAAGGAAGACTGACCTCAATCACTCTACCCACAAAGAAAACATGAATACGACCTCAATCACACCCACAAAACGAATACAACCTCAATTGTACCCGTAAAGGAAGACTAACCTTAATCACTCTACCCACAAAGAATATATGAATACGACCTCAATCACACCCACAAAACGAAAACAACCTCAATTGTACCCGCAAAGGAAGACTGACCTCAATCACTCTACCCACAAAGAAAATATGAATACGACCTCAATCGCACCCACAAAACGAATACAACCTCAATTGTACCCGCAAAGGAAGAGTGACCTCAATCACTCTACCCACAAAGAAAATATGAATATGACCTCAATCGCAGCCACAAAACGAATACAACCTCAATTGTACCTGCAAAGGAAGACTGGCCTCAATCACTCTACCCACAAGGAAAAATATGAATACGACCTCAATCGCACCCACAAAACGAATACACACTCAATTATACCCGCAAAGGAAGACTGACTTCGATCACTCTACCCACAAAGAAAATATGAATACGACCTCAATCGCACCCACAAAACGAATATAACCTGAATTGTACCCGCAAAGGAAGACTGACCTCAATCAGTCTACCCACAAAGAAAATATGAATGCGACCTCAATCGTACCCACAAAACGAATACAACCTCAATTGTACCCGCAATGGAAGACTGACCTCAATCACTTTACCCACAAAGAAAATATGAATACGACCTCAATCGCACCCACAAAACGAATACAACCTCAATTGTACCCGCAAAGGAAGACTGACCTCAATCACTCTACCCACAAGGAAAAATATGAATACGACCTCAATCGCACCCATAAAAGGAATACACCCTCAATTGTACCCGCAAAGGAAGACTGACCTCGATCACTCTACCCACAAAGAAAATATGAATACGACCTCAATCGCACCCACAAAACGAATACAACCTGAATTGTACCCGCAAAGGAAGACTGACCTCAATCAGTCTACCCACAAAGAAAATATGAATGCGACCTCAATCGCACCCACAAAACGAATACAACCTCAATTGTACCCGCAAAGGAAGATTGACCTCAATCACTTTACCCACAAAGAAAATATGAATACGACCTCAATCGCACCCACAAAACGAATACAACCGCAATTGTACCCGCAAAGGAAGACTGACCCCAATCACTCTACCCACAAAGAAAACATGAATACGACCTCAATCACACCCACAAAACGAATACAACCTCAATTGTACCCGTAAAGGAAGACTAACCTCAATCACTCTACCCACAAAGAATATATGAATACGACCTCAATCACACCCACAAAACGAAAACAACCTCAATTGTACCCGCAAAGGAAGACTGACCTCAATCACTCTACCCACAAAGAAAATATGAATACGACCTCAATCGCACCCACAAAACGAATACAACCTCAATTGTACCCGCAAAGGAAGACTGACCTCAATCACTCTACCCACAAAGAAAATAAGAATATGACCTCAATCGCAGCCACAAAACGAATACAACCTCAATTGTACCCGCAAAGGAAGACTGGCCTCAATCACTCTACCCACAAGGAAAAATATGAATACGACCTCAATCGCACCCACAAAACGAATACACACTCAATTATACCCGCAAAGGAAGACTGACTTCGATCACTCTACCCATAAAGAAAATATGATTACGACCTCAATCGCACCCACAAAACGAATACAACCTCAATTGTACCCGCAAAGGAAGACTGACTTTGATCACTCTACCCACAAAGAAAATATGAATACGACCTCAATCGCACCCACAAAACGAATAAAACCTCAATTGTACCCGCAAAGGAAGACTGACCTCAATTAGTCTACCCACAAAGAAAATATGAATACGACCTCAATCGCACCCACAAAACGAATACAACCTCAATTGTACCCGCAAAGGAAGACTGACCTCGATCACTCTACCCACAAAGAAAATATGAATACGACCTCAATCGCACCCACAAAACGAATATAACCTCAATTGTACCCGTAAAGGAAGACTGACCTCAATCACTCTACCCACAAAGAAAACATGAATACGACCTCAATCGCACCCACAAATCGAATACAACCTCAATTGTACCCGCAAAGGAAGACTGACCTCAATCACTCTACCCACAAGGAAAAATATGAATACGACCTCAATCGCACCCACAAAACGAATACACACTCAATTATACCCGCAAAGGAAGACTGACTTCGATCACTCTACCCACAAAGAAAATATGAATACGACCTCAATCGCACCCACAAAACGAATACAACCTGAATTGTACCCGCAAAGGAAGACTGACCTCAATCAGTCTACCCACAAAGAAAATATGAATGCGACCTCAATCGTACCCACAAAACGAATACAACCTCAATTGTACCCGCAATGGAAGACTGACCTCAATCACTTTACCCACAAAGAAAATATGAATACGACCTCAATCGCACCCACAAAACGAATACAACCTCAATTGTACCCGCAAAGGAAGACTGACCTCAATCACTCTACCCACAAGGAAAAATATGAATACGACCTCAATCGCACCCATAAAAGGAATACACCCTCAATTGTACCCGCAAAGGAAGACTGACCTCGATCACTCTACCCACAAAGAAAATATGAATACGACCTCAATCGCACCCACAAAACGAATACAACCTGAATTGTACCCGCAATTGAAGACTGACCTCAATCAGTCTACCCACAAAGAAAATATGAATGCGACCTCAATCGCACCCACAAAACGAATACAACCTCAATTGTACCCGCAAAGGAAGATTGACCTCAATCACTTTACCCACAAAGAAAATATGAATACGACCTCAATCGCACCCACAAAACGAATACAACCGCAATTGTACCCGCAAAGGAAGACTGACCCCAATCACTCTACCCACAAAGAAAACATGAATACGACCTCAATCACACCCACAAAACGAATACAACCTCAATTGTACCCGTAAAGGAAGACTAACCTCAATCACTCTACCCACAAAGAATATATGAATACGACCTCAATCACACCCACAAAACGAAAACAACCTCAATTGTACCCGCAAAGGAAGACTGACCTCAATCACTCTACCCACAAAGAAAATATGAATACGACCTCAATCGCACCCACAAAACGAATACAACCTAAATTGTACCCGCAAAGGAAGAGTGACCTCAATCACTCTACCCACAAAGAAAATATGAATATGACCTCAATCGCAGCCACAAAACGAATACAACCTCAATTGTACCCGCAAAGGAAGACTGGCCTCAATCACTCTACCCACAAGGAAAAATATGAATACGACCTCAATCGCACCCACAAAACGAATACACACTCAATTATACCCGCAAAGGAAGACTGACTTCGATCACTCTACCCATAAAGAAAATATGATTACGACCTCAATCGCACCCACAAAACGAATACAACCTCAATTGTACCCGCAAAGGAAGACTGACTTTGATCACTCTACCCACAAAGAAAATATGAATACGACCTCAATCACACCCACAAAACGAATAAAACCTCAATTGTACCCGCAAAGGAAGACTGACCTCAATTAGTCTACCCACAAAGAAAATATGAATACGACCTCAATCGCACCCACAAAACGAATACAACCTCAATTGTACCCGCAAAGGAAGACTGACCTCGATCACTCTACCCACAAAGAAAATATGAATACGACCTCAATCGCACCCACAAAACGAATATAACCTCAATTGTACCCGTAAAGGAAGACTGACCTCAATCACTCTACCCACAAAGAAAACATGAATACGACCTCAATCGCACCCACAAATCGAATACAACCTCAATTGTACCCGCAAAGGAAGACTGACCTCAATCACTCTACCCACAAGGAAAAATATGAATACGACCTCAATCGCACCCACAAAATGAATACACCCTCAATTGTACCCGCAAAGGAAGACTGACCTCGATCACTCTACCCACAAAGAAAATATGAATACGACCTCAATCGCACCCACAAAACGAATACAACCTGAATTGTACCCGCAAAGGAAGACTGACCTCAATCAGTCTACCCACAAAGAAAATATGAATGCGACCTCAATCGTACCCACAAAACGAATACAACCTCAATTGTACCCGCAAAGGAAGACTGACCTCAATCACTTTACCCACAAAGAAAATATGAATACGACCTCAATCGCACCCACAAAACGAATACAACCTCAATTGTACCCGCAAAGGAAGACTGACCTCAATCACTCTACCCACAAGGAAAAATATGAATACGACCTCAATCGCACCCATAAAAGGAATACACCCTCAATTGTACCCGCAAAGGAAGACTGACCTCGATCACTCTACCCACAAAGAAAATATGAATACGACCTCAATCGCACCCACAAAACGAATACAACCTGAATTGTACCCGCAAAGGAAGACTGACCTCAATCAGTCTACCCACAAAGAAAATATGAATGCGACCTCAATCGCACCCACAAAACGAATACAACCTCAATTGTACCCGCAAAGGAAGACTGACCTCAATCACCTTACCCACAAAGAAAATATGAATACGACCTCAATCGCACCCACAAAACGAATACAACCGCAATTGTACCCGCAAAGGAAGACTGACCTCAATCACTCTACCCACAAAGAAAACATGAATACGACCTCAATCACACCCACAAAACGAATACAACCTCAATTGTACCCGTAAAGGAAGACTAACCTTAATCACTCTACCCACAAAGAATATATGAATACAACCTCAATCACACCCACAAAACGAAAACAACCTCAATTGTACCCGCAAAGGAAGACTGACCTCAATCACTCTACCCACAAAGAAAATATGAATACGACCTCAATCGCACCCACAAAACGAATACAACCTCAATTGTACCCGCAAAGGAAGAGTGACCTCAATCACTCTACCCACAAAGAAAATATGAATATGACCTCAATCGCAGCCACAAAACGAATACAACCTCAATTGTACCTGCAAAGGAAGACTGGCCTCAATCACTCTACCCACAAGGAAAAATATGAATACGACCTCAATCGCACCCACAAAACGAATACACACTCAATTATACCCGCAAAGGAAGACTGACTTCGATCACTCTACCCACAAAGAAAATATGAATACGACCTCAATCGCACCCACAAAACGAATACAACCTCAATTGTACCCGCAAAGAAAGACTGACTTTGATCACTCTACCCACAAAGAAAATATGAATACGACCTCAATCGCACCCACAAAACGAATAAAACCTCAATTGTACCCGCAAAGGAAGACTGACCTCAATTAGTCTACCCACAAAGAAAATATGAATACGACCTCAATCGCACCCACAAAACGAATACAACCTCAATTGTACCCGCAAAGGAAGACTGACCTCGATCACTCTACCCACAAAGAAAATATGAATACGACCTCAATCGCACCCACAAAACGAATACAACCTCAATTGTACCCGTAAAGGAAGACTGACCTCAATCACTCTACCCACAAAGAAAACATGAATACGACCTCAATCGCACCCACAAAACGAATACAACCTCAATTATACCCGCAAAGGAAGACTGACCTCAATCACTCTACCCACAAGGAAAAATATGAATACGACCTCAATCGCACCCACAAAATGAATACACCCTCAATTGTACCCGCAAAGGAAGACTGACCTCGATCACTCTACCCACAAAGAAAATATGAATACGACCTCAATCGCACCCACAAAACGAATACAACCTGAATTGTACCCGCAAAGGAAGACTGACCTCAATCAGTCTACCCACAAAGAAAATATGAATGCGACCTCAATCGTACCCACAAAACGAATACAACCTCAATTGTACCCGCAATGGAAGACTGACCTCAATCACTTTACCCACAAAGAAAATATGAATACGACCTCAATCGCACCCACAAAACGAATACAACCTCAATTGTACCCGCAAAGGAAGACTGACCTCAGTCACTCTACCCACAAGGAAAAATATGAATACGACCTCAATCGCACCCATAAAAGGAATACACCCTCAATTGTACCCGCAAAGGAAGACTGACCTCGATCACTCTACCCACAAAGAAAATATGAATACGACCTCAATCGCACCCACAAAACGAATACAACCTGAATTGTACCCGCAAAGGAAGACTGACCTCAATCAGTCTACCCACAAAGAAAATATGAATGCGACCTCAATCGCACCCACAAAACGAATACAACCTCAATTGTACCCGCAAAGGAAGATTGACCTCAATCACCTTACCCACAAAGAAAATATGAATACGACCTCAATCGCACCCACAAAACGAATACAACCGCAATTGTACCCGCAAAGGAAGACTGACCTCAATCACTCTACCCACAAAGAAAACATGAATACGACCTCAATCACACCCACAAAACGAATACAACCTCAATTGTACCCGTAAAGGAAGACTAACCTCAATCACTCTACCCACAAAGAATATATGAATACGACCTCAATCACACCCACAAAACGAAAACAACCTCAATTGTACCCGCAAAGGAAGACTGACCTCAATCACTCTACCCACAAAGAAAATATGAATACGACCTCAATCGCACCCACAAAACGAATACAACCTCAATTGTACCCGCAAAGGAAGACTGACCTCAATCACTCTACCCACAAAGAAAATATGAATATGACCTCAATCGCAGCCACAAAACGAATACAACCTCAATTGTACCTGCAAAGGAAGACTGGCCTCAATCACTCTACCCACAAGGAAAAATCTGAATACGACGTCAATCGCACCCACAAAACGAATACACACCCAATTATACCCGCAAAGGAAGACTGACTTCGATCACTCTACCCACAAAGAAAATATGAATACGACCTCAATCGCACCCACAAAACGAATACAACCTCAATTGTACCCGCAAAGAAAGACTGACTTTGATCACTCTCCCCACAAAGAAAATATGAATACGACCTCAATCGCACCCACAAAACGAATAAAACCTCAATTGTACCCGCAAAGGAAGACTGACCTCAATTAGTCTACCCACAAAGAAAATATGAATACGACCTCAATCGCACCCACAAAACGAATACAACCTCAATTGTACCCGCAAAGGAAGACTGACCTCGATCACTCTACCCACAAAGAAAATATGAATACGACCTCAATCGCACCCACAAAACGAATACAACCTCAATTGTACCCGTAAAGGAAGACTGACCTCAATCACTCTACCCACAAAGAAAACATGAATACGACCTCAATCGCACCCACAAAACGAATACAACCTCAATTGTACCCGCAAAGGAAGACTGACCTCAATCACTCTACCCACAAGGAAAAATATGAATATGACCTCAATCGCACCCACAAAATGAATACACCCTCAATTGTACCCGCAAAGGAAGACTGACCTCGATCACTCTACCCACAAAGAAAATATGAATACGACCTCAATCGCACCCACAAAACGAATACAACCTAAATTGTACCCACAAAGGAAGACTGACCTCAATCAGTCTACCCACAAAGAAAATATGAATGCGACCTCAATCGCACCCACAAAACGAATACAACCTCAATTGTACCCGCAAAGGAAGACTGACCTCAATCACTTTACCCACAAAGAAAATATGAATACGACCTCAATCGCACCCACAAAACGAATACAACCTAAATTGTACCCGCAAAGGAAGACTGACCTCAATCACTCTACCCACAAGGAAAAATATGAATACGACCTCAATCGGACCCATAAAAGGAATACACCCTCAATTGTACCCGCAAAGGAAGACTGACCTCGATCACTCTACCCACAAAGAAAATATGAATACGACCTCAATCGCACCCACAAAACGAATACAACCTGAATTGTACCCGCAAAGGAAGACTGACCTCAATCAGTCTACCCACAAAGAAAATATGAATGCGACCTCAATCGCACCCACAAAATGAATACAACCTCAATTGTACCCGCAAAGGAAGACTGACCTCAATCACCTTTCCCACAAAGAAAATATGAATACGACCTCAATCGCACCCACAAAACGAATACAACCGCAATTGTACCCGCAAAGGAAGACTGACCTCAATCACTCTACCCACAAAGAAAACATGAATACGACCTCAATCACACCCACAAAACGAATACAACCTCAATTGTACCCGTAAAGGAAGACTAACCTCAATCACTCTACCCACAAAGAATATATGAATACGACCTCAATCACACCCACAAAACGAAAACAACCCCAATTGTACCCGCAAAGGAAGACTGACCTCAATCACTCTACCCACAAAGAAAATATGAATACGACCTCAATCGCACCCACAAAACGAATACAACCTCAATTGTACCCGCAAAGGAAGACTGACCTCAATCACTCTACCCACAAAGAAAATATGAATATGACCTCAATCGCAGCCACAAAACGAATACAACCTCAATTGTACCCGCAAAGGAAGACTGGCCTCAATCACTCTACCCACAAGGAAAAATATGAATACGACCTCAATCGCACCCACAAAATGAATACACCCTCAATTGTACCCGCAAAGGAAGACTGACCTCGATCACTCTACCCACAAAGAAAATATGAATACGACCTCAATCGCACCCACAAAAGGAATACACCCTCAATTGTACCCGCAAAGGAAGACTGACCTCGATCACTCTACCCACAAAGAAAATATGAATACGACCTCAATCGCACCCACAAAACGAATACAACCTGAATTGTACTCGCAAAGGAAGACTGACCTCAATCAGTCTACCCACAAAGAAAATATGAATGCGACCTCAATCGCACCCACAAAACGAATACAACCTCAATTGTACCCGCAAAGGAAGACTGACCTCAATCACCTTTCCCACAAAGAAAATATGAATACGACCTCAATCGCACCCACAAAACGAATACAACCGCAATTGTACCCGCAAAGGAAGACTGACCTCAATCACTCTACCCACAAAGAAAACATGAATACGACCTCAATCACACCCACAAAACGAATACAACCTCAATTGTACCCGTAAAGGAAGACTAACCTCAATCACTCTACCCACAAAGAATATATGAATACGACCTCAATCACACCCACAAAACGAAAACAACCTCAATTGTACCCGCAAAGGAAGACTGACCTCAATCACTCTACCCACAAAGAAAATATGAATACGACCTCAATCGCACCCACAAAACGAATACAACCTCAATTGTACCCGCAAAGGAAGACTGACCTCAATCACTCTACCCACAAAGAAAATATGAATATGACCTCAATCGCAGCCACAAAACGAATACAACCTAAATTGTACCCGCAAAGGAAGACTGGCCTCAATCACTCTACCCACAAGGAAAAATATGAATACGACCTCAATCGCACCCACAAAACGAATACACACTCAATTATACCCGCAAAGGAAGACTGACTTCGATCACTATACCCACAAAGAAAATATGAATACGACCTCAATCGCACCCACAAAACGAATACAACCTCAATTGTACCCGCAAAGAAAGACTGACTTTGATCACTCTACCCACAAAGAAAATATGAATACGACCTCAATCGCACCCACAAAACGAATAAAACCTCAATTGTACCCGCAAAGGAAGACTGACCTCAATTAGTCTACCCACAAAGAAAATATGAATACGACCTCAATCGCACCCACAAAACGAATACAACCTCAATTGTACCCGCAAAGGAAGACTGACCTCGATCACTCTACCCACAAAGAAAATATGAATACGACCTCAATCGCACCCACAAAACGAATACAACCTCAATTGTACCCGTAAAGGAAGACTGACCTCAATCACTCTACCCACAAAGAAAACATGAATACGACCTCAATCGCACCCACAAAATGAATACAACCTCAATTGTACCCGCAAAGGAAGACTGACCTCAATCACTCTACCCACAAGGAAAAATATGAATACGACCTCAATCGCACCCACAAAATGAATACACCCTGAATTGTACCCGCAAAGGAAGACTGACCTCGATCACTCTACCCACAAAGAAAATATGAATACGACCTCAATCGCACCCACAAAACGAATACAACCTGAATTGTACCCGCAAAGGAAGACTGACCTCAATCAGTCTACCCACAAAGAAAATATGAATGCGACCTCAATCGCACCCACAAAACGAATACAACCTCAATTGTACCCGCAAAGGAAGACTGACCTCAATCACTCTACCCACAAGGAAAAATATGAATACGACCTCAATCGCACCCACAAAATGAATACACCCTCAATTGTACCCGCAAAGGAAGACTGACCTCAATCACCTTACCCACAAAGAAAATATGAATACGACCTCAATCGCACCCACAAAACGAATACAACCGCAATTGTACCCGCAAAGGAAGACTGACCTCAATCACTCTACCCACAAAGAAAACATGAATACGACCTCAATCACACCCACAAAACGAATACAACCTCAATTGTACCCGTAAAGGAAGACTAACCTCAATCACTCTACCCACAAAGAATATATGAATACGACCTCAATCACACCCACAAAACGAAAATAACCTCAATTGTACCCGCAAAGGAAGACTGACCTCAATCACTCTACCCACAAAGAAAATATGAATACGACCTCAATCGCACCGACAAAACGAATACAACCTCAATTGTACCCGCAAAGGAAGACTGACCTCAATCACTCTACCCACAAAGAAAATATGAATATGACCTCAATCGCAGCCACAAAACGAATACAACCTCAATTGTACCCGCAAAGGAAGACTAGCCTCAATCACTCTACCCACAAGGAAAAATATGAATACGACCTCAATCGCACCCACAAAACGAATACACACTCAATTATACCCGCAAAGGAAAACTGACTTCGATCACTCTACCCACAAAGAAAATATGAATACGACCTCAATCGCACCCACAAAACGAATACAACCTCAATTGTACCCGCAAAGGAAGACTGACTTTGATCACTCTACCCACAAAGAAAATATGAATACGACCTCAATCGCACCCACAAAACGAATAAAACCTCAATTGTACCCGCAAAGGAAGACTGACCTCAATCAGTCTACCCACAAAGAAAATATGAATACGACCTCAATCGCACCCACAAAACGAATACAACCTCAATTGTACCCGCAAAGGAAGACTGACCTCGATCACTCTACCCACAAAGAAAATATGAATACGACCTCAATCGCACCCACAAAATGAATACAACCTCAATTGTACCCGCAAAGGAAGACTGACCTCAATCAGTCTACCCACAAAGAAAATATGAATGCGACCTCAATCGTACCCACAAAACGAATACAACCTCAATTGTACCCGCAAAGGAAGACTGACCTCAATCACTCTACCCACAAAGAAAACATGAATACGACCTCAATCACACCCACAAAACGAATAAAACCTCAATTGTACCCGCAAAGGATGACTGACCTCAATCAGTCTACCCACAAAGAAAATATGAATACGACCTCAATCGCACCCACAAAACGAATACAACCTCAATTGTATCCGCAAAGGAAGACTGACCTCGATCACTCTACCCACAAAGAAAATATGAATACGACCTCAATCGCACCCACAAAACGAATACAACCTCAATTGTACCCGTAAAGGAAGACTGACCTCAATCACTCTACCCACAAAGAAAACATGAATACGACCTCAATCGCACCCACAAAACGAATACAACCTCAATTGTACCTGCAAAGGAAGATTGACCTCAATCACTCTACCCACAAGGAAAAATATGAATACGACCTCAATCGCACCCACAAAATGAATACACCCTCAATTGTACCCGCAAAGGAAGACTGACCTCGATCACTCTACCCACAAAGAAAATATGAATACGACCTCAATCACACCCACAAAACGAATACAACCTGAATTGTACCCGCAAAGGAAGACTGACCTCAATCAGTCTACCCACAAAGAAAATATGAATGCAACCTCAATCGTACCCACAAAACGAATACAACCTCAATTGTACCCGCAAAGGAAGACTGACCTCAATCACTTTACCCACAAAGAAAATATGAATACGACCTCAATCGCACCCACAAAACGAATACAACCGCAATTGTACCCGCAAAGGAAGACTGACCTCAATCACTCTACCCACAAAGAAAACATGAATACGACCTCAATCGCACCCACAAAACGAATACAACCTCAATTGTACCCGCAAAGGAAGACTGACCTCAATCACTCTAACCACAAGGAAAAATATGAATACGACCTCAATCGCACCCACAAAACGAATACAACCTCAATTGTACCCGCAAAGGAAGACTGACTTTGATCACTCTACCCACAAAGAAAATATGAATACGACCTCAATCGCACCCACAAAACGAATAAAACCTCAATTGTACCCGCAAAGGAAGACTGACCTCAATCAGTCTACCCACAAAGAAAATATGAATACGACCTCAATCGCACCCACAAAACAAATACAACCTCAATTGTACCCGCAAAGGAAGACTGACCTCGATCACTCTACCCACAAAGAAAATATGAATACGACCTCAATCGCACCCACAAAACGAATACAACCTCAATTGTACCCGCAAAGGAAGACTGACCTCAATCACTCTACCCACAAAGAAAATATGAATACGACCTCAATCGCAGCCACAAAACGAATACAACCTCAATTGTACCCGCAAAGGTAGACTGGCCTCAATCACTCTACCCACAAGGAAAAATATGAATACGACCTCAATCGCACCCACAAAACGAATACACACTCAATTATACCCGCAAAGGAAGACTGACTTCGATCACTCTACCCACAAAGAAAATATGAATACGACCTCAATCGCACCCACAAAACGAATACAACCTCAATTGTACCCGCAAAGGAAGACTGACTTTGATCACTCTACCCACAAAAAAAATATGAATACGACCTCAATCGCACCCACAAAACGAATAAAACCTCAATTGTACCCGCAAAGGAAGACTGACCTCAATCAGTCTACCCACAAAGAAAATATGAATACGACCTCAATCGCACCCACAAAACGAATACAACCTGAATTGTACCCGCAAAGGAAGACTGACCTCAATCAGTCTACCCACAAAGAAAATATGAATGCGACCTCAATCGTACCCACAAAACGAATACAACCTCAATTGTACCCGCAAAGGAAGACTGACCTCAATCACTTTACCCACAAAGAAAATATGAATACGACCTCAATCGCACCCACAAAACGAATACAACCGCAATTGTACCCGCAAAGGAAGACTGACCTCAATCACTCTACCCACAAAGAAAACATGAATACGACCTCAATCGCACCCACAAAACGAATACAACCTCAATTGTACCCGCAAAGGAAGACTGACCTCAATCACTCTAACCACAAGGAAAAATATGAATACGACCTCAATCGCACCCACAAAACGAATACAACCTCAATTGTACCCGCAAAGGAAGACTGACTTTGATCACTCTACCCACAAAGAAAATATGAATACGACCTCAATCGCACCCACAAAACGAATAAAACCTCAATTGTACCCGCAAAGGAAGACTGACCTCAATCAGTCTACCCACAAAGAAAATATGAATACGACCTCAATCGCACCCACAAAACAAATACAACCTGAATTGTACCCGCAAAGGAAGACTGACCTCGATCACTCTACCCACAAAGAAAATATGAATACGACCTCAATCGCACCCACAAAACGAATACAACCTCAATTGTACCCGCAAAGGAAGACTGACCTCAATCACTCTACCCACAAAGAAAATATGAATACGACCTCAATCGCAGCCACAAAACGAATACAACCTCAATTGTACCCGCAAAGGTAGACTGGCCTCAATCACTCTACCCACAAGGAAAAATATGAATACGACCTCAATCGCACCCACAAAACGAATACACACTCAATTATACCCGCAAAGGAAGATTGACTTCGATCACTCTACCCACAAAGAAAATATGAATACGACCTCAATCGCACCCACAAAACGAATACAACCTCAATTGTACCCGCAAAGGAAGACTGACTTTGATCACTCTACCCACAAAAAAAATATGAATACGACCTCAATCGCACCCACAAAACGAATAAAACCTCAATTGTACCCGCAAAGGAAGACTGACCTCAATCAGTCTACCCACAAAGAAAATATGAATACGACCTCAATCGCACCCACAAAACGAATACAACCTCAATTGTACCCGCAAAGGAAGACTGGCCTCAATCAGTCTACCCACAAAGAAAATATGAATACGACCTCAATCGCACCCACAAAACGAATACAACCTCAATTGTGCCCGCAAAGGAAGATTGACCTCAATCACTCTACCCACAAAGAAAACATGAATACGACCTCAATCACACCCACAAAACGAATACAACCTCAATTGTACCCGCAAAGGAAGACTAACCTCAATCACTCTACCCACAAAGAATATATGAATACGACCTCAATCACACCCACAAAACGAATACAACCTCAATTGTACCTGCAAAGGAAGACTGACCTCAATCACTCTACCCACAAGGAAAAATATGAATACGACCTCAATCGCACCCATAAAAGGAATACACCCTCAATTGTACCCGCAAAGGAAGACTGACCTCGATCACTCTACCCACAAAGAAAATATGAATACGACCTCAATCGCACCCACAAAATGAATACAACCTGAATTGTACCCGCAAAGGAAGGCTGACCTCAATCAGGCTACCCACAAAGAAAATATGAATGCGACCTCAATCGCACCCACAAAACGAATACAACCTCAATTGTACCCGCAAAGGAAGACTGACCTCAATCACTTTACCCACAAAGAAAATATGAATACGACCTCAATCGCACCCACAAAACGAATACAACCGCAATTGTACCCGCAAAGGAAGACTGACCTCAATCACTCTACCCACAAAGAAAACATGAATACGACCTCAATCACACCCACAAAACGAATACAACCTCAATTGTACCCGCAAAGGAAGACTGACCTCAATCACTCTACCCACAAAGAAAATATGAATACGACCTCAATCGCACCCACAAAACGAATACAACCTCAATTGTACCCGCAAAGGAAGACTGACCTCAATCACTCTACCCACAAAGAAAATATGAATATGACCTCAATCGCAGCCACAAAACGAATACAACCTCAATTGTACCCGCAAAGGAAGACTGGCCTCAATCACTCTACCCACAAGGAAAAATATGAATACGACCTCAATCGCACCCACAAAACGAATACACACTCAATTATACCCGCAAAGGCAGACTGACTTCGATCACTCTACCCACAAAGAAAATATGAATACGACCTCAATCGCACCCACAAAACGAATACAACCTCAATTGTACCCGCAAAGGAAGACTGACTTTGATCACTCTACCCACAAAGAAAATATGAATACGACCTCAATCGCACCCACAAAACGAATAAAACCTCAATTGTACCCGCAAAGGAAGACTGACCTCAATTAGTCTACCCACAAAGAAAATATGAATACGACCTCAATCGCACCCACAAAACGAATACAACCTCAATTGTACCCGCAAAGGAAGACTGACCTCGATCACTCTACCCACAAATAAAATATGAATACGACCTCAATCGCACCCACAAAACGAATACAACCTCAATTGTACCCGTAAAGGAAGACTGACCTCAATCACTCTACCCACAAAGAAAACATGAATACGACCTCAATCGCACCCACAAAACGAATACAACCTCAATTGTACCCGCAAAGGAAGACTGACCTCAATCACTCTACCCACAAGGAAAAATATGAATACGACCTCAATCGCACCCACAAAATGAATACACCCTCAATTGTACCCGCAAAGGAAGACTGACCTCGATCACTCTACCCACAAAGAAAATATGAATACGACCTCAATCGCACCCACAAAACGAATACAACCTCAATTGTACCAGCAAAGGAAGACTGACCTCAATCACTCTACCCACAAAGAAAATATGAATATGACCTCAATCGCAGCCACAAAACGAATACAACCTCAATTGTACCCGCAAAGGAAGACTGGCCTCAATCACTCTACCCACAAGGAAAAATATGAATACGACCTCAATCGCACCCACAAAACGAATACACACTCAATTATACCCGCAAAGGCAGACTGACTTCGATCACTCTACCCACAAAGAAAATATGAATACGACCTCAATCGCACCCACAAAACGAATACAACCTCAATTGTACCCGCAAAGGAGGACTGACTTTGATCACTCTACCCACAAAGAAAATATGAATACGACCTCAATCGCACCCACAAAACGAATAAAACCTCAATTGTACCCGCAAAGGAAGACTGACCTCAATTAGTCTACCCACAAAGAAAATATGAATACGACCTCAATCGCACCCACAAAACGAATACAACCTCAATTGTACCCGCAAAGGAAGACTGACCTCGATCACTCTACCCACAAATAAAATATGAATACGACCTCAATCGCACCCACAAAACGAATACAACCTCAATTGTACCCGTAAAGGAAGACTGACCTCAATCACTCTACCCACAAAGAAAACATGAATACGACCTCAATCGCACCCACAAAACGAATACAACCTCAATTGTACCCGCAAAGGAAGACTGACCTCAATCACTCTACCCACAAGGAAAAATATGAATACGACCTCAATCGCACCCACAAAATGAATACACCCTCAATTGTACCCGCAAAGGAAGACTGACCTCGATCACTCTACCCACAAAGAAAATATGAATACGACCTCAATCGCACCCACAAAACGAATACAACCTGAATTGTACCCGCAAAGGAAGACTGACCTCAATCAGTCTACCCACAAAGAAAATATGAATGCGACCTCAATCGCACCCCCAAAACGAATACAACCTCAATTGTACCCGCAAAGGAAGACTGACCTCAATCACTTTACCCACAAAGAAAATATGAATACGACCTCAATCGCACCCACAAAACGAATACAACCTCAATTGTGCCCGCAAAGGAAGATTGACCTCAATCACTCTACCCACAAAGAAAACATGAATACGACCTCAATCACACCCACAAAACGAATACAACCTCAATTGTACCCGCAAAGGAAGACTAACCTCAATCACTCTACCCACAAAGAATATATGAATACGACCTCAATCACACCCACAAAACGAATACAACCTCAATTGTACCTGCAAAGGAAGACTGACCTCAATCACTCTACCCGCAAGGAAAAATATGAATACGACCTCAATCGCACCCATAAAAGGAATACACCCTCAATTGTACCCGCAAAGGAAGACTGACCTCGATCACTCTACCCACAAAGAAAATATGAATACGACCTCAATCGCACCCACAAAACGAATACAACCTGAATTGTACCCGCAAAGGAAGGCTGACCTCAATCAGGCTACCCACAAAGAAAATATGAATGCGACCTCAATCGCACCCACAAAACGAATACAACCTCAATTGTACCCGCAAAGGAAGACTGACCTCAATCACTTTACCCACAAAGAAAATATGAATACGACCTCAATCGCACCCACAAAACGAATACAACCGCAATTGTACCCGCAAAGGAAGACTGACCTCAATCACTCTACCCACAAAGAAAACATGAATACGACCTCAATCACACCCACAAAACGAATACAACCTCAATTGTACCCGCAAAGGAAGACTGACCTCAATCACTCTACCCACAAAGAAAATATGAATACGACCTCAATCGCACCCACAAAACGAATACAACCTCAATTGTACCCGCAAAGGAAGACTGACCTCAATCACTCTACCCACAAAGAAAATATGAATATGACCTCAATCGCAGCCACAAAACGAATACAACCTCAATTGTACCCGCAAAGGAAGACTGGCCTCAATCACTCTACCCACAAGGAAAAATATGAATACGACCTCAATCGCACCCACAAAACGAATACACACTCAATTATACCCGCAAAGGCAGACTGACTTCGATCACTCTACCCACAAAGAAAATATGAATACGACCTCAATCGCACCCACAAAACGAATACAACCTCAATTGTACCCGCAAAGGAAGACTGACTTTGATCACTCTACCCACAAAGAAAATATGAATACGACCTCAATCGCACCCACAAAACGAATACAACCTCAATTGTGCCCGCAAAGGAAGATTGACCTCAATCACTCTACCCACAAAGAAAACATGAATACGACCTCAATCACACCCACAAAACGAATACAACCTCAATTGTACCCGCAAAGGAAGACTAACCTCAATCACTCTACCCACAAAGAATATATGAATACGACCTCAATCACACCCACAAAACGAATACAACCTCAATTGTACCTGCAAAGGAAGACTGACCTCAATCACTCTACCCGCAAGGAAAAATATGAATACGACCTCAATCGCACCCATAAAAGGAATACACCCTCAATTGTACCCGCAAAGGAAGACTGACCTCGATCACTCTACCCACAAAGAAAATATGAATACGACCTCAATCGCACCCACAAAACGAATACAACCTGAATTGTACCCGCAAAGGAAGGCTGACCTCAATCAGGCTACCCACAAAGAAAATATGAATGCGACCTCAATCGCACCCACAAAACGAATACAACCTCAATTGTACCCGCAAAGGAAGACTGACCTCAATCACTTTACCCACAAAGAAAATATGAATACGACCTCAATCGCACCCACAAAACGAATACAACCGCAATTGTACCCGCAAAGGAAGACTGGCCTCAATCAGTCTACCCACAAAGAAAATATGAATACGACCTCAATCGCACCCACAAAACGAATACAACCTCAATTGTGCCCGCAAAGGAAGATTGACCTCAATCACTCTACCCACAAAGAAAACATGAATACGACCTCAATCACACCCACAAAACGAATACAACCTCAATTGTACCCGCAAAGGAAGACTAACCTCAATCACTCTACCCACAAAGAATATATGAATACGACCTCAATCACACCCACAAAACGAATACAACCTCAATTGTACCTGCAAAGGAAGACTGACCTCAATCACTCTACCCGCAAGGAAAAATATGAATACGACCTCAATCGCACCCATAAAAGGAATACACCCTCAATTGTACCCGCAAAGGAAGACTGACCTCGATCACTCTACCCACAAAGAAAATATGAATACGACCTCAATCGCACCCACAAAACGAATACAACCTGAATTGTACCCGCAAAGGAAGGCTGACCTCAATCAGGCTACCCACAAAGAAAATATGAATGCGACCTCAATCGCACCCACAAAACGAATACAACCTCAATTGTACCCGCAAAGGAAGACTGACCTCAATCACTTTACCCACAAAGAAAATATGAATACGACCTCAATCGCACCCACAAAACGAATACAACCGCAATTGTACCCGCAAAGGAAGACTGACCTCAATCACTCTACCCACAAAGAAAACATGAATACGACCTCAATCACACCCACAAAACGAATACAACCTCAATTGTACCCGCAAAGGAAGACTGACCTCAATCACTCTACCCACAAAGAAAATATGAATACGACCTCAATCGCACCCACAAAACGAATACAACCTCAATTGTACCCGCAAAGGAAGACTGACCTCAATCACTCTACCCACAAAGAAAATATGAATATGACCTCAATCGCAGCCACAAAACGAATACAACCTCAATTGTACCCGCAAAGGAAGACTGGCCTCAATCACTCTACCCACAAGGAAAAATATGAATACGACCTCAATCGCACCCACAAAACGAATACACACTCAATTATACCCGCAAAGGCAGACTGACTTCGATCACTCTACCCACAAAGAAAATATGAATACGACCTCAATCGCACCCACAAAACGAATACAACCTCAATTGTACCCGCAAAGGAAGACTGACTTTGATCACTCTACCCACAAAGAAAATATGAATACGACCTCAATCGCACCCACAAAACGAATAAAACCTCAATTGTACCCGCAAAGGAAGACTGACCTCAATTAGTCTACCCACAAAGAAAATATGAATACGACCTCAATCGCACCCACAAAACGAATACAACCTCAATTGTACCCGCAAAGGAAGACTGACCTCGATCACTCTACCCACAAATAAAATATGAATACGACCTCAATCGCACCCACAAAACGAATACAACCTCAATTGTACCCGTAAAGGAAGACTGACCTCAATCACTCTACCCACAAAGAAAACATGAATACGACCTCAATCGCACCCACAAAACGAATACAACCTCAATTGTACCCGCAAAGGAAGACTGACCTCAATCACTCTACCCACAAGGAAAAATATGAATACGACCTCAATCGCACCCACAAAATGAATACACCCTCAATTGTACCCGCAAAGGAAGACTGACCTCGATCACTCTACCCACAAAGAAAATATGAATACGACCTCAATCGCACCCACAAAACGAATACAACCTCAATTGTACCCGCAAAGGAAGACTGACCTCAATCACTCTACCCACAAAGAAAATATGAATATGACCTCAATCGCAGCCACAAAACGAATACAACCTCAATTGTACCCGCAAAGGAAGACTGGCCTCAATCACTCTACCCACAAGGAAAAATATGAATACGACCTCAATCGCACCCACAAAACGAATACACACTCAATTATACCCGCAAAGGCAGACTGACTTCGATCACTCTACCCACAAAGAAAATATGAATACGACCTCAATCGCACCCACAAAACGAATACAACCTCAATTGTACCCGCAAAGGAAGACTGACTTTGATCACTCTACCCACAAAGAAAATATGAATACGACCTCAATCGCACCCACAAAACGAATAAAACCTCAATTGTACCCGCAAAGGAAGACTGACCTCAATTAGTCTACCCACAAAGAAAATATGAATACGACCTCAATCGCACCCACAAAACGAATACAACCTCAATTGTACCCGCAAAGGAAGACTGACCTCGATCACTCTACCCACAAATAAAATATGAATACGACCTCAATCGCACCCACAAAACGAATACAACCTCAATTGTACCCGTAAAGGAAGACTGACCTCAATCACTCTACCCACAAAGAAAACATGAATACGACCTCAATCGCACCCACAAAACGAATACAACCTCAATTGTACCCGCAAAGGAAGACTGACCTCAATCACTCTACCCACAAGGAAAAATATGAATACGACCTCAATCGCACCCACAAAATGAATACACCCTCAATTGTACCCGCAAAGGAAGACTGACCTCGATCACTCTACCCACAAAGAAAATATGAATACGACCTCAATCGCACCCACAAAACGAATACAACCTGAATTGTACCCGCAAAGGAAGACTGACCTCAATCAGTCTACCCACAAAGAAAATATGAATGCGACCTCAATCGCACCCCCAAAACGAATACAACCTCAATTGTACCCGCAAAGGAAGACTGACCTCAATCACTTTACCCACAAAGAAAATATGAATACGACCTCAATCGCACCCACAAAACGAATACAACCTCAATTGTGCCCGCAAAGGAAGATTGACCTCAATCACTCTACCCACAAAGAAAACATGAATACGACCTCAATCACACCCACAAAACGAATACAACCTCAATTGTACCCGCAAAGGAAGACTAACCTCAATCACTCTACCCACAAAGAATATATGAATACGACCTCAATCACACCCACAAAACGAATACAACCTCAATTGTACCTGCAAAGGAAGACTGACCTCAATCACTCTACCCACAAGGAAAAATATGAATACGACCTCAATCGCACCCATAAAAGGAATACACCCTCAATTGTACCCGCAAAGGAAGACTGACCTCGATCACTCTACCCACAAAGAAAATATGAATACGACCTCAATCGCACCCACAAAACGAATACAACCTGAATTGTACCCGCAAAGGAAGGCTGACCTCAATCAGGCTACCCACAAAGAAAATATGAATGCGACCTCAATCGCACCCACAAAACGAATACAACCTCAATTGTACCCGCAAAGGAAGACTGACCTCAATCACTTTACCCACAAAGAAAATATGAATACGACCTCAATCGCACCCACAAAACGAATACAACCGCAATTGTACCCGCAAAGGAAGACTGACCTCAATCACTCTACCCACAAAGAAAACATGAATACGACCTCAATCACACCCACAAAACGAATACAACCTCAATTGTACCCGCAAAGGAAGACTGACCTCAATCACTCTACCCACAAAGAAAATATGAATACGACCTCAATCGCACCCACAAAACGAATACAACCTCAATTGTACCCGCAAAGGAAGACTGACCTCAATCACTCTACCCACAAAGAAAATATGAATATGACCTCAATCGCAGCCACAAAACGAATACAACCTCAATTGTACCCGCAAAGGAAGACTGGCCTCAATCACTCTACCCACAAGGAAAAATATGAATACGACCTCAATCGCACCCACAAAACGAATACACACTCAATTATACCCGCAAAGGCAGACTGACTTCGATCACTCTACCCACAAAGAAAATATGAATACGACCTCAATCGCACCCACAAAACGAATACAACCTCAATTGTACCCGCAAAGGAAGACTGACTTTGATCACTCTACCCACAAAGAAAATATGAATACGACCTCAATCGCACCCACAAAACGAATAAAACCTCAATTGTACCCGCAAAGGAAGACTGACCTCAATTAGTCTACCCACAAAGAAAATATGAATACGACCTCAATCGCACCCACAAAACGAATACAACCTCAATTGTACCCGCAAAGGAAGACTGACCTCGATCACTCTACCCACAAATAAAATATGAATACGACCTCAATCGCACCCACAAAACGAATACAACCTCAATTGTACCCGTAAAGGAAGACTGACCTCAATCACTCTACCCACAAAGAAAACATGAATACGACCTCAATCGCACCCACAAAACGAATACAACCTCAATTGTACCCGCAAAGGAAGACTGACCTCAATCACTCTACCCACAAGGAAAAATATGAATACGACCTCAATCGCACCCACAAAATGAATACACCCTCAATTGTACCCGCAAAGGAAGACTGACCTCGATCACTCTACCCACAAAGAAAATATGAATACGACCTCAATCGCACCCACAAAACGAATACAACCTGAATTGTACCCGCAAAGGAAGACTGACCTCAATCAGTCTACCCACAAAGAAAATATGAATGCGACCTCAATCGCACCCCCAAAACGAATACAACCTCAATTGTACCCGCAAAGGAAGACTGACCTCAATCACTTTACCCACAAAGAAAATATGAATACGACCTCAATCGCACCCACAAAACGAATACAACCTCAATTGTACCCGCAAAGGAAGACTGACCTCAATCACTCTACCCACAAGGAAAAATATGAATACGACCTCAATCGCACCCATAAAAGGAATACACCCTAAATTGTACCCGCAAAGGAAGACTGACCTCGATCACTCTACCCACAAAGAAAATATGAATACGACCTCAATCGCACCCACAAAACGAATACAACCTGAATTGTACCCGCAAAGGAAGACTGACCTCAATCCGTCTACCCACAAAGAAAATATGAATGCGACCTCAATCGCACCCACAAAACGAATACAACCTCAATTTTACCCGCAAAGGAAGACTGACCTCAATCACCTTACCCACAAAGAAAATATGAATACGACCTCAATCGCACCCACAAAACGAATACAACCGCAATTGTACCCGCAAAGGAAGACTGACCTCAATCACTCTACCCACAAAGAAAACATGAATACGACCTCAATCGCACCCACAAAACGAATACAACCTCAATTGTACCCGCAAAGGAAGACTGACCTCAATCACTCTAACCACAAGGAAAAATATGAATACGACCTCAATCGCACCCACAAAACGAATACAACCTCAATTGTACCCGCAAAGGAAGACTGACTTTGATCACTCTACCCACAAAGAAAATATGAATACGACCTCAATCGCACCCACAAAACGAATAAAACCTCAATTGTACCCGCAAAGGAAGACTGACCTCAATCAGTCTACCCACAAAGAAAATATGAATACGACCTCAATCGCACCCACAAAACAAATACAACCTCAATTGTACCCGCAAAGGAAGACTGACCTCGATCACTCTACCCACAAAGAAAATATGAATACGACCTCAATCGCACCCACAAAACGAATACAACCTCAATTGTACCCGCAAAGGAAGACTGACCTCAATCACTCTACCCACAAAGAAAATATGAATACGACCTCAATCGCAGCCACAAAACGAATACAACCTCAATTGTACCCGCAAAGGTAGACTGGCCTCAATCACTCTACCCACAAGGAAAAATATGAATACGACCTCAATCGCACCCACAAAACGAATACACACTCAATTATACCCGCAAAGGAAGACTGACTTCGATCACTCTACCCACAAAGAAAATATGAATACGACCTCAATCGCACCCACAAAACGAATACAACCTCAATTGTACCCGCAAAGGAAGACTGACTTTGATCACTCTACCCACAAAAAAAATATGAATACGACCTCAATCGCACCCACAAAACGAATAAAACCTCAATTGTACCCGCAAAGGAAGACTGACCTCAATCAGTCTACCCACAAAGAAAATATGAATACGACCTCAATCGCACCCACAAAACGAATACAACCTGAATTGTACCCGCAAAGGAAGACTGACCTCAATCAGTCTACCCACAAAGAAAATATGAATGCGACCTCAATCGTACCCACAAAACGAATACAACCTCAATTGTACCCGCAAAGGAAGACTGACCTCAATCACTTTACCCACAAAGAAAATATGAATACGACCTCAATCGCACCCACAAAACGAATACAACCGCAATTGTACCCGCAAAGGAAGACTGACCTCAATCACTCTACCCACAAAGAAAACATGAATACGACCTCAATCGCACCCACAAAACGAATACAACCTCAATTGTACCCGCAAAGGAAGACTGACCTCAATCACTCTAACCACAAGGAAAAATATGAATACGACCTCAATCGCACCCACAAAACGAATACAACCTCAATTGTACCCGCAAAGGAAGACTGACTTTGATCACTTTACCCACAAAGAAAATATGAATACGACCTCAATCGCACCCACAAAACGAATAAAACCTCAATTGTACCCGCAAAGGAAGACTGACCTCAATCAGTCTACCCACAAAGAAAATATGAATACGACCTCAATCGCACCCACAAAACAAATACAACCTGAATTGTACCCGCAAAGGAAGACTGACCTCGATCACTCTACCCACAAAGAAAATATGAATACGACCTCAATCGCACCCACAAAACGAATACAACCTCAATTGTACCCGCAAAGGAAGACTGACCTCAATCACTCTACCCACAAAGAAAATATGAATACGACCTCAATCGCAGCCACAAAACGAATACAACCTCAATTGTACCCGCAAAGGTAGACTGGCCTCAATCACTCTACCCACAAGGAAAAATATGAATACGACCTCAATCGCACCCACAAAACGAATACACACTCAATTATACCCGCAAAGGAAGACTGACTTCGATCACTCTACCCACAAAGAAAATATGAATACGACCACAATCGCACCCACAAAACGAATACAACCTCAATTGTACCCGCAAAGGAAGACTGACTTTGATCACTCTACCCACAAAAAAAATATGAATACGACCTCAATCGCACCCACAAAACGAATAAAACCTCAATTGTACCCGCAAAGGAAGACTGACCTCAATCAGTCTACCCACAAAGAAAATATGAATACGACCTCAATCGCACCCACAAAACGAATACAACCTCAATTGTACCCGCAAAGGAAGACTGGCCTCAATCAGTCTACCCACAAAGAAAATATGAATACGACCTCAATCGCACCCACAAAACGAATACAACCTCAATTGTGCCCGCAAAGGAAGATTGACCTCAATCACTCTACCCACAAAGAAAACATGAATACGACCTCAATCACACCCACAAAACGAATACAACCTCAATTGTACCCGCAAAGGAAGACTAACCTCAATCACTCTACCCACAAAGAATATATGAATACGACCTCAATCACACCCACAAAACGAATACAACCTCAATTGTACCTGCAAAGGAAGACTGACCTCAATCACTCTACCCACAAGGAAAAATATGAATACGACCTCAATCGCACCCATAAAAGGAATACACCCTCAATTGTACCCGCAAAGGAAGACTGACCTCGATCACTCTACCCACAAAGAAAATATGAATACGACCTCAATCGCACCCACAAAACGAATACAACCTGAATTGTACCCGCAAAGGAAGGCTGACCTCAATCAGGCTACCCACAAAGAAAATATGAATGCGACCTCAATCGCACCCACAAAACGAATACAACCTCAATTGTACCCGCAAAGGAAGACTGACCTCAATCACTTTACCCACAAAGAAAATATGAATACGACCTCAATCGCACCCACAAAACGAATACAACCGCAATTGTACCCGCAAAGGAAGACTGACCTCAATCACTCTACCCACAAAGAAAACATGAATACGACCTCAATCACACCCACAAAACGAATACAACCTCAATTGTACCCGTAAAGGAAGACTAACCTCAATCACTCTACCCACAAAGAATATATGAATACGACCTCAATCACACCCACAAAACGAAAACAACCTCAATTGTACCCGCAAAGGAAGACTGACCTCAATCACTCTACCCACAAAGAAAATATGAATACGACCTCAATCGCACCCACAAAACGAATACAACCTCAATTGTACCCGCAAAGGAAGACTGACCTCAATCACTCTACCCACAAAGAAAATATGAATATGACCTCAATCGCAGCCACAAAACGAATACAACCTCAATTGTACCCGCAAAGGAAGACTGGCCTCAATCACTCTACCCACAAGGAAAAATATGAATACGACCTCAATCGCACCCACAAAACGAATACACACTCAATTATACCCGCAAAGGCAGACTGACTTCGATCACTCTACCCACAAAGAAAATATGAATACGACCTCAATCGCACCCACAAAACGAATACAACCTCAATTGTACCCGCAAAGGAAGACTGACTTTGATCACTCTACCCACAAAGAAAATATGAATACGACCTCAATCGCACCCACAAAACGAATAAAACCTCAATTGTACCCGCAAAGGAAGACTGACCTCAATTAGTCTACCCACAAAGAAAATATGAATACGACCTCAATCGCACCCACAAAACGAATACAACCTCAATTGTACCCGCAAAGGAAGACTGACCTCGATCACTCTACCCACAAATAAAATATGAATACGACCTCAATCGCACCCACAAAACGAATACAACCTCAATTGTACCCGTAAAGGAAGACTGACCTCAATCACTCTACCCACAAAGAAAACATGAATACGACCTCAATCGCACCCACAAAACGAATACAACCTCAATTGTACCCGCAAAGGAAGACTGACCTCAATCACTCTACCCACAAGGAAAAATATGAATACGACCTCAATCGCACCCACAAAATGAATACACCCTCAATTGTACCCGCAAAGGAAGACTGACCTCGATCACTCTACCCACAAAGAAAATATGAATACGACCTCAATCGCACCCACAAAACGAATACAACCTCAATTGTACCCGCAAAGGAAGACTGACCTCAATCACTCTACCCACAAAGAAAATATGAATATGACCTCAATCGCAGCCACAAAACGAATACAACCTCAATTGTACCCGCAAAGGAAGACTGGCCTCAATCACTCTACCCACAAGGAAAAATATGAATACGACCTCAATCGCACCCACAAAACGAATACACACTCAATTATACCCGCAAAGGCAGACTGACTTCGATCACTCTACCCACAAAGAAAATATGAATACGACCTCAATCGTACCCACAAAACGAATACAACCTCAATTGTACCCGCAAAGGAAGACTGACCTCAATCACTCTACCCACAAAGAAAACATGAATACGACCTCAATCACACCCACAAAACGAATAAAACCTCAATTGTACCCGCAAAGGAAGACTGACCTCAATCAGTCTACCCACAAAGAAAATATGAATACGACCTCAATCGCACCCACAAAACGAATACAACCTCAATTGTACCCGCAAAGGAAGACTGACCTCGATCACTCTACCCACAAAGAAAATATGAATACGACCTCAATCGCACCCACAAAACGAATACAACCTCAATTGTACCCGTAAAGGAAGACTGACCTCAATCACTCTACCCACAAAGAAAACATGAATACGACCTCAATCGCACCCACAAAACGAATACAACCTCAATTGTACCTGCAAAGGAAGATTGACCTCAATCACTCTACCCACAAGGAAAAATATGAATACGACCTCAATCGCACCCACAAAATGAATACACCCTCAATTGTACCCGCAAAGGAAGACTGACCTCGATCACTCTACCCACAAAGAAAATATGAATACGACCTCAATCGCACCCACAAAACGAATACAACCTGAATTGTACCCGCAAAGGAAGACTGACCTCAATCAGTCTACCCACAAAGAAAATATGAATGCGACCTCAATCGTACCCACAAAACGAATACAACCTCAATTGTACCCGCAAAGGAAGACTGACCTCAATCACTTTACCCACAAAGAAAATATGAATACGACCTCAATCGCACCCACAAAACGAATACAACCGCAATTGTACCCGCAAAGGAAGACTGACCTCAATCACTCTACCCACAAAGAAAACATGAATACGACCTCAATCGCACCCACAAAACGAATACAACCTCAATTGTACCCGCAAAGGAAGACTGACCTCAATCACTCTAACCACAAGGAAAAATATGAATACGACCTCAATCGCACCCACAAAACGAATACAACCTCAATTGTACCCGCAAAGGAAGACTGACTTTGATCACTCTACCCACAAAGAAAATATGAATACGACCTCAATCGCACCCACAAAACGAATAAAACCTCAATTGTACCCGCAAAGGAAGACTGACCTCAATCAGTCTACCCACAAAGAAAATATGAATACGACCTCAATCGCACCCACAAAACGAATACAACCTCAATTGTACCCGTAAAGGAAGACTGACCTCAATCACTCTACCCACAAAGAAAACATGAATACGACCTCAATCGCACCCACAAAACGAATACAACCTCAATTGTACCTGCAAAGGAAGATTGACCTCAATCACTCTACCCACAAGGAAAAATATGAATACGACCTCAATCGCACCCACAAAATGAATACACCCTCAATTGTACCCGCAAAGGAAGACTGACCTCGATCACTCTACCCACAAAGAAAATATGAATACGACCTCAATCGCACCCACAAAACGAATACAACCTGAATTGTACCCGCAAAGGAAGACTGACCTCAATCAGTCTACCCACAAAGAAAATATGAATGCGACCTCAATCGTACCCACAAAACGAATACAACCTCAATTGTACCCGCAAAGGAAGACTGACCTCAATCACTTTACCCACAAAGAAAATATGAATACGACCTCAATCGCACCCACAAAACGAATACAACCGCAATTGTACCCGCAAAGGAAGACTGACCTCAATCACTCTACCCACAAAGAAAACATGAATACGACCTCAATCGCACCCACAAAACGAATACAACCTCAATTGTACCCGCAAAGGAAGACTGACCTCAATCACTCTAACCACAAGGAAAAATATGAATACGACCTCAATCGCACCCACAAAACGAATACAACCTCAATTGTACCCGCAAAGGAAGACTGACTTTGATCACTCTACCCACAAAGAAAATATGAATACGACCTCAATCGCACCCACAAAACGAATAAAACCTCAATTGTACCTGCAAAGGAAGATTGACCTCAATCACTCTACCCACAAGGAAAAATATGAATACGACCTCAATCGCACCCACAAAATGAATACACCCTCAATTGTACCCGCAAAGGAAGACTGACCTCGATCACTCTACCCACAAAGAAAATATGAATACGACCTCAATCGCACCCACAAAACGAATACAACCTGAATTGTACCCGCAAAGGAAGACTGACCTCAATCAGTCTACCCACAAAGAAAATATGAATGCGACCTCAATCGTACCCACAAAACGAATACAACCTCAATTGTACCCGCAAAGGAAGACTGACCTCAATCAGTCTACCCACAAAGAAAATATGAATACGACCTCAATCGCACCCACAAAACAAATACAACCTCAATTGTACCCGCAAAGGAAGACTGACCTCGATCACTCTACCCACAAAGAAAATATGAATACGACCTCAATCGCACCCACAAAACGAATACAACCTCAATTGTACCCGCAAAGGAAGACTGACCTCAATCACTCTACCCACAAAGAAAATATGAATACGACCTCAATCGCAGCCACAAAACGAATACAACCTCAATTGTACCCGCAAAGGTAGACTGGCCTCAATCACTCTACCCACAAGGAAAAATATGAATACGACCTCAATCGCACCCACAAAACGAATACACACTCAATTATACCCGCAAAGGAAGACTGACTTCGATCACTCTACCCACAAAGAAAATATGAATACGACCTCAATCGCACCCACAAAACGAATACAACCTCAATTGTACCCGCAAAGGAAGACTGACTTTGATCACTCTACCCACAAAAAAAATATGAATACGACCTCAATCGCACCCACAAAACGAATAAAACCTCAATTGTACCCGCAAAGGAAGACTGACCTCAATCAGTCTACCCACAAAGAAAATATGAATACGACCTCAATCGCACCCACAAAACGAATACAACCTCAATTGTACCCGCAAAGGAAGACTGGCCTCAATCAGTCTACCCACAAAGAAAATATGAATACGACCTCAATCGCACCCACAAAACGAATACAACCTCAATTGTGCCCGCAAAGGAAGATTGACCTCAATCACTCTACCCACAAAGAAAACATGAATACGACCTCAATCACACCCACAAAACGAATACAACCTCAATTGTACCCGCAAAGGAAGACTAACCTCAATCACTCTACCCACAAAGAATATATGAATACGACCTCAATCACACCCACAAAACGAATACAACCTCAATTGTACCTGCAAAGGAAGACTGACCTCAATCACTCTACCCACAAGGAAAAATATGAATACGACCTCAATCGCACCCATAAAAGGAATACACCCTCAATTGTACCCGCAAAGGAAGACTGACCTCGATCACTCTACCCACAAAGAAAATATGAATACGACCTCAATCGCACCCACAAAACGAATACAACCTGAATTGTACCCGCAAAGGAAGACTGACCTCAATCAGGCTACCCACAAAGAAAATATGAATGCGACCTCAATCGCACCCACAAAACGAATACAACCTCAATTGTACCCGCAAAGGAAGACTGACCTCAATCACTTTACCCACAAAGAAAATATGAATACGACCTCAATCGCACCCACAAAACGAATACAACCGCAATTGTACCCGCAAAGGAAGACTGACCTCAATCACTCTACCCACAAAGAAAACATGAATACGACCTCAATCACACCCACAAAACGAATACAACCTCAATTGTACCCGTAAAGGAAGACTAACCTCAATCACTCTACCCACAAAGAATATATGAATACGACCTCAATCACACCTACAAAACGAAAACAACCTCAATTGTACCCGCAAAGGAAGACTGACCTCAATCACTCTACCCACAAAGAAAATATGAATACGACCTCAATCGCACCCACAAAACGAATACAACCTCAATTGTACCCGCAAAGGAAGACTGACCTCAATCACTCTACCCACAAAGAAAATATGAATATGACCTCAATCGCAGCCACAAAACGAATACAACCTCAATTGTACCCGCAAAGGAAGACTGGCCTCAATCACTCTACCCACAAGGAAAAATATGAATACGACCTCAATCGCACCCACAAAACGAATACACACTCAATTTATACCCGCAAAGGCAGACTGACTTCGATCACTCTACCCACAAAGAAAATATGAATACGACCTCAATCGCACCCACAAAACGAATACAACCTCAATTGTACCCGCAAAGGAAGACTGACTTTGATCACTCTACCCACAAAGAAAATATGAATACGACCTCAATCGCACCCACAAAACGAATAAAACCTCAATTGTACCCGCAAAGGAAGACTGACCTCAATTAGTCTACCCACAAAGAAAATATGAATACGACCTCAATCGCACCCACAAAACGAATACAACCTCAATTGTACCCGCAAAGGAAGACTGACCTCGATCACTCTACCCACAAATAAAATATGAATACGACCTCAATCGCACCCACAAAACGAATACAACCTCAATTGTACCCGTAAAGGAAGACTGACCTCAATCACTCTACCCACAAAGAAAACATGAATACGACCTCAATCGCACCCACAAAACGTATACAACCTCAATTGTACCCGCAAAGGAAGACTGACCTCAATCACTCTACCCACAAGGAAAAATATGAATACGACCTCAATCGCACCCACAAAATGAATACACCCTCAATTGTACCCGCAAAGGAAGACTGACCTCGATCACTCTACCCACAAAGAAAATATGAATACGACCTCAATCGCACCCACAAAACGAATACAACCTGAATTGTACCCGCAAAGGAAGACTGACCTCAATCAGTCTACCCACAAAGAAAATATGAATGCGACCTCAATCGCACCCCCAAAACGAATACAACCTCAATTGTACCCGCAAAGGAAGACTGACCTCAATCACTTTACCCACAAAGAAAATATGAATACCACCTCAATCGCACCCACAAAACGAATACAACCTCAATTGTACCCGCAAAGGAAGACTGACCTCAATCACTCTACCCACAAGGAAAAATATGAATACGACCTCAATCGCACCCATAAAAGGAATACACCCTCAATTGTACCCGCAAAGGAAGACTGACCTCGATCACTCTACCCACAAAGAAAATATGAATACGACCTCAATCGCACCCACAAAACGAATACAACCTGAATTGTACCCGCAAAGGAAGACTGACCTCAATCCGTCTACCCACAAAGAAAATATGAATGCGACCTCAATCGCACCCACAAAACGAATACAACCTCAATTTTACCCGCAAACGAAGACTGACCTCAATCACCTTACCCACAAAGAAAATATGAATACGACCTCAATCGCACCCACAAAACGAATACAACCGCAATTGTACCCGCAAAGGAAGACTGACCTCAATCACTCTACCCACAAAGAAAACATGAATACGACCTCAATCACACCCACAAAACGAATACAACCTCAATTGTACCCGTATAGGAAGACTAACCTCAATCACTATACCCACAAAGAATATATGAATACGACCTCAATCACACCCACAAAACGAAAACAACCTCAATTGTACCCGCAAAGGAAGACTGACCTCAATCACTCTACCAACAAAGAATATATGAATACGACCTCAATCGCACCGACAAAACGAATACAACCTCAATTGTACCCGCAAAGGAAGACTGACCTCAATCACTCTACCCACAAAGAAAATATGAATATGACCTCAATCGCAGCCACAAAACGAATACAACCTCAATTGTACCCATAAAGGAAGACTGGCCTCAATCACTCTACCCACAAGGAAAAATATGAATACGACCTCAATCGCACCCAGAAAACGAATACACACTCAATTATACCCGCAAAGGAAGACTGACTTCGATCACTCTACCCACAAAGAAAATATGAATACGACCTCAATCGCACCCACAAAACGAATACAACCTCAATTGTACCTGCAAAGGAAGACTGACTTTGATCACTCAACCCACAAAGAAAATATGAATACGACCTCAATCGCACCCACAAAACGAATAAAACCTCAATTGTACCCGCAAAGGAAGACTGACCTCAATCAGTCTACTCACAAAGAAAATATGAATACGACCTCAATCGCACCCACAAAACGAATACAACCTCAATTGTACCCGCAAAGGAAGACTGACCTCGATCACTCTACCCACAAAGAAAATATGAATACGACCTCAATCGCACCCACAAAACGAATACAACCTCAATTGTACCCGTAAAGGAAGACTGACCTCAATCACTCTACCCACAAAGAAAACATGAATACGACCTCAATCGCACCCACAAAACGAATACAACCTCAATTGTACCCGCAAAGGAAGACTGACCTCAATCACTCTACCCACAAGGAAAAATATGAATACGACCTCAATCGCACCCACAAAATGAATACACCCTCAATTGTACCCGCAAACGAAGACTGACCTCGATCACTCTACCCACAAAGAAAATATGAATACGACCTCAATCGCACCCACAAAACGAATACAACCTGAATTGTACCCGCAAAGGAAGACTGACCTCAATCAGTCTACCCACAAAGAAAATATGAATGCGACCTCAATCGCACCCACAAAACGAATACAACCTCAATTGTACCCGCAAAGGAAGACTGACCTCAATCACTTTACCCACAAAGAAAATATGAATACGACCTCAATCGCACCCACAAAACGAATACAACCGCAATTGTACCCGCAAAGGAAGACTGACCTCAATCACTCTACCCACAAAGAATATATGAATACGACCTCAATCACACCCACAAAACGAATACAACCTCAATTGTACCCGTAAAGGAAAACTAACCTCGATCACTCTACCCACAAAGGATATATGAATACGACCTCAATCACACCCACAAAACAAAAACAACCTCAATTGTACCCGCAAAGGAAGACTGGCCTCAATCACTCTACCCACAAAGAAAATATGAATACGACCTCAATCGCACCCACAAAACGAATACAACCTCAATTGTACCCGCAAAGGAAGACTGACCTCAATCACTCTACCCACAAAGAAAATATGAATACGACCTCAATCGCAGCCACAAAACGAATACAACCTCAATTGTACCCGCAAAGGAAGACTGGCCTCAATCACTCTACCCACAAGGGAAAATATGAATACGACCTCAATCGCAGCCACAAAACGAATACACACTCAATTATACCCGCAAAGGAAGACTGACTTCGATCACTCTACCCACAAAGAAAATATGAATACGACCTCAATCGCACCCACAAAAGGAATACAACCTCAATTGTACCCGCAAAGGAAGACTGACTTTGATCACTCTACCCACAAAGAAAATATGAATACGACCTCAATCGCACCCACAAAACGAATAAAACCTCAATTGTACCCGCAAAGGAAGACTGACCTCAATCAGTCTACCCATAAAGAAAATATGAATACGACCTCAATCGCACCCACAAAACGAATACAACCTCAATTGTACCCGCAAAGGAAGACTGACCTCAATCAGTCTACCCACAAAGAAAACATGAATACGACCTCAATCACACCCACAAAACGAATACAACCTCAATTGTACCCGTAAAGGAACACTAACCTCAATCACTCTACCCACAAAGAATATATGAATACGACCTCAATCACACCCACAAAACGAAAAACAACCTCAATTGTACCCGCAAAGGAAGACTGACCTCAATCGCTCTACCCACAAAGAAAATATGAATACGACCTCAATCGCACCCACAAAACGAATACAACCTCAATTGTACCCGCAAAGGAAGACTGACCTCGATCACTCTACCCACAAAGAAAATATGAATACGACCTCAATCGCACCCACAAAACGAATATAACCTCAATTGTACCCGTAAAGGAAGACTGACCTCAATCACTCTACCCACAAAGAAAACATGAATACGACCTCAATCGCACCCACAAAACGAATACAACCTCAATTGTACCCGCAAAGGAAGACTGACCTCAATCACTCTACCCACAAGGAAAAATATGAATACGACCTCAATCGCACCCACAAAAGGAATACACCCTCAATTGTACCCGCAAAGGAAGACTGACCTCGATCACTCTACCCACAAAGAAAATATGAATACGACCTCAATCGCACCCACAAAACGAATACAACCTGAATTGTACCCGCAAAGGAAGACTAACCTCAATCACTCTACCCACAAAGAATATATGAATACGACCTCAATCACACCCACAAAACGAAAACAACCTCAATTGTACCCGCAAAGGAAGACTGACCTCAATCACTCTACCCACAAATAAAATATGAATACGACCTCAATCGCACCCACAAAACGAATACAACCTCAATTGTACCCGCAAAGGAAGACTGGCCTCAATCACTCTACCCACAAAGAAAATATGAATACGACCTCAATCGCAGCCACAAAACGAATACAACCTCAATTGTACCCGCAAAGGAAGACTGGCCTCAATCACTCTACCCACAAGGAAAAATATGAATACGACCTCAATCGCACCCACAAAACGAATACACACTCAATTATACCCGCAAAGGAAGACTGACTTCGATCACTCTACCCACAAAGAAAATATGAATACGACCTCAATCGCACCCACAAAACGAATACAACCTCAATTGTACCCGCAAAGGAAGACTCACTTTGATCACTCTACCCACAAAGAAAATATGAATACAACCTCAATCGCACCCACAAAACGAATAAAACCTCAATTGTACCCGCAAAGGAAGACTGACCTCAATCAGTCTACCCACAAAGAAAATATGAATACGACCTCAATCGCACCCACAAAACGAATACAACCTCAATTGTACCCGCAAAGGAAGACTGACCTCGATCACTCTACCCACAAAGAAAATATGAATACGACCTCAATCGCACCCACAAAACGAATACAACCTCAATTGTACCCGCAAAGGAAGACTGACCTCAATCACTCTACCCACAAGGAAAAATATGAATACGACCTCAATCGCACCCACAAAAGGAATACACCCTCAATTGTACCCGCAAAGGAAGACTGACCTCGATCACTCTACCCACAAAGAAAATATGAATACGACCTCAATCGCACCCACAAAACGAATACAACCTGAATTGTACCCGCAAAGGAAGACTAACCTCAATCACTCTACCCACAAAGAATATATGAATACGACCTCAATCACACCCACAAAACCAAAACAACCTCAATTGTACCCGCAAAGGAAGACTGACCTCAATCAGTCTACCCACAAAGAAAATATGAATACGACCTCAATCGCACCCACAAAACGAATACAACCTCAATTGTACCCGCAAAGGAAGACTGACCTCAATCACTCTACCCACAAAGAAAACATGAATACGACCTCAATCGCACCCACAAAACGAATACAACCTCAATTGTACCCGCAAAGGAAGACTGACCTCAATCACTCTACCCACAAGGAAAAATATGAATACGACCTCAATCGCACCCACAAAAGGAATACACCCTCAATTGTACCCGCAAAGGAAGACTGACCTCGATCACTCTACCCACAAAGAAAATATGAATACGACCTCAATCGCACCCACAAAACGAATATAACCTCAATTGTACCCGTAAAGGAAGACTGACCTCAATCACTCTACCCACAAAGAAAACATGAATACGACCTCAATCGCACCCACAAAACGAATACAACCTCAATTGTACCCGCAAAGGAAGACTGACCTCAATCACTCTACCCACAAGGAAAAATATGAATACGACCTCAATCGCACCCACAAAAGGAATACACCCTCAATTGTACCCGCAAAGGAAGACTGACCTCGATCACTCTACCCACAAAGAAAATATGAATACGACCTCAATCGCACCCACAAAACGAATACAACCTGAATTGTACCCGCAAAGGAAGACTAACCTCAATCACTCTACCCACAAAGAATATATGAATACGACCTCAATCACACCCACAAAACGAAAACAACCTCAATTGTACCCGCAAAGGAAGACTGACCTCAATCACTCTACCCACAAATAAAATATGAATACGACCTCAATCGCACCCACAAAACGAATACAACCTGAATTGTACCCGCAAAGGAAGACTAACCTCAATCACTCTACCCACAAAGAATATATGAATACGACCTCAATCACACCCACAAAACGAAAACAACCTCAATTGTACCCGCAAAGGAAGACTGACCTCAATCACTCTACCCACAAATAAAATATGAATACGACCTCAATCGCACCCACAAAACGAATACAACCTCAATTGTACCCGCAAAGGAAGACTGGCCTCAATCACTCTACCCACAAAGAAAATATGAATACGACCTCAATCGCAGCCACAAAACGAATACAACCTCAATTGTACCCGCAAAGGAAGACTGGCCTCAATCACTCTACCCACAAGGAAAAATATGAATACGACCTCAATCGCACCCACAAAACGAATACACACTCAATTATACCCGCAAAGGAAGACTGACTTCGATCACTCTACCCACAAAGAAAATATGAATACGACCTCAATCGCACCCACAAAACGAATACAACCTCAATTGTACCCGCAAAGGAAGACTCACTTTGATCACTCTACCCACAAAGAAAATATGAATACAACCTCAATCGCACCCACAAAAACGAATAAAACCTCAATTGTACCCGCAAAGGAAGACTGACCTCAATCAGTCTACCCACAAAGAAAATATGAATACGACCTCAATCGCACCCACAAAACGAATACAACCTCAATTGTACCCGCAAAGGAAGACTGACCTCGATCACTCTACCCACAAAGAAAATATGAATACGACCTCAATCGCACCCACAAAACGAATACAACCTCAATTGTACCCGCAAAGGAAGACTGACCTCAATCACTCTACCCACAAGGAAAAATATGAATACGACCTCAATCGCACCCACAAAAGGAATACACCCTCAATTGTACCCGCAAAGGAAGACTGACCTCGATCACTCTACCCACAAAGAAAATATGAATACGACCTCAATCGCACCCACAAAACGAATACAACCTGAATTGTACCCGCAAAGGAAGACTAACCTCAATCACTCTACCCACAAAGAATATATGAATACGACCTCAATCACACCCACAAAACGAAAACAACCTCAATTGTACCCGCAAAGGAAGACTGACCTCAATCAGTCTACCCACAAAGAAAATATGAATACGACCTCAATCGCACCCACAAAACGAATACAACCTCAATTGTACCCGCAAAGGAAGACTGACCTCAATCACTCTACCCACAAAGAAAACATGAATACGACCTCAATCGCACCCACAAAACGAATACAACCTCAATTGTACCCGCAAAGGAAGACTGACCTCAATCACTCTACCCACAAGGAAAAATATGAATACGACCTCAATCGCACCCACAAAAGGAATACACCCTCAATTTGTACCCGCAAAGGAAGACTGACCTCGATCACTCTACCCACAAAGAAAATATGAATACGACCTCAATCGCACCCACAAAACGAATATAACCTCAATTGTACCCGTAAAGGAAGACTGACCTCAATCACTCTACCCACAAAGAAAACATGAATACGACCTCAATCGCACCCACAAAACGAATACAACCTCAATTGTACCCGCAAAGGAAGACTGACCTCAATCACTCTACCCACAAGGAAAAATATGAATACGACCTCAATCGCACCCACAAAAGGAATACACCCTCAATTGTACCCGCAAAGGAAGACTGACCTCGATCACTCTACCCACAAAGAAAATATGAATACGACCTCAATCGCACCCACAAAACGAATACAACCTGAATTGTACCCGCAAAGGAAGACTAACCTCAATCACTCTACCCACAAAGAATATATGAATACGACCTCAATCACACCCACAAAACGAAAACAACCTCAATTGTACCCGCAAAGGAAGACTGACCTCAATCACTCTACCCACAAATAAAATATGACTACGACCTCAATCGCACCCACAAAACGAATACAACCTCAATTGTCCCCGCAAAGGAAGACTGGCCTCAATCACTCTACCCACAAAGAAAATATGAATACGACCTCAATCGCAGCCACAAAACGAATACAACCTCAATTGTACCCGCAAAGGAAGACTGGCCTCAATCACTCTACCGACAAGGAAAAATATGAATACGACCTCAATCGCACCCACAAAACGAATACACACTCAATTATACCCGCAAAGGAAGACTGACTTCGATCACTCTACCCACAAAGAAAATATGAATACGACCTCAATCGCACCCACAAAACGAATACAACCTCAATTGTACCCGCAAAGGAAGACTCACTTTGATCACTCTACCCACAAAGAAAATATGAATACGACCTCAATCGCACCCACAAAACGAATAAAACCTCAATTGTACCCGCAAAGGAAGACTGACCTCAATCAGTCTACCCACAAAGAAAATATGAATACGACCTCAATCGCACCCACAAAACGAATACAACCTCAATTGTACCCGCAAAGGAAGACTGACCTCGATCACTCTACCCACAAGGAAAAATATGAATACGACCTCAATCGCACCCACAAAACGAATACAACCTGAATTGTACCCGCAAAGGAAGACTGACCTCAATCAGTCTACCCACAAAGAAAATATGAATGCGACCTCAATCGCACCCACAAAAAGAATACAACCTCAATTGTACCCGCAAAGGAAGACTCACTTTGATCACTCTACCCACAAAGAAAATATGAATACGACCTCAATCGCACCCACAAAACGAATAAAACCTCAATTGTACCCGCAAAGGAAGACTGACCTCAATCAGTCTACCCACAAAGAAAATATGAATACGACCTCAATCGCACCCACAAAACGAATACAACCTCAATTGTACCCGCAAAGGAAGACTGGCCTCGATCACTCTACCCACAAAGAAAATATGAATACGACCTCAATCGCACCCACAAAACGAATACAACCTCAATTGTACCCGTAAAGGAAGGCTGACCTCAATCACTCTACCCACAAAGAAAACATGAATACGACCTCAATCGCACCCACAAAACGAATACAACCTCAATTGTACCCGCAAAGGAAGACTGACCTCAATCACTCTACCCACAAGGAAAAATATGAATACGACCTCAATCGCACCCACAAAAGGAATACACCCTCAATTGTACCCGTAAAGGAAGGCTGACCTCGATCACTCTACCCACAAAGAAAATATGAATACGACCTCAATCGCACCCACAAAACGAATATAACCTCAATTGTACCTGTAAAGGAAGACTGACCTCAATCACTCTACCCACAAAGAAAACATGAATACGACCTCAATCGCACCCACAAAACGAATACAACCTCAATTGTACCCGCAAAGGAAGACTGACCTCAATCACTCTACCCACAAGGAAAAATATGAATACGACCTCAATCGCACCCACAAAAGGAATACACCCTCAATTGTACCCGCAAAGGAAGACTGACCTCGATCACTCTACCCACAAAGAAAATATGAATACGACCTCAATCGCACCCACAAAACGAATATAACCTCAATTGTACCCGTAAAGGAAGACTGACCTCAATCACTCTACCCACAAAGAAAACATGAATACGACCTCAATCGCACGCACAAAACGAATACAACCTCAATTGTACCCGCAAAGGAAGACTGACCTCAATCACTCTACCCACAAGGAAAAATATGAATACGACCTCAATCGCACCCACAAAAGGAATACACCCTCAATTGTACCCGCAAAGGAAGACTGACCTCGATCACTCTACCCACAAAGAAAATATGAATACGACCTCAATCGCACCCACAAAACGAATACAACCTGAATTGTACCCGCAAAGGAAGACTAACCTCAATCACTCTACCCACAAAGAATATATGAATACGACCTCAATCACACCCACAAAACGAAAACAACCTCAATTGTACCCGCAAAGGAAGACTGACCTCAATCACTCTACCCACAAATAAAATATGACTACGACCTCAATCGCACCCACAAAACGAATACAACCTCAATTGTCCCCGCAAAGGAAGACTGGCCTCAATCACTCTACCCACAAAGAAAATATGAATACGACCTCAATCGCAGCCACAAAACGAATACAACCTCAATTGTACCCGCAAAGGAAGACTGGCCTCAATCACTCTACCGACAAGGAAAAATATGAATACGACCTCAATCGCACCCACAAAACGAATACACACTCAATTATACCCGCAAAGGAAGACTGACTTCGATCACTCTACCCACAAAGAAAATATGAATACGACCTCAATCGCACCCACAAAACGAATACAACCTCAATTGTACCCGCAAAGGAAGACTCACTTTGATCACTCTACCCACAAAGAAAATATGAATACGACCTCAATCGCACCCACAAAACGAATAAAACCTCAATTGTACCCGCAAAGGAAGACTGACCTCAATCAGTCTACCCACAAAGAAAATATGAATACGACCTCAATCGCACCCACAAAACGAATACAACCTCAATTGTACCCGCAAAGGAAGACTGACCTCGATCACTCTACCCACAAGGAAAAATATGAATACGACCTCAATCGCACCCACAAAACGAATACAACCTGAATTGTACCCGCAAAGGAAGACTGACCTCAATCAGTCTACCCACAAAGAAAATATGAATGCGACCTCAATCGCACCCACAAAAAGAATACAACCTCAATTGTACCCGCAAAGGAAGACTCACTTTGATCACTCTACCCACAAAGAAAATATGAATACGACCTCAATCGCACCCACAAAACGAATAAAACCTCAATTGTACCCGCAAAGGAAGACTGACCTCAATCAGTCTACCCACAAAGAAAATATGAATACGACCTCAATCGCACCCACAAAACGAATACAACCTCAATTGTACCCGCAAAGGAAGACTGACCTCGATCACTCTACCCACAAAGAAAATATGAATACGACCTCAATCGCACCCACAAAACGAATACAACCTCAATTGTACCCGTAAAGGAAGGCTGACCTCAATCACTCTACCCACAAAGAAAACATGAATACGACCTCAATCGCACCCACAAAACGAATACAACCTCAATTGTACCCGCAAAGGAAGACTGACCTCAATCACTCTACCCACAAGGAAAAATATGAATACGACCTCAATCGCACCCACAAAAGGAATACACCCTCAATTGTACCCGTAAAGGAAGGCTGACCTCGATCACTCTACCCACAAAGAAAATATGAATACGACCTCAATCGCACCCACAAAACGAATATAACCTCAATTGTACCCGTAAAGGAAGACTGACCTCAATCACTCTACCCACAAAGAAAACATGAATACGACCTCAATCGCACCCACAAAACGAATACAACCTCAATTGTACCCGCAAAGGAAGACTGACCTCAATCACTCTACCCACAAGGAAAAATATGAATACGACCTCAATCGCACCCACAAAAGGAATACACCCTCAATTGTACCCGCAAAGGAAGACTGACCTCGATCACTCTACCCACAAAGAAAATATGAATACGACCTCAATCGCACCCACAAAACGAATACAACCTGAATTGTACCCGCAAAGGAAGACTAACCTCAATCACTCTACCCACAAAGAATATATGAATACGACCTCAATCACACCCACAAAACGAAAACAACCTCAATTGTACCCGCAAAGGAAGACTGACCTCAATCACTCTACCCACAAGGAAAAATATGAATACGACCTCAATCGCACCCACAAAAGGAATACACCCTCAATTGTACCCGTAAAGGAAGGCTGACCTCGATCACTCTACCCACAAAGAAAATATGAATACGACCTCAATCGCACCCACAAAACGAATATAACCTCAATTGTACCCGTAAAGGAAGACTGACCTCAATCACTCTACCCACAAAGAAAACATGAATACGACCTCAATCTCACCCACAAAACGAATACAACCTCAATTGTACCCGCAAAGGAAGACTGACCTCAATCACTCTACCCACAAGGAAAAATATGAATACGACCTCAATCGCACCCACAAAAGGAATACACCCTCAATTGTACCCGCAAAGGAAGACTGACCTCGATCACTCTACCCACAAAGAAAATATGAATACGACCTCAATCGCACCCACAAAACGAATATAACCTCAATTGTACCCGTAAAGGAAGACTGACCTCAATCACTCTACCCACAAAGAAAACATGAATACGACCTCAATCGCACCCACAAAACGAATACAACCTCAATTGTACCCGCAAAGGAAGACTGACCTCAATCACTCTACCCACAAGGAAAAATATGAATACGACCTCAATCGCACCCACAAAAGGAATACACCCTCAATTGTACCCGCAAAGGAAGACTGACCTCGATCACTCTACCCACAAAGAAAATATGAATACGACCTCAATCGCACCCACAAAACGAATACAACCTGAATTGTACCCGCAAAGGAAGACTAACCTCAATCACTCTACCCACAAAGAATATATGAATACGACCTCAATCACACCCACAAAACGAAAACAACCTCAATTGTACCCGCAAAGGAAGACTGACCTCAATCACTCTACCCACAAATAAAATATGACTACGACCTCAATCGCACCCACAAAACGAATACAACCTCAATTGTCCCCGCAAAGGAAGACTGGCCTCAATCACTCTACCCACAAAGAAAATATGAATACGACCTCAATCGCAGCCACAAAACGAATACAACCTCAATTGTACCCGCAAAGGAAGACTGGCCTCAATCACTCTACCGACAAGGAAAAATATGAATACGACCTCAATCGCACCCACAAAACGAATACACACTCAATTATACCCGCAAAGGAAGACTGACCTCAATCAGTCTACCCACAAAGAAAATATGAATGCGACCTCAATCGCACCCACAAAAAGAATACAACCTCAATTGTACCCGCAAAGGAAGACTCACTTTGATCACTCTACCCACAAAGAAAATATGAATACGACCTCAATCGCACCCACAAAACGAATAAAACCTCAATTGTACCCGCAAAGGAAGACTGACCTCAATCAGTCTACCCACAAAGAAAATATGAATACGACCTCAATCGCACCCACAAAACGAATACAACCTCAATTGTACCCGCAAAGGAAGACTGACCTCGATCACTCTACCCACAAAGAAAATATGAATACGACCTCAATCGCACCCACAAAACGAATACAACCTCAATTGTACCCGTAAAGGAAGGCTGACCTCAATCACTCTACCCACAAAGAAAACATGAATACGACCTCAATCGCACCCACAAAACGAATACAACCTCAATTGTACCCGCAAAGGAAGACTGACCTCAATCACTCTACCCACAAGGAAAAATATGAATACGACCTCAATCGCACCCACAAAAGGAATACACCCTCAATTGTACCCGTAAAGGAAGGCTGACCTCGATCACTCTACCCACAAAGAAAATATGAATACGACCTCAATCGCACCCACAAAACGAATATAACCTCAATTGTACTCGTAAAGGAAGACTGACCTCAATCACTCTACCCACAAAGAAAACATGAATACGACCTCAATCGCACCCACAAAACGAATACAACCTCAATTGTACCCGCAAAGGAAGACTGACCTCAATCACTCTACCCACAAGGAAAAATATGAATACGACCTCAATCGCACCCACAAAAGGAATACACCCTCAATTGTACCCGCAAAGGAAGACTGACCTCGATCACTCTACCCACAAAGAAAATATGAATACGACCTCAATCGCACCCACAAAACGAATACAACCTGAATTGTACCCGCAAAGGAAGACTAACCTCAATCACTCTACCCACAAAGAATATATGAATACGACCTCAATCACACCCACAAAACGAAAACAACCTCAATTGTACCCGCAAAGGAAGACTGACCTCAATCACTCTACCCACAAATAAAATATGACTACGACCTCAATCGCACCCTCAAAACGAATACAACCTCAATTGTCCCCGCAAAGGAAGACTGGCCTCAATCACTCTACCCACAAAGAAAATATGAATACGACCTCAATCGCAGCCACAAAACGAATACAACCTCAATTGTACCCGCAAAGGAAGACTGGCCTCAATCACTCTACCGACAAGGAAAAATATGAATACGACCTCAATCGCACCCACAAAACGAATACACACTCAATTATACCCGCAAAGGAAGACTGACTTCGATCACTCTACCCACAAAGAAAATATGAATACGACCTCAATCGCACCCACAAAACGAATACAACCTCAATTGTACCCGCAAAGGAAGACTCACTTTGATCACTCTACCCACAAAGAAAATATGAATACGACCTCAATCGCAGCCACAAAACGAATAAAACCTCAATTGTACCCGCAAAGGAAGACTGACCTCAATCAGTCTACCCACAAAGAAAATATGAATACGACCTCAATCGCACCCACAAAACGAATACAACCTCAATTGTACCCGCAAAGGAAGACTGACCTCGATCACTCTACCCACAAGGAAAAATATGAATACGACCTCAATCGCACCCACAAAACGAATACAACCTGAATTGTACCCGCAAAGGAAGACTGACCTCAATCAGTCTACCCACAAAGAAAATATGAATGCGACCTCAATCGCACCCACAAAAAGAATACAACCTCAATTGTACCCGCAAAGGAAGACTCACTTTGATCACTCTACCCACAAAGAAAATATGAATACGACCTCAATCGCACCCACAAAACGAATAAAACCTCAATTGTACCCGCAAAGGAAGACTGACCTCAATCAGTCTACCCACAAAGAAAATATGAATACGACCTCAATCGCACCCACAAAACGAATACAACCTCAATTGTACCCGCAAAGGAAGACTGACCTCGATCACTCTACCCACAAAGAAAATATGAATACGACCTCAATCGCACCCACAAAACGAATACAACCTCAATTGTACCCGTAAAGGAAGGCTGACCTCAATCACTCTACCCACAAAGAAAACATGAATACGACCTCAATCGCACCCACAAAACGAATACAACCTCAATTGTACCCGCAAAGGAAGACTGACCTCAATCACTCTACCCACAAGGAAAAATATGAATACGACCTCAATCGCACCCACAAAAGGAATACACCCTCAATTGTACCCGTAAAGGAAGGCTGACCTCGATCACTCTACCCACAAAGAAAATATGAATACGACCTCAATCGCACCCACAAAACGAATATAACCTCAATTGTACCCGTAAAGGAAGACTGACCTCAATCACTCTACCCACAAAGAAAACATGAATACGACCTCAATCGCACCCACAAAACGAATACAACCTCAATTGTACCCGCAAAGGAAGACTGACCTCAATCACTCTACCCACAAGGAAAAATATGAATACGACCTCAATCGCACCCACAAAAGGAATACACCCTCAATTGTACCCGCAAAGGAAGACTGACCTCGATCACTCTACCCACAAAGAAAATATGAATACGACCTCAATCGCACCCACAAAACGAATACAACCTGAATTGTACCCGCAAAGGAAGACTAACCTCAATCACTCTACCCACAAAGAATATATGAATACGACCTCAATCACACCCACAAAACGAAAACAACCTCAATTGTACCCGCAAAGGAAGACTGACCTCAATCACTCTACCCACAAATAAAATATGACTACGACCTCAATCGCACCCACAAAACGAATACAACCTCAATTGTCCCCGCAAAGGAAGACTGACCTCAATCACTCTACCCACAAAGAAAATATGAATACGACCTCAATCGCAGCCACAAAACGAATAAAACCTCAATTGTACCCGCAAAGGAAGACTGACCTCAATCAGTCTACCCACAAAGAAAATATGAATACGACCTCAATCGCACCCACAAAACGAATACAACCTCAATTGTACCCGCAAAGGAAGACTGACCTCGATCACTCTACCCACAAAGAAAATATGAATACGACCTCAATCGCACCCACAAAACGAATACAACCTCAATTGTACCCGTAAAGGAAGGCTGACCTCAATCACTCTACCCACAAAGAAAACATGAATACGACCTCAATCGCACCCACAAAAAGAATACAACCTCAATTGTACCCGCAAAGGAAGACTGACCTCGATCACTCTACCCACAAAGAAAATATGAATACGACCTCAATCGCACCCACAAAAAGAATACAACCTGAATTGTACCCGCAAAGGAAGACTGACCTCAATCACTCTACCCACAAAGAATATATGAATACGACCTCAATCACACCCACAAAACGAAAACAACCTCAATTGTACCCGCAAAGGAAGACTGACCTCAATCACTCTACCCACAAATAAAATATGAATACGACCTCAATCGCACCCACAAAACGAATACAACCTCAATTGTACCCGCAAAGGAAGACTGGCCTCAATCACTCTACCCACAAGGAAAAATATGAATACGACCTCAATCGCACCCACAAAACGAATACACACTCAATTATACCCGCAAAGGAAGACTGACTTCGATCACTCTACCCACAAAGAAACTATGAATACGACCTCAATCGCACCCACAAAACGAATACAACCTCAATTGTACCCGCAAAGGAAGACTCACTTTGATCACTCTACCCACAAAGAAAATATGAATACGACCTCAATCGCACCCACAAAACGAATAAAACCTCAATTGTACCCGCAAAGGAAGACTGACCTCAATCAGTCTTCCCACAAAGAAAATATGAATACGACCTCAATCGCACCCACAAAACGAATACAACCTCAATTGTACCCGCAAAGGAAGACTGACCTCGATCACTCTACCCACAAAGAAAATATGAATACGACCTCAATCGCACCCACAAAACGAATACAACCTGAATTGTACCCGCAAAGGAAGACTGACCTCAATCAGTCTACCCACAAAGAAAATATGAATGCAACCTCAATCGCACCCACAAAACGAATACAACCTCAATTGTACCCGCAAAGGAAGACTGACCTCAATCACTTTACCCACAAAGAAAATATGAATACGACCTCAATCGCACCCACAAAACGAATACAACCTCAATTGTACCCGCAAAGGAAGACTGACCTCAATCACTCTACCCACAAGGAAAAATATGAATACGACCTCAATCGCACCCACAAAAGGAATACACCCTCAATTGTACCCGCAAAGGAAGACTGACCTCGATCACTCTACCCACAAGGAAAAATATGAATACGACCTCAATCGCACCCACAAAAGGAATACACCCTCAATTGTACCCGCAAAGGAAGACTGACCTCGATCACTCTACCCACAAAGAAAATATGAATACGACCTCAATCGCACCCACAAAACGAATACAACCTGAATTGTACCCGCAAAGGAAGACTAACCTCAATCACTCTACCCACAAAGAATATATGAATACGACCTCAATCACACCCACAAAACGAAAACAACCTCAATTGTACCCGCAAAGGAAGACTGACCTCAATCACTCTACCCACAAATAAAATATGACTACGACCTCAATCGCACCCACAAAACGAATACAACCTCAATTGTCCCCGCAAAGGAAGACTGACCTCAATCACTCTACCCACAAAGAAAATATGAATACGACCTCAATCGCAGCCACAAAACGAATAAAACCTCAATTGTACCCGCAAAGGAAGACTGACCTCAATCAGTCTACACACAAAGAAAATATGAATACGACCTCAATCGCACCCACAAAACGAATACAACCTCAATTGTACCCGCAAAGGAAGACTGACCTCGATCACTCTACCCACAAAGAAAATATGAATACGACCTCAATCGCACCCACAAAACGAATACAACCTCAATTGTACCCGTAAAGGAAGGCTGACCTCAATCACTCTACCCACAAAGAAAACATGAATACGACCTCAATCGCACCCACAAAAAGAATACAACCTCAATTGTACCCGCAAAGGAAGACTGACCTCGATCACTCTACCCACAAAGAAAATATGAATACGACCTCAATCGCACCCACAAAAAGAATACAACCTGAATTGTACCCGCAAAGGAAGACTGACCTCAATCACTCTACCCACAAAGAATATATGAATACGACCTCAATCACACCCACAAAACGAAAACAACCTCAATTGTACCCGCAAAGGAAGACTGACCTCAATCACTCTACCCACAAATAAAATATGAATACGACCTCAATCGCACCCACAAAACGAATACAACCTCAATTGTACCTGCAAAGGAAGACTGGCCTCAATCACTCTACCCACAAAGAAAATATGAATACGACCTCAATCGCAGCCACAAAACGAATACAACCTCAATTGTACCCGCAAAGGAAGACTGGCCTCAATCACTCTACCCACAAGGAAAAATATGAATACGACCTCAATCGCACCCACAAAACGAATACACACTCAATTATACCCGCAAAGGAAGACTGACTTCGATCACTCTACCCACAAAGAAACTATGAATACGACCTCAATCGCACCCACAAAACGAATACAACCTCAATTGTACCCGCAAAGGAAGACTCACTTTGATCACTCTACCCACAAAGAAAATATGAATACGACCTCAATCGCACCCACAAAACGAATAAAACCTCAATTGTACCCGCAAAGGTAGACTGACCTCAATCAGTCTTCCCACAAAGAAAATATGAATACGACCTCAATCGCACCCACAAAACGAATACAACCTCAATTGTACCCGCAAAGGAAGACTGACCTCGATCACTCTACCCACAAAGAAAATATGAATACGACCTCAATCGCACCCACAAAACGAATACAACCTGAATTGTACCCGCAAAGGAAGACTGACCTCAATCAGTCTACCCACAAAGAAAATATGAATGCAACCTCAATCGCACCCACAAAACGAATACAACCTCAATTGTACCCGCAAAGGAAGACTGACCTCAATCACTTTACCCACAAAGAAAATATGAATACGACCTCAATCGCACCCACAAAACGAATACAACCTCAATTTTACCCGCAAAGGAAGACTGACCTCAATCACTCTACCCACAAGGAAAAATATGAATACGACCTCAATCGCACCCACAAAAGGAATACACCCTCAATTGTACCCGCAAAGGAAGACTGACCTCGATCACTCTACCCACAAAGAAAATATGAATACGACCTCAATCGCACCCACAAAACGAATACAACCTGAATTGTACCCGCAAAGGAAGACTAACCTCAATCACTCTACCCACAAAGAATATATGAATACGACCTCAATCACACCCACAAAACGAAAACAACCTCAATTGTACCCGCAAAGGAAGACTGACCTCAATCACTCTACCCACAAATAAAATATGAATACGACCTCAATCGCAGCCACAAAACGAATACAACCTCAATTGTACCCGCAAAGGAAGACTGGCCTCAATCACTCTACCCACAAGGAAAAATATGAATACGACCTCAATCGCACCCACAAAACGAATACACACTCAATTATACCCGCAAAGGAAGACTGACTTCGATCACTCTACCCACAAAGAAAATATGAATACGACCTCAATCGCACCCACAAAACGAATACAACCTCAATTGTACCCGCAAAGGAAGACTGACCTCAATCACTCTACCCACAAGGAAAAATATGAATACGACCTCAATCGCACCCACAAAAGGAATACACCCTCAATTGTACCCGCAAAGGAAGACTGACCTCGATCACTCTACCCACAAAGAAAATATGAATACGACCTCAATCGCACCCACAAAAGGAATACACCCTCAATTGTACCCGCAAAGGAAGACTGACCTCGATCACTCTACCCACAAGGAAAAATATGAATACGACCTCAATCGCACCCACAAAAGGAATACACCCTCAATTGTACCCGCAAAGGAAGACTGACCTCGATCACTCTACCCACAAAGAAAATATGAATACGACCTCAATCGCACCCACAAAACGAATACAACCTGAATTGTACCCGCAAAGGAAGACTAACCTCAATCACTCTACCCACAAAGAATATATGAATACGACCTCAATCACACCCACAAAACGAAAACAACCTCAATTGTACCCGCAAAGGAAGACTGACCTCAATCACTCTACCCACAAATAAAATATGACTACGACCTCAATCGCACCCACAAAACGAATACAACCTCAATTGTCCCCGCAAAGGAAGACTGACCTCAATCACTCTACCCACAAAGAAAATATGAATACGACCTCAATCGCAGCCACAAAACGAATAAAACCTCAATTGTACCCGCAAAGGAAGACTGACCTCAATCAGTCTACCCACAAAGAAAATATGAATACGACCTCAATCGCACCCACAAAACGAATACAACCTCAATTGTACCCGCAAAGGAAGACTGACCTCGATCACTCTACCCACAAAGAAAATATGAATACGACCTCAATCGCACCCACAAAACGAATACAACCTCAATTGTACCCGTAAAGGAAGGCTGACCTCAATCACTCTACCCACAAAGAAAACATGAATACGACCTCAATCGCACCCACAAAAAGAATACAACCTCAATTGTACCCGCAAAGGAAGACTGACCTCGATCACTCTACCCACAAAGAAAATATGAATACGACCTCAATCGCACCCACAAAAAGAATACAACCTGAATTGTACCCGCAAAGGAAGACTGACCTCAATCACTCTACCCACAAAGAATATATGAATACGACCTCAATCACACCCACAAAACGAAAACAACCTCAATTGTACCCGCAAAGGAAGACTGACCTCAATCACTCTACCCACAAATAAAATATGAATACGACCTCAATCGCACCCACAAAACGAATACAACCTCAATTGTACCTGCAAAGGAAGACTGGCCTCAATCACTCTACCCACAAAGAAAATATGAATACGACCTCAATCGCAGCCACAAAACGAATACAACCTCAATTGTACCCGCAAAGGAAGACTGGCCTCAATCACTCTACCCACAAGGAAAAATATGAATACGACCTCAATCGCACCCACAAAACGAATACACACTCAATTATACCCGCAAAGGAAGACTGACTTCGATCACTCTACCCACAAAGAAACTATGAATACGACCTCAATCGCACCCACAAAACGAATACAACCTCAATTGTACCCGCAAAGGAAGACTCACTTTGATCACTCTACCCACAAAGAAAATATGAATACGACCTCAATCGCACCCACAAAACGAATAAAACCTCAATTGTACCCGCAAAGGTAGACTGACCTCAATCAGTCTTCCCACAAAGAAAATATGAATACGACCTCAATCGCACCCACAAAACGAATACAACCTCAATTGTACCCGCAAAGGAAGACTGACCTCGATCACTCTACCCACAAAGAAAATATGAATACGACCTCAATCGCACCCACAAAACGAATACAACCTGAATTGTACCCGCAAAGGAAGACTGACCTCAATCAGTCTACCCACAAAGAAAATATGAATGCAACCTCAATCGCACCCACAAAACGAATACAACCTCAATTGTACCCGCAAAGGAAGACTGACCTCAATCACTTTACCCACAAAGAAAATATGAATACGACCTCAATCGCACCCACAAAACGAATACAACCTCAATTTTACCCGCAAAGGAAGACTGACCTCAATCACTCTACCCACAAGGAAAAATATGAATACGACCTCAATCGCACCCACAAAAGGAATACACCCTCAATTGTACCCGCAAAGGAAGACTGACCTCGATCACTCTACCCACAAAGAAAATATGAATACGACCTCAATCGCACCCACAAAACGAATACAACCTGAATTGTACCCGCAAAGGAAGACTAACCTCAATCACTCTACCCACAAAGAATATATGAATACGACCTCAATCACACCCACAAAACGAAAACAACCTCAATTGTACCCGCAAAGGAAGACTGACCTCAATCACTCTACCCACAAATAAAATATGAATACGACCTCAATCGCACCCACAAAACGAATACAACCTCAATTGTACCCGCAAAGGAAGACTGGCCTCAATCACTCTACCCACAAAGAAAATATGAATACGACCTCAATCGCAGCCACAAAACGAATACAACCTCAATTGTACCCGCAAAGGAAGACTGGCCTCAATCACTCTACCCACAAGGAAAAATATGAATACGACCTCAATCGCACCCACAAAACGAATACACACTCAATTATACCCGCAAAGGAAGACTGACTTCGATCACTCTACCCACAAAGAAAATATGAATACGACCTCAATCGCACCCACAAAACGAATACAACCTCAATTGTACCCGCAAAGGAAGACTGACCTCAATCACTCTACCCACAAGGAAAAATATGAATACGACCTCAATCGCACCCACAAAAGGAATACACCCTCAATTGTACCCGCAAAGGAAGACTGACCTCGATCACTCTACCCACAAAGAAAATATGAATACGACCTCAATCGCACCCACAAAACGAATACAACCTGAATTGTACCCGCAAAGGAAGACTAACCTCAATCACTCTACCCACAAAGAATATATGAATACGACCTCAATCACACCCACAAAACGAAAACAACCTCAATTGTACCCGCAAAGGAAGACTGACCTCAATCACTCTACCCACAAATAAAATATGACTACGACCTCAATCGCACCTACAAAACGAATACAACCTCAATTGTCCCCGCAAAGGAAGACTGACCTCAATCACTCTACCCACAAAGAAAATATGAATACGACCTCAATCGCAGCCACAAAACGAATAAAACCTCAATTGTACCCGCAAAGGAAGACTGACCTCAATCAGTCTACCCACAAAGAAAATATGAATACGACCTCAATCGCACCCACAAAACGAATACAACCTCAATTGTACCCGCAAAGGAAGACTGACCTCGATCACTCTACCCACAAAGAAAATATGAATACGACCTCAATCGCACCCACAAAACGAATACAACCTCAATTGTACCCGTAAAGGAAGGCTGACCTCAATCACTCTACCCACAAAGAAAACATGAATACGACCTCAATCGCACCCACAAAACGAATACAACCTCAATTGTACCCGCAAAGGAAGACTGACCTCAATCACTCTACCCACAAGGAAAAATATGAATACGACCTCAATCGCACCCACAAAAGGAATACACCCTCAATTGTACCCGCAAAGGAAGACTGACCTCGATCACTCTACCCACAAAGAAAATATGAATACGACCTCAATCGCACCCACAAAACGAATACAACCTGAATTGTACCCGCAAAGGAAGACTAACCTCAATCACTCTACCCACAAAGAATATATGAATACGACCTCAATCACACCCACAAAACGAAAACAACCTCAATTGTACCCGCAAAGGAAGACTGACCTCAATCACTCTACCCGCAAATAAAATATGAATACGACCTCAATCGCACCCACAAAACGAATACAACCTCAATTGTACCCGCAAAGGAAGACTGGCCTCAATCACTCTACCCACAAAGAAAATATGAATACGACCTCAATCGCAGCCACAAAACGAATACAACCTCAATTGTACCCGCAAAGGAAGACTGGCCTCAATCACTCTACCCACAAGGAAAAATATGAATACGACCTCAATCGCACCCACAAAACGAATACACACTCAATTATACCCGCAAAGGAAGACTGACTTCGATCACTCTACCCACAAAGAAAATATGAATACGACCTCAATCGCACCCACAAAACGAATACAACCTCAATTGTACCCGCAAAGGAAGACTCACTTTGATCACTCTACCCACAAAGAAAATATGAATACGACCTCAATCGCACCCACAAAACGAATAAAACCTCAATTGTACCCGCAAAGGAAGACTGACCTCCATCAGTCTACCCACAAAGAAAATATGAATACGACCTCAATCGCACCCACAAAACGAATACAACCTCAATTGTACCCGCAAAGGAAGACTGACCTCGATCACTCTACCCACAAAGAAAATATGAATACGACCTCAATCGCACCCACAAAACGAATACAACCTGAATTGTACCCGCAAAGGAAGACTGACCTCAATCAGTCTACCCACAAAGAAAATATGAATGCGACCTCAATCGCACCCACAAAACGAATACAACCTCAATTGTACCCGCAAAGGAAGACTGACCTCAATCACTTTACCCACAAAGAAAACATGAATACGACCTCTATCGCACCCACAAAACGAATACAACCTCAATTGTACCCGCAAAGGAAGACTGACCTCAATCACTCTACCCACAAGGAAAAATATGAATACGACCTCAATCGCACCCATAAAAGGAATACACCCTCAATTGTACCCGCAAAGGAAGACTGACCTCGATCACTCTACCCACAAAGAAAATATGAATACGACCTCAATCGCACCCACAAAACGAATACAACCTGAATTGTACCCGCAAAGGAAGACTAACCTCAATCACTCTACCCACAAAGAATATATGAATACGACCTCAATCACACCCACAAAACGAAAACAACCTCAATTGTACCCGCAAAGGAAGACTGACCTCAATCACTTTACCCACAAAGAAAACATGAATACGACCTCAATCGCACCCACAAAACGAATACAACCTCAATTGTACCCGCAAAGGAAGACTGACCTCAATCACTCTACCCACAAGGAAAAATATGAATACGACCTCAATCGCACCCACAAAAGGAATACACCCTCAATTGTACCCGCAAAGGAAGACTGACCTCGATCACTCTACCCACAAAGAAAATATGAATACGACCTCAATCGCACCCACAAAACGAATACAACCTGAATTGTACCCGCAAAGGAAGACTAACCTCAATCACTCTACCCACAAAGAATATATGAATACGACCTCAATCACACCCACAAAACGAAAACAACCTCAATTGTACCCGCAAAGGAAGACTGACCTCAATCACTCTACCCGCAAATAAAATATGAATACGACCTCAATCGCACCCACAAAACGAATACAACCTCAATTGTACCCGCAAAGGAAGACTGGCCTCAATCACTCTACCCACAAAGAAAATATGAATACGACCTCAATCGCAGCCACAAAACGAATACAACCTCAATTGTACCCGCAAAGGAAGACTGGCCTCAATCACTCTACCCACAAGGAAAAATATGAATACGACCTCAATCGCACCCACAAAACGAATACACACTCAATTATACCCGCAAAGGAAGACTGACTTCGATCACTCTACCCACAAAGAAAATATGAATACGACCTCAATCGCACCCACAAAACGAATACAACCTCAATTGTACCCGCAAAGGAAGACTCACTTTGATCACTCTACCCACAAAGAAAATATGAATACGACCTCAATCGCACCCACAAAACGAATAAAACCTCAATTGTACCCGCAAAGGAAGACTGACCTCCATCAGTCTACCCACAAAGAAAATATGAATACGACCTCAATCGCACCCACAAAACGAATACAACCTCAATTGTACCCGCAAAGGAAGACTGACCTCGATCACTCTACCCACAAAGAAAATATGAATACGACCTCAATCGCACCCACAAAACGAATACAACCTGAATTGTACCCGCAAAGGAAGACTGACCTCAATCAGTCTACCCACAAAGAAAATATGAATGCGACCTCAATCGCACCCACAAAACGAATACAACCTCAATTGTACCCGCAAAGGAAGACTGACCTCAATCACTTTACCCACAAAGAAAACATGAATACGACCTCTATCGCACGCACAAAACGAATACAACCTCAATTGTACCCGCAAAGGAAGACTGACCTCAATCACTCTACCCACAAGGAAAAATATGAATACGACCTCAATCGCACCCATAAAAGGAATACACCCTCAATTGTACCCGCAAAGGAAGACTGACCTCGATCACTCTACCCACAAAGAAAATATGAATACGACCTCAATCGCACCCACAAAACGAATACAACCTGAATTGTACCCGCAAAGGAAGACTGACCTCAATCCGTCTACCCACAAAGAAAATATGAATGCGACCTCAATCGCACCCACAAAACGAATACAACCTCAATTTTACCCGCAAAGGAAGACTGACCTCAATCACCTTACCCACAAAGAAAATATGAATACGACCTCAATCGCACCCACAAAACGAATACAACCGCAATTGTACCCGCAAAGGAAGACTGACCTCAATCACTCTACCCACAAAGAAAACATGAATACGACCTCAATCACACCCACAAAACGAATACAACCTCAATTGTACCCGTAAAGGAAGACTAACCTCAATCACTCTACCCACAAAGAATATATGAATACGACCTCAATCACACCCACAAAACGAAAACAACCTCAATTGTACCCGCAAAGGAAGACTGACCTCAATCACTCTACCCACAAAGAAAATATGAATACGACCTCAATCGCACCGACAAAACGAATACAACCTCAATTGTACCCGCAAAGGAAGACTGACCTCAATCACTCTACCCACAAAGAAAATATGAATATGACCTCAATCGCAGCCACAAAACGAATACAACCTCAATTGTACCCATAAAGGAAGACTGGCCTCAATCACTCTACCCACAAGGAAAAATATGAATACGACCTCAATCGCACCCAGAAAACGAATACACACTCAATTATACCCGCAAAGGAAGACTGACTTCGATCACTCTACCCACAAAGAAAATATGAATACGACCTCAATCGCACCCACAAAACGAATACAACCTCAATTGTACCCGCAAAGGAAGACTGACTTTGATCACTCAACCCACAAAGAAAATATGAATAAGACCTCAATCGCACCCACAAAACGAATAAAACCTCAATTGTACCCGCAAAGGAAGACTGACCTCAATCAGTCTACTCACAAAGAAAATATGAATACGACCTCAATCGCACCCACAAAACGAATACAACCTCAATTGTACCCGCAAAGGAAGACTGACCTCGATCACTCTACCCACAAAGAAAATATGAATACGACCTCAATCGCACCCACAAAACGAATACAACCTCAATTGTACCCGTAAAGGAAGACTGACCTCAATCACTCTACCCACAAAGAAAACATGAATACGACCTCAATCGCACCCACAAAACGAATACAACCTCAATTGTACCCGCAAAGGAAGACTGACCTCAATCACTCTACCCACAAGGAAAAATATGAATACGACCTCAATCGCACCCACAAAATGAATACACCCTCAATTGTACCCGCAAAGGAAGACTGACCTCGATCACTCTACCCACAAAGAAAATATGAATACGACCTCAATCGCACCCACAAAACGAATACAACCTGAATTGTACCCGCAAAGGAAGACTGACCTCAATCAGTCTACCCACAAAGAAAATATGAATGCGACCTCAATCGCACCCACAAAACGAATACAACCTCAATTGTACCCGCAAAGGAAGACTGACCTCAATCACTTTACCCACAAAGAAAATATGAATACGACCTCAATCGCACCCACAAAACGAATACAACCGCAATTGTACCCGCAAAGGAAGACTGACCTCAATCACTCTACCCACAAAGAATATATGAATACGACCTCAATCACACCCACAAAACGAATACAACCTCAATTGTACCCGTAAAGGAAGACTAACCTCAATCACTCTACCCACAAAGGATATATGAATACGACCTCAATCACACCCACAAAACAAAAACAACCTCAATTGTACCCGCAAAGGAAGACTGACCTCAATCACTCTACCCACAAAGAAAATATGAATACGACCTCAATCGCACCCACAAAACGAATACAACCTCAATTGTACCCGCAATGGAAGACTGACCTCAATCACTCTACCCACAAAGAAAATATGAATACGACCTCAATCGCAGCCACAAAACGAATACAACCTCAATTGTACCCGCAAAGGAAGACTGGCCTCAATCACTCTACCCACAAGGAAAAATATGAATACGACCTCAATCGCAGCCACAAAACGAATACACACTCAATTATACCCGCAAAGGAAGACTGACTTCGATCACTCTACCCACAAAGAAAATATGAATACGACCTCAATCGCACCCACAAAAGGAATACAACCTCAATTGTACCCGCAAAGGAAGACTGACTTTGATCACTCTACCCACAAAGAAAATATGAATACGACCTCAATCGCACCCACAAAACGAATAAAACCTCAATTGTACCCGCAAAGGAAGACTGACCTCAATCAGTCTACCCATAAAGAAAATATGAATACGACCTCAATCGCACCCACAAAACGAATACAACCTCAATTGTACCCGCAAAGGAAGACTGACCTCAATCAGTCTACCCACAAAGAAAACATGAATACGACCTCAATCACACCCACAAAACGAATACAACCTCAATTGTACCCGTAAAGGAACACTAACCTCAATCACTCTACCCACAAAGAATATATGAATACGACCTCAATCACACCCACAAAACGAAAACAACCTCAATTGTACCCGCAAAGGAAGACTGACCTCAATCGCTCTACCCACAAAGAAAATATGAATACGACCTCAATCGCACCCACAAAACGAATACAACCTCAATTGTACCCGCAAAGGAAGACTGACCTCGATCACTCTACCCACAAAGAAAATATGAATACGACCTCAATCGCACCCACAAAACGAATATAACCTCAATTGTACCCGTAAAGGAAGACTGACCTCAATCACTCTACCCACAAAGAAAACATGAATACGACCTCAATCGCACCCACAAAACGAATACAACCTCAATTGTACCCGCAAAGGAAGACTGACCTCAATCACTCTACCCACAAGGAAAAATATGAATACGACCTCAATCGCACCCACAAAAGGAATACACCCTCAATTGTACCCGCAAAGGAAGACTGACCTCGATCACTCTACCCACAAAGAAAATATGAATACGACCTCAATCGCACCCACAAAACGAATACAACCTGAATTGTACCCGCAAAGGAAGACTAACCTCAATCACTCTACCCACAAAGAATATATGAATACGACCTCAATCACACCCACAAAACGAAAACAACCTCAATTGTACCCGCAAAGGAAGACTGACCTCAATCGCTCTACCCACAAAGAAAATATGAATACGACCTCAATCGCACCCACAAAACGAATACAACCTCAATTGTACCCGCAAAGGAAGACTGACCTCGATCACTCTACCCACAAAGAAAATATGAATACGACCTCAATCGCACCCACAAAACGAATATAACCTCAATTGTACCCGTAAAGGAAGACTGACCTCAATCACTCTACCCACAAAGAAAACATGAATACGACCTCAATCGCACCCACAAAACGAATACAACCTCAATTGTACCCGCAAAGGAAGACTGACCTCAATCACTCTACCCACAAGGAAAAATATGAATACGACCTCAATCGCACCCACAAAAGGAATACACCCTCAATTGTACCCGCAAAGGAAGACTGACCTCGATCACTCTACCCACAAAGAAAATATGAATACGACCTCAATCGCACCCACAAAACGAATACAACCTGAATTGTACCCGCAAAGGAAGACTAACCTCAATCACTCTACCCACAAAGAATATATGAATACGACCTCAATCGCACCCACAAAACGAAAACAACCTCAATTGTACCCGCAAAGGAAGACTGACCTCAATCACTCTACCCACAAATAAAATATGAATACGACCACAATCGCACCCACAAAACGAATACAACCTCAATTGTACCCTCAAAGGAAGACTGGCCTCAATCACTCTACCCACAAAGAAAATATGAATACGACCTCAATCGCAGCCACAAAACGAATACAACCTCAATTGTACCCGTAAAGGAAGACTGGCCTCAATCACTCTACCCATAAGGAAAAATATGAATACGACCTCAATCGCACCCACAAAACGAATACACACTCAATTATACCCGCAAAGGAAGACTGACTTCGATCACTCTACCCACAAAGAAAATATGAATACGACCTCAATCGCACCCACAAAATGAATACAACCTCAATTGTACCCGCAAAGGAAGACTCACTTTGATCACTCTACCCACAAAGAAAATATGAATACGACCTCAATCGCACCCACAAAACGAATAAAACCTCAATTGTACCCGCAAAGGAAGACTGACCTCAATCAGTCTACCCACAAAGAAAATATGAATCCGACCTCAATCGCACCCACAAAACGAATACAACCTCAATTGTACCCGCAAAGGAAGACTGACCTCGATCACTCTACCCACAAAGAAAATATGAATACGACCTCAATCGCACCCACAAAACGAATACAACCTCAATTGTACCCGTAAAGGAAGGCTGACCTCAATCACTCTACCCACAAAGAAAACATGAATACGACCTCAATCGCACCCACAAAACGAATACAACCTCAATTGTACCCGCAAAGGAAGACTGACCTCAATCACTCTACCCACAAGGAAAAATATGAATACGACCTCAATCGCACCCACAAAAGGAATACACCCTCAATTGTACCCGCAAAGGAAGACTGACCTCGATCACTCTACCCACAAAGAAAATATGAATACGACCTCAATCGCACCCACAAAACGAATATAACCTCAATTGTACCCGTAAAGGAAGACTGACCTCAATCACTCTACCCACAAAGAAAACATGAATACGACCTCAATCGCACCCACAAAACGAATACAACCTCAATTGTACCCGCAAAGGAAGACTGACCTCAATCACTCTACCCACATGGAAAAATATGAATACGACCTCAATCGCACCCACAAAAGGAATACACCCTCAATTGTACCCGCAAAGGAAGACTGACCTCGATCACTCTACCCACAAAGAAAATATGAATACGACCTCAACCGCACCCACAAAACGAATACAACCTGAATTGTACCCGCAAAGGAAGACTAACCTCAATCACTCTACCCACAAAGAATATATGAATACGACCTCAATCACACCCACAAAACGAAAACAACCTCAATTGTACCCGCAAAGGAAGACTGACCTCAATCACTCTACCCACAAATAAAATATGAATACGACCTCAAACGCACCCACAAAACGAATACAACCTCAATCGTACCCGCAAAGGAAGACTGGCCTCAATCACTCTACCCACAAAGAAAATATGAATACGACCTCAATCGCAGCCACAAAACGAATACAACCTCAATTGTACCCGCAAAGGAAGACTGGCCTCAATCACTCTACCCACAAGGAAAAATATGAATACGACCTCAATCGCACCCACAAAACGAATACACACTCAATTATACCCGCAAAGGAAGACTGACTTCGATCACTCTACCCACAAACAAAATATGAATACGACCTCAATCGCACCCACAAAACGAATACAACCTCAATTGTACCCGCAAAGGAAGACTCACTTTGATCAATCTACCCATAAAGAAAATATGAATACGACCTCAATCGCACCCACAAAACGAATAAAACCTCAATTGTACCCGCAAAGGAAGACTGACCTCAATCAGTCTACCCACAAAGAAAATATGAATACGACCTCAATCGCACCCACAAAACGAATACAACCTCAATTGTACCCGCAAAGGAAGACTGACCTCGATCACTCTACCCACAAAGAAAATATGAATACGACCTCAATCGCACCCACAAAACGAATACAACCTCAATTGTACCCGTAAAGGAAGGCTGACCTCAATCACTCTACCCACAAAGAAAACATGAATACGACCTCAATCGCACCCACAAAACGAATACAACCTCAATTGTACCCGCAAAGGAAGACTGACCTCAATCACTCTACCCACAAGGAAAAATATGAATACGACCTCAATCGCACCCACAAAAGGAATACACCCTCAATTGTACCCGCAAAGGAAGACTGACCTCGATCACTCTGTAATACCCCAAAATTTGCTCTCCCTCTTTGTCATCATAGCATGGCATTATCATTTATCATATCATATCCACCTCATTAACATTACATTACATTTAACATAGAAAAATGAAGCATAGCATTCTTCTTACCACCAGGGCATGGATCAGGTGGAAGGTGGTCAATCAAGGGATCATTCAAAGCACAAAAAGGTCAATCAAGTTTCCTCAAGGCAAGCCAAGAGGCCTTTCATGTCTCATACTATCTCAATGGAATATCCACAACCTCAAGAATGAGAGATCCAATGGGAGATTGAAGCACTACATCTTTCACTATGCAAGAGGTTCAAAAACTGAAGGAAAACCCTCAAAAGAGATAGCTCATTGATCCAAAGTCATCCTCAAATGGTATATCTCATCATCCTTTAAGAAGGTACACAACATACTCTGAGGAATTTGAAATTGAAGACTGCACATTTTTCTCCTAGGAGGGGGGCACCAAAACTAGGGTTTCCCATTAAATCAGGGAATCTTTGATTTTTTGGACAAAGCTTGATGTCATGGTATTCTACATGTTCTTAAGTGTATGTGTATGGAAAATTGCCTCTCAATTGGTTTTGGAAGTGTTTCAATTGGAAGCAAGATCAGAAATCAGGAAAATTGGGGCCAAGTCAAATAATCAGAGGAAAAAGTCAACTCTTGACTTTTTGAGCCCAAAATCATGAAATTCATGTTACATATGTCCAATGTACAAAATTTGGTCAAGAAACTCCAAAGGAATCATGAAAAAATCAAGAGGTGGAAAGTTGCCATTTTTGGAAGATGAAGGGTTACTAAAAATAGCAAGTTTTGGCCATTTTGCATCAGAGTTTGAACCAAGGCCATTTAAAATTGAAGCACCAAATGAAAATTCCACCAGGCCACAACAAAAGGTCTTGTTTTAAGCTTCACATCCATATGTGGAACATCTCCATTGGATAAAAATTGAGTGAGATATGATTGATCAAAGTTTGAGCAAAGTAAGTCCAAAACTAGGTCATGACCAAGATTTTCAGGGCACGCGCGCAGTCATTTTCTCAAACACTTGGTGGGCCAAATGTATTGATGAATTACTCATGATTAGAGGCTTCAAATGGAAAAGCTTTCAACATCAAAGTTGTTCCTCTATGTGAGATCTTCAAAGTTGGTGTTTATCAATCTTTCATCTGATCAAAGGTTAAGGAGTTATGATGGCTCAAAGAATGGTCATTGCAACTGAAATTTGACCAGGTCACAACCAGGTCATGCCACAAGTCTGCGCACTCATGTACCAGTCTCTTTTTCCATCTGTTTGTGGTCATTTTTAGGCATGTTAGAGACCTCATTTCACTTCAATTTTCAAACCAACATTGTTCTTCAATATCTCCTCTTTCAATTGACTCCAAAAGCATACCAAACCATTCATTGAATAAGGAGAAAAACTTCAACAAACTACCCTATGTTGGCACTGGTACATTGACAATTCAGTTCATAATTTGGTTCACTCACACACCAAACACTTCTTCACTTCAATTTCCTCTTTTGACCAAGCATACACTACTTACACTGAGCACAGTGGCACGTGCATTGCATGAGAATAGAAGGGGCAAAACTTGCTTAGCAAGTTTTTGATGAACAAGCTTCTATTTCACAAACCGTGCCATTTATTTTTCCCACACCATAGCATGTCATGAGCCCTCTTCACCATAGCACTGCTCTCCCTAACTAACTTGACTCAGTTAGTTAGGGATGACTCAGTTAACCAACTTGACTCACCCTAACTCAACTCATTTAACCGTGGTTAGTTCACCTTATAAATAAAAATCACACACTCTAACTTCATTTTCTAACTTCATTTCCACACATTCACTTCAGAAACACTTTCTTCTTCTCTCTCGATTCCATCATTGCCACTGATTCTTGAGCTCTACCTTGTTCATTCCACTTCAACAATCTCTCTGACTCTCTCAAGTTCTCCACAGTGATACTTGTTTGGAGCTTGGTTTCAACCTCTTCTCCATTAAATCATCATCAAGTTCTACATCCCAGCCTTTATTTGGCCAAGTGAAGATTGTAGAAGAGACAAGACCTCTGGTTTTCTGAAGAACACTTCAAGGTTTCAAAACTTCAGGTACGAATCTCCACCATTATCGACCTAATGTGAAGTTGTTTTCAGGTTCTTGAAGCTTCTTATAAGCTCAAGAACTTGCCTGGCTAGTTGATAAGCCTTTAGAGGCATAGACCAAATGTTAGGGCAAATTGTTTTGGCTCGGTTTGTGTTATGCGTGCATGATCTATGAAAACTGATTGCATATTCATGATGTGTGTGAGCTCGGCTTCATTTTGGTATTTCATTTTTGGATTTCTGGAGAAATTAAGGTTGCAGACGGTGGTGGTTTGGTCGGAGAAGGTGACCGGAGATCACCTCCGGCCGGTGACTGTTAGAGCTAGGGTTTATGCATGTTATAATCTCATCCGTCCGTTTTTCATGATCGTGTGGTCCAAAAGGTGCCAACGCATTAAAATCCATGTGCGTGTCACGTGTGTTATTTCTGATTTCATTTAAGCATGGTGTGGCATGGTACATGATAGTAACGGTGTTCATGCGTGCGCGTGCGTTGATTTGGCATACTTTGACTTTGGCTTGACTGAGACCTCATCCAATGGTTATTAATGAGTCAATTTTGTTGACTGAGTGTGCATGGTTATTGGTGTGGATTGCGCAGAATTGGACTTAAGACATTTTGATATTCACACCTCCTCTTTTTAAAGCCCAATAATGTTGAACTGAAATTTACTATGTCTGCACCCCACACTTGCTTTTCATTTCATTTTAATTTTTCTATTTTTCTACACGTTTTCTTTTTAATTTTTAAAAATACTAAATAGCATCATAAAATTCCACAAAAATTCATGAGTCTTCTTAAAACATTTAGAAAATTTTTGGTGATTTTATTTTCTGATTTTATGACCTTTTTACCCCTGCTCCATAATTTTCTTTGAATTTCTTTGGTGTGCATTCTTAATGTGGTACATGATATTGTTTAATTTTGTTCTTGATCATTAAAAATTGTTTTGATGCTCTTCTTTTTGAATTGAGTCATTAGCATCTTGAGGTATGTTAAGTGATTTTTTATTTGATTTTTTAGGTCATTTTATGGCATGTTTGGTGTTCACTTTTGTGCTACTTTGTATGATATGTCTATTTGACCTAAGTGCATTGTTTGACATCATTTTGCCTTGGTTCCTTGCATGCTACTTTGATATGTGATTCATCTCTGATTAGTGAACTTCAATACCATGTTTTCATAATTTTCATGAGGCCATCTAATTTTTGTTTAATGCATTACCTTTGAAGCATAATAACATGTCATATCATCCCAATATTGGTGCATGTTTACATGACTTCTTTTGTACATAATGGCATGATCATTTGCATATTTGGTGAACCATTCACTTGACATTATAGGTCATTGGTACATATTATATGTCATTCTTGCATGTTGACTTTCATTTAAACCTTGTGCACCTTTAACATGTTGTGTTTGCACTTTCCTTTGTTTGGAACTTCCATTTCAATTCTACTTCTTCTATCACTTCTTAAATGTCTTGATGTGCTTCATGAATACTTGTGAGAGGTTTGTGAATCATGTTTCATTTCATTTCAATTCTGATCCGTGGATTACATGTTCCATTTATGCACATTTTCTTCTTTTTCCTTTGATCTTTCATTCTCCCCTTTCTTATGATATCATGTTCTAATGCCATGGATGATGTTTGTTGCCTATCCACTTGGACTTGCATGATAATAATAATTTGTTTTCCATATGATGTACATTCTGGTTGTGGTTCTAGGATTTAATTTCTCATTTAATTCTTTTGAGTTTTATGATGCATTACTTGTTCTTTTACTTCTTATACTTCTTATACATGTTTACTAACCATGTAGGGGCTTTGGTAAGTTGCAATTGAGTGTGGATAAGGAATCCACATTCAAATTTCTTTCCTTTCATCTCTTTTACAATTCCATTTTATGTTTTGTTAAGCACTTATGTGCTTTCTTTTAGTAACTCATCACTTCCCTTTTTTTGAATTACAATTCATCTTCTACTTTAGAAGTGAATTGTTTAATTCATTCTTTCTTTAGACTTTAGGTTGAAACCTCACAAACCATTAGGATCACTCCCTTTAATCTTCAATTAGGATTGAGTCTTAGTCCACATAGGTTTTACCTTTTCTTCTCCCTTGAGTCTTTCATCTTCTCATCTCAAAGAAAATCCAAAAACATCCAATAAAGGTAAGCATTTATTGCATTTAGGCCTTTCATATAAAGAAAAGATTATAAAGGGGTTTTCTCTTATAATCTTAGAATGTATAGCACTATAGCCCATCTTGGGTCAATGTGTTAAACATTCGATCTTGTATGAGGGACTTAAATGCAATACTTGTTGGAGGTAAATAAAAAACACTTCTTCATTTCTTAATCAACAAAAACACTTAATAAACACAAGTATGCTAGTGCGTTTGAACCTTGACAATTGGAACTAAGTGTGGGGGTCTTCTTCACTCTTAGTGTGCTTTCTTACCCATTCCATCTTGGAATGTGAGAATGTACACATTCCAATGATTAAGATTCAGATACACTATCATATGCAAACAAATGAAAAAACTCTTAAAAGACAAAAACAAACAATTACGTCTTTCCTTCGGGAATTCTTTTCTCATCTCATTCATTCTCAACGCACGAACGCGCTCCTACTCGTTCTCTTGCAAGATGGTTATGCACTCGGACCAGCGAGCCTGCAACACCTGAGCTAGAACGTTAGCCGTTCCTTAAAAAACACAAACAATTCATCCCTAGTGAGGGGAACTACGTCGCTCTGATTCTCATGTTCCTGATGAGATACGTAGGCAGTGGGGTAGGGCCCATGCGAGCACTTCTTTTATTTTCCCTACATTTGTTTCTTGTTCCTTTTCCATTCTTTCTCCTTTCTTTCTTTCAGTTCCTTTTTTCCAGCATTCTTTTCTTACACCCTTTGATTGAAGCAGCAAGCGTGGATCCCATCGGGTACGATGGACGCGAGGGGGTGCTAATACCTTCCTCTCGCGTAACCGACTCCCTTACCCTTTCTCTTGGTCGCAAGACCATGCTCTTTCCCTTCCCCTCAGGTTTATACGGTGTTTCCTTTCCCTCTCTTGGGATAAATACACATTGCTGGCGACTCTGTTTGGTGCCACTTTCGCGTTTGTACTAGGATGAAAATCCCGGGAGCGACAGCTGGCGACTCTGCTGGGGAAAGATTGACCTATTGCTGGTCCATCCTAAGCGAGTCAATCCTAGCGCTTGTTTGTCTTTTTCATTGGGTGTTTACTGTTGTGCTATATGTTTCTGTTTATTTATTTTACTGTATTTACTGCATTTTAGCATTACATATGATATATTATACTGTGTTGCACTTTTTGTCTGTTTGGCGGGATGGGATTTCTAAGAGATAAGCCCATTACACAGGCTTGAGTATACACTTAGAATTAGAGTGGAGAGTAGTGGGATCTACGTGCCGTTTGGAGTGCGTTGGGTGTTCACGAAATTCACAGCTAGACGAGGCTATCTTGGGACACGTCGTGGCATGCGCATCTTGCGTATTCCAGGATGTAGATCTAGAGAGCTGTCGACTCTAGTGACCGATCATGAGGACCTTAGTGGAAACATCCCTCTTTAGCGGTGACAGTGGCAGACCACATTCCGTGGCAAACCCATTCGCACCCGAGGGCCCACTTTGGAACTTGCATAGGATGACTTTTATTTTCTAAGGGGAGTCAGTGGACGACCTCTTTGATTGGCATAGCATTGTATCCTACGGGCTGAATGTGCTATTGCTTCTCAAACCTCCGAAGCTGACAAGCCTTATTTTTTCTAAGAACCACATGTGAGTATGGGCGGGATGTTTACAGGTTTGCAGGAAACCCAGCCTCCTACCTACCTTACTTGTGATTCTATGATGGTTTCAGACATTGTATCCTATGACAGTGATTTGAGTGTTCATCTCAGATATTGCCAGATTCGATACAGAGACACAGTGCACACAGTTCAATACAGACACAGACACTTGATTACCTGATCACATGCCCTTTTGCATTGCATTATCATATCATAACAGTTATGTTTGTCATTTTCAGGTGCATAATACATTTTTGATTCCAAACCATGGGTTCAACAGAGATCGTTGCCGAGAGAAAGAACAATGTGTCTTACAAGTTTCCAGATCCTGTTTTGGATTCATTGCTCAAAGTTATAGATATGGCTGGTCCGGGTATTCTTGATAGGTTTCAGAAGAGCTACGGGAATTTGGTTGGGATGGTCCGTACAATCACCAAGTATGAACATGATGCTTTACACACTCTGCTGCAGTTCTACGAGCCTTCGTTGAGATGCTTTCTTTTTCCAGATTACATTTTGATGCCAACACTGGAAGAATTCTCATTTATTTTGGGAATTCCGATCACGCCGGCAATACCATTCTTCTCTGGTAGTTCTCCCAGCGTAAAAGAAATTGCTGCTGCGTTACAAATGGATCAGACAGTGGTAAAGAGTGGTGTGAGCAGTAAAAATGGAGTTAGCGGATTTCATTTAGAATTTCTGTCTGGACAAGCCCAAGAGGCTGCAAGTGCTAAAAATTGGACGGTTTACAATTCCATTCTGGCTCTCTGCATATATGGACTAGTTTTCTTTCCCAATCAGCAAGACTTTGTGGATATGCAAGCAATGAGAGTTTTCGTCCTTAAAAATCCAGTCCCTACTTTGTTAGGAGATTTTTATCATTCCGTGCATTACAAGAATGAGAAAAGGAGGGGAGGATCTGTTAGTTGTTGTACTCCACTGCTGAGTCATTGGTTTTTCAAACATTTGCCTCAGACAGGTGCCTTTGTGGAAACCAAAGATGTGGCGAAATGGTCTAAACGATTGATGGGTTTAACTGCTGATAACATTGTATGGTTTGACCACCGGTTATTGAGAATAGAGCTTGTCACAAGATGCGGAAGTTTTCCAAATGTGCCTTTGATTGGCAGAAAAGGAGGGATCAATTATAATCCAGTTTTGGCCATCCGACAGTTTGGGTATGCTTCCAGGGATCCTCCTACAGAGCAAGATGTGGAAGAATCTTTATTCTTTACAGGAACTAAAGATGCGAAGGTGGTAGAAGTAGTGAATGCTTGGAAAGATAAGCACAAAATTGGAAAAGCAGTTTTTGGAAAAGGAGATTGTAGATCTTATCCTGAATATGACAGGTGGATTGAGACGAAAGTAAAGGAATTGCTTTTACCCTTTTCAAGGGGACCTCTTTTATGTTCAGTACAGCCAGAACAACCCACTATGGTGGCTATTGAAGAATGTGAGAAGTGGAAGAAAATGGTCAGAGAGTTGCAGATAGAGAATTCTGGAATGAGCAGATGTCTTCAGAAATCTCTAGCTGACAACAAAGAGTTGGAAAAGAGAGCATTGAAAGCGGAAAAAACCTTGGCTGACAAAGAGGAAGATTTTGATGACAGAGCTCGGTACTTTCGGAAACTTACTTTGGGAGCAGATGACGCTAGTCAGGCTCACAAGATTACAAAACAGGCTTTAGCCCGAAGCAAGGATTCATTAGCTCAACTTCGTCAAGCTTGGGATGAAGTCAGAATTGAAAATGCCGAGTTAAAGGATCAGTCGAAGACTAAAGACGAGGAGCTTAAAAAGGCACATGAGCAGAGGAGAAAGTATCGGGAAAGTCTCGGTAAAAGTCAAGAACAGTTAGAAGAAGCTAGAAGCCAGCTGAAGAATACCAAGAAAGAGCCTGAAGAAGCCATGATAGAAAGAGAGATACTCAAGACGCAAGCTGGCGTAAAGAGACACAAAGGAGTGCATGATGACGAAGCTCTTATGCTGCATATGGGTTCTTTAACTGAAGCTCTTGAGAAAAGGGATGTCTTGATCAAAGAAATGATTGAAAAGCCGAATCACCAGCGTACCCGTATACTTTTTGAGGAGATCAAATACTCAAGTGACAGGCTGAAGGATGTGGAATTTTCAGATTGATGTTCTTTTCCTTATATTTTGTTATTAATGGTTACCATCAGGCTTGTTGATGGATCCATTTTTCCTTGTATTGCATTTGCGGTTGAACCTTTCTTAAATGTACTTGAATACTTCGTTGAATGAGTATGAGCAGTTTTATTCAGAATTATTCCTTATCAGATAGTTTCACACAAGCACATGACCACTACACGTCTCTTTATATCACGATTTCTGGTCTTCAGATTTCTGTGGTTTGGATTGGAATCAGGGTATAAAAGCACCTAGGAAATGACAAACATGGCACTGCATGGCATTGCATATCATTTTGCATTTTTGTTACTTGCTTTTCAGGTACTCGTTGCAGGGTCTCTAACCTTTATTTGGTTTCAGGCAGTATAGCGGAGAATCATATTCACCGATATTCGACGCGAAGAAATCAAGTAAGAATCATGGATCAAGTGCAAAGTGATTTGGCTGAAATGAGGGCGCGTATGGACCAGTTCATGACCCTCATGACTGGCATGGCGCAAAATCAGGAGAGATTGAGGCTTCTGGTCGAGCGTCCAGACAATGGGCCCGAAGGTGATCAGCATGACAATTCACAGGGACATGGCATTCCTCCTCCCGGTGGTAACCCTCCTCCTGGTGGTAATAATCGGGGTAATGGAAATGGTAGGCATGCTGGTGTTACTCTTGAAGATACCCTGGAAGACCAATTTACTCTGCTGGATGCTGATGTGGCTAATCAAGGTGATCGAAGGTATGATGAGTTAGCAGAAAAGATCAGGGCCATAGAATGCAAAAACTCTATGGGTATTGATGTTACTAGCTTGGGGCTGGTCCCAGGAGTCAGAATTCCCCCTAAATTCAAACCTCCTACTTTTGATAAGTATCACGGCAATGCGTGTCCCCAAACGCATCTTCAAGCTTACTTTGGGAAGATTTCAGCCCATACGGATGACGAGAAGCTATGGATGCACTATTTTTAGGACAGTCTGGCTGGGGCGTCCTTGACCTGGTATATGAAGTTGAATAGAGCTGCTGTGAAGAGTTGGAAAGATCTGGCAGAAGCGTTTCTGAAGCAATACCAGTATAATATTGACATGGCGCCCAACCGCACTCAATTGCAGGGGTTGTCACAAAATGCCAAGGAGAGTTTCAAAGAATATGCACAGAGGTGGAGGGAAATGGCTGCCCAGGTTCAACCTCCCTTGTCAGACAGAGAAATGGCGGATATGTTTATGGGCACCTTGCAAGGGGCCTATCTTGATAGATTAGCTGCGTGTCCGTCAACTGGATTTGCTGATATTGTGATTGCGGGAGAAAGAATAGAAAGTCTATTAAAGCTTGGGAAGATCCAAGATGTGAGTGGAGCTGGCTCTTCGGGGACGAAGAAACCGTTTGCTAGTAACCAGAAAAGAAGAAAAGGTGATACGAATGTTGTGTTTAGAGGACGAGGCAGAGGGCGTTCTCAAGCTTATTATCAGGTAGATGCTGTAACAATCCCCACACCGTCTGTTCAGAAACAACAACCCCAACAACAAGTTCAACAGCAACAACCTTTTTTCCAGCAAAGGTCTAGGCAGAGGGATCGTAAGATGGATCCTCTCCCTATGACTTATGCCGCGCTGTTGCCCCGGCTACTCGAGTTAAAGTTGGTAGAACTCCGTACTATGAAAGCTCCGGTTGCTGGAAACCTGCCACCTAACTTCGATGCTAATGCTCGTTGTGAGTTCCACTCAGGTGCTCAGGGGCACTCCATTGAAAAATGCTGGGCTTTCCATCATAAAGTACAAGATTTGATTGATGCTAAAGCCATCAATTTCTCTCCCGCTCCTAATATTACTCAGCATCCCATGCCTGATCATAGTGCAGCAAATGTGTACGCTATTGAAGATGGGAGGAGATTGAATTTGGTGTTAGACGTTCATCAAGTGAAAACTTCTTTGTTGGTTGTAAAAGATCGTTTATTGAAGGTACAGGTGTTCCTGGGCTGTAATCAGGATTGTTCCGAGTGTATGAATCAGGAGAATGGCTGTAATAAGTTGAAGGTGGGTTTACAGAATCTGATCGATGAAGGATGTCTACAGTTCGACAGAGTCGTGAAAGACACTGATGAGATATCAACCGTGACCATCTATTACACTCCCGCTGAGATTCAAATGCCGGTCAATGCAGTTCCCGTGGCGAGTGTTGCGCCAGAAAGACCCAGTCCTGTCACTATCACGGTGCCAGGACCAATTCCGTTCACGTCTACGAAGGCTATCCCATGGCACTATGGGGCAGATGTATATTACGAAGGTAAAAAGCAGGAAGTTGAGTCGTCAGTCAGCCCAAATATTGATAACGTAGGGGGTGTAGGGGGCTTTACAAGGAGTGGAAGGTTGTTCGCTTCCCAAACCTTGAGAAGTGATAAAGAGGCAGAAGCCGCAGCAAAGGCTAAAGGTAAACAGGTGGTTGAAAATGCGCCTACACCTGAAGCAGAGACAAAGATTACTTTTGATAAGGAAATGGAGGAATTTATGAAGATAATCAAGAAAAGCGATTATAAGATTGTGGACCAACTGAATCAGACCCCTTCAAAGATTTCAATCTTGTCACTATTGATGTGCTCTGATGCGCATCGGCAGGCGTTGTTGAAAGTGTTGAAGAGTGCATACGTGCCACAAGAAATTACTGTTAATCAGCTCGAGGGCGTAATCTCCAATGTTAATGTTAGCCATGGCTTGGGCTTTACAAGTAAAGATTTGACTGTTGAAGGAAGAAACCATAATAAGGCTTTGCATATCACGATGGAGTGTAAGGGCGCAGTGTTATCTCATGTACTGGTAGACACTGGTTCATCACTCAATGTCTTGCCCAAGAAGGCATTAATGAAGCTGGAAGTTGATGGGTTGATCTTAAGGCCTAGTGAATTGGTGGTCAGAGCATTCGATGGAACTAGACGATCTGTGTTTGGTGAGGTGGAATTTCCCGTACAAATTGGACCACAGGTATTCAAATCCACGTTCCATGTAATGGACATACAACCTGCATATAGCTGCCTATTGGGGCGCCCTTGGATTCACGGAGCCGGGGCTGTTACTTCTACTCTACATCAAAAGCTAAAGTATGAGTTTGAAGGGCAGGTTGTGACGGTGTGTGGGGAAGAAGACATCTTTGTGAGTCACTTGTCCACGTTCAAGTACATTGAAATGGATGGGGAAATTCATGAGATGCTGTGCCAATCATTTGAAGCAGTCAATATTGACGATGCACCTGAGTCTTCTTCTGTACCAGTTGGGGCCGGTACCTCCATTTCATCTTACAAACAAGCTGTCGAAGTCGTCAGGGCAGGCAACGCCCAAGGTTGGGGCAGGTTGATAGAGACCCCACTGAAGGAAGACAAATTTGGTATTGGTTATCATCCCTCTACAACTTCAGATGCGGGGAGCAGGGGACCCATTACTTTCAATAGTGGGGGAATTATCTACACGGACCAGTCTTGTGCAGCCACAGAGGATAGTGTTGACAGTAATTGTGACCTGGACAACTGGGTACGCCCTCATGCTCCGGGACAACAAGTGCAAAACTGGTCCGTTGAAGAAGTCATTCGGGTTACTCTTCAGACAGAGTAATTTTTCTTTGTTTTTTTTCTAACCATAATGCATGTCAAAATCTTGCGCTCTGCCCAAGGCGTATAGATTCATTTGTAGGGCCACCCTGGTTGCATTTGCAATTTTTAATCATTAATAAAGGACGTTTTACAATCAAATTTTGTTCTCTGTCTTTCAGTTTTATTTTTGCACAAAAAATAAAATGGCAATGTTTCATTTTCTTTTGTTTTGCTTAAAAATAAATTCTAAAATAAGGCATGAACCCGTTCATGCAGACTTGATCCTCTGGATACCACTGATAACGATTTTGATATGGCTATGTATGACTTTGACAATCCGATTTATCAAGCCGAAGAAGGGGATGAGAAAGATTGTGAACTTTCTGAAGAACTGGCCAGATTGTTGAAACAAGAGGAAAGGGTCATCCAGCCTCATCAGGAGACTGTAGAAATCATCAATATTGGTACCAAGGACGCCAAGAAAGAGATCAGGATCGGTGCCAGCTTGCAAGCAGATGTGAAGCGAACTTTGACAGAAATGTTGCGCGAGTATGTTGACATCTTCGCCTGGTCGTATCAAGACATGCTGGGGTTGGATACGGATATTGTCGTGCACAGGCTGCCATTAAGAGAAGAATGCCCGCCAGTCAAGCAGAAACTTCGTCGGACTCACCCCGACATGGCTTTAAAGATCAAGGAGGAAGTCCAGAAGCAGTGGGATGCTGGTTTTCTTGCTGTGACAAAATATCCTTCGTGGGTAGCCAATATCGTGCCAGTACCGAAGAAAGACGGAAAAGTGAGAATGTGTGTGGATTATCGAGATCTTAATAAAGCTAGCCCGAAAGATGATTTTCCACTACCTCATATTGATGTGCTGGTCGATAATACAGCTCAGTTTTCAGTGTTCTCCTTTATGGACGGGTTCTCCGGGTACAACCAGATCAAGATGGCACCTGAAGATATGGAGAAGACCACGTTCATTACTCCGTGGGGTACATATTGTTATAAAGTAATGCCTTTTGGGTTGAAAAACGCAGGGGCAACGTACCAGCGGGCAATGGTGACATTGTTTCATGACTTGATTCATAAGGAGATCGAATGTTATGTAGATGATATGATTGCCAAGTCGAGAACAGAAGAGGAACACCTGGTTAACCTGAAAAAGCTGTTTGAAAGGTTGAGAAAGTTTCGTCTGAGATTAAATCCAAACAAGTGCACGTTTGGGGTGCGTTCTGGAAAGTTACTGGGTTTCATTGTGAGCGAAAGAGGAATCGAGGTTGATCCTGCCAAGGTGAAAGCAATACAAGAAATGCCTGAACCAAGAACAGAAAAAGAGGTTCGTGGTTTCTTGGGTAGATTGAACTACATTGCAAGGTTTATATCTCACCTAACAGCCACGTGTGAACCAATATTTAAATTGTTAAGGAAAGATCAAACGGTCAGGTGGAATGACGATTGCCAATTGGCATTCGATAAGATAAAAGAATATTTGCAGGAACCTCCGATTCTAATGCCTCCAGTGGAAGGGAGACCGCTGATAATGTATCTGACAGTGCTTGAAGGTTCCATGGGTTGTGTTCTCGGACAACATGACGAGACAGGTAGGAAGGAGCATGCTATCTACTACCTGAGCAAAAAGTTCAATGATTGTGAGTCCCGATACTCAATGCTTGAAAAGACATGCTGTGCGCTTGCATGGGCCGCAAAGCGATTGAGGCAATATATGGTTAGGCACACGACCTTGTTGATTTCAAAAATGGATCCTATCAAGTACATTTTCGAGAAACCAGCACTGACAGGCAGAGTTGCACGGTGGAAAATGGTCTTGACAGAGTATGACATTCAGTACACTTCACGAAAGGCCATCAAAGGAAGTATCTTGTCCGACTATCTTGCGCAACAGCCGATTGATGATTACCAACCCATGAAGTTTGACTTCCCTGATGAGGACATCATGTTTCTCAAAGCTAAAGACTGCGAGGAACCAATCCCGGAGGAGGGGCCAGACTCTGAATCCAAATGGAGTCTGATGTTTGATGGGGCTGTCAATATGAATGGGTGCGGAGTTGGAGCAGTTCTTATCACGCCGGAAGGTGTTCATATGCCTTTCACTGCCCGAATAACTTTCGGATGCACCAACAATGAAGCAGAGTACGAAGCTTGTATAATGGGGACAGAGGAGGCGGTTAATCTACGGATTAAAACCCTTGATATATTCGGTGATTCAGCTTTGGTAATCAATCAAGTGAAAGGGAGTTGGTACACGCACCAAGCAAATCTAGTGCCGTATAGAGATTATACAAGGAGATTGCTGACATTTTTCACAACAGTGAAACTGTACCATATTCCTCGAGATGAGAATAGGTTCGCTGATGCCTTGGCCACTTTGTCTTCCATGATCAAAGTACAAGGATGGAACCATGTACCTAAGATTGAGGTATCCCGCCTTGACAGACCTGCATTTGTGTTTGTTGTTGATACAACGTCTGATGACAAGCCATGGTTTCATGACATTAAGTGTTTCTTGAAAAGTCAAGAATACCCGCCCGGGGCATCGTCCAAAGACAGGAAGACGTTGAGAAGGTTAGCTGGTAGTTTCTTCTTGAACAAAGATGGCGTGCTGTATAAAAGAAATTTTGACACGGTCCTGCTTAGATGTGTGGATAGACATGAAGCAGACTTGTTGATGATTGAAGTGCACGAAGGCTCTTTCGGTACCCATGCTGGAGGACATGCAATGGCTAAAAAGTTGTTAAGATCGGGATATTATTGGTTGACTATGGAGTCAGATTGTTGCAAATATGCCCGCAAATGCCATAAATGCCAGATCTATGCAGACAAAGTGCATGTGCCCCCAAATCCGTTGAGTATCATGGCGTCGCCCTGGCCGTTTGCCATGTGGGGCATTGATATGATCGGAAAGATTGAGCCTATAGCTTCTAATGGTCATCGTTTCATCTTGGTGGCAATTGATTATTTCACCAAATGGGTTGAAGCTGCATCCTATGCCAATGTTACAAAACAAGTAGTCGCTCGTTTCTTAAAACGGGATATCATTTGTCGATATGGAGTTCCCGAAAGAATCATTACTGATAATGGTTCTAATTTGAATAATAAGATGATGGCTGAGTTATGTCGGGACTTCAAAATCGAACATCACAATTCTTCTCCGTACCGCCCAAAGATGAATGGCGCGGTCGAAGCGGCCAACAAAAATATCAAGAAGATTGTGCAGAAGATGGTTGTCACGTTCAAAGATTGGCATGAGATGTTACCGTTTGCTTTGCATGGGTATCGAACGTCGGTACGCACATCCACTGGGGCAACCCCATTCTCACTTGTATATGGTATGGAGGCAGTGCTACCGGTTGAAGTAGAGATTCCGTCCCTCAGAGTCATGATGGATGTTAAGCTAGATGAGCCTGAATGGGTACGAGCCAGATTTGATCAGCTGAGCCTTATTGAGGAAAAGCGATTGGCGGCTGTATGTCATGGGCAATTATACCAGCACAGAATGAAGCAGGCATTTGACCAAAAGGTGCGTCCTCGGGTTTACAAAGTCGGAGATGTAGTGCTCAAAAGGATCCTTCCTCCCAATACAGATCACAGGGGCAAATGGACTCCTAATTATGAAGGTCCATTCGTGGTTAAAAAGGTCTTTTCAGGCAAAAAATACTTCGCATGAATAGACCCGCTGGATAATAAAAAAAAAATCCAGGCAAAAAAGGGCATCCCGGCGAACCAAAAACAGAATAAGGTTCGGGCAAAAATTAGGGATATAATTGAAAAAATTGTACACCCGGTAAGTTGAAAACCCGAAAGGGCAACTTAGGCAAAAAAGGGTATCCTTGTGGATCGAAAACCTGAAAGGGCGGTCCACGCAAAAGAGGGATTTAAGCGAATGACTATGGCCTGAGTTATCTGTACCCCATTACCGTTTGAACAACTTACGTTCTGAAGGATAGGAATCGGTCTGATCATTCCTCAGAAGGCAAGGTCGGGGAGTTTTGAAGACATACTGGTCATAACAGAATGGAAACTCAGTGGAATTCCGTTTTCACATTGCCATTAGGATAGTTTCTTTTCTCAATTTTCAGCGATCACCTCTTTCCAGGGATTGCTTCCTGATGTAATTGCCTATTCTGGGCTCTCAGTCAATAAATTGAATTTCAATAAAAAGCTTTCTATTTTTGTTTTATTGCTTTGTTTGCAAAAACGTCCTAATTTTTGATAAAACATTGCATTTGAAAACATGGCAGCCTTGCAATAACATGCGCAGAAAAAACATTTGAAATTACTTCGAATGTTGAATACTCCCGGATGGTGGATTCTAGCCACGCAATATTCGGGGCATGTGGGCATATTCTTTTGTTGCGGGTAGCAGGTGCAGATGATTTTAAGCACAAGACCAGTAATAAATCACCCCACGCAAAAGACTGGGGCAATTACGGGTAAGGAGATCGGCGTTCATCGTTCGGTCGACGATTGTTCATAACGGGTCGATATCAGTGAATTAAGTTCAACTGGGTACCGTTGCATTTTATTAAGTCGATTCTCTCATACAGTACTTCCAACAGCTACAAGCTTTTCTGTGTCGATAACGGTCACAAGTTTCCCCAAAAGAGTGGTCTCGTCGATACCGAAACTGATGGTCATTATCCCCAGCGAAGTCGCAGGAGTTTGAAGAGGCTAAATCTTCTGTAAAATCCTCTTATGACATCTTCTTCAGGGACAAATTGTTGGTTTGTCCAAGCATAGGGCATGTTTGTTTCCCCAGCATGAAGTGTTGATCGTCCCCAGTAGAGTTTGAGGACAGTTGGTCTTCTGTAAAATCCTCTCAAAAGGCATTCCCCAGCACGAGACGTTTTAAAGCAGTTTCCTCCAGCAGAGTTTGCTATAAACTCGTCATCCCTAACGGAATTGTCTAAAGGGAAGCTCGCCTAACATGGGGCATTGTGGTACTTATCCTAAGCTTGACAGTCATATTCTTCCGCAGACTACTGTGGATTTGCCTTGGGTTTCCCCAACAGATCTCTAAGGACTCCTTCCTAGCAGGTTGCAATGGAATGTTCTAATCAGGATTTGCATATCCCTGGCAGAGTAGCCCTGATCCCCAGCAAGATTGTGTCTCTGGTAATGGTATCCCCACAGAGGTCAGCATCGAATCTTGTCAGCAATACTCCCCAGCTGAGTTGTTGTTCTCCCCGCAGAGGTTTATAAGATCGACAGAAGGTGGATAACCCCTACAAAGGGTCTTGGATTGGATAGATCCCCAAGCAGAGTTTTATGACTTCTCTCCCTTAGCAGGACGCCATGCAAAGAAATTCTTATCTCCAGCGGAGTCGCTGTGACCAGAATTCATTCCCCCAGCAGATGAAGTGATTACTGGCAGATTTATTATTCTCCAGGTCCAATTTATTTTTGGCAAACTTGACAATTTGAAGCAGACGGATTGTTCATTTATTCTCCAGCAGAGATACTATCCTCTCAGGAACCTCTAAAGTCAAGTCATTGATCATTGTTCCTCAGCAAAGTCGGCAGAGATGTCTGACATGGATGCAGAGTGCAATCCGGAATTGGAATATTGCAAAAGTCCAACAGTGGATTGGCAAAAGTCCGTCTTCGGGTGGTAAAAGTCCAACAGTGGATTGGCAAAAGTCCGTCTTCGGGTGGCAAGAGTCCAACAGTGGATTGGCAAAAGTCCATCTTCGGGTGGCATAGCAGCTAAAAGTCCAACAGTGGATTGGCAAAAGTCCGTCTTCGGGTGGCAAAAGTCCAACAGTGGATTGGCAAAAGTCTGTCTTCGGGTGGCAAAAGTCCAACAGTGGATTGGCAAAAGTCCATCTTCGGGTGGCACGAAGCTGCAAAGTCCACCAGCAGCGTGGCAAGCCACTAGTCGTCTGGCGTCGTTCAAAAGACGTTATCAAAGTCCACCAGTAGCGTGGCAGGCCAGTAGTCGTCTGGAGTTGCATAAAAGACATTATTAAAGTCCACCAGCAGCGTGGCAAGCCAGTAGTCGTCTGGCGTCGTTCAAAAGACGTTATCAAAGTCCACCAGTAGCATGGCAGGCCAGTAGTCATCTGGAGTTGCATAAAAGACATTGGTAAAGTCCACCAGCAGCGTGGCAAGCCAGTAGTCGTCTGGAGTCGTTCAAAAGACGTTATCAAAGTCCACCAGTAGCGTGGCAGGCCAGTAGTCGTCTGGCATCGTTCAAAAGACGTTATCAAAGTCCACCAGTAGCGTGGCAGGCCAGTAGTCGTCTGGCGTCGTTCAAAAGACGTTATCAAAGTCCACCAGTAGCGTGGCAGGCCAGTAGTCGTCTGGAATTGCATAAAAGACATTGTTAAAGTCCACCAGCAGTGTGGCAAGCCAGTAGTCGTCTGGTGTCGTTCAAAAGACAGTTTTCTCCGACAATATTTCATTGAAGATTCAAGCCAGCAATGTCGGGGGAGTTTCTTCCTCATCATCCAGAGCAAATGTTTGGTTATATTTGGTATTCAATCACTATATACCTTGAAAGTCCGAAAGCAATTGCTTTCAGGCATTCAGGTCTACAGCGCTTGAATAGGGGCAGCTGTAATACCCCAAAATTTGCTCTCCCTCTTTGTCATCATAGCATGGCATTATCATTTATCATATCATATCCACCTCATTAACATTACATTGCATTTAACATAGAAAAATGAAGCATAGCATTCTTCTTACCACCAGGGCATGGATCAGGTGGAAGGTGGTCAATCAAGGGATCATTCAAAGCACAAAAAGGTCAATCAAGTTTCCTCAAGGCAAGCCAAGAGGCCTTTCATGTCTCATACTATCTCAATGGAACATCCACAACCTCAAGAATGAGAGATCCAATGGGAGATTGAAGCACTACATCTTTCACTATGCAAGAGGTTCAAAAACTGAAGGAAAACCCTCAAAAGAGATAGCTCATTGATCCAAAGTCATCCTCAAATGGTATATCTCATCATCCTTTAAGAAGGTACACAACATACTCTGAGGAATTTGAAATTGAAGACTGCACATTTTTCTCCTAGGAGGGGGGCACCAAAACTAGGGTTTCCCATTAAATCAGGGAATCTTTGATTTTTTGGACAAAGCTTGATGTCATGGTATTCTACATGTTCTTAAGTGTATGTGTATGGAAAATTGCCTCTCAATTGGTTTTGGAAGTGTTTCAATTGGAAGCAAGATCAGAAATCAGGAAAATTGGGGCCAAGTCAAATAATCAGAGGAAAAAGTCAACTCTTGACTTTTTGAGCCCAAAATCATGAAATTCATGTTACATATGTCCAATGTACAAAATTTGGTCAAGAAACTCCAAAGGAATCATGAAAAAATCAAGAGGTGGAAAGTTGCCATTTTTGGAAGAGGAAGGGTTACTAAAAATAGCAAGTTTTGGCCATTTTGCATCAGAGTTTGAACCAAGGCCATTTAAAATTGAAGCACCAAATGAAAATTCCACCAGGCCACAACAAAAGGTCTTGTTTTAAGCTTCACATCCATATGTGGAACATCTCCATTGGATAAAAATTGAGTGAGATATGATTGATCAAAGTTTGAGCAAAGTAAGTCCAAAACTAGGTCATGACCAAGATTTTCAGGGCACGCGCGCAGTCATTTTCTCAAACACTTGGTGGGCCAAATGTATTGATCAATTACTCATGATTAGAGGCTTCAAATGGAAAATCTTTCAACATCAAAGTTGTTCCTCTATGTGAGATCTTCAAAGTTGGTGTTTATCAATCTTTCATCTGATCAAAGGTTAAGGAGTTATGATGGCTCAAAGAATGGTCATTGCAACTGAAATTTGACCAGGTCACAACCAGGTCATGCCACAAGTCTGCGCACCCATGTACCAATCTCTTTTTCCATCTGTTTGTGGTCATTTTTAGGCATGTTAGAGACCTCATTTCACTTCAATTTTCAAACCAACATTGTTCTTCAATATCTCCTCTTTCAATTGACTCCAAAAGCATACCAAACCATTCATTGAATAAGGAGAAAAACTTCAACAAACTACCCTATGTTGGCACTGGTACATTGACAGTTCAGTTCATAATTTGGTTCACTCACACACCAAACACTTCTTCACTTCAATTTCCTCTTTTGACCAAGCATACACTACTTACACTGAGCACAGTGGCACGTGCATTGCATGAGAATAGAAGGGGCAAAACTTGCTTAGCAAGTTTTTGATGAACAAGCTTCTATTTCACAAACCGTGCCATTTATTTTTCCCACACCATAGCATGTCATGAGCCCTCTTCACCATAGCACTGCTCTCCCTAACTAACTTGACTCAGTTAGTTAGGGATGACTCAGTTAACCAACTTGACTCACCCTAACTCAACTCATTTAACCGTGGTTAGTTCACCTTATAAATAAAAATCACACACTCTAACTTCATTTTCTAACTTCATTTCCACACATTCACTTCAGAAACACTTTCTTCTTCTCTCTCGATTCCACCATTGCCACTGATTCTTGAGCTCTACCTTGTTCATTCCACTTCAACAATCTCTCTGACTCTCTCAAGTTCTCCACAGTGATACTTGTTTGGAGCTTGGTTTCAACCTCTTCTCCATTGAATCATCATCAAGTTCTACATCCCAGCCTTTATTTGGCCAAGTGAAGATTGTAGAAGAGACAAGACCTCTGGTTTTCTGAAGAACACTTCAAGGTTTCAAAACTTCAGGTACGAATCTCCACCATTATCGACCTAATGTGAAGTTGTTTTCAGGTTCTTGAAGCTTCTTATAAGCTCAAGAACTTGCCTGGCTAGTTGATAGGCCTTTAGAGGCATAGACCAAATGTTAGGGCAAATTGTTTTGGCTCGGTTTGTGTTATGCGTGCATGATCTATGAAAACTGATTGCATATTCATGATGTGTGTGAGCTCGGCTTCATTTTGGTATTTCATTTGTGGATTTCTGGAGAAATTAAGGTTGCAGACGGTGGTGGTTTGGTCGGAGAAGGTGACCGGAGATCACCTCCGGCCGGTGACTGTTAGAGCTAGGGTTTATGCATGTTATAATCTCATCCGTCCGTTTTTCATGATCGTGTGGTCCAAAAGGTGCCAACGCATTAAAATCCATGTGCGTGTCACGTGTGTTATTTCTGATTTCATTTAAGCATGGTGTGGCATGGTACATGATAGTAAGGGTGTTCATGCGTGCGCGTGCGTTGATTTGGCATACTTTGACTTTGGCTTGACTGAGACCTCATCCAATGGTTATTAATGAGTCAATTTTGTTGACTGAGTGTGCATGGTTATTGGTGTGGATTGCGCAGAATTGGACTTAAGACATTTTGATATTCACACCTCCTCTTTTTAAAGCCCAATAATGTTGAACTGAAATTTACTATGTCTGCACCCCACACTTGCTTTTCATTTCATTTTAATTTTTCTATTTTTCTACACGTTTTCTTTTTAATTTTTAAAAATACTAAATAGCATCATAAAATTCCACAAAAATTCATGAGTCTTCTTAAAACATTTATAAAATTTTTGGTGATTTTATTTTCTGATTTTATGACCTTTTTACTCCTGCTCCATAATTTTCTTTGAATTTCTTTGGTGTGCATTCTTAATGTGGTACATGATCTTGTTTAATTTTTTTCTTGATTATTAAAAATTGTTTTGATGCTCTTCTTTTTGTATTGAGTCATTAGCATCTTGAGGTATGTTAAGTGATTTTTTATTTGATTTTTTAGGTCATTTTATGGCATGTTTGGTGTTCACTTTTGTGCTACTTTGTATGATATGTCTATTTGACCTAAGTGCATTGTTTGACATCATTTTGCCTTGGTTCCTTGCATGCTACTTTGATATGTGATTCATCTCTGATTAGTGAACTTCAATACCATGTTTTCATAATTTTCATGAGGCCATCTAATTTTTGTTTAATGCATTACCTTTGAAGCATAATAACATGTCATATCATCCCAATATTGGTGCATGTTTACATGACTTCTTTTGTACATAATGGCATGATCATTTGCATATTTGGTGAACCATTCACTTGAAATTATAGGTCATTGGTAAATATTATATGTCATTCTTGCATGTTGACTTTCATTTAAACCTTGTGCACCTTTAACATGTTGTGTTTGCACTTTCCTTTGTTTGGAACTTCCATTTCAATTCTACTTCTTCTATCACTTCTTAAATGTCTTGATGTGCTTCATGAATACTTGTGAGAGGTTTGTGAATCATGTTTCATTTCATTTCAATTCTGATCCGTGGATTACATGTTCCATTTATGCACATTTTCTTCTTTTTCCTTTCATCTTTCATTCTCCCCTTTCTTATGATATCATGTTCTAATGCCATGGATGATGTTTGTTGCCTATCCACTTGGACTTGCATGATAATAATAATTTGTTTTCCATATGATGTACATTCTGGTTGTGGTTCTAGGATTTAATTTCTCATTTAATTCTTTTGAGTTTTATGATGCATTACTTGTTCTTTTACTTCTTATACTTCTTATACATGTTTACTAACCATGTAGGGGCTTTGGTAAGTTGCAATTGAGTGTGGATAAGGAATCCACATTCAAATTTCTTTCCTTTCATCTCTTTTACAATTTCATTTTATGTTTTGTTAAGCACTTATGTGCTTTCTTTTAGTAACTCATCACTTCCCTTTTTTTGAATTACAATTCATCTTCTACTTTAGAAGTGAATTGTTTAATTCATTCTTTCTTTAGACTTTAGGTTGAAACCTCACAAACCATTAGGATCACTCCCTTTAATCTTCAATTAGGATTGAGTCTTAGTCCACATAGGTTTTACCTTTTCTTCTCCCTTGAGTCTTTCATCTTCTCATCTCAAAGAAAATCCAAAAACATCCAATAAAGGTAAGCATTTATTGCATTTAGGCCTTTCATATAAAGAAAAGATTATAAAGGGGTTTTCTCTTATAATCTTAGAATGTATAGCACTATAGCCCATCTTGGGTCAATGTGTTAAACATTCGATCTTGTATGAGGGACTTAAATGCAATACTTGTTGGAGGTAAATAAAAAACACTTCTTCATTTCTTAATCAACAAAAACACTTAATAAACACAAGTATGCTAGTGCGTTTGAACCTTGACAATTGGAACTAAGTGTGGGGGTCTTCTTCACTCTTAGTGTGCTTTCTTACCCATTCCATCTTGGAATGTGAGAATGTACACATTCCAATGATTAAGATTCAGATACACTATCATATGCAAACAAATGAAAAAACTCTTAAAAGACAAAAACAAACAATTACGTCTTTCCTTCGGGAATTCTTTTCTCATCTCATTCATTCTCAACGCACGAACGCGCTCCTACTCGTTCTCTTGCAAGATGGTTACGCACTCGGACCAGCGAGCCTGCAACACCTGAGCTAGAACGTTAGCCGTTCCTTAAAAAACACAAACAATTCATCCCTAGTGAGGGGAACTACGTCGCTCTGATTCTCATGTTCCCGATGAGATACGTAGGCAGTGGGGTAGGGCCCATGCGAGCACTTCTTTTATTTTCCCTACATTTGTTTCTTGTTCCTTTTCCATTCTTTCTCCTTTCTTTCTTTCAGTTACTTTTTTCCAGCATTCTTTTCTTACACCCTTTGATTGAAGCAGCAAGCGTGGATCCCATCGGGTACGATGGACGCGAGGGGGTGCTAATACCTTCCTCTCGCGTAACCGACTCCCTTACCCTTTCTCTTGGTCGCAAGACCATGCTCTTTCCCTTCCCCTCAGGTTTATGCGGTGTTTCCTTTCCCTTTCTTGGGATAAATACACATTGCTGGCGACTCTGTTTGGTGCCACTTTCGCGTTTGTACTAGGATGAAAATCCCGGGAGCGACACACTCTACCCACAAAGAAAATATGAATACGACCTCAATCGCACCCACAAAACGAATACAACCTGAATTGTACCCGCAAAGGAAGACTGACCTCAATCAGTCTACCCACAAAGAAAATATGAATACGACCTCAATCGCACCCACAAAACGAATACAACCTCAATTGTACCCGCAAAGGAAGATTGACCTCAATCACTTTACCCACAAAGAAAATATGAATACGACCTCAATCGCACCCACAAAACGAATACAACCGCAATTGTACCCGCAAAGGAAGACTGACCTCAATCACTCTACCCACAAAGAAAACATGAATACGACCTCAATCACACCCACAAAACGAATACAACCTCAATTGTACCCGTAAAGGAAGACTAACCTCAATCACTCTACCCACAAAGAATATATGAATACGACCTCAATCACACCCACAAAACGAAAACAACCTCAATTGTATCCGCAACGGAAGGCTGACCTCAATCACTCTACCCACAAAGAAAATATGAATACGACCTAAATCGCACCCACAAAACGAATACAACCTCAATTGTACCCGCAAAGGAAGACTGACCTCAATCACTCTACCCACAAAGAAAATATGAATACGACCTCAATCGCAGCCACAAAACGAATACAACCTCAATTGTACCCGCAAAGGAAGACTGGCCTCAATCACTCTACCCACAAGGAAAAATATGAATACGACCTCAATCGCACCCAGAAAACGAATACACACTCAATTATACCCGCAAAGGAAGACTGACTTCGATCACTCTACCCACAAAGAAAATATGAATACGACCTCAATCGCACCCACAAAACGAATACAACCTCAATTGTACCGGCAAAGGAAGACTGACTTTGATCACTCTACCCACAAAGAAAATATGAATACGACCTCAATCGCACCCACAAAACGAATAAAACCTCAATTGTACCCGCAAAGGAAGACTGACCTCAATCAGTCTACCCACAAAGAAAATATGAATACGACCTCAATCGCACCCACAAAACGAATACAACCTCAATTGTACCCGCAAAGGAAGACTGACCTCAATCACTCTACCCACAAAGAAAACATGAATACGACCTCAATCACACCCACAAAACGAATACAACCTCAATTGTACCCGTAAAGGAAGACTAACCTCAATCACTCTACCCACAAAGAATATATGAATACGACCTCAATCACACCCACAAAACGAAAACAACCTCAATTGTATCCGCAACGGAAGGCTGACCTCAATCACTCTACCCACAAAGAAAATATGAATACGACCTAAATCGCACCCACAAAACGAATACAACCTCAATTGTACCCGCAAGGGAAGACTGACCTCAATCACTCTACCCACAAAGAAAATATGAATACGACCTCAATCGCAGCCACAAAACGAATACAACCTCAATTGTACCCGCAAAGGAAGACTGGCCTCAATCACTCTACCCACAAGGAAAAATATGAATACGACCTCAATCGCACCCAGAAAACGAATACACACTCAATTATACCAGCAAAGGAAGACTGACTTCGATCACTCTACCCACAAAGAAAATATGAATACGACCTCAATCGCACCCACAAAACGAATACAACCTCAATTGTACCCGCAAAGGAAGACTGACTTTGATCACTCTACCCACAAAGAAAATATGAATACGACCTCAATCGCACCCACAAAACGAATAAAACCTCAATTGTACCCGCAAAGGAAGACTGACCTCAATCAGTCTACCCACAAAGAAAATATGAATACGACCTCAATCGCACCCACAAAACGAATACAACCTCAATTGTACCCGCAAAGGAAGACTGACCTCAATCAGTCTACCCACAAAGAAAATATGAATACGACCTCAATCGCACCCACAAAACGAATACAACCTCAATTGTACCCGCAAAGGAAGACTGACCTCAATCACTCTACCCACAAAGAAAACATGAATACGACCTCAATCACACCCACAAAATGAATACAACCTCAACTGTACCCGCAAAGGAAGACTAACCTCAATCACTTTACCCACAAAGAATATATGAATACGACCTCAATCACACCCACAAAACGAATACAACCTCAACTGTACCCGCAAAGGAAGACTAACCTCAATCACTTTACCCACAAAGAATATATGAATACGACCTCAATCACACCCACAAAATGAATACATCCTCAATTGTACCCGCAAAGGAAGACTGACCTCAATCACTCTACCCACAAGGAAAAATATGAATACGACCTCAATCGCACCCACAAAAGGAATACACCCTCAATTGTACCCGCAATGGAAGACTGACCTCGATCACTCTACCCACAAAGAAAATATGAATACGACCTCAATCGCACCCACAAAACGAATACAACCTGAATTGTACCCGCAAAGGAAGACTGACCTCAATCAGTCTACCCACAAAGAAAATATGAATGCGACCTCAATCGCACCCACAAAACGAATACAACCTCAATTGTACCCGCAAAGAAAGACTGACCTCAATCACTTTACCCACAAAGAATATATGAATACGACCTCAATCACACCCACAAAATGAATACATCCTCAATTATACCCGCAAAGGAAGACTAACCTCAATCACTCTACCCAAAAAGAATATATGAATACGAACTCAATCACACCCACAAAACGAAAACAACCTCAATTGTACCCGCAAAGGAAGACTGGCCTCAATCACTCTACCCACAAGGAAAAATATGAATACGACCTCAATCGCACCCACAAAACGAATACACACTCAATTATACCCGCAAAGGAAGACTGACTTCGATCACTCTACCCACAAAGAAAATATGAATACGACCTCAATCGCACCCACAAAACGAATACAACCTCAATTGTACTCGCAAAGGAAGACTGACTTTGATCACTCTACCCACAAAGAAAATATGAATACGACCTCAATCGCACCCACAAAACGAATAAAACCTCAATTGTACCCGCAAAGGAAGACTGACCTCAATCAGTCTACCCAAAAGAAAATATGAATACGACCTCAATCGCACCCACAAAACGAATACAACCTCAATTGTACCCGCAAAGGAAGACTGACCTCAATCAGTCTACCCACAAAGAAAATATGAATACCACCTCAATCGCACCCACAAAACGAATACAACCTCAATTGTACCCGCAAAGGAAGACTAACCTCAATCACTCTACCCACAAAGAAAATATGAATACGACCTTAATCGCACCCACAAAACAAATACAACCTCAATTGTACCCGCAAAGGAAGACTGACCTCAATCACTCTACCCACAAAGAAAATATGAATACGACCTCAATCGCAGCCACAAAACGAATACAACCTCAATTGTACCCGCAAAGGAAGACTGACCTCAATCACTCTACCCACAAGGAAAAATATGAATACGACCTCAATCGTACCCACAAAACGAATACACCCTCAATTATACCCGCAAAGGAAGACTGACTTCGATCACTCTACCGACAAAGAAAATATGAATACGACCTCAATCGCACCCACCAAACGAATACAACCTCAATTGTACCCGCAAAGGAAGACTGACCTCGATCACTGTACCCACAAAGAAAATATGAATACGACCTCAATCGCACCCACAAAACGAATACACCCTCAATTATACCCGCAAAGGAAGACTGACTTCGATCACTCTACCCACAAAGAAAATATGAATACGACCTCAATTTCACTCACAAAACGAATACAACCTCAATTGTACCCGCAAAGGAGGACTGACCTCAATCAGTCTACCCACAAAGAAAATATGAATACGACCTCAATCGCACCCACAAAACGAATACAACCTCAATTGTACCCGCAAAGGAAGACTGACCTCAATCAGTCTACCCACAAAGAAAATATGAATACGACCTCAATCGCACCCACAAAACGAATACAACCTCAATTGTACCCGCAAAGGAAGACGGACTTCGATCACTCTAACCACAAAGAAAATATGAATACGACCTCAATCGCACCCACAAAACGAATACAACCTCAATTGTACCCGCAAAGGAAGACTGACTTTGATCACTCTACCCACAAAGAAAATATGAATACGACGTCAATCGCAACCACAAAACGAATAAAACCTCAATTGTACCCACAAAGGAAGACTGACCTCAATCAGTCTACCCACAAAGAAAATATGAATACGACCTCAATCGCACCCACAAAACGAATACAACCTCAATTGTACCCGCAAAGGAAGACTGACCTCAATCAGTCTACCCACAAAGAAAATATGAATACCACCTCAATCGCACCCACAAAACGAATACAACCTCAATTGTACCCGCAAAGGAAGACTGACCTCAATCACTCTACCCACAAAGAAAACATGAATACGACCTCAATCACACCCACAAAACGAATACAACCTCAATTGTACCCGCAAAGGAAGACTAACCTCAATCACTCTACCCACAAAGAATATATGAATACGACCTCAATCACACCCACAAAACGAATACAACCTCAATTGTACCCGCAAAGGAAGACTGACCTCAATCACTCTACCCACAAAGAATATATGAATACGACCTCAATCGCACCCACAAAACAAATACAACCTCAATTGTACCCGCAAAGGAAGACTGACCTCAATCACTCTAACCACAAAGAAAATATGAATACGACCTCAATCGCAGCCACAAAACGAATACAACCTCAATTGTACCCGCAAAGGGAGACTGACCTCAATCACTCTACCCACAAGGAAAAATATGAATACGACCTCAATCGCACCCACAAAACGAATACACCCTCAATTATACCCGCAAAGGAAGACTGACTTCGATCACTCTACCGACAAAGAAAATATGAATACGACCTCAATCGCACCCACAAAACGAATACAACCTCAATTGTACCCGCAAAGGAAGACTGACCTCGATCACTCTACCCACAAAGAAAATATGAATACGACCTCAATCGCACCCACAAAACGAATACAACCTCAATTGTACCCGCAAAGGAAGACTGACCTCGATCACTGTACCCACAAAGAAAATATGAATACGACCTCAATCGCAGCCACAAAACGAATACAACCTCAATTGTACCCGCAAAGGAAGACTGGCCTCAATCACTCTACCCACAAGGAAAAATATGAATACGACCTCAATCGCACCCACAAAACGAATACACACTCAATTATACCCGCAAAGGAAGACTGACTTCGATCACTCTACCCACAAAGAAAATATGAATACGACCTCAATCGCACCCACAAAACGAATACAACCTCAATTGTACTCGCAAAGGAAGACTGACTTTGATCACTCTACCCACAAAGAAAATATGAATACGACCTCAATCGCACCCACAAAACGAATAAAACCTCAATTGTACCCGCAAAGGAAGACTGACCTCAATCAGTCTACCCAAAAGAAAATATGAATACGACCTCAATCGCACCCACAAAACGAATACAACCTCAATTGTACCCGCAAAGGAAGACTGACCTCAATCAGTCTACCCACAAAGAAAATATGAATACCACCTCAATCGCACCCACAAAACGAATACAACCTCAATTGTACCCGCAAAGGAAGACTAACCTCAATCACTCTACCCACAAAGAAAATATGAATACGACCTTAATCGCACCCACAAAACAAATACAACCTCAATTGTACCCGCAAAGGAAGACTGACCTCAATCACTCTACCCACAAAGAAAATATGAATACGACCTCAATCGCAGCCACAAAACGAATACAACCTCAATTGTACCCGCAAAGGAAGACTGACCTCAATCACTCTACCCACAAGGAAAAATATGAATACGACCTCAATCGCACCCACAAAACGAATACACCCTCAATTATACCCGCAAAGGAAGACTGACTTCGATCACTCTACCGACAAAGAAAATATGAATACGACCTCAATCGCACCCACAAAACGAATACAACCTCAATTGTACCCGCAAAGGAAGACTGACCTCGATCACTGTACCCACAAAGAAAATATGAATACGACCTCAATCGCACCCACAAAACGAATACACCCTCAATTATACCCGCAAAGGAAGACTGACTTCGATCACTCTACCCACAAAGAAAATATGAATACGACCTCAATTTCACTCACAAAACGAATACAACCTCAATTGTACCCGCAAAGGAGGACTGACCTCAATCAGTCTACCCACAAAGAAAATATGAATACGACCTCAATCGCACCCACAAAACGAATACAACCTCAATTGTACCCGCAAAGGAAGACTGACCTCAATCAGTCTACCCACAAAGAAAATATGAATACGACCTCAATCGCACCCACAAAACGAATACAACCTCAATTGTACCCGCAAAGGAAGACGGACTTCGATCACTCTACCCACAAAGAAAATATGAATACGACCTCAATCGCACCCACAAAACGAATACAACCTCAATTGTACCCGCAAAGGAAGACTGACTTTGATCACTCTACCCACAAAGAAAATATGAATACGACGTCAATCGCAACCACAAAACGAATAAAACCTCAATTGTACCCACAAAGGAAGACTGACCTCAATCAGTCTACCCACAAAGAAAATATGAATACGACCTCAATCGCACCCACAAAACGAATACAACCTCAATTGTACCCGCAAAGGAAGACTGACCTCAATCAGTCTACCCACAAAGAAAATATGAATACCACCTCAATCGCACCCACAAAACGAATACAACCTCAATTGTACTCGCAAAGGAAGACTGACTTTGATCACTCTACCCACAAAGAAAATATGAATACGACCTCAATCGCACCCACAAAACGAATAAAACCTCAATTGTACCCGCAAAGGAAGACTAACCTCAATCAGTCTACCCAAAAGAAAATATGAATACGACCTCAATCGCACCCACAAAACGAATACAACCTCAATTGTACCCGCAAAGGAAGACTGACCTCAATCAGTCTACCCACAAAGAAAATATGAATACCACCTCAATCGCACCCACAAAACGAATACAACCTCAATTGTACCCGCAAAGGAAGACTAACCTCAATCACTCTACCCACAAAGAAAATATGAATACGACCTTAATCGCACCCACAAAACAAATACAACCTCAATTGTACCCGCAAAGGAAGACTGACCTCAATCACTCTACCCACAAAGAAAATATGAATACGACCTCAATCGCAGCCACAAAACGAATACAACCTCAATTGTACCCGCAAAGGAAGACTGACCTCAATCACTCTACCCACAAGGAAAAATATGAATACGACCTCAATCGCACCCACAAAACGAATACACCCTCAATTATACCCGCAAAGGAAGACTGACTTCGATCACTCTACCGACAAAGAAAATATGAATACGACCTCAATCGCACCCACAAAACGAATACAACCTCAATTGTACCCGCAAAGGAAGACTGACCTCGATCACTGTACCCACAAAGAAAATATGAATACGACCTCAATCGCACCCACAAAACGAATACACCCTCAATTATACCCGCAAAGGAAGACTGACTTCGATCACTCTACCCACAAAGAAAATATGAATACGACCTCAATTTCACTCACAAAACGAATACAACCTCAATTGTACCCGCAAAGGAGGACTGACCTCAATCAGTCTACCCACAAAGAAAATATGAATACGACCTCAATCGCACCCACAAAACGAATACAACCTCAATTGTACCCGCAAAGGAAGACTGACCTCAATCAGTCTACCCACAAAGAAAATATGAATACGACCTCAATCGCACCCACAAAACGAATACAACCTCAATTGTACCCGCAAAGGAAGACGGACTTCGATCACTCTACCCACAAAGAAAATATGAATACGACCTCAATCGCACCCACAAAACGAATACAACCTCAATTGTACCCGCAAAGGAAGACTGACTTTGATCACTCTACCCACAAAGAAAATATGAATACGACGTCAATCGCAACCACAAAACGAATAAAACCTCAATTGTACCCACAAAGGAAGACTGACCTCAATCAGTCTACCCACAAAGAAAATATGAATACGACCTCAATCGCACCCACAAAACGAATACAACCTCAATTGTACCCGCAAAGGAAGACTGACCTCAATCAGTCTACCCACAAAGAAAATATGAATACCACCTCAATCGCACCCACAAAACGAATACAACCTCAATTGTACCCGCAAAGGAAGACTGACCTCAATCACTCTACCCACAAAGAAAACATGAATACGACCTCAATCACACCCACAAAACGAATACAACCTCAATTGTACCCGCAAAGGAAGACTAACCTCAATCACTCTACCCACAAAGAATATATGAATACGACCTCAATCACACCCACAAAACGAATACAACCTCAATTGTACCCGCAAAGGAAGACTGACCTCAATCACTCTACCCACAAAGAATATATGAATACGACCTCAATCGCACCCACAAAACAAATACAACCTCAATTGTACCCGCAAAGGAAGACTGACCTCAATCACTCTAACCACAAAGAAAATATGAATACGACCTCAATCGCAGCCACAAAACGAATACAACCTCAATTGTACCCGCAAAGGGAGACTGACCTCAATCACTCTACCCACAAGGAAAAATATGAATACGACCTCAATCGCACCCACAAAACGAATACACCCTCAATTATACCCGCAAAGGAAGACTGACTTCGATCACTCTACCGACAAAGAAAATATGAATACGACCTCAATCGCACCCACAAAACGAATACAACCTCAATTGTACCCGCAAAGGAAGACTGACCTCGATCACTCTACCCACAAAGAAAATATGAATACGACCTCAATCGCACCCACAAAACGAATACAACCTCAATTGTACCCGCAAAGGAAGACTGACCTCGATCACTGTACCCACAAAGAAAATATGAATACGACCTCAATCGCACCCACAAAACGAATACACCCTCAATTATACCCGCAAAGGAAGACTGACTTCGATCACTCTACCCACAAAGAAAATATGAATACGACCTCAATTTCACTCACAAAACGAATACAACCTCAATTGTACCTGCAAAGGAGGACTGACCTCAATCAGTCTACCCACAAAGAAAATATGAATACGACCTCAATCGCACCCACAAAACGAATACAACCTCAATTGTACCCGCAAAGGAAGACTGACCTCAATCAGTCTACCCACAAAGAAAATATGAATACGACCTCAATCGCACCCACAAAACGAATACAACCTCAATTGTACCCGCAAAGGAAGACGGACTTCGATCACTCTACCCACAAAGAAAATATGAATACGACCTCAATCGCACCCACAAAACGAATACAACCTCAATTGTACCCGCAAAGGAAGACTGACTTTGATCACTCTACCCACAAAGAAAATATGAATACGACGTCAATCGCAACCACAAAATGAATAAAACCTCAATTGTACCCACAAAGGAAGACTGACCTCAATCAGTCTACCCACAAAGAAAATATGAATACGACCTCAATCGCACCCACAAAACGAATACAACCTCAATTGTACCCGCAAAGGAAGACTGACCTCAATCAGTCTACCCACAAAGAAAATATGAATACCACCTCAATCGCACCCACAAAACGAATACAACCTCAATTGTACCCGCAAAGGAAGACTGACCTCAATCACTCTACCCACAAAGAAAACATGAATACGACCTCAATCACACCCACAAAACGAATACAACCTCAATTGTACCCGCAAAGGAAGACTAACCTCAATCACTCTACCCACAAAGAATATATGAATACGACCTCAATCACACCCACAAAACGAATACAACCTCAATTGTACCCGCAAAGGAAGACTGACCTCAATCACTCTACCCACAAAGAATATATGAATACGACCTCAATCGCACCCACAAAACAAATACAACCTCAATTGTACCCGCAAAGGAAGACTGACCTCAATCACTCTAACCACAAAGAAAATATGAATACGACCTCAATCGCAGCCACAAAACGAATACAACCTCAATTGTACCCGCAAAGGGAGACTGACCTCAATCACTCTACCCACAAGGAAAAATATGAATACGACCTCAATCGCACCCACAAAACGAATACACCCTCAATTATACCCGCAAAGGAAGACTGACTTCGATCACTCTACCGACAAAGAAAATATGAATACGACCTCAATCGCACCCACAAAACGAATACAACCTCAATTGTACCCGCAAAGGAAGACTGACCTCGATCACTCTACCCACAAAGAAAATATGAATACGACCTCAATCGCACCCACAAAACGAATACACCCTCAATTATACCCGCAAAGGAAGACTGACTTCGATCACTCTACCCACAAAGAAAATATGAATACGACCTCAATTGCACGCACAAAACGAATACAACCTCAATTGTACCCGCAAAGGAGGACTGACCTCAATCAGTCTACCGACAAAGAAAATATGAATACGACCTCAATCGCACCCACAAAACGAATACAACCTCAATTGTACCCGCAAAGGAAGACTGACCTCAATCAGTCTACCCACAAAGAAAATATGAATACGACCTCAATCGCACCCACAAAACGAATACAACCTCAATTGTACCCGCAAAGGAAGACTGACCTCAATCACTCTACCCATAAAGAAAACATGAATACAACCTCAATCGCACCCACAAAACGAATACAACCTCAATTGTACCCGCAAAGGAAGACTAACCTCAATCACTCTACCCACAAAGAAAATATGTATACGACCTTAATCGCACCCACAAAACAAATACAACCTCAATTGTACCCGCAAAGGAAGACTGGCCTCAATCACTCTACCCACAAAGAAAATATGAATACGACCTCAATCGCACCCACAAAACGAATACAACCTCAATTGTACCCGCAAAGGAAGACTGACCTCGATCACTCTACCCACAAAGAAAATATGAATACGACCTCAATCGCACCCACAAAACGAATACACCCTCAATTATACCCGCAAAGGAAGACTGACTTCGATCACTCTACCCACAAAGAAAATATGAATACGACCTCAATTGCACGCACAAAACGAATACAACCTCAATTGTACCCGCAAAGGAGGACTGACCTCAATCAGTCTACCCACAAAGAAAATATGAATACGACCTCAATCGCACCCACAAAACGAATACAACCTCAATTGTACCCGCAAAGGAAGACTGACCTCAATCAGTCTACCCACAAAGAAAATATGAATACGACCTCAATCGCACCCACAAAACGAATACAACCTCAATTGTACCCGCAAAGGAAGACTGACCTCAATCACTCTACCCATAAAGAAAACATGAATACGACCTCAATCGCACCCACAAAACGAATACAACCTCAATTGTACCCGCAAAGGAAGACTAACCTCAATCACTCTACCCACAAAGAAAATATGTATACGACCTTAATCGCACCCACAAAACAAATACAACCTCAATTGTACCCGCAAAGGAAGACTGGCCTCAATCACTCTACCCACAAAGAAAATATGAATACGACCTCAATCGCAGCCACAAAACGAATACAACCTCAATTGTACCCGCAAAGGAAGACTGACCTCAATCACTCTACCCACAAGGAAAAATATGAATACGACCTCAATCGCACCCACAAAACGAATACTCCCTCAATTATACCCGCAAAGGAAGACTGACTTCGATCACTCTACCCACAAAGAAAATATGAATACGACCTCAATCGCACCCACAAAACGAATACAACCTCAATTGTACCCGCAAAGGAAGACTGACCTCAATCAGTCTACCCACAAAGATAATATGAATACGACCTCAATCGCACCCACAAAACGAATACAACCTCAATTGTACCCGCAAAGGAAGACTGACCTCAATCACTCTACCCCCAAAGAAAACATGAATACGACCTCAATCGCACCCACAAAACGAATACAACCTCAATTGTACCCGCAAAGGAAGACTGACCTCAATCACTCTACCCATAAAGAATATATGAATACGACCTCAATCACACCCATAAAACGAATACAACCTCAATTGTACCCGCAAAGGAAGACTGACCTCAATCACTCTACCCACAAAGAAAATATGAATACGACCTCAATCGCACCCACAAAACGAATACACCCTCAATTATACCCGCAAAGGAAGACTGACTTCGATCACTCTACCCACAAAGAAAATATGAATACGACCTCAATTGCACGCACAAAACGAATACAACCTCAATTGTACCCGCAAAGGAGGACTGACCTCAATCAGTCTACCCACAAAGAAAATATGAATACGACCTCAATCGCACCCACAAAACGAATACAACCTCAATTGTACCCGCAAAGGAAGACTGACCTCAATCAGTCTACCCACAAAGAAAATATGAATACGACCTCAATCGCACCCACAAAACGAATACAACCTCAATTGTACCCGCAAAGGAAGACTGACCTCAATCACTCTACCCATAAAGAAAACATGAATACGACCTCAATCGCACCCACAAAACGAATACAACCTCAATTGTACCCGCAAAGGAAGACTAACCTCAATCACTCTACCCACAAAGAAAATATGTATACGACCTTAATCGCACCCACAAAACAAATACAACCTCAATTGTACCCGCAAAGGAAGACTGGCCTCAATCACTCTACCCACAAAGAAAATATGAATACGACCTCAATCGCAGCCACAAAACGAATACAACCTCAATTGTACCCGCAAAGGAAGACTGACCTCAATCACTCTACCCACAAGGAAAAATATGAATACGACCTCAATCGCACCCACAAAACGAATACTCCCTCAATTATACCCGCAAAGGAAGACTGACTTCGATCACTCTACCCACAAAGAAAATATGAATACGACCTCAATCGCACCCACAAAACGAATACAACCTCAATTGTACCCGCAAAGGAAGACTGACCTCAATCAGTCTACCCACAAAGATAATATGAATACGACCTCAATCGCACCCACAAAACGAATACAACCTCAATTGTACCCGCAAAGGAAGACTGACCTCAATCACTCTACCCCCAAAGAAAACATGAATACGACCTCAATCGCACCCACAAAACGAATACAACCTCAATTGTACCCGCAAAGGAAGACTGACCTCAATCACTCTACCCATAAAGAATATATGAATACGACCTCAATCACACCCATAAAACGAATACAACCTCAATTGTACCCGCAAAGGAAGACTGACCTCAATCACTCTACCCACAAAGAAAATATGAATACGACCTCAATCGCAGCCACAAAACGAATACAACCTCAATTGTACCCGCAAAGGAAGACTGACCTCAATCACTCTACCCACAAGGAAAAATATGAATACGACCTCAATCGCACCCACAAAACGAATACACCCTCAATTATACCCGCAAAGGAAGACTGACTTCGATCACTCTACCGACAAAGAAAATATGAATACGACCTCAATCGCACCCACAAAACGAATACAACCTCAATTGTACCCGTAAAGGAAGACTGACCTCGATCACTCTACCCACAAAGAAAATATGAATACGACCTCAATAGCACCCACAAAACGAATACACCCTCAATTATACCTGCAAAGGAAGACTGACTTCGATCACTCTACCCACAAAGAAAATATGAATATGACCTCAATCGCACGCACAAAACGAATACAACCTCAATTGTACCCGCAAAGGAAGACTGACCTCAATCAGTCAACCCACAAAGAAAATATGAATACGACCTCAATCGCACCCATAAAACGAATACAACCTCAATTGTACCCGCAAAGGAAGACTGACCTCAATCAGTCTACCCACAAAGAAAATATGAATACGACTTCAATCGCACCCACAAAACGAATACAACCTCAATTGTACACGCAAAGGAAGACTGACCTCAATCACTCTACCCACAAGGAAAAATATGAATACGACCTCAATCGCACCCACAAAACGAATACACCCTCAATTATACCCGCAAAGGAAGACTGACTTCGATCACTCTACCGACAAAGAAAATATGAATACGACCTCAATCGCACCCACAAAACGAATACAACCTCAATTGTAACCGCAAAGGAAGACTGACCTCGATCACTCTACCCACAAAGAAAATATGAATACGACCTCAATCGCACCCACAAAACGAATACACCCTCAATTATACCCGCAAAGGAAGACTGACTTCGATCACTCTACCCACAAATAAAATATCAATACGACCTCAATTGCACGCACAAAACGAATACAACCTCAATTGTACCCGCAAAGGAAGACTGACCTCAATCACTCTACCCACAAAGAAAATATGAATACGACCTCAATCGTACCCACAAAACGAATACAACCTCAATTGTACCCGCAAAGGAAGACTGACCTCAATCAGTCTACCCATAAAGAAAATATGAATACGACCTCAATCGCACCCACAAAATGAATACAACCTCAATTGTACCCGCAAAGGAAGACTGACCTTAATCACTCTACCCACAAAGAAAACATGAATACGACCTCAATCGCACCCACAAAACGAATACAACCTCAATTGTAACCGCAAAGGAAGACTAACCTCAATCACTCTACCCACAAAGAAAATATGTATACGACCTCAATCGCACCCACAAAACGAATACAACCTCAATTATACCCGCAAAGGAAGGCTGACTTCGATCATTCTACCCACAAAGAAAATATGAATACGACCTCAATCGCACCCACAAAACGAATACTCCCTCAATTATACCCGCAAAGGAAGACTGACCTCAATCAGTCTACCCCCAAAGAAAACATGAATACGACCTCAATCGCACCCACAAAACGAATACAACCTCAATTGTACCCGCAAAGGAAGACTGACCTCAATCACTCTAACCATAAAGAATATATGAATACGACCTCAATCACACCCACAAAACGAATACAACGTCAATTGTACCCGCAAAGGAAGACTGACCTCAATCACTCTACCCACAAAGAAAATATGAATACAACCTCAATCGCACCCACAAAACGAATAGAACCTCAATTGTACCCGCAAAGGAAGACTGACCTCAATCACTATACCAACAAAGAAAATATGAATACGACCTCAATCGCAGCCACAAAACGAATACAACCTCAATTGTACCCGCAAAGGAAGACTGACCTCAATCAGTCTACCCACAAAGATAATTTGAATACGACCTCAATCGCACCCACAAAACGAATACAACCTCAATTGTACCCGCAAAGGAAAACTGACCTCAATCAGTCTACCCACAAAGAAAATATGAATACGACCTCAATCGCAACCACAAAACGAATACAACCTCAATTGTACCCGCAAAGGAAGACTGACCTCAATCACTCTACCCACAAGGAAAAATATGAATACGACCTCAATCGCACCCACAAAACGAATACAACCTCAATTGTACCCGCAAAGGAAGACTGACCTCGATCACTCTACCCACAAAGAAAATATGAATACGACCTCAATTGCACCCACAAAACGAATACAACCTCAATTGTACCCGCAAAGGAAGACTGACCTCAATCAGTCTACCCACAAAGAAAATATGAATACGACCTCAATCGCACCCACAAAACAAATACAACCTCAATTGTACCCGCAAAGGAAGACTGACCTCAATCACTCTACCCACAAGGAAAATATTAATACGATCTCAATCGCACCCACAAAATGAATGCAACCTCAATTGTACCCGCAAAGGAAGAGTAACCTCAATCACTCTACCCACAAAGAATATATGAATACGACCTCAATCACACCCACAAAACGAATACAACCTCAATTGTACCCATAAAGGAAGACTGACCTCAATCACTCTACCCACAAAGAAAATATGAATACGACCTCAATCGCACCCACATAACGAATACAACCTCAATTGTACCCGCAAAGGAAGAGTGACTTCAATCACTCTACCCACAAAGAAAATATGAATACGACCTCAATCGCAGCCACAAAACGAATACAACCTCAATTGTACCCGCAAAGGAAGACTGACCTCAATCACTCTACCCACAAGGAAAAATATGAATACGACCTCAATCGCACCCACAAAACGAATACAACCTCAATTGTACCCACAAAGGAAGACTGACCTCGATCACTCTACCCACAAAGAAAATATGAATACGACCTCAATCGCACCCACAAAACGAATACAACATCAATTGTACCCACAAAGGAAGACTGACCTCAATCACTCTACCCACAAAGAAAATTTGAATGCGACCTCAATCACACCCACAAAACAAATACAACCTCAATTGTACCCGCAAAGGAAGAGTAACCTCAATCACTCTACCCACAAAGAATATATGAATACGACCTCAATCACGCCCACAAAACGAATACAACCTCAATTGTACCCGCAAAGGAAGACTAACCTCAATCACTCTACCCACAAAGAAAATATGAATACGACCTCAATCGCACCCACATAACGAATACAACCTCAATTGTACCCGCAAAGGAAGACTGACCTCAATCACTCTACCCACAAAGAAAATATGAATACGACCTCAATCGCAGCCACAAAACGAATACAACCTCAATTGTACCCGCAAAGGAAGAGTAACCTCAATCACTCTACCCACAAGGAAAAATATGAATACGACCTCAATCACACCCACAAAACGAATACAACCTCAATTGTACCCGCAAAGGAAGACTGACATCAATCACTCTACCCACAAGGAAAAATATGAATACGACCTCAATCGCACCCACAAAACGAATACAACCTCGATTGTACCCGCAAAGGAAGACTGACCTCGATCACTCTACCCACAAAGAAAATATGAATACGACCTCAATCGCACCCACAAAACGAATACAACCTCAATTGTACCCGCAAAGGAAGACTAACCTCAATCACTCTACCCACAAGGAAAAATATGAATACGACCTCAATCACACCCACAAAACGAATACAACCTCAATTTTACCCGCAAAGGAAGACTGACATCAATCACTCTACCCACAAGGAAAAATATGAATACGACCTCAATCGCACCCACAAAACGAATACAACCTCGATTGTACCCGCAAAGGAAGACTGACCTCGATCACTCTACCCACATTGAAAATATGAATACGACCTCAATCGCACCCACAAAACGAATACAACCTCAATTGTACCCGCAAAGGAAGACTGACCTCAATCAGTCTACCCACAAAGAAAATATGAATACGACCTCAATCGCACCCTCAAAACAAATACAACCTCAATTGTACCCACAAAGGAAGACTGACCTCAATCACTCTTCCCACAAAGAATATATGAATACGACCTCAATCGCACCCATAAAACGAATACAACCTCAATTGTACCCGCAAAGGAAGACTGACCTCAATCAGTCTACCCACAAAGAAAATATGAATACGACCTCAATCGCAACCACAAAACGAATACAACCTCAATTGTACCCGCAAAGGAAAACTGACCTCAATCACTCTACCCACAAGGAAAAATATGAATACGACCTCAATCGCGCCCACAAAACGAATACAACCTCAATTGTACCCGCAAAGGAAGACTGACCTCGATCACTCTACCCACAAAGAAAATATGAATACGACCTCAATCGCACCCACAAAACGAATACAACCTCAATTGTACCCGCAAAGGAAGACTGACCTCAATCAGTCTACCCACAAAGAAAATATGAATACGACCTCAATCGCACCCACAAAACAAATACAACCTCAATTGTACCCGCAAAGGAAGACAGACCTCAATCACTCTACGCACAAGGAAAATATTAATACGATCTCAATCGCACCCACAAAATGAATGCAACCTCAATTGTACCCGCAAAGGAAGAGTAACCTCAATCACTCTACCCACAAAGAATAAATGAATACGACCTCAATCACACCCACAAAACGAATACAACCTCAATTGTACCCGCAAAGGAAGACTGACCTCAATCACTCTACCCACAAAGAAAATATGAATACGACCTCAATCGCACCCACATAACGAATACAACCTCAATTGTACCCGCAAAGGAAGAGTGACTTCAATCACTCTACCCACAAAGAAAATATGAATACGACCTCAATCGCAGCCACAAAACGAATACAACCTCAATTGTACCCGCAAAGGAAGACTGACCTCAATCACTCTACCCACAAGGAAAAATATGAATATGACCTCAATCGCACCCACAAAACGAATACAACCTCAATTGTACCCGCAAAGGAAGACTGACCTCAATCAGTCTACCCACAAAGAAAATATGAATACGACCTCAATCGCACCCACAAAACAAATACAACCTCAATTGTACCCGCAAAGGAAGACAGACCTCAATCACTCTACGCACAAGGAAAATATTAATACGATCTCAATCGCACCCACAAAATGAATGCAACCTCAATTGTACCCGCAAAGGAAGAGTAACCTCAATCACTCTACCCACAAAGAATAAATGAATACGACCTCAATCACACCCACAAAACGAATACAACCTCAATTGTACCCGCAAAGGAAGACTGACCTCAATCACTCTACCCACAAAGAAAATATGAATACGACCTCAATCGCACCCACATAACGAATACAACCTCAATTGTACCCGCAAAGGAAGAGTGACTTCAATCACTCTACCCACAAAGAAAATATGAATACGACCTCAATCGCAGCCACAAAACGAATACAACCTCAATTGTACCCGCAAAGGAAGACTGACCTCAATCACTCTACCCACAAGGAAAAATATGAATATGACCTCAATCGCACCCACAAAACGAATACAACCTCAATTGTACCCACAAAGGAAGACTGACCTCGATCACTCTACCCACAAAGAAAATATGAATACGACCTCAATCGCACCCACAAAACGAATACAACATCAATTGTACCCACAAAGGAAGACTGACCTCAATCACTCTACCCACAAAGAAAATTTGAATGCGACCTCAATCACACCCATAAAACAAATACAACCTCAATTGTACCCGCAAAGGAAGACTAGCCTCAATCACTCTACCCACAAAGAAAATATGAATACGACCTCAATCGCACCCACAAAACGAATACAACCTCAATTGTACCCGCAAAGGAAGACTGACCTCAATTAGTCTACCCACAAAGAAAATATGAATACGACCTCAATCGCACCCACAAAACGAATACAACCTCAATTGTACCCGCAAAGGAAGACTGACCTCAATCAGTCTACCCACAAAGAAAATATGAATACGACCTCAATCGCACCCACAAAACAAATACAACCTCAATTGTACCCGCAAAGGAAGACAGACCTCAATCACTCTACGCACAAGGAAAATATTAATACGATCTCAATCGCACCCACAAAATGAATGCAACCTCAATTGTACCCGCAAAGGAAGAGTAACCTCAATCACTCTACCCACAAAGAATAAATGAATACGACCTCAATCACACCCACAAAACGAATACAACCTCAATTGTACCCGCAAAGGAAGACTGACCTCAATCACTCTACCCACAAAGAAAATATGAATACGACCTCAATCGCAGCCACAAAACGAATACAACCTCAATTGTACCCGCAAAGGAAGAGTAACCTCAATCACTCTACCCACAAGGAAAAATATGAATACGACCTCAATCACACCCACAAAACGAATACAACCTCAATTGTACCCGCAAAGGAAGACTGACATCAATCACTCTACCCACAAGGAAAAATATGAATACGACCTCAATCGCACCCACAAAACGAATACAACCTCGATTGTACCCGCAAAGGAAGACTGACCTCGATCACTCTACCCACAAAGAAAATATGAATACGACCTCAATCGCACCCACAAAACGAATACAACCTCAATTGTACCCGCAAAGGAAGACTAACCTCAATCACTCTACCCACAAGGAAAAATATGAATACGACCTCAATCACACCCACAAAACGAATACAACCTCAATTTTACCCGCAAAGGAAGACTGACATCAATCACTCTACCCACAAGGAAAAATATGAATACGACCTCAATCGCACCCACAAAACGAATACAACCTCGATTGTACCCGCAAAGGAAGACTGACCTCGATCACTCTACCCACATTGAAAATATGAATACGACCTCAATCGCACCCACAAAACGAATACAACCTCAATTGTACCCGCAAAGGAAGACTGACCTCAATCAGTCTACCCACAAAGAAAATATGAATACGACCTCAATCGCACCCTCAAAACAAATACAACCTCAATTGTACCCACAAAGGAAGACTGACCTCAATCACTCTTCCCACAAAGAATATATGAATACGACCTCAATCGCACCCATAAAACGAATACAACCTCAATTGTACCCGCAAAGGAAGACTGACCTCAATCAGTCTACCCACAAAGAAAATATGAATACGACCTCAATCGCAACCACAAAACGAATACAACCTCAATTGTACCCGCAAAGGAAAACTGACCTCAATCACTCTACCCACAAGGAAAAATATGAATACGACCTCAATCGCGCCCACAAAACGAATACAACCTCAATTGTACCCGCAAAGGAAGACTGACCTCGATCACTCTACCCACAAAGAAAATATGAATACGACCTCAATCGCACCCACAAAACGAATACAACCTCAATTGTACCCGCAAAGGAAGACTGACCTCAATCAGTCTACCCACAAAGAAAATATGAATACGACCTCAATCGCACCCACAAAACAAATACAACCTCAATTGTACCCGCAAAGGAAGACAGACCTCAATCACTCTACGCACAAGGAAAATATTAATACGATCTCAATCGCACCCACAAAATGAATGCAACCTCAATTGTACCCGCAAAGGAAGAGTAACCTCAATCACTCTACCCACAAAGAATAAATGAATACGACCTCAATCACACCCACAAAACGAATACAACCTCAATTGTACCCGCAAAGGAAGACTGACCTCAATCACTCTACCCACAAAGAAAATATGAATACGACCTCAATCGCACCCACATAACGAATACAACCTCAATTGTACCCGCAAAGGAAGAGTGACTTCAATCACTCTACCCACAAAGAAAATATGAATACGACCTCAATCGCAGCCACAAAACGAATACAACCTCAATTGTACCCGCAAAGGAAGACTGACCTCAATCACTCTACCCACAAGGAAAAATATGAATATGACCTCAATCGCACCCACAAAACGAATACAACCTCAATTGTACCCGCAAAGGAAGACTGACCTCAATCAGTCTACCCACAAAGAAAATATGAATACGACCTCAATCGCACCCACAAAACAAATACAACCTCAATTGTACCCGCAAAGGAAGACAGACCTCAATCACTCTACGCACAAGGAAAATATTAATACGATCTCAATCGCACCCACAAAATGAATGCAACCTCAATTGTACCCGCAAAGGAAGAGTAACCTCAATCACTCTACCCACAAAGAATAAATGAATACGACCTCAATCACACCCACAAAACGAATACAACCTCAATTGTACCCGCAAAGGAAGACTGACCTCAATCACTCTACCCACAAAGAAAATATGAATACGACCTCAATCGCACCCACATAACGAATACAACCTCAATTGTACCCGCAAAGGAAGAGTGACTTCAATCACTCTACCCACAAAGAAAATATGAATACGACCTCAATCGCAGCCACAAAACGAATACAACCTCAATTGTACCCGCAAAGGAAGACTGACCTCAATCACTCTACCCACAAGGAAAAATATGAATATGACCTCAATCGCACCCACAAAACGAATACAACCTCAATTGTACCCACAAAGGAAGACTGACCTCGATCACTCTACCCACAAAGAAAATATGAATACGACCTCAATCGCACCCACAAAACGAATACAACATCAATTGTACCCACAAAGGAAGACTGACCTCAATCACTCTACCCACAAAGAAAATTTGAATGCGACCTCAATCACACCCATAAAACAAATACAACCTCAATTGTACCCGCAAAGGAAGACTAGCCTCAATCACTCTACCCACAAAGAAAATATGAATACGACCTCAATCGCACCCACAAAACGAATACAACCTCAATTGTACCCGCAAAGGAAGACTGACCTCAATTAGTCTACCCACAAAGAAAATATGAATACGACCTCAATCGCACCCACAAAACGAATACAACCTCAATTGTACCCGCAAAGGAAGACTGACCTCAATCACTCTACCCACAAAGAAAACATGAATACGACCTCAATCGCACCCACAAAACGAATACAACCTCAATTGTACCCGCAAAGGAAGACTAACCTCAATCACTCTACCCACAAAGAAAATATGAATACGACCTCAATCGCACCCACAAAACGAATACACCCTCAATTGTACCCGCAAAGGAAGAGTGACCTCGATCACTCTACCCACAAAGAAAATATGAATACGACCTCAATCACACCCACAAAACGAATACAACCTCAATTGTACCCGCAAAGGAAGACTGACCTCAATCACTCTACCCACAAAGAAAATATGAATACGACCTCAATCGCACCCACATAACGAATACAACCTCAATTGTACCCGCAAAGGAAGAGTGACTTCAATCACTCTACCCACAAAGAAAATATGAATACGACCTCAATCGCAGCCACAAAACGAATACAACCTCAATTGTACCCGCAAAGGAAGACTGACCTCAATCACTCTACCCACAAGGAAAAATATGAATACGACCTCAATCGCACCCACAAAACGAATCCAACCTCAATTGTACCCACAAAGGAAGACTGACCTCGATCACTCTACCCACAAAGAAAATATGAATACGACCTCAATCGCACCCACAAAACGAATACAACATCAATTGTACCCACAAAGGAAGACTGACCTCAATCACTCTACCCACAAAGAAAATTTGAATGCGACCTCAATCACACCCACAAAACAAATACAACCTCAATTGTACCCGCAAAGGAAGACTGGCCTCAATCACTCTACCCACAAAGAAAATATGAATACGACCTCAATCGCACCCACAAAACGAATACAACCTCAATTGTACCCGCAAAGGAAGACTGACCTCAATCACTCTACCCACAAAGAAAACATGAATACGACCTCAATCGCACCCACAAAACGAATACAACCTCAATTGTACCCGCAAAGGAAGACTAACATCAATCACTCTACCCACAAAGAAAATATGAATACGACCTCAATCGCACCCACAAAACGAATACACCCTCAATTGTACCCGCAAAGGAAGAGTGACCTCGATCACTCTACCCACAAAGAAAATATGAATACGACCTCAATCGCACCCACAAAACGAATGCAACCTCAATTGTACCCGCAAAGGAACAATGACCTCAATCACTCTACCCACAAAGAAAATATGAATACGACCTCAATCGCACCAACAAAACGAATACAACCTCAATTGTACCCGCAAAGGAAGACTGACATCAATCACTTTACCCACAAAGAAAATATGAATGCGACCTCAATTGCACCCACAAAACGAAAACAACCTCAATTGTACCCGCAAAGGAATACTGACCTCAATCACTCTACCCACAAAGAAAATATGAATGCGACCTCAATCGCACCCACAAAACGAATACAACCACAATTGTACCCGCAAAGGAAGACTGACCTCAATCACTCTACCCACAAAGAAAATATGAATACGACCTCAATCGCACCCATAAAATAAATACAACCTCAATTGTACCCGCAAAGGAAGACTGACCTCAATCACTCTACCCACAAGGAAAATATTAATACGATCTCAATCGCACCCACAAAATGAATGCAACCTCAATTGTACCCGCAAAGGAAGAGTAACCTCAATCACTCTACCCACAAAGAATAAATGAATACGACCTCAATCACACCCACAAAACGAATACAACCTCAATTGTACCCGCAAAGGAAGACTAACCTCAATCACTCTACCCACAAAGAAAATATGAATACGACCTCAATCGCACCCACATAACGAATACAACCTCAATTGTACCCGCAAAGGAAGAGTGACTTCAATCACTCTACCCACAAAGAAAATATGAATACGACCTCAATCGCAGCCACAAAACGAATACAACCTCAATTGTACCCGCAAAGGAAGACTGACCTCAATCACTCTACCCACAAGGAAAAATATGAATACGACCTCAATCGCACCCACAAAACGAATACAACCTCAATTGTACCCACAAAGGAAAACTGACCTCGATCACTCTACCCACAAAGAAAATATGAATACGACCTCAATAGCACCCACAAAACGAATACAACATCAATTGTACCCACAAAGGAAGACTGACCTCAATCACTCTACCCACAAAGAAAATTTGAATGCGACCTCAATCACACCCATAAAACAAATACAACCTCAATTGTACCCGCAAAGGAAGACTGGCCTCAATCACTCTACCCACAAAGAAAATATGAATACGACCTCAATCGCACCCACAAAACGAATACAACCTCAATTGTACCCGCAAAGGAAGACTGGCCTCAATCACTCTACCCACAAAGAAAACATGAATACGACCTCAATCGCACCCACAAAACGAATACAACCTCAATTGTACCCGCAAAGGTAGACTAACCTCAATCACTCTACCCACAAAGAAAATATGAATACGACCTCAATCGCACCCACAAAACGAATACACCCTCAATTGTACCCGCAAAGGAAGAGTGACCTCGATCACTCTACCCACAAAGAAAATATGAATACGACCTCAATCACACCCACAAAACGAATACAACCTCAATTGTACCCGCAAAGGAAGACTGACCTCAATCACTCTACCCACAAAGAAAATATGAATACGACCTCAATCGCACCCACATAACGAATACAACCTCAATTGTACCCGCAAAGGAAGAGTTACTTCAATCACTCTACCCACAAAGAAAATATGAATACGACCTCAATCGCAGCCACAAAACGAATACAACCTCAATTGTACCCGCAAAGGAAGACTGACCTCAATCACTCTACCCACAAGGAAAAATATGAATACGACCTCAATCGCACCCACAAAACGAATACAACCTCAATTGTACCCACAAAGGTAGACTGACCTCGATCACTCTACCCACAAAGAAAATATGAATACGACCTCAATCGCACCCACAAAACGAATACAACATCAATTGTACCCACAAAGGAAGACTGACCTCAATCACTCTACCCACAAAGAAAATTTGAATGCGACCTCAATCACACCCACAAAACAAATACAACCTCAATTGTACCCGCAAAGGAAGACTGGCCTCAATCACTCTACCCACAAAGAAAATATGAATACGACCTCAATCGCACCCACAAAACGAATACAACCTCAATTGTACCCGCAAAGTAAGACTGACCTCAATTAGTCTACCCACAAAGAAAATATGAATACGACCTCAATCGCACCCACAAAACGAATACAACCTCAATTGTACCCGCAAAGGAAGACTGACCTCAATCACTCTACCCACAAAGAAAACATGAATACGACCTCAATCGCACCCACAAAACGAATACAACCTCAATTGTACCCGCAAAGGAAGACTAACATCAATCACTCAACCCACAAAGAAAATATGAATACGACCTCAATCGCACCCACAAAACGAATACACCCTCAATTGTACTCGCAAAGGAAGAGTGACCTCGATCACTCTACCCACAAAGAAAATATGAATACGACCTCAATCGCACCCACAAAACGAATGCAACCTCAATTGTACCCGCAAAGGAACAATGACCTCAATAACTCTACCCACAAAGAAAATATGAATACGACCTCAATCGCACCCACAAAACGAATACAACCTCAATTGTACCCGCAAAGGAAGACTGACATCAATCACTCTACCCACAAAGAAAATATGAATGCGACCTCAATTGCACCCACAAAACGAAAACAACCTCAATTGTACCCGCAAAGGAATACTGACCTCAATCACTCTACCCACAAAGAAAATATGAATGCGACCTCAATCGCACCCACAAAACGAATCCAACCACAATTGTACCCGCAAAGGAAGACTGACCTCAATCACTCTACCCACAAAGAAAATATGAATACGACCTCAATCGCACCCATAAAATAAATACAACCTCAATTGTACCCGCAAAGGAAGACTGACCTCAATCACTCTACCCACAAGGAAAATACTAATACGATCTCAATCGCACCCACAAAATGAATGCAACCTCAATTGTACCCGCAAAGGAAGAGTAACCTCAATCACTCTACCCACAAAGAATAAATGAATACGACCTCAATCACACCCACAAAACGAATACAACCTCAATTGTACCCGCAAAGGAAGACTGACCTCAATCACTCTACCCACAAAGAAAATATGAATACGACCTCAATCGCACCCACATAACGAATACAACCTCAATTGTACCCGCAAAGGAAGAGTGACTTCAATCACTCTACCCACAAAGAAAATATGAATACGACCTCAATCGCAGCCACAAAACGAATACAACCTCAATTGTACCCGCAAAGGAAGACTGACCTCAATCACTCTACCCACAAGGAAAAATATGAATACGACCTCAATCGCACCCACAAAACGAATACAACCTCAATTGTACCCACAAAGGAAGACTGACCTCGATCACTCTACCCACAAAGAAAATATGAATACGACCTCAATCGCACCCACAAAACGAATACAACATCAATTGTACCCACAAAGGAAGACTGACCTCAATCACTCTACCCACAAAAAAAATTTGAATGCGACCTCAATCACACCCACAAAACAAATACAACCTCAATTGTACCCGCAAAGGAAGAGTAACCTCAATCACTCTACCCACAAAGAAAATATGAATACGACCTCCATCGCACCCACATAACGAATACAACCTCAATTGTACCCGCAAAGGAAGAGTGACTTCAATCACTCTACCCACAAAGAAAATATGAATACGACCTCAATCGCAGCCACAAAACGAATACAACCTCAATTGTACCCGCAAAGGAAGACTAACCTCAATCACTCTACCCACAAGGAAAAATATGAATACGACCTCAATCACACCCACAAAACGAATACAACCTCAATTTTACCCGCAAAGGAAGACTGACATCAATCACTCCACCCACAAGGAAAAATATGAATACGACCTCAATCGTACCCACAAAACGAATACAACCTCGATTGTACCCGCAAAGGAAGACTGACCTCGATCACTCTACCCACAAAGAAAATATGAATACGACCTCAATCGCACCCACAAAACGAATACAACCTCAATTGTACCCGCAAAGGAAGACTGACCTCAATCAGTCTACCCACAAAGAAAATATGAATACGACCTCAATCGCACCCACAAAACAAATACAACCTCAATTGTACCCGCAAAGGAAGACTGACCTCAATCACTCTTCCCACAAAGAATATATGAATACGACCTCAATCGCACCCATAAAACGAATACAACCTCAATTGTACCCGCAAAGGAAGACTGACCTCAATCAGTCTACCCACAAAGAAAATATGAATACGACCTCAATCGCAGCCACAAAACGAATACAACCTCAATTGTACCCGCAAAGGAAGACTGACCTCAATCACTCTACCCACAAGGAAAAATATGAATACGACCTCAATCGCGCCCACAAAACGAATACAACCTCAATTGTACCCGCAAAGGAAGACTGACCTCGATCACTCTACCCACAAAGAAAATATGAATACGACCTCAATCGCACCCACAAAACGAATACAACCTCAATTGTACCCGCAAAGGAAGACTGACCTCAATCAGTCTACCCACAAAGAAAATATGAATACGACCTCAATCGCACCCACAAAACAAATACAACCTCAATTGTACCCGCAAAGGAAGACTGACCTCAATCACTCTACCCACAAGGAAAATATTAATACGATCTCAATCGCACCCACAAAATGAATGCAACCTCAATTGTACCCGCAAAGGAAGTGTAACCTCAATCACTCTACCCACAAAGAATAAATGAATACGACCTCAATCACACCCACAAAACGAATACAACCTCAATTGTACCCGCAAAGGAAGACTGACCTCAATCACTCTACCCACAAAGAAAATATGAATACGACCTCAATCGCACCCACATAACGAATACAACCTCAATTGTACCCGCAAAGGAAGAGTGACTTCAATCACTCTACCCACAAAGAAAATATGAATACGACCTCAATCGCAGCCACAAAACGAATACAACCTCAATTGTACCCGCAAAGGAAGACTGACCTCAATCACTCTACCCACAAGGAAAAATATGAATACGACCTCAATCGCACCCACAAAACGAATACAACCTCAATTGTACCCACAAAGGAAGACTGACCTCGATCACTCTACCCACAAAGAAAATATGAATACGACCTCAATCGCACCCACAAAACGAATACAACATCAATTGTACCCACAAAGGAAGACTGACCTCAATCACTCTACCCACAAAGAAAATTTGAATGCGACCTCAATCACACCCATAAAACAAATACAACCTCAATTGTACCCGCAAAGGAAGACTGGCCTCAATCACTCTACCCACAAAGAAAATATGAATACGACCTCAATCGCACCCACAAAACGAATACAACCTCAATTGTACCCGCAAAGGAAGACTGACCTCAATTAGTCTACCCACAAAGAAAGTATGAATACGACCTCAATCGCACCCACAAAACGAATACAACCTCAATTGTACCCGCAAAGGAAGACTGACCTCAATCACTCTACCCACAAAGAAAACATGAATACGACCTCAATCGCACCCACAAAACGAATACAACCTCAATTGTACCCGCAAAGGAAGACTAACCTTAATCACTCTACCCACAAAGAAAATATGAATACGACCTCAATCGCACCCACAAAACGAATACACCCTCAATTGTACCCGCAAAGGAAGAGTGACCTCGATCACTCTACCCACAAAGAAAATATGAATACGACCTCAATCACACCCACAAAACGAATACAACCTCAATTGTACCCGCAAAGGAAGACTGACCTCAATCACTCTACCCACAAAGAAAATATGAATACGACCTCAATCGCACCCACATAACGAATACAACCTCAATTGTACCCGCAAAGGAAGAGTGACTTCAATCACTCTACCCACAAAGAAAATATGAATACGACCTCAATCGCAGCCACAAAACGAATACAACCTCAATTGTACCCGCAAAGGAAAACTGACCTCAATCACTCTACCCACAAGGAAAAATATGAATACGACCTCAATCGCACCCACAAAATGAATACAACCTCAATTGTACCCACAAAGGAAGACTGACCTCGATCACTCTACCCACAAAGAAAATATGAATACGACCTCAATCGCACCCACAAAACGAATACAACATCAATTGTACCCGCAAAGGAAGACTGACCTCAATCAGTCTACCCACAAAAAAAATATGAATACGACCTCAATCGCACCCACAAAACAAATACAACCTCAATTGTACCCGCAAAGGAAGACTGACCTCAATCACTCTACCCACAAGGAAAATATTAATACGATCTCAATCGCACCCACAAAATGAATGCAACCTCAATTGTACCCGCAAAGGAAGAGTAACCTCAATCACTCTACCCACAAAGAATAAATGAATACGACCTCAATCACACCCACAAAACGAATACAACCTCAATTGTACCCGCAAAGGAAGACTGACCTCAATCACTCTACCCACAAAGAAAATATGAATACGACCTCAATCGCACCCACATAACGAATACAACCTCAATTGTACCCGCAAAGGAAGAGTGACTTCAATCACTCTACCCACAAAGAAAATATGAATACGACCTCAATCGCAGCCACAAAACGAATACAACCTCAATTGTACCCGCAAAGGAAGACTGACCTCAATCACTCTACCCACAAGGAAAAATATGAATACGACCTCAATCGCACCCACAAAACGAATACAACCTCAATTGTACCCACATAGGAAGACTGACCTCGATCACTCTACCCACAAAGAAAATATGAATACGACCTCAATCGCACCCACAAAACGAATACAACATCAATTGTACCCACAAAGGAAGACTGACCTCAATCACTCTACCCACAAAGAAAATTTGAATGCGACCTCAATCACACCCATAAAACAAATACAACCTCAATTGTACCCGCAAAGGAAGACTGGCCTCAATCACTCTACCCACAAAGAAAATATGAATACGACCTCAATCGCACCCACAAAACGAATACAACCTCAATTGTACCCGCAAAGGAAGACTGACCTCAATTAGTCTACCCACAAAGAAAATATAAATACGACCTCAATCGCACCCACAAAATGAATACAACCTCAATTGTACCCGCAAAGGAAGACTGACCTCAATCACTCTACCCACAAAGAAAACATGAATACGACCTCAATCGCACCCACAAAACGAATACAACCTCAATTGTACCCGCAAAGGAAGACTAACCTTAATCACTCTACCCACAAAGAAAATATGAATACGACCTCAATCGCACCCACAAAACGAATACACCCTCAATTGTACCCGCAAAGGAAGAGTGACCTCGATCACTCTACCCACAAAGAAAATATGAATACGACCTCAATCACACCCACAAAACGAATACAACCTCAATTGTACCCGCAAAGGAAGACTGACCTCAATCACTCTACCCACAAAGAAAATATGAATACGACCTCAATCGCACCCACATAACGAATACAACCTCAATTGTACCCGCAAAGGAAGAGTGACTTCAATCACTCTACCCACAAAGAAAATATGAATACGACCTCAATCGCAGCCACAAAACGAATACAACCTCAATTGTACCCGCAAAGGAATACTGACCTCAATCACTCTACCCACAAGGAAAAATATGAATACGACCTCAATCGCACCCACAAAATGAATACAACCTCAATTGTACCCACAAAGGAAGACTGACCTCGATCACTCTACCCACAAAGAAAATATGAATACGACCTCAATCGCACCCACAAAACGAATACAACATCAATTGTACCCACAAAGGAAGACTGACCTCAATCACTCTACCCACAAAGAAAATTTGAATGCGACCTCAATCACACCCACAAAACAAATACAACCTCAATTGTACCCGCAAAGGAAGACTGGCCTCAATCACTCTACCCACAAAGAAAATATGAATACGACCTCAATCGCACCCACAAAACGAATACAACCTCAATTGTACCCGCAAAGTAAGACTGACCTCAATTAGTCTACCCACAAAGAAAATATGAATACGACCTCAATCGCACCCACAAAACGAATACAACCTCAATTGTACCCGCAAAGGAAGACTGACCTCAATCACTCTACCCACAAAGAAAACATGAATACGACCTCAATCGCACCCACAAAACGAATACAACCTCAATTGTACCCGCAAAGGAAGACTAACATCAATCACTCTACCCACAAAGAAAATATGAATACGACCTCAATCGCACCCACAAAACGAATACAACATCAATTGTACCCGCAAAGGAAGACTGACCTCAATCAGTCTACCCACAAAAAAAATATGAATACGACCTCAATCGCACCCACAAAACAAATACAACCTCAATTGTACCCGCAAAGGAAGACTGACCTCAATCACTCTACCCACAAGGAAAATATTAATACGATCTCAATCGCACCCACAAAATGAATGCAACCTCAATTGTACCCGCAAAGGAAGAGTAACCTCAATCACTCTACCCACAAAGAATAAATGAATACGACCTCAATCACACCCACAAAACGAATACAACCTCAATTGTACCCGCAAAGGAAGACTGACCTCAATCACTCTACCCACAAAGAAAATATGAATACGACCTCAATCGCACCCACATAACGAATACAACCTCAATTGTACCCGCAAAGGAAGAGTGACTTCAATCACTCTACCCACAAAGAAAATATGAATACGACCTCAATCGCAGCCACAAAACGAATACAACCTCAATTGTACCCGCAAAGGAAGACTGACCTCAATCACTCTACCCACAAGGAAAAATATGAATACGACCTCAATCGCACCCACAAAACGAATACAACCTCAATTGTACCCACAAAGGAAGACTGACCTCGATCACTCTACCCACAAAGAAAATATGAATACGACCTCAATCGCACCCACAAAACGAATACAACATCAATTGTACCCACAAAGGAAGACTGACCTCAATCACTCTACCCACAAAGAAAATTTGAATGCGACCTCAATCACACCCATAAAACAAATACAACCTCAATTGTACCCGCAAAGGAAGACTGGCCTCAATCACTCTACCCACAAAGAAAATATGAATACGACCTCAATCGCACCCACAAAACGAATACAACCTCAATTGTACCCGCAAAGGAAGACTGACCTCAATTAGTCTACCCACAAAGAAAATATAAATACGACCTCAATCGCACCCACAAAACGAATACAACCTCAATTGTACCCGCAAAGGAAGACTGACCTCAATCACTCTACCCACAAAGAAAACATGAATACGACCTCAATCGCACCCACAAAACGAATACAACCTCAATTGTACCCGCAAAGGAAGACTAACCTTAATCACTCTACCCACAAAGAAAATATGAATACGACCTCAATCGCACCCACAAAACGAATACACCCTCAATTGTACCCGCAAAGGAAGAGTGACCTCGATCACTCTACCCACAAAGAAAATATGAATACGACCTCAATCACACCCACAAAACGAATACAACCTCAATTGTACCCGCAAAGGAAGACTGACCTCAATCACTCTACCCACAAAGAAAATATGAATACGACCTCAATCGCACCCACATAACGAATACAACCTCAATTGTACCCGCAAAGGAAGAGTGACTTCAATCACTCTACCCACAAAGAAAATATGAATACGACCTCAATCGCAGCCACAAAACGAATACAACCTCAATTGTACCCGCAAAGGAAGACTGACCTCAATCACTCTACCCACAAGGAAAAATATGAATACGACCTCAATCGCACCCACAAAATGAATACAACCTCAATTGTACCCACAAAGGAAGACTGACCTCGATCACTCTACCCACAAAGAAAATATGAATACGACCTCAATCGCACCCACAAAACGAATACAACATCAATTGTACCCACAAAGGAAGACTGACCTCAATCACTCTACCCACAAAGAAAATTTGAATGCGACCTCAATCACACCCACAAAACAAATACAACCTCAATTGTACCCGCAAAGGAAGACTGGCCTCAATCACTCTACCCACAAAGAAAATATGAATACGACCTCAATCGCACCCACAAAACGAATACAACCTCAATTGTACCCGCAAAGTAAGACTGACCTCAATTAGTCTACCCACAAAGAAAATATGAATACGACCTCAATCGCACCCACAAAACGAATACAACCTCAATTGTACCCGCAAAGGAAGACTGACCTCAATCACTCTACCCACAAAGAAAACATGAATACGACCTCAATCGCACCCACAAAACGAATACAACCTCAATTGTACCCGCAAAGGAAGACTAACATCAATCACTCTACCCACAAAGAAAATATGAATACGACCTCAATCGCACCCACAAAACGAATACACCCTCAATTGTACCTGCAAAGGAAGAGTGACCTCGATCACTCTACCCACAAAGAAAATATGAATACGACCTCAATCGCACCCACAAAACGAATGCAACCTCAATTGTACCCGCAAAGGAACAATGACCTCAATCACTCTACCCACAAAGAAAATATGAATACGACCTCAATCGCACCCACAAAACGAATACAACCTCAATTGTACCCGCAAAGGAAGACTGACATCAATCACTCTTCCCACAAAGAAAATATGAATGCGACCTCAATTGCACCCACAAAACGAAAACAACCTCAATTGTACCCGCAAAGGAATACTGACCTCAATCACTCTACCCACAAAGAAAATATGAATGCGACCTCAATCGCACCCACAAAACGAATACAACCACAATTTTACCCGCAAAGGAAGACTGACCTCAATCACTCTACCCACAAAGAAAATATGAATACGACCTCAATCGCACCCACAAAACAAATACAACCTCAATTGTACCCGCAAAGGAAGACTGACCTCAATCACTCTACCCACAAGGAAAATATTAATACGATCTCAATCGCACCCACAAAATGAATGCAACCTTAATTGTACCCGCAAAGGAAGAGTAACCTCAATCACTCTACCCACAAAGAATAAATGAATACGACCACAATCACACCCACAAAACGAATACAACCTCAATTGTACCCGCAAATGAAGACTGACCTCAATCACTCTACCCACAAAGAAAATATGAATACGACCTCAATCGCACCCACATAACGAATACAACCTCAATTGTACCCGCAAAGGAAGAGTGACTTCAATCACTCTACCCACAAAGAAAATATGAATACGACCTCAATCGCACCCACAAAACGAATACAACCTCAATTGTACCCGCAAAGGAAGACTGACCTCAATCACTCTACCCACAAGGAAAAATATGAATACGACCTCAATCGCACCCACAAAACGAATACAACCTCAATTGTACCCACAAAGGAAGACTGACCTCGATCACTCTACCCACAAAGAAAATATGAATACGACCTCAATCGCACCCACAAAACGAATACAACATCAATTGTACCCACAAAGGAAGACTGACCTCAATCACTCTACCCACAAAGAAAATTTGAATGCGACCTCAATCACACCCACAAAACAAATACAACCTCAATTGTACCCGCAAAGGAAGAGTAACCTCAATCACTCTACCCACAAAGAATATATGAATACGACCTCAATCACGCCCACAAAACGAATACAACCTCAATTGTACCCGCAAAGGAAGACTGACCTCAATCACTCTACCCACAAAGAAAATATGAATACGACCTCAATCGCACCCACAAAACGAATGCAACCTCAATTGTACCCGCAAAGGAACAATGACCTCAATCACTCTACCCACAAAGAAAATATGAATACGACCTCAATCGCACCCACAAAACGAATACAACCTCAATTGTACCCGCAAAGGAAGACTGACATCAATCACTCTACCCACAAAGAAAATATGAATACGACCTCAATTGCACCCACAAAACGAAAACAACCTCAATTGTACCCGCAAAGGAATACTGACCTCAATCACTCTACCCACAAAGAAAATATGAATGCGACCTCAATCGCACCCACAAAACGAATACAACCACAATTGTACCCGCAAAGGAAGACTGACCTCAATCACTCTACCCACAAAGAAAATATGAATACGACCTCAATCGCACCCACAAAACAAATACAACCTCAATTGTACCCGCAAAGGAAGACTGACCTCAATCACTCTACCCACAAGGAAAATATTAATACGATCTCAATCGCACCCACAAAATGAATGCAACCTCAATTGTACCCGCAAAGGAAGAGTAACCTCAATCACTCTACCCACAAAGAATAAATGAATACGACCACAATCACACCCACAAAACGAATACAACCTCAATTGTACCTGCAAAGGAAGAGTAACCTCAATCACTCTACCCACAAAGAATATATGAATACGACCTCAATCACACCCACAAAACGAATACAACCTCAATTGTACCCGCAAAGGAAGACTGACCTCAATCACTCTACCCACAAAGAAAATATGAATACGACCTCAATCGCACCCACATAACGAATACAACCTCAATTGTACCCGCAAAGGAAGAGTGACTTCAATCACTCTACCCACAAAGAAAATATGAATACGACCTCAATCGCAGCCACGAAACGAATACAACCTCAATTGTACCCGCAAAGGAAGACTGGCTTCGATCACTCTACCCACAAAGAAAATATGAATACGACCTCAATCGTACGCATAAAACGAATACAACCTCAATTGTACCCGCAAAGGAAGACTGACCTCAATCAGTCGACCCACAAAGAAAATATGAATACGACCTCAATCGCACCGACAAAACGAATACAACCTCAATTGTACCCGCAAAGGAAGACTGACCTCAATCAGTCTACCCACAAAGAAAATATGAATACGACCTCAATCGCACCCACAAAACGAATACAACCTCAATTAAACCCGCAAAGGAAGACTGACTTCGATCACTCTACCCACAAAGAAAATATGAATACGACCTCAATTGCACCCACAAAACGAATACTCCCTCAATTATACCCGCAAAGGAAGACTGACCTCAATCAGTCTACCCCCAAAGAAAACATGAATACGACCTCAATCGCACCCACAAAACGAATACAACCTCAATTGTACCCGCAAAGGAAGACTGACCTCAATCACTCTAACCATAAAGAATATATGAATACGACCTCAATCACACCCACAAAACGAATACAACGTCAATTGTACCCGCAAAGGAAGACTGAACTCAATCACTCTACCCACAAAGAAAATATGAATACGACCTCAATCGCACCCACAAAACGAATAGAACCTCAATTGTACCCGCAAAGGAAGACTGACCTCAATCACTATACCAAAAAGAAAATATGAATACGACCTCAATCGCAGCCACAAAACGAATACAACCTCAATTGTACCCGCAAAGGAAGACTGACCTCAATCAGTCTACCCACAAAGATAATATGAATACGACCTCAATCGCACCCACAAAACGAATACAACCTCAATTGTACCCGCAAAGGAAGACTGACCTCAATCACTCTACCCCCAAAGAAAACATGAATACGACCTCAATCGCACCCACAAAACGAATACAACCTCAATTGTACCCGCAAAGGAAGACTGACTTCGATCACTCTACCCACAAAGAAAATATGAATACGACCTCAATCGCACGCACAAAACGAATACAACCTCAATTGTACCCGCAAAGGAAGACTGACCTCAATCAGTCTACCCACAAAGAAAATATGAATACGACCTCAATCGCACCCACAAAACGAATACAACCTCAATTGTATCCGCAAAGGAAGACTGACCTCAATCAGTCTACCCACAAAGAAAATATGAATACGACCTCAATCGCACCCACAAAACGAATACAACCTCAATTGTACCCGCAAAGGAAGACTGACCTCAATCACTCTACCCACAAAGAAAACATGAATACGACCTCAATCGCACCCACAAAACGAATACAACCTCAATTGTACCCGCAAAGGAAGACTAACCTCAATCACTCTACCCACAAAGAAAATATGAATACGACCTTAATCGCACCCACAAAATGAATACAACCTCAATTATACCCGCAAAGGAAGACTGGCCTCAATCACTCTACCCACAAAGAAAATATGAATACGACCTCAATCGCAGCCACAAAACGAATACAACCTCAATTGTACCCGCAAAGGAAGACTGACCTCAATCACTCTACCCACAAGGAAAAATATGAATACGACCTCAATCGCACCCACAAAACGAATACTCCCTCAATTATACCCGCAAAGGAAGACTGACTTCGATCACTCTATCCACAAAGAAAATATGAATACGACCTCAATCACACCCACAAAACGAATACAACCTCAATTGTACCCGTAAAGGAAGACTGACCTCAATCACTCTACCCACAAAGAAAATATGAATACGACCTCAATCGCACCCACAAAACGAATACAACCTCAATTGTACCCGCAAAGGAAGACTGACCTCAATCACTCTACCAACAAAGAAAATATGAATACGACCTCAATCGCAGCCACAAAACGAATACAACCTCAATTGTACCCGCAAAGGAAGACTGACCTCAATCACTCTACCCACAAGGAAAAATATGAATACGATCTCAATCGCACCCACAAAACGAATACACCCTCAATTATACCCGCAAAGGAAGACTGACTTCGATCACTCTACCCACAAAGAAAATATGAATACGACCTCAATCGCACCCACAAAACGAATACAACATCAATTGTACCCACAAAGGAAGACTGACCTCAATCACTCTACCCACAAAGAAAACATGAATACGACCTCAATCACACCCACAAAACAAATACAACCTCAATTGTACCCGCAAAGGAAGACTAACCTCAATCACTCTACCCACAAAGAAAATATGAATACGACCTTAATCACGCCCACAAAACGAATACAACCTCAATTGTACCCGCAAAGGAAGACTGACCTCAATCACTCTACCCACAAAGAAAATAAGAATACGACCTCAATCGCACCCACATTACGAATACAACCTCAATTGTACCCGCAAAGGAAGAGTGACTTCAATCACTCTACCCACAAAGAAAATATGAATACGACCTCAATCGCAGCCCCAAAACGAATACAACCTCAATTGTACCCGCAAAGGAAGACTAACCTCAATCACTCTACCCACAAGGAAAAATATGAATACGACCTCAATCACACCCACAAAACGAATACAACCTCAATTGTACCCGCAAAGGAAGACTGACCTCAATCACTCTACCCACAAAGAAAATATGAATACGACCTCAATCGCACCCACAAAACGAATACAACCTCAATTGTACCCGCAAAGGAAGACTGACCTCAATCACTCTACCAACAAAGAAAATATGAATACGACCTCAATCGCAGCCACAAAACGAATACAACCTCAATTGTACCCGCAAAGGAAGACTGACCTCAATCACTCTACCAACAAAGAAAATATGAATACGACCTCAATCGCAGCCACAAAACGAATACAACCTCAATTGTACCCGCAAAGGAAGACTGACCTCAATCACTCTACCCACAAAGAAAAATATGAATACGACCTCAATCGCACCCACAAAACGAATACACCCTCAATTATACCCGCAAAGGAAGACTGACTTCGATCACTCTACCCACAAAGAAAATATGAATACGACCTCAATCGCACCCACAAAACGAATACAACCTCAATTGTACCCGCAAAGGAAGACTGACCTCAATCACTCTACCCACAAAGAAAATATGAATACGACCTCAATCGCACCCACAAAACGAATACAACCTCAATTGTACCCGCAAAGGAAGACTAACCTCAATCAGTCTACCCACAAAGAAAATATGAATACGACCTCAATCGTACCCACAAAACGAAGACAACCTCAATTGTACCCGCAAAGGAAGACTGACCTCAATCACTTTACCCACAAAGAAAACATGAATACAACCTCAATCGCAGCCACAAAACGAATACAACCTCAATTGTACCCGCAAAGGAAGACTGACCTCAATCAGTCTACCCACAAAGAAAATATGAATACGACCTCAATCGCACGCACAAAACGAATACAACCTCAATTGTACCCGCAAAGGAAGACTGACCTCAATCAGTCTACCCACAAAGAAAATATGAATACGACCTCAATCGCACCCACAAAACGAATACAACCTCAATTGTATCCGCAAAGGAAGACTGACCTCAATCAGTCTACCCACAAAGAAAATATGAATACGACCTCAATCGCACCCACAAAACGAATACAACCTCAATTGTACCCGCAAAGGAAGACTGACCTCAATCACTCTACCCACAAAGAAAACATGAATACGACCTCAATCGCACCCACAAAACGAATACAACCTCAATTGTACCCGCAAAGGAAGACTAACCTCAATCACTCTACCCACAAAGAAAATATGAATACGACCTTAATCGCACCCACAAAACGAATACAACCTCAATTGTACCCGCAAAGGAAGACTGGCCTCAATCACTCTACCCACAAAGAAAATATGAATACGACCTCAATCGCAGCCACAAAACGAATACAACCTCAATTGTACCCGCAAAGGAAGACTGACCTCAATCACTCTACCCACAAGGAAAAATATGAATACGACCTCAATCGCACCCACAAAACGAATACTCCCTCAATTATACCCGCAAAGGAAGACTGACTTCGATCACTCTATCCACAAAGAAAATATGAATACGACCTCAATCACACCCACAAAACGAATACAACCTCAATTGTACCCGTAAAGGAAGACTGACCTCAATCACTCTACCCACAAAGAAAATATGAATACGACCTCAATCGCACCCACAAAACGAATACAACCTCAATTGTACCCGCAAAGGAAGACTGACCTCAATCACTCTACCAACAAAGAAAATATGAATACGACCTCAATCGCAGCCACAAAACGAATACAACCTCAATTGTACCCGCAAAGGAAGACTGACCTCAATCACTCTACCCACAAGGAAAAATATGAATACGACCTCAATCGCACCCACAAAACGAATACACCCTCAATTATACCCGCAAAGGAAGACTGACTTCGATCACTCTACCCACAAAGAAAATATGAATACGACCTCAATCGCACCCACAAAACGAATACAACATCAATTGTACCCACAAAGGAAGACTGACCTCAATCACTCTACCCACAAAGAAAACATGAATACGACCTCAATCACACCCACAAAACAAATACAACCTCAATTGTACCCGCAAAGGAAGACTAACCTCAATCACTCTACCCACAAAGAAAATATGAATACGACCTTAATCACGCCCACAAAACGAATACAACCTCAATTGTACCCGCAAAGGAAGACTGACCTCAATCACTCTACCCACAAAGAAAATAAGAATACGACCTCAATCGCACCCACATTACGAATACAACCTCAATTGTACCCGCAAAGGAAGAGTGACTTCAATCACTCTACCCACAAAGAAAATATGAATACGACCTCAATCGCAGCCCCAAAACGAATACAACCTCAATTGTACCCGCAAAGGAAGACTAACCTCAATCACTCTACCCACAAGGAAAAATATGAATACGACCTCAATCACACCCACAAAACGAATACAACCTCAATTGTACCCGCAAAGGAAGACTGACCTCAATCACTCTACCCACAAAGAAAATATGAATACGACCTCAATCGCACCCACAAAACGAATACAACCTCAATTGTACCCGCAAAGGAAGACTGACCTCAATCACTCTACCAACAAAGAAAATATGAATACGACCTCAATCGCAGCCACAAAACGAATACAACCTCAATTGTACCCGCAAAGGAAGACTGACCTCAATCACTCTACCAACAAAGAAAATATGAATACGACCTCAATCGCAGCCACAAAACGAATACAACCTCAATTGTACCCGCAAAGGAAGACTGACCTCAATCACTCTACCCACAAAGAAAAATATGAATACGACCTCAATCGCACCCACAAAACGAATACACCCTCAATTATACCCGCAAAGGAAGACTGACTTCGATCACTCTACCCACAAAGAAAATATGAATACGACCTCAATCGCACCCACAAAACGAATACAACCTCAATTGTACTCGCAAAGGAAGACTGACCTCAATCACTCTACCCACAAAGAAAATATGAATACGACCTCAATCGCACCCACAAAACGAATACAACCTCAATTGTACCCGCAAAGGAAGACTAACCTCAATCAGTCTACCCACAAAGAAAATATGAATACGACCTCAATCGTACCCACAAAACGAAGACAACCTCAATTGTACCCGCAAAGGAAGACTGACCTCAATCACTTTACCCACAAAGAAAACATGAATACAACCTCAATCGCAGCCACAAAACGAATACAACCTCAATTGTACCCGCAAAGGAAGACTGACCTCAATCAGTCTACCCACAAAGAAAATATGAATACGACCTCAATCGCACCCACAAAACGAATACAACCTCAATTGTACCCGCAAAGGAAGACTGACCTCAATCACTCTACCCACAAAGAAAACATGAATACGACATCAATCGCACCCACAAAATGAATACAACCTCAATTGTACCCGCAAAGGAAGACTAACCTCAATCACTCTACCCACAAAGATAATATGAATACGACCTCAATCGCACCCACAAAACGAATACAGCCTCAATTGTACCCGCAAAGGAAGACTGACCTCAATCACTCTACCCACAAGGAAAAATATGAATACGACCTCAATCGCACCCACAAAACGAATACTCCCTCAATTATACCCGCAAAGGAAGACTGACTTCGATCACTCTATCCACAAAGAAAATATGAATACGACCTCAATCGGACCCACAAAATGAATACAACCTCAATTGTACCCGCAAAGGAAGACTGACCTCAATCACTCTACCAACAAAGAAAATATGAATACGACCTCAATCGCAGCCACAAAACGAATACAACCTCAATTGTACCCGCAAAGGAAGAGTGACTTCAATCACTCTACCCACAAAGAAAATATGAATACGACCTCAATCGCAGCCCCAAAACGAATACAACCTCAATTGTACCCGCAAAGGAAGACTAACCTCAATCACTCTACCCACAAGGAAAAATATGAATACGACCTCAATCACACCCACAAAACGAATACAACCTCAATTGTACCCGCAAAGGAAGACTGACCTCAATCACTCTACCCACAAAGAAAATATGAATACGACCTCAATCGCACCCACAAAACGAATACAACCTCAATTGTACCCGCAAAGGAAGACTGACCTCAATCACTCTACCAACAAAGAAAATATGAATACGACCTCAATCGCAGCCACAAAACGAATACAACCTCAATTGTACCCGCAAAGGAAGACTGACCTCAATCACTCTACCAACAAAGAAAATATGAATACGACCTCAATCGCAGCCACAAAACGAATACAACCTCAATTGTACCCGCAAAGGAAGACTGACCTCAATCACTCTACCCACAAGGAAAAATATGAATACGACCTCAATCGCACCCACAAAACGAATACACCCTCAATTATACCCGCAAAGGAAGACTGACTTCGATCACTCTACCCACAAAGAAAAATGAATACGACCTTAATCGCACACACAAAACGAATACAACCTCAATTGTACCCGCAAAGGAAGACTGGCCTCAATCACTCTACCCACAAAGAAAATATGAATACGACCTCAATCGCAGCCACAAAACGAATACAACCTCAATTGTACCCGCAAAGGAAGACTGACCTCAATCACTCTACCCACAAAGAAAATATGAATACGACCTCAATCGCACCCACAAAACGAATACAACCTCAATTGTACCCGCAAAGGAAGACTGACCTCAATCACTCTACCAACAAAGAAAATATGAATACGACCTCAATCGCAGCCACAAAACGAATACAACCTCAATTGTACCCGCAAAGGAAGACTGACCTCAATCACTCTACCCACAAGGAAAAATATGAATACGACCTCAATCGCACCCACAAAACGAATACACCCTCAATTATACCCGCAAAGGAAGACTGACTTCGATCACTCTACCCACAAAGAAAATATGAATACGACCTCAATCGCACCCACAAAACGAATACAACCTCAATTGTACCCGCAAAGGAAGACTGACCTCAATCACTCTACCCACAAAGAAAATATGAATACGACCTCAATCGCACCCACAAAACGAATACAACCTCAATTGTACCCGCAAAGGAAGACTAACCTCAATCAGTCTACCCACAAAGAAAATATGAATACGACCTCAATCGCACCCACAAAACGAAGACAACCTCAATTGTACCCGCAAAGGAAGACTGACCTCAATCACTCTACCCAAAAAGAAAATATGAATACGACCTCAATCGCAGCCACAAAACGAATACAACCTCAACTGTACCCGCAAAGGAAGACTGACCTCAATCACTCTACCCACAAGGAAAAATATGAATACGACCTCAATCGCACCCACAAAACGAATACGTCCTCAATTATACCCGCAAAGGAAGACTGACTTCGATCACTCTACCCACAAAGAAAATATGAATCTGACCTCAATCGCACCCACAAAACGAATACAACCTCAATTGTACCCGCAAAGGAAGACTAACCTCAATCAGTCTACCCACAAAGAAAATATGAATACGACCTCAATCGCACCCACAAAACGAAGACAACCTCAATTGTACCCGCAAAGGAAGACTGGCCTCAATCACTCTACCCACAAAGAAAACATGAATACGACCTCAATCGCAGCCACAAAACGAATACAACCTCAACTGTACCCGCAAAGGAAGACTGACCTCAATCAGTCTACCCACAAAGAAAATATGAATACGACCTCAATCGCACCCACAAAACAAATACAACCTCAATTGTACCCGCAAAGGAAGACTGACCTCAATCACTCTACCCACAAAGAAAACATGAATACGACATCAATCGCACCCACAAAACGAATACAACCTCAATTGTACCCGCAAAGGAAGACTAACCTCAATCACTCTACCCACAAAGATAATATGAATACGACCTCAATCGCACCCACAAAACGAATACAACCTCAATTGTACCCGCAAAGGAAGACTGACCTCAATCACTCTACCCACAAGGAAAAATATGAATACGACCTCAATCGCACCCACAAAACGAATACTCCCTCAATTATACCCGCAAAGGAAGACTGACTTCGATCACTCTATCCACAAAGAAAATATGAATACGACCTCAATCGGACCCACAAAACGAATACAACCTCAATTGTACCCGCAAAGGAAGACTGACCTCAATCAGTCTACCCACAAAGAAAATATGAATACGACCTCAATCGCACCCACAAAACGAATACAACCTCAATTGTACCCGCAAAGGAAGACTGACCTCAATCAGTCTACCCACAAAGAAAATATGAATACGACCTCAATCGCACCCACAAAACGAATACAACCTCAATTGTACCTGCAAAGGAAGACTGACTTCGATCACTCTACCCACAAAGAAAATATGAATACGACCTCAATCACACCCACAAAACGAATACTCCCTCAATTATACCCGCAAAGGAAGACTGACCTCAATCAGTCTACCCCCAAAGAAAACATGAATACGACCTCAGTCGCACCCACAAAACGAATACAACCTCAATTGTACCCGCAAAGGAAGACTGACCTCAATCACTCTAACCATAAAGAATATATGAATACGACCTCAATCGCACCCACAAAACGAATACAACGTCAATTGTACCCGCAAAGGAAGACTGACCTCAATCACTCTACCCACAAAGAAAATATGAATACGACCTCAATCGCACCCACAAAACGAATAGAACCTCAATTGTACCCGCAAAGGAAGACTGACCTCAATCACTATACCAACAAAGAAAATATGAATACGACCTCAATCGCACCCACAAAACGAATACAACCTCAACTGTACCCGCAAAGGAAGACTGACCTCAATCACTCTACCCCCAAAGAAAACATGAATACGACATCAATCGCACCCATAAAACGAATACAACCTCAATTGTACCCGCAAAGGAAGACTAACCTCAATCACTCTACCCACAAAGATAATATGAATACGACCTCAATCGCACCCACAAAACGAATACAACCTCAATTGTACCCGCAAAGGAAGACTGACCTCAATCACTCTACCCACAAGGAAAAATATGAATACGACCTCAATCGCACCCACAAAACGAATACTCCCTCAATTATACCCGCAAAGGAAGACTGACTTCGATCACTCTATCCACAAAGAAAATATGAATACGACCTCAATCGGACCCACAAAACGAATACAACCTCAATTGTACCCGCAAAGGAAGACTGACCTCAATCAGTCTACCCACAAAGAAAATATGAATACGACCTCAATCGCACCCACAAAACGAATACAACCTCAATTGTACCCGCAAAGGAAGACTGACCTCAATCAGTCTACCCACAAAGAAAATATGAATACGACCTCAATCGCAGCCACAAAACGAATACAACCTCAATTGTACCCGCAAAGGAAGACTGACCTCAATCACTCTACCCACAAAGAAAATATGAATACGACCTCAATCGCACCCACAAAACGAATACAACCTCAATTGTACCCGCAAAGGAAGACTGACCTCAATCACTCTACCCACAAAGAAAACATGAATACGACCTCAATCGCACCCACAAAACGAATACAACCTCAATTGTACCCGCAAAGGAAGACTAACCTCAATCACTCTACCCACAAAGAAAATATGAATACGACCTTAATCGCACCCACAAAACGAATACAACCTCAATTGTACCCGCAAAGGAAGACTGGCCTCAATCACTCTACCCACAAAGAAAATATGAATACGACCTCAATCGCAGCCACAAAACGAATACAACCTCAATTGTACCCGCAAAGGAAGACTGACCTCAATCACTCTACCCACAAAGAAAATATGAATACGACCTCAATCGCACCCACAAAACGAATACAACCTCAATTGTACCCGCAAAGGAAGACTGACCTCAATCACTCTACCAACAAAGAAAATATGAATACGACCTCAATCGCAGCCACAAAACGAATACAACCTCAATTGTACCCGCAAAGGAAGACTGACCTCAATCACTCTACCCACAAGGAAAAATATGAATACGACCTCAATCGCACCCACAAAACGAATACACCCTCAATTATACCCGCAAAGGAAGACTGACTTCGATCACTCTACCCACAAAGAAAATATGAATACGACCTCAATCGCACCCACAAAACGAATACAACCTCAATTGTACCCGCAAAGGAAGACTAACCTCAATCAGTCTACCCACAAAGAAAATATGAATACGACCTCAATCGCACCCACAAAACGAAGACAACCTCAATTGTACCCGCAAAGGAAGACTGACCTCAATCACTCTACCCACAAAGAAAACATGAATACAACCTCAATCGCAGCCACAAAACGAATACAACCTCAACTGTACCCGCAAAGGAAGACTGACCTCAATCAGTCTACCCACAAAGAAAATATGAATACGACCTCAATCGCACCCACAAAACGAATACAACCTCAATTGTACCCGCAAAGGAAGACTGACCTCAATCACTCTACCCACAAAGAAAACATGAATACGACATCAATCGCACCCACAAAACGAATACAACCTCAATTGTACCCGCAAAGGAAGACTAACCTCAATCACTCTACCCACAAAGATAATATGAATACGACCTCAATCGCACCCACAAAACGAATACAACCTCAATTGTACCCGCAAAGGAAGACTGACCTCAATCACTCTACCCACAAGGAAAAATATGAATACGACCTCAATCGCACCCACAAAGCGAATACTCCCTCAATTATACCCGCAAAGGAAGACTGACTTCGATCACTCTATCCACAAAGAAAATATGAATACGACCTCAATCGGACCCACAAAACGAATACAACCTCAATTGTACCCGCAAAGGAAGACTGACCTCAATCAGTCTACCCACAAAGAAAATATGAATACGACCTCAATCGCACCCACAAAACGAATACAACCTCAATTGTACCCGCAAAGGAAGACTGACCTCAATCAGTCTACCCACAAAGAAAATATGAATACGACCTCAATCGCACCCACAAAACGAATACAACCTCAATTGTACCCGCAAAGGAAGACTGACTTCGATCACTCTACCCACAAAGAAAATATGAATACGACCTCAATCGCACCCACAAAACGAATACTCCCTCAATTATACCCGCAAAGGAAGACTGACCTCAATCAGTCTACCCCCAAAGAAAACATGAATACGACCTCAGTCGCACCCACAAAACGAATACAACCTCAATTGTACCCGCAAAGGAAGACTGACCTCAATCACTCTAACCATAAAGAATATATGAATACGACCTCAATCACACCCACAAAACGAATACAACGTCAATTGTACCCGCAAAGGAAGACTGACCTCAATCACTCTACCCACAAAGAAAATATGAATACGACCTCAATCGCACCCACAAAACGAATAGAACCTCAATTGTACCCGCAAAGGAAGACTGACCTCAATCACTATACCAACAAAGAAAATATGAATACGACCTCAATCGCACCCACAAAACGAATACAACCTCAACTGTACCCGCAAAGGAAGACTGACCTCAATCACTCTACCCACAAAGAAAACATGAATACGACATCAATCGCACCCATAAAACGAATACAACCTCAATTGTACCCGCAAAGGAAGACTAACCTCAATCACTCTACCCACAAAGATAATATGAATACGACCTCAATCGCACCCACAAAACGAATACAACCTCAATTGTACCCGCAAAGGAAGACTGACCTCAATCACTCTACCCACAAGGAAAAATATGAATACGACCTCAATCGCACCCACAAAATGAATACTCCCTCAATTATACCCGCAAAGGAAGACTGACTTCGATCACTCTATCCACAAAGAAAATATGAATACGACCTCAATCGGACCCACAAAACGAATACAACCTTAATTGTACCCGCAAAGGAAGACTGACCTCAATCAGTCTACCCACAATGAAAATATGAATACGACCTCAATCGCACCCACAAAACGAATACAACCTCAATTGTACCCGCAAAGGAAGACTGACCTCAATCAGTCTACCCACAAAGAAAATATGAATACGACCTCAATCGCACCCACAAAACGAATACAACCTCAATTGTACCCGCAAAGGAAGACTGACTTCGATCACTCTACCCACAAAGAAAATATGAATACGACCTCGATCGCACCCACAAAACGAATACTCCCTCAATTATACCCGCAAAGGAAGACTGACCTCAATCAGTCTACCCCCAAAGAAAACATGAATACGACCTCAATCGCACCCACAAAATGAATACAACCTCAATTGTACCCGCAAAGGAAGACTGACCTCAATCACTCTAACCATAAAGAATATATGAATACGACCTCAATCACACCCACAAAACGAATACAACGTCAATTGTACCCGCAAAGGAAGACTGACCTCAATCACTCTACCCACAAAGAAAATATGAATACGACCTCAATCGCACCCACAAAACGAATAGAACCTCAATTGTACCCGCAAAGGAAGACTGACCTCAATCACTATACCAACAAAGAAAATATGAATACGACCTCAATCGCAGCCACAAAACGAATACAACCTCAATTGTACCCGCAAAGGAAGACTGACCTCAATCAGTCTACCCACAAAGATAATATGAATACGACCTCAATCGCACCCACAAAACGAATACAACCTCAATTGTACCCGCAAAGGAAGACTGACCTCAATCACTCTACCCCCAAAGAAAACATGAATACGACCTCAATCGCACCCACAAAACGAATACAACCTCAATTGTACCCGCAAAGGAAGACTGACTTCGATCACTCTACCCACAAAGAAAATATGAATACGACCTCAATCGCACGCACAAAACAAATACAACCTCAATTTTACCCGCAAAGGAAGACTGACCTCAATCAGTCTACCCACAAAGAAAATATGAATACGACCTCAATCACACCCACAAAACGAATACAACCTCAATTGTACCCGCAAAGGAAGACTGACCTCAATCACTCTACCCACAAAGAAAATATGAATACGACCTCAATCGCACCCACAAAACGAATACAACCTCAATTGTACCCGCAAAGGAAGACTGACCTCAATCACTCTACCAACAAAGAAAATATGAATACGACCTCAATCGCAGCCACAAAACGAATACAACCTCAATTGTACCCGCAAAGGAAGACTGACCTCAATCACTCTACCCACAAGGAAAAATATGAATACGACCTCAATCGCACCCACAAAACGAATACACCCTCAATTATACCCGCAAAGGAAGACTGACTTCGATCACTCTACCCACAAAGAAAATATGAATACGACCTCAATCGCACCCACAAAACGAATACAACCTCAATTGTACCCGCAAAGGAAGACTGACCTCAATCACTCTACCCACAAAGAAAATATGAATACGACCTCAATCGCACCCACAAAACGAATACAACCTCAATTGTACCCGCAAAGGAAGACTAACCTCAATCAGTCTACCCACAAAGAAAATATGAATACGACCTCAATCGCACCCACAAAACGAAGACAACCTCAATTGTACCCGCAAAGGAAGACTGACCTCAATCACTCTACCCACAAAGAAAACATGAATACAACCTCAATCGCAGCCACAAAACGAATACAACCTCAATTGTACCCGCAAAGGAAGACTGACCTCAATCAGTCTACCCACAAACAAAATATGAATACGACCTCAATCGCACCCACAAAACGAATACAACCTCAATTGTACCCGCAAAGGAAGACTGACCTCAATCACTCTACCCACAAAGAAAACATGAATACGACATCAATCGCACCCACAAAACGAATACAACCTCAATTGTACCCGCAAAGGAAGACTAACCTCAATCACTCTACCCACAAAGATAATATGAATACGACCTCAATCGCACCCACAAAACGAATACAACCTCAATTGTACCCGCAAAGGAAGACTGACCTCAATCACTCTACCCACAAGGAAAAATATGAATACGACCTCAATCGCACCCACAAAACGAATACTCCCTCAATTATACCCGCAAAGGAAGACTGACTTCGATCACTCTATCCACAAAGAAAATATGAATACGACCTCAATCGGACCCACAAAACGAATACAACCTCAATTGTACCCGCAAAGGAAGACTGACCTCAATCAGTCTACCCACAAAGAAAATATGAATACGACCTCAATCGTACCCACAAAACGAATACAACCTCAATTGTACCCGCAAAGAAAGACTGACCTCAATCAGTCTACCCACAAAGATAATATGAATACGACCTCAATCGCACCCACAAAACGAATACAACCTCAATTGTATCCGCAAAGGAAGACTGACCTCAATCACTCTACCCCCAAAGAAAACATGAATACGCCCTCAATCGCACCCACAAAACGAATACAACCTCAATTGTACCCGCAAAGGAAGACTGACCTCAATCACTCTACCCATAAAGAATATATGAATACGACCTCAATCACACCCACAAAACGAATACAACCTCAATTGTACCCGCAAAGGAAGACTGACCTCAATCACTCTACCCACAAAGAAAATATGAATACGACCTCAATCGCACCCACAAAACGAATACAACCTCAATTGTACCCGCAAAGGAAGACTGACCTCAATCACTCTACCAACAAAGAAAATATGAATACGACCTCAATCGCAGCCACAAAACGAATACAACCTCAATTGTACCCGCAAAGGAAGACTGACCTCAATCACTCTACCCACAAGGAAAAATATGAATACGACCTCAATCGCACCCACAAAACGAATACACCCTCAATTATACCCGCAAAGGAAGACTGACTTCGATCACTCTACCCACAAAGAAAATATGAATACGACCTCAATCGCACCCACAAAACGAATACAACCTCAATTGTACCCGCAAAGGAAGACTGACCTCAATCACTCTACCCACAAAGAAAACATGAATACAACCTCAATCGCAGCCACAAAACGAATACAACCTCAATTGTACCCGCAAAGGAAGACTGACCTCAATCAGTCTACCCACAAAGAAAATATGAATACGACCTCAATCGCACCCACAAAACGAATACAACCTCAATTGTACCCGCAAAGGAAGACTGACCTCAATCACTCTACCCACAAAGAAAATATGAATACGACCTCAATCGCACCCACAAAACGAATACAACCTCAATTGTACCCGCAAAGGAAGACTGACCTCAATCACTCTACCAACAAAGAAAATATGAATACGACCTCAATCGCAGCCACAAAACGAATACAACCTCAATTGTACCCGCAAAGGAAGACTGACCTCAATCACTCTACCCACAAGGAAAAATTTGAATACGACCTCAATCGCACCCACAAAACGAATACACCCTCAATTATACCCGCAAAGGAAGACTGACTTCGATCACTCTACCCACAAAGAAAATATGAATACGACCTCAATCGCACCCACAAAACGAATACAACCTCAATTGTACCCGCAAAGGAAGACTGACCTCAATCACTCTACCCACAAAGAAAATATGAATACGACCTCAATCGTACCCACAAAACGAATACAACCTCAATTGTACCCGCAAAGAAAGACTGACCTCAATCAGTCTACCCACAAAGATAATATGAATACGACCTCAATCGCACCCACAAAACGAATACAACCTCAATTGTATCCGCAAAGGAAGACTGACCTCAATCACTCTACCCCCAAAGAAAACATGAATACGACCTCAATCGCACCCACAAAACGAATACAACCTCAATTGTACCCGCAAAGGAAGACTGACCTCAATCACTCTACCCATAAAGAATATATGAATACGACCTCAATCACACCCACAAAACGAATACAACCTCAATTGTACCCGCAAAGGAAGACTGACCTCAATCACTCTACCCACAAAGAAAATATGAATACGACCTCAATCGCACCCACAAAACGAATACAACCTCAATTGTACCCGCAAAGGAAGACTGACCTCAATCACTCTACCAACAAAGAAAATATGAATACGACCTCAATCGCAGCCACAAAACGAATACAACCTCAATTGTACCCGCAAAGGAAGACTGACCTCAATCACTCTACCCACAAGGAAAAATATGAATACGACCTCAATCGCACCCACAAAACGAATACACCCTCAATTATACCCGCAAAGGAAGACTGACTTCGATCACTCTACCCACAAAGAAAATATGAATACGACCTCAATCGCTCCCACAAAACGAATACAACCTCAATTGTACCCGCAAAGGAAGACTGACCTCAATCACTCTACCCACAAAGAAAATATGAATACGACCTCAATCGCACCCACAAAACGAATACAACCTCAATTGTACCCGCAAAGGAAGACTAACCTCAATCAGTCTACCCACAAAGAAAATATGAATACGACCTCAATCGCACCCACAAAACAAAGACAACCTCAATTGTACCCGCAAAGGAAGACTGACCTCAATCACTCTACCCACAAAGAAAACATGAATACAACCTCAATCGCAGCCACAAAACGAATACAACCTCAATTGTACCCGCAAAGGAAGACTGACCTCAATCAGTCTACCCACAAAGAAAATATGAATACGACCTCAATCGCACCCACAAAACGAATACAACCTCAATTGTACCCGCAAAGGAAGACTGACCTCAATCACTCCACCCACAAAGAAAACATGAATACGACATCAATCGCACCCACAAAACGAATACAACCTCAATTGTACCCGCAAAGGAAGACTAACCTCAATCACTCTACCCACAAAGATAATATGAATACGACCTCAATCGCACCCACAAAACGAATACAACCTCAATTGTACCCGCAAAGGAAGACTGACCTCAATCACTCTACCCACAAGGAAAAATATGAATACGACCTCAATCGCACCCACAAAACGAATACTCCCTCAATTATACCCGCAAAGGAAGACTGACTTCGATAACTCTATCCACAAAGAAAATATGAATACGACCTCAATCGGACCCACAAAACGAATACAACCTCAATTGTACCCGCAAAGGAAGACTGACCTCAATCAGTCTACCCACAAAGAAAATATGAATACGACCTCAATCGTACCCACAAAATGAATACAACCTCAATTGTACCCGCAAAGAAAGACTGACCTCAATCAGTCTACCCACAAAGATAATATGAATACGACCTCAATCGCACCCACAAAACGAATACAACCTCAATTGTATCCGCAAAGGAAGACTGACCTCAATCACTCTACCCCCAAAGAAAACATGAATACGACCTCAATCGCACCCACAAAACGAATACAACCTCAATTGTACCCGCAAAGGAAGACTGACCTCAATCCATCTACCCATAAAGAATATATGAATACGACCTCAATCACACCCACAAAACGAATACAACCTCAATTGTACCCGCAAAGGAAGACTGACCTCAATCACTCTACCCACAAAGAAAATATGAATACGACCTCAATCGCACCCACAAAACGAATACAACCTCAATTGTACCCGCAAAGGAAGACTGACCTCAATCACTCTACCAACAAAGAAAATATGAATACGACCTCAATCGCAGCCACAAAACGAATACAACCTCAATTGTACCCGCAAAGGAAGACTGACCTCAATCACTCTACCCACAAGGAAAAATATGAATACGACCTCAATCGCACCCACAAAACGAATACACCCTCAATTATACCCGCAAAGGAAGACTGACTTCGATCACTCTACTCACAAAGAAAATATGAATACGACCTCAATCGCACCCACAAAACGAATACAACCTCAATTGTACCCGCAAAGGAAGACTGACCTCAATCACTCTACCCACAAAGAAAATATGAATACGACCTCAATCGCACCCACAAAACGAATACAACCTCAATTGTACCCGCAAAGGAAGACTAACCTCAATCAGTCTACCCACAAAGAAAATATGAATACGACCTCAATCGCACCCACAAAACGAAGACAACCTCAATTGTACCCGCAAAGGAAGACTGACCTCAATCACTCTACCCACACAGAAAACATGAATACAACCTCAATCGCAGCCACAAAACGAATACAACCTCAATTGTACCCGCAAAGGAAGACTGACCTCAATCAGTCTACCCACAAAGAAAATATGAATACGACCTCAATCGGACCCACAAAACGAATACAACCTCAATTGTACCCGCAAAGGAAGACTGACCTCAATCACTCTACCCATAAAGAATATATGAATACGACCTCAATCACACCCACAAAACGAATACAACCTCAATTGTACCCGCAAAGGAAGACTGACCTCAATCACTCTACCCACAAAGAAAATATGAATACGACCTCAATCGCACCCACAAAACGAATACAACCTCAATTGTACCCGCAAAGGAAGACTGACCTCAATCACTCTACCAACAAAGAAAATATGAATACGACCTCAATCGCAGCCACAAAATGAATACAACCTCAATTGTACCCGCAAAGGAAGACTGACCTCAATCACTCTACCCACAAGGAAAAATATGAATACGACCTCAATCGCACCCACAAAACGAATACACCCTCAATTATACCCGCAAAGGAAGACTGACTTCGATCACTCTACCCACAAAGAAAATATGAATACGACCTCAATCGCACCCACAAAACGAATACAACCTCAATTGTACCCGCAAAGGAAGACTGACCTCAATCACTCTACCCACAAAGAAAATATGAATACGACCTCAATCGCACCCACAAAACGAATACAACCTCAATTGTACCCGCAAAGGAAGACTAACCTCAATCAGTCTACCCACAAAGAAAATATGAATACGACCTCAATCGCACCCACAAAACGAAGACAACCTCAATTGTACCCGCAAAGGAAGACTGACCTCAATCACTCTACCCACACAGAAAACATGAATACAACCTCAATCGCAGCCACAAAACGAATACAACCTCAATTGTACCCGCAAAGGAAGACTGACCTCAATCAGTCTACCCACAAAGAAAATATGAATACGACCTCAATCGCACCCACAAAACGAATACAACCTCAATTGTACCCGCAAAGGAAGACTGACCTCAATCACTCTACCCACAAAGAAAACATGAATACGACCTCAATCGCACCCACAAAACGAATACAACCTCAATTGTACCCGCAAAGGAAGACTAACCTTAATCACTCTACCCACAAAGAAAATATGAATAGGACCTTAATCGCACCCACAAAACGAATACAACCTCAATTGTACCCGCAAAGGAAGACTGGCCTCAATCACTCTACCCACAAGGAAAAATATGAATACGACCTCAATCGCACCCACAAAACGAATACACCCTCAATTATACCCGCAAAGGAAGACTGACTTCGATCACTCTACTCACAAAGAAAATATGAATACGACCTCAATCGCACCCACAAAACGAATACAACCTCAATTGTACCCGCAAAGGAAGACTGACCTCAATCACTCTACCCACAAAGAAAATATGAATACGACCTCAATCGCACCCACAAAACGAATACAACCTCAATTGTACCCGCAAAGGAAGACTAACCTCAATCAGTCTACCCACAAAGAAAATATGAATACGACCTCAATCGCACCCACAAAACGAATACAACCTCAATTGTACCCGCAAAGGAAGACTGACCTCAATCACTCTACCCACAAAGAAAATATGAATACGACCTCAATCGCACCCACAAAACGAATACAACCTCAATTGTACCCGCAAAGGAAGACTAACCTCAATCAGTCTACCCACAAAGAAAATATGAATACGACCTCAATCGCACCCACAAAACGAAGACAACCTCAATTGTACCCGCAAAGGAAGACTGACCTCAATCACTCTACCCACACAGAAAACATGAATACAACCTCAATCGCAGCCACAAAACGAATACAACCTCAATTGTACCCGCAAAGGAAGACTGACCTCAATCAGTCTACCCACAAAGAAAATATGAATACGACCTCAATCGCACCCACAAAACGAATACAACCTCAATTGTACCCGCAAAGGAAGACTGATCTCAATCACTCTACCCATAAAGAATATATGAATACGACCTCAATCACACCCACAAAACGAATACAACCTCAATTGTACCCGCAAAGGAAGACTGACCTCAATCACTCTACCCACAAAGAAAATATGAATACGACCTCAATCGCACCCACAAAACGAATACAACCTCAATTGTACCCGCAAAGGAAGACTGACCTCAATCACTCTACCAACAAAGAAAATATGAATACGACCTCAATCGCAGCCACAAAATGAATACAACCTCAATTGTACCCGCAAAGGAAGACTGACCTCAATCACTCTACCCACAAGGAAAAATATGAATACGACCTCAATCGCACCCACAAAACGAATACACCCTCAATTATACCCGCAAAGGAAGACTGACTTCGATCACTCTACCCACAAAGAAAATATGAATACGACCTCAATCGCACCCACAAAACGAATACAACCTCAATTGTACCCGCAAAGGAAGACTGACCTCAATCACTCTACCCACAAAGAAAATATGAATACGACCTCAATCGCACCCACAAAACGAATACAACCTCAATTGTACCCGCAAAGGAAGACTAACCTCAATCAGTCTACCCACAAAGAAAATATGAATACGACCTCAATCGCACCCACAAAACGAAGACAACCTCAATTGTACCCGCAAAGGAAGACTGACCTCAATCACTCTACCCACACAGAAAACATGAATACAACCTCAATCGCAGCCACAAAACGAATACAACCTCAATTGTACCCGCAAAGGAAGACTGACCTCAATCAGTCTACCCACAAAGAAAATATGAATACGACCTCAATCGCACCCACAAAACGAATACAACCTCAATTGTACCCGCAAAGGAAGACTGACCTCAATCACTCTACCCACAAAGAAAACATGAATACGACCTCAATCGCACCCACAAAACGAATACAACCTCAATAGTACCCGCAAAGGAAGACTAACCTTAATCACTCTACCCACAAAGAAAATATGAATACGACCTTAATCGCACCCACAAAACGAATACAACCTCAATTGTACCCGCAAAGGAAGACTGGCCTCAATCACTCTACCCACAAAGAAAATATGAATACGACCTCAATCGCAGCCACAAAACGAATACAACCTCAATTGTACCCGCAAAGGAAGACTGACCTCAATCACTCTAACCACAAGGAAAAATATGAATACGACCTCAATCGCAGCCACAAAACGAATACAACCTCAATTGTACCCGCAAAGGAAGACTGACCTCAATCAGTCTACCCACAAAGAAAATATGAATACGACCTCAATCGCACCCACAAAACGAATACAACCTCAATTGTACCCGCAAAGGAAGACTGACCTCAATCACTCTACCCACAAAGAAAACATGAATACGACCTCAATCGTACCTACAAAACGAATACAACCTCAATTGTACACGCAAAGGAAGACTAACCTTAATCATTCTACCCACAAAGAAAATATGAATACGACCTTAATCGCACCCACAAAACGAATACAACCTCAATTGTACCCGCAAAGGAAGACTGGCCTCAATCACTCTACCCACAAAGAAAATATGAATACGACCTCAATCGCAGCCACAAAACGAATACAACCTCAATTGTACCCGCAAAGGAAGACTGACCTCAATCACTCTAACCACAAGGAAAAATATGAATACGACCTCAATCACACCCACAAAACGAATACAACCTCAATTGTACCCGCAAAGGAAGACTGGCCTCAATCACTCTACCCACAAAGAAAATATGAATACGACCTCAATCGCACCCACAAAATGAATACAACCTCAATTGTACCCGCAAAGGAAGACTGACCTCAATCACTCTACCCACAAGGAAAAATATGAATACGACCTCAATCGCACCCACAAAACGAATACAACCTCAATTGTACCCGCAATGGAAGACTGACCTCAATCACTCTACCAACAAAGAAAATATGAATACGACCTCAATCGCAGCCACAAAATGAAAACAACCTCAATTGTACCCGCAAAGGAAGACTGACCTCAATCACTCTACCCACAAGGAAAAATATGAATACGACCTCAATCGCACCCACAAAACGAATACAACCTCAATTGTACCCGCAAAGGAAGACTGACCTCAATCACTCTAACCACAAGGAAAAATATGAATACGACCTCAATCGCACCCACAAAACGAATACAACCTCAATTGTACCCGCAAAGGAAGACTGGCCTCAATCACTCTACCCACAAAGAAAATATGAATACGACCTCAATCGCAGCCACAAAATGAATACAACCTCAATTGTACCCGCAAAGGAAGACTGACCTCAATCACTCTACCCAAAAGGAAAAATATGAATACGACCTCAATCGCACCCACAAAACGAATACAACCTCAATTGTACCCGCAAAGGAAGACTGACCTCAATCACTCTACCAACAAAGAAAATATGAATACGACCTCAATCGCAGCCACAAAATGAAAACAACCTCAATTGTACCCGTAAAGGAAGACTGACCTCAATCACTCTACCCACAAGGAAAAATATGAATACGACCTCAATCGCACCCACAAAACGAATACAACCTCAATTGTACCCGCAAAGGAAGACTGACCTCAATCACTCTAACCACAAGGAAAAATATGAATACGACCTCAATCCCACCCACAAAACGAAGACAACCTCAATTGTACCCGCAAAGGAAGACTGACCTCAATCACTCTACCCACACAGAAAACATGAATACAACCTCAATCGCAGCCACAAAATGAATACAACCTCAATTGTACCCGCAAAGGAAGACTGACCTCAATCACTCTACCCACAAGGAAAAATATGAATACGACCTCAATCGCACCCACAAAACGAATACACCCTCAATTATACCCGCAAAGGAAGACTGACTTCGATCACTCTACCCACAAAGAAAATATGAATACGACGTCAATCGCACCCACAAAATGAATACAACCTCAATTGTACCCGCAAAGGAAGACTGACCTCAATCACTCTACCCACAAAGAAAATATGAATACGACCTCAATCGCACCCACAAAACGAATACAACCTCAATTGTACCCGCAAAGGAAGACTAACCTCAATCAGTCTACCCACAAAGAAAATATGAATACGACCTCAATCGCACCCACAAAACGAAGACAACCTCAATTGTACCCACAAAGGAAGACTGACCTTAATCACTCTACCCACACAGAAAACATGAATACAACCTCAATCGCAGCCACAAAACGAATACAACCTCAATTGTACCCGCAAAGGAAGACTGACCTCAATCTGTCTACCCACAAAGAAAATATGAATACGACCTCAATCGCACCCACAAAACGAATACAACCTCAATTGTACCCGCAAAGGAAGACTAACCTTAATCACTCTACCCACAAAGAAAATATGAATACGACCTCAATCGCACCCACAAAACGAAGACAACCTCAATTGGACCCGCAAAGGAAGACTGACCTCAATCACTCTACCCACACAGAAAACATGAATACAACCTCAATCGCAGCCACAAAACGAATACAACCTCAATTGTACCCGCAAAGGAAGACTGACCTCAATCACTCTACCCACAAGGAAAAATATGAATACGACCTCAATCGCACCCACAAAACGAATACACCCTCAATTATACCCGCAAAGGAAGACTGACTTCGATCACTCTACCCACACAGAAAACATGAATACAACCTCAATCGCAGCCACAAAATGAATACAACCTCAATTGTACCCGCAAAGGAAGACTGACCTCAATCACTCTACCCACAAGGAAAAATATGAATACGACCTCAATCGCACCCACAAAACGAATACACCCTCAATTATACCCGCAAAGGAAGACTGACTTCGATCACTCTACCCACAAAGAAAATATGAATACGACCTCAATCGCACCCACAAAATGAATACAACCTCAATTGTACCCGCAAAGGAAGACTGACCTCAATCACTCTACCCACAAAGAAAATATGAATACGACCTCAATCGCACCCACAAAACGAATACAACCTCAATTGTACCCGCAAAGGAAGACTAACCTCAATCAGTCTACCCACAAAGAAAATATGAATACGACCTCAATCGCACCCACAAAACGAAGACAACCTCAATTGTACCCACAAAGGAAGACTGACCTTAATCACTCTACCCACACAGAAAACATGAATACAACCTCAATCGCAGCCACAAAACGAATACAACCTCAATTGTACCCGCAAAGGAAGACTGACCTCAATCTGTCTACCCACAAAGAAAATATGAATACGACCTCAATCGCACCCACAAAACGAATACAACCTCAATTGTACCCGCAAAGGAAGACTGACCTCAATCACTCTACCCACAAAGAAAACATGAATACGACCTCAATCGCACCCACAAAACGAATACAACCTCAATTGTACCCGCAAAGGAAGACTAACCTTAATCACTCTACCCACAAAGAAAATATGAATACGACCTCAATCGCACCCACAAAACGAAGACAACCTCAATTGGACCCGCAAAGGAAGACTGACCTCAATCACTCTACCCACACAGAAAACATGAATACAACCTCAATCGCAGCCACAAAACGAATACAACCTCAATTGTACCCGCAAAGGAAGACTGACCTCAATCTGTCTACCCACAAAGAAAATATGAATACGACCTCAATCGTACCAACAAAACGAATACAACCTCAATTGGACCCGCAAAGGAAGACTGACCTCAATCACTCTACCCACAAAGAAAATATGAATACGACCTCAATCGCACCCACAAAACGAATACAACCTCAATTGTACCCGCAAAGGAAGACTAACCTCAATCAGTCTACCCACAAAGAAAATATGAATACGACCTCAATCGCACCCACAAAACGAAGACAACCTCAATTGTACCCGCAAAGGAAGACTGGCCTCAATCACTCTACCCACAAAGAAAATATGAATACGACCTCAATCGCAGCCACAAAATGAATACAACCTCAATTGTACCCGCAAAGGAAGACTGACCTCAATCACTCTACCCACAAGGAAAAATATGAATACGACCTCAATCGCACCCACAAAACGAATACAACCTCAATTGTACCCGCAAAGGAAGACTGACCTCAATCACTCTACCAACAAAGAAAATATGAATACGACCTCAATCGCAGCCACAAAATGAAAACAACCTCAATTGTACCCGCAAAGGAAGACTGACCTCAATCACTCTACCCACAAGGAAAAATATGAATACGACCTCAATCGCACCCACAAAACGAATACAACCTCAATTGTACCCGCAAAGGAAGACTGACTTCGATCACTCTACCCACAAAGAAAATATGAATACGACCTCAATCGCACCCACAAAACGAATACAACCTCAATTGGACCCGCAAAGGAAGACTGACCTCAATCACTCTACCCACAAGGAAAAATATGAATACGACCTCAATCGCACCCACAAAACGAATACACCCTCAATTATACCCGCAAAGGAAGACTGACTTCGATCACTCTACCCACAAAGAAAATATGAATACGACCTCAATCGCACCCACAAAACGAATACAACCTCAATTGGACCCGCAAAGGAAGACTGACCTCAATCACTCTACCCACAAGGAAAAATATGAATACGACCTCAATCGCACCCACAAAACGAATACACCCTCAATTATACCCGCAAAGGAAGACTGACTTCGATCACTCTACCCACAAAGAAAATATGAATACGACCTCAATCGTACCCACAAAACGAATACAACCTCAATTGTACCCGCAAAGGAAGACTGACCTCAATCACTCTACCCACAAAGAAAATATGAATACGACCTCAATCGCACCCACAAAACGAAGACAACCTCAATTGGACCCGCAAAGGAAGACTGACCTCAATCACTCTACCCACAAGGAAAAATATGAATACGACCTCAATCGCACCCACAAAACGAATACACCCTCAATTATACCCGCAAAGGAAGACTGACTTCGATCACTCTACCCACAAAGAAAATATGAATACGACCTCAATCGTACCCACAAAACGAATACAACCTCAATTGGACCCGCAAAGGAAGACTGACCTCAATCACTCTACCCACAAAGAAAATATGAATACGACCTCAATCGTACCCACAAAACGAATACAACCTCAATTGTACCCGCAAAGGAAGACTGACCTCAATCACTCTACCCACAAAGAAAATATGAATACGACCTTAATCGCACCCACAAAACGAATACAACCTCAATTGTACCCGCAAAGGAAGACTGGCCTCAATCACTCTACCCACAAAGAAAATATGAATACGACCTCAATCGCAGCCACAAAACGAATACAACCTCAATTGTACCCGCAAAGGAAGACTGACCTCAATCACTCTACCCACAAGGAAAAATATGAATACGACCTCAATCGCACCCACAAAACGAATACTCCCTCAATTATACCCGCAAAGGAAGACTGACTTCGATCACTCTATCCACAAAGAAAATATGAATACAACCTCAATCGCACCCACAAAATGAATACAACCTCAATTGTACCCGGAAAGGAAGACTGACCTCAATCAGTTTACCCACAAAGAAAATATGAATACGACCTCAATCGCACCCACAAAACGAATACAACCTCAATTATACCCGCAAAGGAAGACTGACCTCAATCAGTCTACCCACAAAGATAATATGAATACGACCTCAATCGCACCCACAAAACGAATACAACCTCAATTGTACCCGCAAAGGAAGACTGACCTCAATCACTCTACCCCCAAAGAAAACATGAATACGACCTCAATCGCACCCACAAAACGAATACAACCTCAATTGTACCCGCAAAGGAAGACTGACCTCAATCACTCTACCCATAAAGAATATATGAATACGACCTCAATCACACCCACAAAACGAATACAACCTCAATTGTACCCGCAAAGGAAGACTGACCTCAATCACTCTACCCACAAAGAAAATATGAATACGACCTCAATCGCACCCACAAAACGAATACAACCTCAATTGTACCCGCAAAGGAAGATTGACCTCAATCACTCTACCAACAAAGAAAATATGAATACGACCTCAATCGCAGCCACAAAACGAATACAACCTCAATTGTACCCGCAAAGGAAGACTGACCTCAATCACTCTACCCACAAGGAAAAATATGAATACGACCTCAATCGCACCCACAAAACGAATACAACCTCAATTATACCCGCAAAGGAAGACTGACCTCAATCAGTCTACCCACAAAGATAATATGAATACGACCTCAATCACACCCACAAAACGAATACAACCTCAATTGTACCCGCAAAGGAAGACTGACCTCAATCACTCTACCCCCAAAGAAAACATGAATACGACCTCAATCGCACCCACAAAACGAATACAACCTCAATTGTACCCGCAAAGGAAGACTGACCTCAATCACTCTACCCATAAAGAATATATGAATACGACCTCAATCACACCCACAAAACGAATACAACCTCAATTGTACCCGCAAAGGAAGACTGACCTCAATCACTCTACCCACAAAGAAAATATGAATACGACCTCAATCGCACCCACAAAACGAATACAACCTCAATTGTACCCGCAAAGGAAGACTGACCTCAATCACTCTACCAACAAAGAAAATATGAATACGACCTCAATCGCAGCCACAAAACGAATACAACCTCAATTGTACCCGCAAAGGAAGACTGACCTCAATCACTCTACCCACAAGGAAAAATATGAATACGACCTCAATCGCACCCACAAAACGAATACAACCTCAATTATACCCGCAAAGGAAGACTGACTTCGATCACTCTACCCACAAAGAAAATATGAATACGACCTCAATCGCACCCACAAAACGAATACAACCTCAATTGTACCCGCAAAGGAAGATTGACCTCAATCACTCTACCCACAAAGAAAATATGAATACGACCTCAATCGCACCCACAAAACGAATACAACCTCAATTGTACCCGCAAAGGAAGACTAACCTCAATCAGTCTACCCACAAAGAAAATATGAATACGACCTCAATCGCACCCACAAAACGAAGACAACCTCAATTGTACCCGCAAAGGAAGACTGACCTCAATCACTCTACCCATAAAGAAAACATGAATACAACCTCAATCGCACCCACAAAACGAAATCAACCTCAATTGTACCCGCAAAGGAAGACTGACCTCAATCACCCTTCCTACAAAGAATATATGAATACGACCTCAATCACACCCACAAAACGAATACAACCTTAATTGTACCCGCAAAGGAAGACTGACCTCAATCACTCTACCCACATAGAAAATATGAATACGACCTCAATCGCAGCCACAAAACGAATACAACCTCAATTGTACCCGCAAAGGAAGACTGACCTCAATCATTCTACCCACAAAGAAAATATGAATACGACCTCAATCGCAGCCACAAAATGAATACAACCTCAATTGTACCCGCAAAGGAAGACTGACCTCAATCACTCTACCCACAAGGAAAAATATGAATACGACCTCAATCGCACCCACAAAACGAATACTCCCTCAATTATACCCGCAAAGGAAGACTGACTTCGATCACTCTACCCACAAAGAAAATATGAATACGACCTCAATCACACCCACAAAACGAATACAACCTCAATTGTACCCGCAAAGGAAGACTGACCTCAATCAGTCTACCCACAAAGAAAATATGAATACGACCTCAATCGCACCCACAAAACGAATACAACCTCAATTGTACCCGCAAAGGAAGACTGACCTCAATCACTCTACCCCCAAAGAAAACATGAAAACGACCTCAATCGCACCCACAAAACGAATACAACCTCAATTGTACCCGCAAAGGAAGACTGACCTCAATCACTCTACCCATAAAGAATATATGAATACGACCTCAATCACACCCACAAAACGAATACAACCTCAATTGTACCCGCAAAGGAAGACTGACCTCAATCACTCTACCCATAAAGAATATATGAATACGACCTCAATCACACCCACAAAACGAATACAACCTCAATTGTACCCGCAAAGGAAGACTGACCTCGATCACTCTACCCACACAGAAAATATGAATACGACCTCAATCGCACCCACAAAACGAATACACCCTCAATTGTACCCGCAAAGGAAGACTGACTTCGATCACTCTAACCACAAAGAAAATATGAATACGACCTCAATCGCACGCACAAAACGAATACAACCTCAATTGTACCCGCAAAGGAAGACTGACCTCAATCAGTCTACCCACAAAGAAAATATGAATACGATCACAATCGCACCCACAAAACGAATACAACCTCAATTGTACCCGCAAAGGAAGACTGACCTCAATTAGTCTACCCACAAAGAAAATATGAATACGACCTTAATCGCACCCACAAAACGAATACAACCTCAATTGTACCCGCAAAGAAAGACTGGCCTCAATCACTCTACCCACAATGAAAATATGAATACGACCTCAATCGCAGCCACAAAACGAATACAACCTCAATTGTACCCGCAAAGGAAGACGGACCTCAATCACTCTACCCACAAGGAAAAATATGAATATGACCTCAATCGCACCCGCAAAACGAATACTCCCTCAATTATACCCGCAAAGGAAGACTGACTTCGATCACTCTATCCGCAAAGAAAATATGAATACGACCTCAATCACACCCACAAAACGAATACAACCTTAATTGTACCCGCAAAGGAAGACTGACCTCAATCACTCTACCCACATAGAAAATATGAATACGACCTCAATCGCAGCCACAAAACGAATACAACCTCAATTGTACCCGCAAAGGAAGACTGACCTCAATCATTCTACCCACAAAGAAAATATGAATACGACCTCAATCGCAGCCACAAAATGAATACAACCTCAATTGTACCCGCAAAGGAAGACTGACCTCAATCACTCTACCCACAAGGAAAAATATGAATACGACCTCAATCGCACCCACAAAACGAATACTCCCTCAATTATACCCGCAAAGGAAGACTGACTTCGATCACTCTACCCACAAAGAAAATATGAATACGACCTCAATCACACCCACAAAACGAATACAACCTCAATTGTACCCGCAAAGGAAGACTGACCTCAATCAGTCTACCCACAAAGAAAATATGAATACGACCTCAATCGCACCCACAAAACGAATACAACCTCAATTGTACCCGCAAAGGAAGACTGACCTCAATCACTCTACCCCCAAAGAAAACATGAAAACGACCTCAATCGCACCCACAAAACGAATACAACCTCAATTGTACCCGCAAAGGAAGACTGACCTCAATCACTCTACCCATAAAGAATATATGAATACGACCTCAATCACACCCACAAAACGAATACAACCTCAATTGTACCCGCAAAGGAAGACTGACCTCAATCACTCTACCCATAAAGAATATATGAATACGACCTCAATCACACCCACAAAACGAATACAACCTCAATTGTACCCGCAAAGGAAGACTGACCTCGATCACTCTACCCACACAGAAAATATGAATACGACCTCAATCGCACCCACAAAACGAATACACCCTCAATTGTACCCGCAAAGGAAGACTGACTTCGATCACTCTAACCACAAAGAAAATATGAATACGACCTCAATCGCACGCACAAAACGAATACAACCTCAATTGTACCCGCAAAGGAAGACTGACCTCAATCAGTCTACCCACAAAGAAAATATGAATACGATCACAATCGCACCCACAAAACGAATACAACCTCAATTGTACCCGCAAAGGAAGACTGACCTCAATTAGTCTACCCACAAAGAAAATATGAATACGACCTTAATCGCACCCACAAAACGAATACAACCTCAATTGTACCCGCAAAGAAAGACTGGCCTCAATCACTCTACCCACAATGAAAATATGAATACGACCTCAATCGCAGCCACAAAACGAATACAACCTCAATTGTACCCGCAAAGGAAGACGGACCTCAATCACTCTACCCACAAGGAAAAATATGAATATGACCTCAATCGCACCCGCAAAACGAATACTCCCTCAATTATACCCGCAAAGGAAGACTGACTTCGATCACTCTATCCGCAAAGAAAATATGAATACGACCTCAATCACACCCACAAAACGAATACAACCTTAATTGTACCCGCAAAGGAAGACTGACCTCAATCACTCTACCCACATAGAAAATATGAATACGACCTCAATCGCAGCCACAAAACGAATACAACCTCAATTGTACCCGCAAAGGAAGACTGACCTCAATCATTCTACCCACAAAGAAAATATGAATACGACCTCAATCGCAGCCACAAAATGAATACAACCTCAATTGTACCCGCAAAGGAAGACTGACCTCAATCACTCTACCCACAAGGAAAAATATGAATACGACCTCAATCGCACCCACAAAACGAATACTCCCTCAATTATACCCGCAAAGGAAGACTGACTTCGATCACTCTACCCACAAAGAAAATATGAATACGACCTCAATCACACCCACAAAACGAATACAACCTCAATTGTACCCGCAAAGGAAGACTGACCTCAATCAGTCTACCCACAAAGAAAATATGAATACGACCTCAATCGCACCCACAAAACGAATACAACCTCAATTGTACCCGCAAAGGAAGACTGACCTCAATCACTCTACCCCCAAAGAAAACATGAAAACGACCTCAATCGCACCCACAAAACGAATACAACCTCAATTGTACCCGCAAAGGAAGACTGACCTCAATCACTCTACCCATAAAGAATATATGAATACGACCTCAATCACACCCACAAAACGAATACAACCTCAATTGTACCCGCAAAGGAAGACTGACCTCAATCACTCTACCCATAAAGAATATATGAATACGACCTCAATCACACCCACAAAACGAATACAACCTCAATTGTACCCGCAAAGGAAGACTGACCTCGATCACTCTACCCACACAGAAAATATGAATACGACCTCAATCGCACCCACAAAACGAATACACCCTCAATTATACCCGCAAAGGAAGACTGACTTCGATCACTCTACCCACAAAGAAAATATGAATACGACCTCAATCGCACGCACAAAACGAATACAACCTCAATTGTACCCGCAAAGGAAGACTGACCTCAATCAGTCTACCCACAAAGAAAATATGAATACGATCACAATCGCACCCACAAAACGAATACAACCTCAATTGTACCCGCAAAGGAAGACTGACCTCAATCAGTCTACCCACAAAGAAAATATGAATACGACCTTAATCGCACCCACAAAACGAATACAACCTCAATTGTACCCGCAAAGAAAGACTGGCCTCAATCACTCTACCCACAATGAAAATATGAATACGACCTCAATCGCAGCCACAAAACGAATACAACCTCAATTGTACCCGCAAAGGAAGACGGACCTCAATCACTCTACCCACAAGGAAAAATATGAATATGACCTCAATCGCACCCGCAAAACGAATACTCCCTCAATTATACCCGCAAAGGAAGACTGACTTCGATCACTCTATCCACAAAGAAAATATGAATACGACCTCAATCGCACCCACAAAACGAATACAACCTCAATTGTACCCGCAAAGGAAGACTGACCTCAATCAGTCTACCCACAAAGAAAATATGAATACGACCTCAATCGCACCCACAAAACGAATACAACCTCAATTGTACCCGCAAAGGAAGACTGACCTCAATCAGTCTACCCACAAAGATAATATGAATACGACCTCAATCGCACCCACAAAACGAATACAACCTCAATTGTACCCGCAAAGGAAGACTGACCTCAATCACTCTACCCCCAAAGAAAACATGAATACGACCTCAATCGCACCCACAAAACGAATACAACCTCAATTGTACCCGCAAAGGAAGACTGACCTCAATCACTCTTCCCATAAAGAATATATGAATACGACCTCAATCACACCCACAAAACGAATACAACCTCAATTGTACCCGCAAAGGAAGACTGACCTCAATCACTCTACCCACAAAGAAAATATGAATACGACCTCAATCGCACCCACAAAACGAATACAACCTCAATTGTACCCGCAAAGGAAGACTGACCTCAATCACTCTACCCACAAAGAAAATATGAATACGACCTCAATCGAACCCACAAAAGGGGTACAACCTCAATTGTACCCGCAAAGGAAGACTAACCTCAATCACTCTACCCACAAAGAAAATATGAATACGACCTTAATCGCACCCACAAAACGAATACAACCTCAATTGTACCCGCAAAGAAAGACTGGCCTCAATCACTCTACCCACAATGAAAATATGAATACGACCTCAATCGCAGCCACAAAACGAATACAACCTCAATTGTACCCGCAAAGGAAGACGGACCTCAATCACTCTACCCACAAGGAAAAATATGAATATGACCACAATCGCACCCGCAAAACGAATACTCCCTCAATTATACCCGCAAAGGAAGACTGACTTCGATCACTCTATCCACAAAGAAAATATGAATACGACCTCAATCGCACCCACAAAACGAATACAACCTCAATTGTACCCGCAAAGGAAGACTGACCTCAATCAGTCTACCCCCAAAGAAAACATGAAAACGACCTCAATCGCACCCACAAAACGAATACAACCTCAATTGTACCCGCAAAGGAAGACTGACCTCAATCACTCTACCCATAAAGAATATATGAATACGACCTCAATCACACCCACAAAACGAATACAACCTCAATTGTACCCGCAAAGGAAGACTGACCTCAATCACTCTACCCATAAAGAATATATGAATACGACCTCAATCACACCCACAAAACGAATACAACCTCAATTGTACCCGCAAAGGAAGACTGACCTCGATCACTCTACCCACACAGAAAATATGAATACGACCTCAATCGCACCCACAAAACGAATACACCCTCAATTATACCCGCAAAGGAAGACTGACTTCGATCACTCTACCCACAAAGAAAATATGAATACGACCTCAATCGCACGCACAAAACGAATACAACTTCAATTGTACCCGCAAAGGAAGACTGACCTCAATCAGTCTACCCACACCCACAAAGAAAATATGAATACGATCACAATCGCACCCACAAAACGAATACAACCTCAATTGTACCCGCAAAGGAAGACTGACCTCAATCAGTCTACCCACAAAGAAAATATGAATACGACCTTAATCGCACCCACAAAACGAATACAACCTCAATTGTACCCGCAAAGAAAGACTGGCCTCAATCACTCTACCCACAATGAAAATATGAATACGACCTCAATCGCAGCCACAAAACGAATACAACCTCAATTGTACCCGCAAAGGAAGACGGACCTCAATCACTCTACCCACAAGGAAAAATATGAATATGACCTCAATCGCACCCGCAAAATGAATACTCCCTCAATTATACCCGCAAAGGAAGACTGACTTCGATCACTCTATCCACAAAGAAAATATGAATACGACCTCAATCGCACCCATAAAACGAATACAACCTCAATTGTACCCGCAAAGGAAGACTGACCTCAATCAGTCTACCCACAAAGAAAATATGAATACGACCTCAATCGCACCCACAAAACGAATACAACCTCAATTGTACCCGCAAAGGAAGACTGACCTCAATCAGTCTACCCACAAAGATAATATGAATACGACCTCAATCGCACCCACAAAACGAATACAACCTCAATTGTACCCGCAAAGGAAGACTGACCTCAATCACTCTACCCCCAAAGAAAACATGAATACGACCTCAATCGCACCCACAAAACGAATACAACCTCAATTGTACCCGCAAAGGAAGACTGACCTCAATCACTCTACCCATAAAGAATATATGAATACGACCTCAATCACACCCACAAAACGAATACAACCTCAATTGTACCCGCAAAGGAAGACTGACCTCAATCACTCTACCCACAAAGAAAATATGAATACGACCCCAATCGCACCCACAAAACGAATACAACCTCAATTGTACCCGCAAAGGAAGACTGACCTCAATCACTCTACCAACAAAGAAAATATGAATACGACCTCAATCGAAGCCACAAAACGAATACAACCTCAATTGTACCCGCAAAGGAAGACTGACCTCAATCAGTCTACCCACAAAGATAATATGAATACGACCTCAATCGCACCCACAAAACGAATACAACCTCAATTGTACCCGCAAAGGAAGACTGACCTCAATCACTCTACCCACAAAGAAAATATGAATACGACCTCAATCGCAGCCACAAAATGAATACAACCTCAATTGTACCCGCAAAGGAAGACTGACCTCAATCACTCTACCCACAAGGAAAAATATGAATACGACCTCAATCGCACCCACAAAACGAATACTCCCTCAATTATACCCGCAAAGGAAGACTGACTTCGATCACTCTACCCACAAAGAAAATATGAATACGACCTCAATCGCACCCACAAAACGAATACAACCTCAATTGTACCCGCAAAGGAAGACTGACCTCAATCACTCTACCCACAAAGAAAATATGAATACGACCTCAATCGCACCCACAAAACGAATACAACCTCAATTGTACCCGCAAAGGAAGACTGACCTCAATCACTCTACCCACAAGGAAAAATATGAATACGACCTCAATCGCACCCACAAAACGAATACTCCCTCAATTATACCCGCAAAGGAAGACTGACTTCGATCACTCTACCCACAAAGAAATTATGAATACGACCTCAATCGCACCCACAAAACGAATACAACCTCAATTGTACCCGCAAAGGAAGACTGACCTCAATCACTCTTCCTACAAAGAATATATGAATACGACCTCAATCACACCCACAAAACGAATACAACCTTAATTGTACCCGCAAAGGAAGACTGACCTCAATCACTCTACCCACAAGGAAAAATATGAATACGACCTCAATCGCACCCACAAAACGAATACTCCCTCAATTATACCCGCAAAGGAAGACTGACTTCGATCACTCTACCCACCAAGAAAATATGAATACGACCTCAATCGCAGCCACAAAACGAATACAACCTCAATTGTACCCGCAAAGGAAGACTGACCTCAATCACTCTACCCACAAAGAAAATATGAATACGACCTCAATCGCAGCCACAAAATGAATACAACCTCAATTGTACCCGCAAAGGAAGACTGACCTCAATCACTCTACCCACAAGGAAAAATATGAATACGACCTCAATCGCACCCACAAAACGAATACTCCCTCAATTATACCCGCAAAGGAAGACTGACTTCGATCACTCTACCCACAAAGAAAATATGAATACGACCTCAATCGCACCCACAAAACGAATACAACCTCAATTGTACCTGCAAAGGAAGACTGACCTCAATCAGTCTACCCACAAAGAAAATATGAATACGACCTCAATCGCACCCACAAAACGAATACAACCTCAATTGTACCCCAAAGGAAGACTGACCTCAATCACTCTACCCACAAAGAAAATATGAATACGACCTCAATCGCAGCCACAAAATGAATAGAACCTCAATTATACCCGCAAAGGAAGACTGACCTCAATCACTCTACCCACAAGGAAAAATATGAATACGACCTCAATCGCACCCACAAAACGAATACTCCCTCAATTATACCCGCAAAGGAAGACTGACTTCGATCACTCTACCCACAAAGAAAATATGAATACGACCTCAATCGCACCCACAAAACGAATACAACCTCAATTGTACCCGCAAAGGAAGACTGACCTCAATCACTCTTCCTACAAAGAATATATGAATACGACCTCAATCACACCCACAAAACGAATACAACCTTAATTGTACCCGCAAAGGAAGACTGACCTCAATCACTCTACCCACAAAGAAAATATGAATACGACCTCAATCGCAGCCACAAAACGAATACAACCTCAATTGTACCCGCAAAGGAAGACTGACCTCAATCACTCTACCCTCAAAGAAAATATGAATACGACCTCAATCGCAGCCACAAAATGAATACAACCTCAATTGTACCCGCAAAGGAAGACTGACCTAAATCACTCTACCCACAAGGAAAAATATGAATACGACCTCAATCGCACCCACAAAACGAATACTCCCTCAATTATACCCGCAAAGGAAGACTGACTTCGATCACTCTACCCACAAAGAACATATGAATACGACCTCAATCGCACCCACAAAACGAATACAACCTCAATTGTACCCGCAAAGGAAGACTGACCTCAATCAGTCTACCCACAAAGAAAATATGAATACGACCTCAATCGCACCCACAAAACGAATACAACCTCAATTGTACCCGCAAAGGAAGACTGACCTCAATCACTCTACCCCCAAAGAAAACATGAAAACGACCTCAATCGCACCCACAAAACGAATACAACCTCAATTTACCCACAAAGGAAGACTGACCTCAATCACTCTACCCATAATGAATATATGAATACGACCTCAATCACACCCACAAAACGAATACAACCTCAATTGTACCCGCAAAGGAAGACTGACCTCAATCACTCTACCCATAAAGAATATATGAATACGACCTCAATCACACCCACAAAACGAATACAACCTCAATTGTACCCGCAAATGAAGACTGACCTCGATCACTCTACCCACACAGAAAATATGAATACGACCTCAATCGCACCCACAAAACGAATACACCCTCAATTATACCCGCAAAGGAAGACTAACTTCGATCACTCTACCCACAAAGAAAATATGAATACGACCTCAATCGCACGCACAAAACGAATACAACCTCAATTGTACCCACAAAGGAAGACTGACCTCAATCAGTCTACCCACAAAGAAAATATGAATACGACCTCAATCGCACCCACAAAACGAATACAACCTCAATTGTACCCACAAAGGAAGACTGACCTCAATCAGTCTACCCACAAAGAAAATATGAATACGACCTCAATCGCACCCACAAAACGAATACAACCTCAATTGTACCCGCAAAGGAAGACTGACCTCAATCACTCTACCCACAAAGAAAACATGAATACGACCTCAATCGCATCCACAAAACGAATACAACCTCAATTGTACCCGCAAAGGAAGACTGGCCTCAATCACTCTACCCACAAAGAAAATATAAATACGACCTCAATCGCAGCCACAAAACGAATACAACCTCAATTGTACCCGCAAAGGAAGACTGACCTCAATCACTCTACCCACAAGGAAAAATATGAATACGACCTCAATCGCACCCACAAAACGAATACTCCCTCAATTATACCCGCAAAGGAAGACTGACTTCGATCACTCTAGCCTCAAAGAAAATATGAATACGACCTCAATCGCACCCACAAAACGAATACAACCTCAATTGTACCCGCAAAGGAAGATTGACCTCAATCACTCTACCCATAAAGAATATATGAATACGACCTCAATCACACCCACAAAACGAATACAACCTCAATTGTACCCGCAAAGGAAGACTGACCTCAATCACTCTACCCATAAAGAATATATGAATACGACCTCAATCACACCCACAAAACGAATACAACCTCTATTGTACCCGCAAAGGAAGACTGACCTCGATCACTCTACCCACACAGAAAATATGAATACGACCTCAATCGCACCCACAAAACTAATACACCCTCAATTATACCCGCAAAGGAAGACTGACTTCGATCACTCTACCCACAAAGAAAATATGAATACGACCTCAATCGCACGCACAAAACGAATACAACCTCAATTGTACCCACAAAGGAAGACTGACCTCAATCAGTCTACCCACAAAGAAAATATGAATACGACCTCAATCGCACCCACAAAACGAATACAACCTCAATTGTACCCACAAAGGAAGACTGACCTCAATCAGTCTACCCACAAAGAAAATATGAATACGACCTCAATCGCACCTACAAAACGAATACAACCTCAATTGTACCCGCAAAGGAAGACTGACCTCAATCACTCTACCCACAAAGAAAACATGAATACGACCTCAATCGCACCCACAAAACGAATACAACCTCAATTGTACCCGCAAAGGAAGACTGGCCTCAATCACTCTACCCACAAAGAAAATATAAATACGACCCTCAATCGCAGCCACAAAACGAATACAACCTCAATTGTACCCGCAAAGGAAGACTGACCTCAATCACTCTACCCACAAGGAAAAATATGAATACGACCTCAATCGCACCCACAAAACGAATACTCCCTCAATTATACCCGCAAAGGAAGACTGACTTCGATCACTCTACCCTCAAAGAAAATATGAATACGACCTCAATCGCACCCACAAAACGAATACAACCTCAATTGTACCCGCAAAGGAACACTGACCTCAATCAGTCTACCCACAAAGAAAATATGAATACGACCTCAATCGCACCCATAAAACGAATACAACCTCAATTGTACCCCAAAGGAAGACTGACCTCAATCACTCTACCCACAAAGAAAATATGAATACGACCTCAATCGCAGCCACAAAATGAATAGAACCTCAATTATACCCGCAAAGGAAGACTGACCTCAATCACTCTACCCACAAGGAAAAATATGAATACGACCTCAATCGCACCCACAAAACGAATACTCCCTCAATTATACCCGCAAAGGAAGACTGACTTCGATCACTCTACCCACAAAGAAAATATGAATACGACCTCAATCGCACCCACAAAACGAATACAACCTCAATTGTACCCGCAAAGGAAGACTGACCTCAATCACGCTTCCTACAAAGAATATATGAATACGACCTCAATCACACCCACAAAACGAATACAACCTTAATTGTACCCGCAAAGGAAGACTGACCTCAATCACTCTACCCACAAAGAAAATATGAATACGACCTCAATCGCAGCCACAAAACGAATACAACCTCAATTGTACCCGCAAAGGAAGACTGACCTCAATCACTCTACCCTCAAAGAAAATATGAATACGACCTCAATCGCAGCCACAAAATGAATACAACCTCAATTGTACCCGCAAAGGAAGACTGACCTAAATCACTCTACCCACAAGGAAAAATATGAATACGACCTCAATCGCACCCACAAAACGAATACTCCCTCAATTATACCCGCAAAGGAAGACTGACTTCGATCACTCTACCCACAAAGAACATATGAATACGACCTCAATCGCACCCACAAAACGAATACAACCTCAATTGTACCCGCAAAGGAAGACTGACCTCAATCAGTCTACCCACAAAGAAAATATGAATACGACCTCAATCGCACCCACAAAACGAATACAACCTCAATTGTACCCGCAAAGGAAGACTGACCTCAATCACTCTACCCCCCAAAGAAAACATGAAAACGACCTCAATCGCACCCACAAAATGAATACAACCTCAATTTACCCGCAAAGGAAGACTGACCTCAATCACTCTACCCATAATGAATATATGAATACGACCTCAATCACACCCACAAAACGAATACAACCTCAATTGTACCCGCAAAGGAAGACTGACCTCAATCACTCTACCCATAAAGAATATATGAATACGACCTCAATCACACCCACAAAACGAATACAACCTCAATTGTACCCGCAAATGAAGACTGACCTCGATCACTCTACCCACACAGAAAATATGAATACGACCTCAATAGCACCCACAAAACGAATACACCCTCAATTATACCCGCAAAGGAAGACTAACTTCGATCACTCTACCCACAAAGAAAATATGAATACGACCTCAATCGCACGCACAAAACGAATACAACCTCAATTGTACCCACAAAGGAAGACTGACCTCAATCAGTCTACCCACAAAGAAAATATGAATACGACCTCAATCGCACCCACAAAACGAATACAACCTCAATTGTACCCACAAAGGAAGACTGACCTCAATCAGTCTACCCACAAAGAAAATATGAATACGACCTCAATCGCACCCACAAAACGAATACAACCTCAATTGTACCCGCAAAGGAAGACTGACCTCAATCACTCTACCCACAAAGAAAACATGAATACGACCTCAATCGCACCCACAAAACGAATACAACCTCAATTGTACCCGCAAAGGAAGACTGGCCTCAATCACTCTACCCACAAAGAAAATATAAATACGACCTCAATCGCAGCCACAAAACGAATACAACCTCAATTGTACCCGCAAAGGAAGACTGACCTCAATCACTCTACCCACAAGGAAAAATATGAATACGACCTCAATCGCACCCACAAAACGAATACTCCCTCAATTATACCCGCAAAGGAAGACTGACTTCGATCACTCTAGCCTCAAAGAAAATATGAATACGACCTCAATCGCACCCACAAAACGAATACAACCTCAATTGTACCCGCAAAGGAAGATTGACCTCAATCACTCTACCCATAAAGAATATATGAATACGACCTCAATCACACCCACAAAACGAATACAACCTCAATTGTACCCGCAAAGGAAGACTGACCTCAATCACTCTACCCATAAAGAATATATGAATACGACCTCAATCACACCCACAAAACGAATACAACCTCTATTGTACCCGCAAAGGAAGACTGACCTCGATCACTCTACCCACACAGAAAATATGAATACGACCTCAATCGCACCCACAAAACGAATACACCCTCAATTATACCCGCAAAGGAAGACTGACTTCGATCACTCTACCCACAAAGAAAATATGAATACGACCTCAATCGCACGCACAAAACGAATACAACCTCAATTGTACCCACAAAGGAAGACTGACCTCAATCAGTCTACCCACAAAGAAAATATGAATACGACCTCAATCGCACCCACAAAACGAATACAACCTCAATTGTACCCACAAAGGAAGACTGACCTCAATCAGTCTACCCACAAAGAAAATATGAATACGACCTCAATCGCACCTACAAAACGAATACAACCTCAATTGTACCCGCAAAGGAAGACTGACCTCAATCACTCTACCCACAAAGAAAACATGAATACGACCTCAATCGCACCCACAAAACGAATACAACCTCAATTGTACCCGCAAAGGAAGACTGGCCTCAATCACTCTACCCACAAAGAAAATATAAATACGACCTCAATCGCAGCCACAAAACGAATACAACCTCAATTGTACCCGCAAAGGAAGACTGACCTCAATCACTCTACCCACAAGGAAAAATATGAATACGACCTCAATCGCACCCACAAAACGAATACTCCCTCAATTATACCCGCAAAGGAAGACTGACTTCGATCACTCTACCCTCAAAGAAAATATGAATACGACCTCAATCGCACCCACAAAACGAATACAACCTCAATTGTACCCGCAAAGGAACACTGACCTCAATCACTCTACCCATAAAGAATATATGAATACGACCTCAATCACACCCACAAAACGAATACAACCTCAATTGTACCCACAAAGGAAGACTGACCTCAATCACTCTACCCATAAAGAATATATGAATACGACCTCAATCGCACCCACAAAACGAATACAACCTCAATTGTACCCACAAAGGAAGACTGACCTCAATCAGTCTACCCACAAAGAAAATATGAATACGACCTCAATCGCACCCACAAAACGAATACAACCTCAATTGTACCCACAAAGGAAGACTGACCTCAATCAGTCTACCCACAAAGAAAATATGAATACGACCTCAATCGCACCCACAAAACGAATACAACCTCAATTGTACCCACAAAGGAAGACTGACCTCAATCAGTCTACCCACAAAGAAAATATGAATACGACCTCAATCGCAGCCACAAAACGAATACAACCTCAATTGTACCCGCAAAGGAAGACTGACCTCAATCACTCTACCCACAAGGAAAAATATGAATACGACCTCAATCGCACCCACAAAACGAATACTCCCTCAATTATACCCGCAAAGGAAGACTGACCTCGATCACTCTACCCACACAGAAAATATGAATACGACCTCAATCGCACCCACAAAACGAATACACCCTCAATTATACCCGCAAAGGAAGACTGACTTCGATCACTCTACCCACAAAGAAAATATGAATACGACCTCAATCGCACGCACAAAACGAATACAACCTCAATTGTACCCGCAAAGGAAGACTGACCTCAATCAGTCTACCCACAAAGAAAATATGAATACGACCTCAATCGCACCCACAAAACGAATACAACCTCAATTGTACCCACAAAGGAAGACTGACCTCAATCAGTCTACCCACAAAGAAAATATGAATACGACCTCAATCGCACCCACAAAACGAATACAACCTCAATTGTACCCGTAAAGGAAGACTGACCTCAATCACTCTACCCACAAAGAAAACATGAATACGACCTCAATCGCACCCACAAAACGAATACAACCTCAATTGTACACGCAAAGGAAGACTAACCTCAATCACTCTACCCACGAAGAAAATATGAATACGACCTTAATCGCACCCACAAAACGAATACAACCTCAATTGTACCCGCAAAGGAAGACTGGCCTCAATCACTCTACCCACAAAGAAAATATAAATACGACCTCAATCGCAGCCACAAAACGAATACAACCTCAATTGTACCCGCAAAGGAAGACTGACCTCAATCACTCCACCCACAAGGAAAAATATGAATATGACCTCAATCGCACCCACAAAACGAATACTCCCTCAATTATACCCGCAAAGGAAGACTGACTTCGATCACTCTACCCTCATAGAAAATATGAATACGACCTCAATCGCACCCACAAAACGAATACAACCTTAATTGTACCCGCAAAGGAAGACTGACCTCAATCAGTCTACCCTCAAAGATAATATGAATACGACCTCAATCGCACCCACAAAACGAATACAACCTCAATTGTACCCGCAAAGGAAGACTGACCTCAATCACTCTACCCCCAAAGAAAACATGAATACGACCTCAATCGCACCCACAAAACGAATACACCCTCAATTATACCCGCAAAGGAAGACTGACTTCGATCACTCTACCCACAAAGAAAATATGAATACGACCTCAATCGCACGCACAAAACGAATACAACCTCAATTGTACTCGCAAAGGAAGATTGACCTCAATCACTCTACCCATAAAGAATATATGAATACGACCTCAATCACACCCACAAAACGAATACAACCTCAATTGTACCCGCAAAGGAAGACTGACCTCAATCACTCTACCCATAAAGAATATATGAATACGACCTCAATCACACCCACAAAACGAATACAACCTCTATTGTACCCGCAAAGGAAGACTGACCTCGATCACTCTACCCACACAGAAAATATGAATACGACCTCAATCGCACCCACAAAACGAATACACCCTCAATTATACCCGCAAAGGAAGACTGACTTCGATCACTCTACCCACAAAGAAAATATGAATACGACCTCAATCGCACGCACAAAACGAATACAACCTCAATTGTACCCACAAAGGAAGACTGACCTCAATCAGTCTACCCACAAAGAAAATATGAATACGACCTCAATCGCACCCACAAAACGAATACAACCTCAATTGTACCCACAAAGGAAGACTGACCTCAATCAGTCTACCCACAAAGAAAATATGAATACGACCTCAATCGCACCTACAAAACGAATACAACCTCAATTGTACCCGCAAAGGAAGACTGACCTCAATCACTCTACCCACAAAGAAAACATGAATACGACCTCAATCGCACCCACAAAACGAATACAACCTCAATTGTACCCGCAAAGGAAGACTGGCCTCAATCACTCTACCCACAAAGAAAATATAAATACGACCTCAATCGCAGCCACAAAACGAATACAACCTCAATTGTACCCGCAAAGGAAGACTGACCTCAATCACTCTACCCACAAGGAAAAATATGAATACGACCTCAATCGCACCCACAAAACGAATACTCCCTCAATTATACCCGCAAAGGAAGACTGACTTCGATCACTCTACCCTCAAAGAAAATATGAATACGACCTCAATCGCACCCACAAAACGAATACAACCTCAATTGTACCCGCAAAGGAACACTGACCTCAATCACTCTACCCATAAAGAATATATGAATACGACCTCAATCACACCCACAAAACGAATACAACCTCAATTGTACCCACAAAGGAAGACTGACCTCAATCACTCTACCCATAAAGAATATATGAATACGACCTCAATCGCACCCACAAAACGAATACAACCTCAATTGTACCCACAAAGGAAGACTGACCTCAATCAGTCTACCCACAAAGAAAATATGAATACGACCTCAATCGCACCCACAAAACGAATACAACCTCAATTGTACCCACAAAGGAAGACTGACCTCAATCAGTCTACCCACAAAGAAAATATGAATACGACCTCAATCGCACCCACAAAACGAATACAACCTCAATTGTACCCACAAAGGAAGACTGACCTCAATCAGTCTACCCACAAAGAAAATATGAATACGACCTCAATCGCAGCCACAAAACGAATACAACCTCAATTGTACCCGCAAAGGAAGACTGACCTCAATCACTCTACCCACAAGGAAAAATATGAATACGACCTCAATCGCACCCACAAAACGAATACTCCCTCAATTATACCCGCAAAGGAAGACTGACCTCGATCACTCTACCCACACAGAAAATATGAATACGACCTCAATCGCACCCACAAAACGAATACACCCTCAATTATACCCGCAAAGGAAGACTGACTTCGATCACTCTACCCACAAAGAAAATATGAATACGACCTCAATCGCACGCACAAAACGAATACAACCTCAATTGTACCCGCAAAGGAAGACTGACCTCAATCAGTCTACCCACAAAGAAAATATGAATACGACCTCAATCGCACCCACAAAACGAATACAACCTCAATTGTACCCACAAAGGAAGACTGACCTCAATCAGTCTACCCACAAAGAAAATATGAATACGACCTCAATCGCACCCACAAAACGAATACAACCTCAATTGTACCCGCAAAGGAAGACTAACCTCAATCACTCTACCCACGAAGAAAATATGAATACGACCTTAATCGCACCCACAAAACGAATACAACCTCAATTGTACCCGCAAAGGAAGACTGGCCTCAATCACTCTACCCACAAAGAAAATATAAATACGACCTCAATCGCAGCCACAAAACGAATACAACCTCAATTGTACCCGCAAAGGAAGACTGACCTCAATCACTCCACCCACAAGGAAAAATATGAATATGACCTCAATCGCACCCACAAAACGAATACTCCCTCAATTATACCCGCAAAGGAAGACTGACTTCGATCACTCTACCCTCATAGAAAATATGAATACGACCTCAATCGCACCCACAAAACGAATACAACCTTAATTGTACCCGCAAAGGAAGACTGACCTCAATCAGTCTACCCTCAAAGATAATATGAATACGACCTCAATCGCACCCACAAAACGAATACAACCTCAATTGTACCCGCAAAGGAAGACTGACCTCAATCACTCTACCCCCAAAGAAAACATGAATACGACCTCAATCGCACCCACAAAACGAATACACCCTCAATTATACCCGCAAAGGAAGACTGACTTCGATCACTCTACCCACAAAGAAAATATGAATACGACCTCAATCGCACGCACAAAACGAATACAACCTCAATTGTACTCGCAAAGGAAGACTGACCTCAATCAGTCTACCTACAAAGAAAATATGAATACGACCTCAATCGCACCCACAAAACGAATACAACCTCAATTGTACCCACAAAGGAAGACTGACCTCAATCAGTCTACCCACAAAGAAAATATGAATACGACCTCAATCGCACCCACAAAACGAATACAACCTCAATTGTACCCGCAAAGAAAGACTGACCTCAATCACTCTACCCACAAAGAAAACATGAATACGACCTCAATCGCACCCACAAAACGAATACAACCTCAATTGTACCCGCAAAGGAAGACTGACCTCAATCACTCTACCCATAAAGAATATATGAATACGACCTCAATCGCACCCACAAAACGAATACAACCTCAATTGTACCCGCAAAGGAAGACTGACCTCAATCACTCTACCAACAAAGAAAATATGAATACGACCTCAATCGCAGCCACAAAACGAATACAACCTCAATTGTACCCGCAAAGGAAGACTGACCTCAATCACTCTACCCACAAGGAAAAATATGAATACGACCTCAATCGCACCCACAAAACGAATACACCCTCAATTATACCCGCAAAGGAAGACTGACTTCGATCACTCTACCCACAAAGAAAATATGAATACGACCTCAATCGCACCCACAAAACGAATACAACCTCAATTGTACCCGCAAAGGAAGACTGACCTCAATCACTCTACCCACAAAGAAAACATGAATACGACCTCAATCGCACCCACAAAACGAATACAACCTCAATTGTACCCGCAAAGGAAGACTGACCTCAATCACTCTACCCACAAGGAAAAATATGAATACGACCTCAATCGCACCCACAAAACGAATACACCCTCAATTATACCCGCAAAGGAAGACTGACTTCGATCACTTTACCCACAAAGAAAATATGAATACGACCTCAATCGCACCCACAAAACGAATACAACCTCAATTGTACCCGCAAAGGAAGACTGACCTCAATCACTCTACCCACAAAGAAAACATGAATACGACCTCAATCGCACCCACAAAACGAATACAACCTCAATTGTACCCGCAAAGGAAGACTGACCTCAATCACTCTACCCATAAAGAATATATGAATACGACCTCAATCGCACCCACAAAACGAATACAACCTCAATTGTACCCACAAAGGAAGACTGACCTCAATCAGTCTACCCACAAAGAAAATATGAATACGACCTCAATCGCACCCACAAAACGAATACAACCTCAATTGTACCCGCAAAGAAAGACTGACCTCAATCACTCTACCCACAAAGAAAACATGAATACGACCTCAATCGCACCCACAAAACGAAAACAACCTCAATTGTACCCGCAAAGGAAGACTGACCTCAATCACTCTACCCATAAAGAATATATGAATACGACCTCAATCGCACCCACAAAACGAATACAACCTCAATTGTACCCGCAAAGGAAGACTGACCTCAATCAGTCTACCTACAAAGAAAATATGAATACGACCTCAATCGCAGCCACAAAACGAATACAACCTCAATTGTACCCACAAAGGAAGACTGACCTCAATCAGTCTACCCACAAAGAAAATATGAATACGACCTCAATCGCACCCACAAAACGAATACAACCTCAATTGTACCCGCAAAGAAAGACTGACCTCAATCACTCTACCCACAAAGAAAACATGAATACGACCTCAATCGCACCCACAAAACGAATACAACCTCAATTGTACCCGCAAAGGAAGACTGACCTCAATCACTCTACCCATAAAGAATATATGAATACGACCTCAATCGCACCCACAAAACGAATACAACCTCAATTGTACCCGCAAAGGAAGACTGACCTCAATCACTCTACCAACAAAGAAAATATGAATACGACCTCAATCGCAGCCACAAAACGAATACAACCTCAATTGTACCCGCAAAGGAAGACTGACCTCAATCACTCTACCCACAAGGAAAAATATGAATACGACCTCAATCGCACCCACAAAACGAATACACCCTCAATTATACCCGCAAAGGAAGACTGACTTCGATCACTCTACCCACAAAGAAAATATGAATACGACCTCAATCGCACCCACAAAACGAATACAACCTCAATTGTACCCGCAAAGGAAGACTGACCTCAATCACTCTAC